>CM068964.1:36245013-36259953 GCA_035128595.1 Eptatretus atami
CGTCCTGAAGCAACTTGCTTTGCCTATGGAAAGCATATCCAACATGAGGAATCTCAGTTTCCTCCATAAAGTTTGCAACAAGGTGTGTCTACGCCTAGAGAGAGCAGGAAGACAACATCTTTCCTATCTCAGAGTCTGAATCCTCAAAGGCCTCTCTCGCCTCCTCCAAATCCTGGTGGTGTCTGTTTAATTGTTTCTAGTTGTAATGTTCCCCTCATTCCCTCCCTTTCCTCAATGGCACAGCTACACCGCACGTGAAAAGGGCTGAATCTCAACTCGTGTTTGCATCGAAATCTTGTGGTTACAAAACCATCGTTTCTGTACCACCTTACCCAGTTTCACCACTGTCCCTGGGACTCTGTCTCCTTTTTCTTCTGACAAAGTGGAGACTTGCTGTCAAATCTCGACTCAAGATTCTGCATCCGTCCAGACGGCATCAGCCACGTGTCCTAGAAACCTGCTCTTTCTGCTCATGCTCACCTCTCTCTGTTCTATTCACCCTCTCATTTGCTCAACGGTATCTGCCATCTGCTTGGAAATCAGCAAACATTACCACTCTGCATAAAAAGGTGCAAAAACTGTTCCTGCCGACAGACCAATCAGCTTTGCAATCATCAGCAAGGTTATCCATCATCACTTCAGACTTAATCCTTCTCTTCTTCAATGGCTTGATTCTGATCATCAATTTGGATTCAAGCACCAGGTCATCCACTCTACATTGGATATGCTGCTTCTGTCTCCCAACATTAATGGAGGCCCTCAATGCCAGACATGAAATGGAGCCATCTCCCTCGACATATCGCGTGCTTCGTACAGTCTGGCACCAGCTGCTCAACAACTTTCTTATGGTATCCTAATAGCCATCTCACTATGGCCGCAGACTTCTCTCTGTCGAGCCAATGTGTTTGGCCCTTAAATGGAGTTCTCTCATCCCTTCGGTCGATGCGGAGTTCTCAAGCAAAGTGTTTGGCCTGTTTTTTCTGGTTTTCTCTCAGATCTCTGACTCTCTGGAAAATCCTGCTTATCTCTTGCTGTATGAATCCATCTGCTGCACCATATGCCATCCTCAGATTGGCAAGCAGCAGCTTCTTCCCTCTCTTGCGATCTGGAATAAATCACAAAGTGGTGCAACACAGTGGAACATGTCTTTCAATCCTGAAATTCTCACACTCTCATATTTCTCGAAGGAACCGTCTGGAACCGCCCCATTCTTTCTCACAATCCTTCTGGGTGAGATTCTTAATTCAAGCTTCTGGGTCTCTATGTAACATGATTTTCCTGGGAAGCACATTTCAAACTGCTTCCCCAAAGCAGTCGTGCCTAGGACATCCTCATCGTGCAAAGTCCTTCTCGGCCCACTGAGCTAGTGACCAACATCAAAGCTTCGTCCGTCAACTGATAGAGTCTGCTCTCCCCTGGGGCTCGGCTCTCGCTCTCACTTCTGGCTTCATGTTTGTGGAACCAAGGCATTTAGGATCATTGGTATCTCCCAGGTGAGGCTGAGTCTTTGGGGCTCTCACTCTCTCACACACGCAGATTGGTGTCTTTTCTGTCTTCTAAACCATTCTCTCCGTATTGCCCTACTGCTACTGCTGCGATAGTCGCCCCCTCCCCCAAAGTTCTCGAGGCGCTCAAGGTCCCAGCAACTTCCTCTTCTGGTAGGTTTCAGATCAGGTATGGGAGCATGCCCAGAGCAGGCGTCGCTCGCGTCACATTTCCACCGGAATCCAGGCTCGGGCTCTCTGAACTCCCCAGCAGATGCCCTGCCCATACCATACTCTTGAGATGCGTAACGCCTGCAAGCAGGAGGCACGTGGTTGGCCATTGGCGCTCTTCCAACTCATGAGACCTCTCGCTAGAGAGAATATGGTGAGCGGATCACATCAGGACAAACCAAGCACATGTCCATACAGCCGGCCACGACGCTATGGACTAATGCAGGTAAGAATATCTCTTTCAGTCTCTCTCAGCAACCGCCTCTTTGGAACAAAGTAGACACGATAGGAAGGATTCTCCGAGAGACCTGGGTAAAAGGAATTAAGTCCCATCTCAGATCTTGGTCAGTACGTCAAGTCTCACTCATAGAGAAAAGATGGGAAGCACCAGGACCTGAAGACTAGGACTTTCATCCTCTGCACAGGTACCGGGCAGACAACCCATTATCCAGTTGAATCCATGACTCCCAGGTCCGACCAGATTCTATTGTACCCTGATCACAGCGCAAGAATGAATTCACTGCAAGGTAAGTGATCACTGGTAATACTACCAAATACGAATACTGATGCTCGTTCTCTTTATTCTCTTTTTCTGCATTTGGACAAATCCTCACAATCTCATTCAATTCCGACTTTCCTTCCCCCCAGGTCTTCAAACAGCTGTTCACACTACTCTTATTTCCCTCATCAAGCCATGATTTTTAACCCTGCTCATCACCCAAAACCTACCTCCTTCAAATTCTCTGTTTCTTCGCGAAAGTTCCTGTCGTGTAAGGTCCCTGAAAGTCCTGTGGTGTCATGTTTTTACCCATGTTACCACCATCTCTCTCCTTCCACAGATCTCCTTATGTCTTCTGTTCCCACTGTTTGTCATCCTTTCTGCCCTCTTGCTCCTGCCCCTTGTGCATTCTCTGCGTTAAGCTTCTCAACGAGCCTCGCATATATCAGCAAAAAAAATCAAAATATTAGGACCTGGGAGATATCGTGATGTTTCGCAAATGTCCACTCCCTGACGAGTGGCACACAACATACTGTAATATCGCGCTTCCAACATCGTTACTCAATTAGTATTCTGTTTAGATCAGCCCTTGCTTATGTGTCTGAGTTACGGTCAATGTCGTTGCGTGGGCTTAGGTAAGGTTTTTCTTGCCCCTTTTTACCTATATGGCTTTGCTGGCGATGCAAACTCTATTTCCTTCATGCATGCAACACACTAAAGACAATGAGCACAGGCGATCATATCGCATACGTATGCTAAAACTAATCAATCAATGCCATTACACCAACAGGGCATTACACCTCAATTCGTTCACATGCTCAAACATGACTACATTTCATACACTAAAACGGGCTCCTTCAGAGTATAATCACCAACATAACAATCAAGCTCGCTGAATTACCATTGTGCCACCAACACGATGCAACTCACCAATGCCAGACATCACTCTATGTTGTCTGCCTCATTCACCACGATCACTGCAAATGAAGCCATCGCCTTTGGGACGACAGGGAATGGGCACGACCATTGCCGATGCTCGGTCCTGGATGTACAGCACGTTAACTTGAGGTGCAGTGTGTGCTAAGCTACATTCGCAGTTGTGTAGTTCTACTGAAGTCCACTCAATATGTCCTCATTGCGTATTTGCATCCCTCGAAGACAACATCCAAGAAGGTCAAAGCGTTGAGACTTGTAGTTCTTGGGCAGGATTTGTAATTTGTTCAGTATGCTACGAAATCATGTCGTCTTCATGAACGACATCTGGGATCTTTAACATCCATTTAATATCGAATGGCAGCAACGAAACAGCAGATAACGTCCACTGTAGAGACATGCAATCTTGTGATTGAATTTGGTCTACCCTGCAACAGCACTGCAAGACAGTTTATAGTCGGGTGGGGAGAACGAAGCCAGACTAGACAGCTATAAGTTGCTCCCCTGCACCCTGTCACTGGAAAGCAAGAGCAAGGAATGAAAAAATATTCATAAGTTTTTTGCAGTTTATATCGCAAAACACACATGGTGTCAAAGTATTCAGACGTTTTTTCATAGCAGACCAAATGCAAGATATAATTTTTTGTTCTTCTCGTTGTTCTGTGTGTGCTGGTTCAGAACTTCACCTTTGAACGTTAGCACATTTGATTCAGTCCAAAAGCAATGGATGAGCTGAGCTGAGAGAGTGGAGAAAAATCGTGGCAAGTTTGCATGCATTAAGAAGCCTGCAACATCTAAAAAATGCAACTTTGATTTTTTGTTTGTGTGGAGGATATATTTCGACTGATTTTGTTTGGTTGTTTGTAACAGCAGCTTATTAAATTTAGGTTTTACAGCAGTTTGGCTAAAGTTAGTCGCTATGCTTTGAATATCCGATTTGAAGCAGTTTTTTTATAACTTTCAGGCATGGTGGAGGTGGAACAATGAAGCATGATGGGAGTTCGTTCACTTCCAGGCATGCAGTGTGTTTCCAGGTAACAAGATCACTGCACTGAGTTTTATATCAGATCCCGAGTTGGGTTCTTAGGACACAAAATACTGCACACAAGTTTTATTACTTTCCAGATCATGCGATTGGGGTTTTCCAGGAACAAGATACTGACACAAGTTGTGTTACTTTCCAGATCATGCGACTTGGGTTTCCAGGTCACAATATCACTGCAAGTGAGTTTGTTTACTTTAAGTCATGCAGGTGGTTCAGGTCATACTCCTAATCTCATGATTGTGATCAGCTCGCTCAATGAGCATAGGTCCAGAGTATATAGCGCGGCGTGACACCACTTGCCCAAATGTTCCGCTTCTTACTTCTGGATCATGCGAGTGGGTTTCAGGCACAAGATACTGACAGTTGTATCGTACTTCCAGATATCTGCGAGATGGGTCCAAGATTACTGTAACCGAGTTTGTTTACTTTCCAGATCATAGAGGTGGGTTCCAGGCACAAGATCACTGACGTGAGTTTCGTTTACCTTCAAGATCATGCAGAGATGGGTAATGATTATGTACACAAGTTGTTTAACTTTACAGATCATATGAGGTGGGTTTTCCAGGTCACAAGATATGCACCAAGTTGTTTATTTCGGGATCATGCAGTTGGGTTCAGGCAAAGAATCACTGTAACACGAGTTGTTTACTTCAGCAAGATCAATGCGAGATTGGGTTCAGGTCAATGGAATCACTGCACGTGAGTTCGTATTACTTTCAGATATGCGATGGGACATATCACTGTACGAGCTTGTTATTTCCAGTCTGCCGACGTTGGGACAAGATACTACTGAACTGAGTTGTTTACTTTCCAAGTCATGTGAGTTGGGTTTTAAGATCAGAAGATACTGCATGCGAGTTCAGTTGTTTACTTTTTCCCGTTTTGGCTTCGACCATACAGGTGGGATAAAAGATATGCTACATAAGTTTGTTTACCATGCAGGTCATGTGAGGTGGTTTTGCCAGGTCTACATAGTACATGGCAACAAAGTTTGTTTAACCTTCAAAGGTTACAAGATCACTGCACAAACGTTGTTTACCTTTGAGGTCATGGAGGTGAAGTTTCCAGTACACAAGATACTGCAACTGAGTTTTTTTTACTTTTCCAGGTCATGCGAGGTGGGCCACCGTCACTTGCAACAGGTTTGTTTACTTTCCGGTCAATGGCGAGGTGGGTTTTCAGGTCACAAGATCACTGCATGTCAGTTTGGTTTTACTTTCAGGTCATACGGTGGGACAAGATATTTGCAACAAAGTTCGTTTACTTCAAGGTCACAAGATCGACTCATGAGCTTGGTTTACTTCCTGGTCATGCGAGGTGTGTTTCTAGGTCACAAGATACAGCATATGAGTTTGTTTACTTCAGATATTGCGAGTGTGGGTCAAGATACATGTCACGAGTTTGGTTTACTATTCCACGAATCATGCAGATGGTTTTTAGATCACAAGATACTGCACGTGAGTGGTTTACTTTGCAGGTCATGCCGAGGTGGGCAAGATACTGCACATTGAGTTTGTTTTACTTTACTTTCGGTCATGCGAGATGGACAGATCATGCTGCAGATTTGTTTTAACTTTTCGCAGGTCATGCGTAAGAATGTGAGTTGTTACTTCAGGTAGATATCATGAGTTTGGTTCTCGGCAGCGAACAATATGAATGAGTTATCGCAGGGATTCTGTGACTGTGTTGGTGAAGATAGCCGTGTCAAAAGTTATTGCAAAGTGCTTATAGCAAAGTTGATTGAAGATCCGGTGTGCCAGCGTTGCGAGGGGTACAATCATTTGGGATGCATAGCCGTTGTGATTAAGTGCACAAGATATGAACTAAATTTGTCCGAGGTTGCACACTCACTCGACATTGGCAAATACGCATGTTATTAAAAATTGCAAGAACTTGGTGAAGATCCATTATCAAGAGGTTGCATGCAGGCTAGATCACAATGAGGTAAAAGTGGAAGGTCTCCGAGTCATAAAAATTGCGAATAACGGGTTGCTGAAGTTTAATAAAATCGCGTATGAGACAACGTTGAGTGTGATTTTTGCAACTTAGTAGCTAAGTATCATATGAGGTCATGTTATGGATGAATATTCCTGGTGTTGGCTTAATGGTTAGGGTTGGGGGTTTTGTGATCTAGGGTCCTGAGTTCAAATCCTGCTGGCCATTGAATTAATACCAGTGGGGGTTGACTCAGCTGTTATCCTTCTTGAGGTCGGAAAAGTGTAGTACGCGGCTTGTCTGGGATAGATTGAGCATTCGAGTAGTCCATGCTCGCAGATGGGCCCATTCATGATTGTGCGCATAGCCAAAAGACTGGCTTTGGCAAGCTCAATGCTCTGTACAGAGTTTGGGCCAATGGATGGATGGATGGATGAATGAAATTATGTGAGGTCGACTAAAATCCATTCTTACTTCATGGCCCATTATCCACTTTATTGTGGTGTTGTGCTCAGTAGTTTCCCTCACCACACCCTTCATCCTGAAGACACCTTTCTGCCACCCACTCTCTCATGTCCCTTATTCACCTCTTTTTGGTCGATGCTTTGTCTCCTACCAAGCTATTATTTCTGAGCAAATGCTTCTCCTCTCTTGAGCATAGATGTTGCTAGGAATGCACTGTGGAGTCGATGTTTTCACGAGTGTGCTGACCTCCTCAATCTCCTAATTCCTTTCCCTCAGAGAGTTCCCATCAGCTCTGTAAATTCGCATCTCTGTCCACTGCGGAATATCTTCTCTTCTTCACTTTCTCAGACACAAGTGTTCTGCTCATATGAGAAATGGATCTTGTTTATACATTTGTTGGAAATAAACTCCAAGCCTACAGAATTTTTTTCTATCATGTCCACCCCAGTAAACTCTTTAATTTTCTCTCTCTCTCATTCATGAAAACATGACTTCTTCCCAAAGTAGAAACTAGCTACGGTATTTGAATTCTGCGCATTTGGATTCATCTCCATGCTAACTACCTTAATATTAATACTCTTCCTTCTCTATTTCTCACCTTATTCTCGTTTTCCATTGAATCCCCCTTGGAAGCTCTAGAAAAGATAGTTATAGTAAACACACACACACACGAACAACCACAGCACACACAACACCAACACACACATTTAGTCATTTTTTATGTACAACCATTATTAAGAAAGTGGTTAGGGATGGTTTCACATGATCATATTCTCATGACAATCTTCTAGTTTAACTCTTTTTGGAGTACACCTGAAATCTTTTTTTCATTTTTTTTTAAATGTTTTTAATACATTACAAGATGTGTGTGTGTAAATAATAGTTGGTGATGTTGCTGTGCCTCCCAGCAATCCGTGATGGTCACCCATCCTCAGAAGAAATTGAGTTTATAACCAGTAGATTGAATTAATATGGTGTTTTGATGTATGTAGCACAAGAATGAGGGGGCATGGTCTTTCCTTCATTGAATGTGCCTTTGCATTCCTTTCATATTTAAAGGACTTTGTTACAATCAGGAATTAACTCACAGGAATCACAACTTTCCGATGTCGTTCACATCGAGTGGATTGTAAGACTTTCTCAAGATGAATGCTTGCATTATTAATTATATTTACACTCTTTGTCCACACACGTTCAACGAGGGGAAAGAATGGCTAGAGTATGCACACTTCGCCTCAGCCTGGGTTCAATTGGTCAGGTATTTGCCATCCGGTGGTTTGAGGCACGGCGAGGCATCAACATGTGTGCGTCCTTCGGTTGGCGTGGAACTGGGTGTCCCGTCTACAGCAATTAGTGTGACGTTTAAAATTCTGATGTCTTCACAAAGAGTGGAAGCTATGCAGGCACTAGCCAATTCTGCTCTCCTGCAGGGCACTGCAATCAACGGCACAGTCACACTCCAGATGATGCAATCAAGATCAAGTCTGCATAATTAATTAATTAAAGGACTCTGGATGGTTGCATAAATTCCTTATCTTAAAGAAAGATTTCTTGAGGTCCAAGCGGATTCTCTTTGCGAAGGAGTTCCTTAGGCGTTGCATAACTACACCATTGAAATCCAAGGTAAGATCAGTTAAGGTGAGGAATCCTTATAGGTGAACGTTAGTTTATGCTCGGAATCAATCAGATTAGAGAGAGAGAGAGGAAGAGGGTCGTTTAAAGATGAAAAAGAAGAGGGCCGAAAAGCTTGATGACGGCAAGCAATCCACAACTGGCTTAAGAAAGACCAAAGCACTATGAGGTTTTTCTTAAGTTATAGAGAGACAATATATTATTAGTTGTATGATGTTTGTTGGTTGAAGTACTTTTTTTGTTTATTACAACCTATATATAATATAACTATAAATAGTGTATATTGTTAAAAAAATCCCTCGATTAGGTAGACCATGGGTTCACAGGGTAAATCGGGATCCCGCCGAGTCGACATGTCCCAACTTTTTTTGCAGTGGAATTGACGATTTCATGGACTGAAGGCACGCTCTTGCATCTTGTTTATTAACGTACGCAGTGGGCCTTTTTACTTGGGGTCCTGTCGGTTTCAATGGAATTGATATCTAATACCTAAAAAGTAATAAAATGTTTCGATCATGAAGTACGTGACTAGCAGCACGGACTAACAATCGTTACTGCACATGCAAGACTACACAGAACACACCTTGACATCAGCTCAGAATCAGTGTGGGATTGTCAATGAGATTGGAATTTAATAATATATTTTTAAAACATTTTTTGGAAATGACTAGCCGGGGATAAAGATCCTTCGTGTTATTCTAGTTATTCCTTAGTACATGGTTAGATATGGTCTTCCGTGAAGAAGCACTCTTTGGAACTCAAGGGATGGTGTTTGAGATGGGGGAGTGGCTCTTGAGTTTAAGGAAAACTGAAGGAATATTCGAATACTGCCAACGATCCTCAAATTAGGAGTTCTGAAGGAAAACGGTAGGGAATAATTAATTTTAGTAAATCTCAAATCTTTTCTCAAGGATGCTTTAATGTCAACGGCCTCTGCAATTAAGAAACTTTTTCGGAACAAATGGACAAGGTCTGCAAGTCAGAATGGTGTGTAATTGTTGGCTAAAGAAGGGATAATCATTCGGCATTCCACCTTTGAATTACACGATGTAATCGACACTGATGAAGCATAAGATTTGCTTAATGCATTTACTACCTGTGAACTGAGCTTGCTCCATAGTATTTGCAGGACAGATTGCGAAGAGCCTAACGACACAGGTATTGTCTGCTAGTGCAACACACGTGAGAGATGTCAGAGTGTGCTCATCCTTTAAACCATTTATTAGTTGAATTCGAACGTATGTTTTTAATTGTCCTTTGGATACTAATGGCAGAAAGTAGTTTGCATAAAATGAACCTTGAAAGCAAGCTACTCACACTGAGTAGTGCATTGAAAGACTCCCTACACTCAATATATGAAGTAAATGTGAATAATAAGCAAACCTGCAAAAAAAGCCCTTGGAGAGAAAAAACACTGGATATACATTTTATTTATGCTGTGATTTCTCCATGAGTAAAGCAATTTCTTGAATTAAGATTCATCCTGAAGAGGTTATGAAAACGGAGATCACACAATGGAACAACCAAGAAGCCTGGAATGTTTAAAAAAGAGGAGTAAAGAACATAACATTGTGAGCAACACAAGATAGAGAGATGGGAGACAGAATGCGCATCTGGAATTCTTGCGTATTACCAGTTCCCATGAGGACCATCCATCGCCTCGATGACGAATTCATCCGATTTCCTCTGCTGTCTCGACATAGCGAATTGAATTACAATCGTTTTTTTCAAAATGGTGCACAAATACATATAATGTAAGGGTGCCTGAAAAGTCGTTTTAACACCCTGCTAAATTGTTCACAGATCTAATGACTTCCCCCACGTCGTCCAGATTAACGATCTAACACTCTACGTTGGGTATATCGAGGAGAAAGTGTTGATAAACAGAGATATGACGATGCAGAATTTCGTTGCAGTGTGGCTTTTGCAACGGTGGCTCCAAAAATGTTGAGAACTTGGTGATGAAAGTCAGTGTTCAAGTAGAAATGGAGGCATACCAATAAAAGACTTGATTAATTAATTTTAAATACTGCACAATTAAACTGTATATTGAAGAGTTTAAGAAACAATGCTTTTACTGGGGAGGGTAAGGGCTTTCAGATCGTATATGAAATAAAGCTTGTGCCTGAAATGTGCAAATAAATTGAGTGGCTCACGAGTAGCCTGACAATGTCAATGAAACAATGATGTTTTTATGATGTAGGATCTATGTTGTGCCTTCCAATGCATTATACTCCTTTATTGTTTAAAATTTTTTTCACGATTACAAGGTTTTCTCCAGGATGTTGACCATTTGGCTCCCATATATAGACCGGCATGGAGTTCTCCCTTTGAGATGAAGCTTTGATACTGCATCGATCTTCTCGAAATTACAATTGAGTGGACTTGCACTGAGCACACCTTCGTCTGGGTTTGTGTGTCTGGTTGCACACAAATCAATGACTGGGATGAATTAAGGATCTCGATGACTTACTGCTCTTCGTTCCAGCATGGTTGAATTACAGGTACGGTATCTGTCATCTGTGTATAAGTGACTAAAACAGAGCATGTCTCATAGACACTCGTCTGTCTTAATTCTATGAAGTGAATTGTTATCTAAAGAAGGGTTGACGCTTGTGTTCCATTTGAAAGTGTGAAACTGGCTCACCTTGGTAGGGACTCTGATTTCAAATCCACATACGTTGTGTGGTCTGTCCTCATCTACTGAATGTCCTTGTCTTCATAAAGTACATCAATGTCTATATTGTCTTAGTAAATGCCTGCATTTTGTCAAACTCATTCATGGTTTCAAATCAATGTTGGAAAGGAATTTTGTTTTTCCAAAAGTGAATGTATAATAATTTTGATGTAGGTTGAATTGATGATGTGATAACACTATTTGTCATCATCAATGTCCGATAGTGACATATGTTACATTTAGTTGTGAATTTACATAGATTAATGGGTTACATTTTATTCTTCCCTTTTGTCAGCGGTAAATAAGTTACCATGAATTGTGAAAGCATGATAAGAGTTATAGAAAAGCTGTATACTACATTTGCAGGAGTGATAATCCACGAATCCCTGACACTGAATATATATTTCTTAAGAGGTGCGTGCGTTTTGAAATGCTTATTTCTGTGATGTTTGACAAACCATTGTAGAACACATGGTATTGTTTGTCAAACGTGGGAAGCGAAGTCCCTAACAAGTCCAATTGCTGGAGAAGTGATCCCTACATCGAAAGTCATCACCAATGTTTAGGCATGGGAGATTCCGGTTCCATGGTTGATTATTCATATTGCAAGCGAGTTCATTTCCTAAAATCTTTCTGAAATTAAAAAACAAAGTGATAATTTACTGTTACTTTCATAGACCAGGGTAAATCGACCATACGTCATGGTTATAGCACACTAAATGGTACTGTTGTCCAGAAGCTGATGTGCATTCCTGTTCTAATTACATATTCACACCATCACAAAGATGCCATATTTTGGGTAGATGTGTTTAAGAACAAATTATAAATGAAAATAATTAAGGAACATATAGCAATTGGTTTTCACCTCGTAAACTCAACCATCCAATTGCTCACTGTGGTGAATTATCCTTCAATAGAGAGTACAGTCCCATATCTTTTCATGAGCTCTACCCCCAATCATGGCCTCCGTCAGGTAAGTTCTCAGAGCAGCAGAGGTTCGAACTCTACTCTGAGCAGCGACGCTTTCGAGTTTGCAATGCTTAGTGACTGCAATGCTGTTCGCATATACAGTTAATTGATGGGTTATGCTGAATCTTGATTCTGGTATAGGGCAGCCTGTATTTCCAATGGCGATTCAGGTTTGTCAAATACCTCTGCTACACGGACGTGAAAATCGAGATGGAAGAAATGGTTTTGGTTTCCGTCGCTGCTCGATGCGCTCGGGATCGGCAATCTTCATAGTGTCAGACGTACTTGAATCCTCAAAGTCATCTGAGTACAGTTATACCCAGGGATGTTTGGGAAGCACATCAACATTAAGCCCTCGTCACAGGTCAGATGTTTGATGAACTGGGAATACATACTGCAATGGATCCAATCTGAACTCTGCTGAAATTATTTGAATGCCTGCACAACTCTGAGCCCCAGAGGAGTTTTTATATAAGAGAAATATCATGCATCGTGATAAATTTCATCAATGGTCTTCAATCTTGTTCATACATTTTCCATAATAATAGTATCATCTTCGATTTTATTTACGTATTTAGGGATATCAATGTCGGTCTCTTTTTCTTGCCACGACTGATGCAACAGCCCACCGTCATCTTCCTGAGATCATCCCTGTTTCTGACTTTTGTTTCACATATATATCAATGAGCGGTCTCATGATGCCACTGGCTGGTGAAATGCTTGTGTTCTCTTGCTCCATGCTTAGAAAGCTTTAAATCCATCCCAGGTCAAGGGCAAAAAAGTGGTGGGCTGGGTCTTAAAACGGGAGAAAACAGGGGAGGACAACTGCCTCGCCACAAGCTTCAGTGTACCATGGGCGGGAGGAAGGGTAGGACAACTGAAGACGAGGTGAGATAAATATGTGCATGAGAGAGAGCAAGTTTCTTTGAAAGAATTCCCAGGACAAGTTTATGTTGGAGAAAGTAGAGATGGGAGACCAGTCTAGAAGTTTCATGGCTGTTTGAAGACCCTGCCAGTCAGCCTGAGTGAAATGCCAGACTCAACAGCACTGGGGTGTTTCTCTAATAACAGCAAGAGAAATGTCTACTTTGACAAGCATGTGGTCAGATGAACCAATTGGAACAGAGGAAGAACAGCAAATAGTTTCAGGAAAATTGGTCAAAATCAGATCCAGAAGAGAGGGAGTACCGTTGGTTGAGATCCAGTTTGGGAAGTTGACTGATTGAGTCAGTCCCAATGATTTGCAGAAGTCTTTTGCTGAAGTGCCATGGCAGGTGAGGGAGGTGCCAAGTGCCATGTTGCTGAAGTGCCATGTTGCAGGTGAGGGAGGTGCCAAGTGCCATGTTGCTGAAGTTGCTGAAGTGCCAAGTGCCATGGCAGGTGAGGGAGGTACCCACACCCAACCAACTGTCATGATGGCAATTTAAGTCACCAAATATGAGGAAGAGAGAGTTGGGATGAGAGGCTAGAAGTTGGTCCATGTTTTTGGCGAGCGAGGTGTAAATGGAGCCATCACTGTTTGATAGACAGTATAACACACATATAAACAGGAGGTGGGTGTGGAGGGGAACCCATAGCCAGAGGTATTCCTGGAGGCGTGGGGGAGTGAGGGTAGTGCATGGAGAGTGAGGAATAGAGTCTTTGATGAAGAGCGCAACTCCTCCACCAGGAAGAGGCTCAGGTCTATCATACCGGAGAAAGGAGTAACCAGGGAGAGATACTAGGGAGTCAGAGACGTCTTGAAGGAGGAAAGTTTCTGTTAAGCAGACTTATGTTGGTTTGTCAGTGGCACCTGTATGGAAGATCTTTCAGGTTTAGTGAAGGCCCAGATGTTTGAGGTCTTCACTGTTAAGGTGGAGGGAGGGGGAGCTATGGGTTGCAGGGGGGGGGGGGGTAGGCGAGGGAGGGGGGGAAGGTAAGGAGCATTGTTGAAAGATGTGGGGGATATGCAAGAAAGAGCTGGTAGAAGAAGCCGAGATGAGGAGGAGAAAGGTCGTTGCTGGGTTGAGGCACAATGTGGAATCAGAGAAGGGGGAGAGGCAGCTGAAGATTGGAGGAGGTGGAGTGGTGAGATGTAGGAGAGAGGACAGGGGGAGAGGCAGCTTTGTGGATGTGAGGGGCGACTTTGCGAAGGGAGAGTGAGGGGGGGGGTGATTGGAAGAGAAGGTGAGATGGGGAGAGTTGAGAAAAGGGTGAGGGGGAGTTT
This sequence comes from Eptatretus atami, assembly GCA_035128595.1. Classification (NCBI taxonomy): domain Eukaryota; kingdom Metazoa; phylum Chordata; class Myxini; order Myxiniformes; family Myxinidae; genus Eptatretus; species Eptatretus atami. The sequence continues at coordinate 36,259,090 of CM068964.1, forward strand.
TGATAGGATGGTGAGGGAAGCTTGGAGGGGAAGAGTGTGAAGGTTGTGTTTGAGAGGGAGCGGTGAGGGGAAGCTGTTGAGATTGAGGGGAAGGTAGAGCAGGCATGGCCAAGGAGAGGGGGTGATGGAGAGTGAGAGAGGAAGATGAGTTTGGTGAGTGGTTATGGTGAAGAGGGAGTGGGCAAGGGGGGAAGGGGTAACAAGTGTTGAGCGGTTGGGAGAGGGGCGAGTGTGATGAGAGGAAGGAGGAGGCTGTTTGATGGTGTTGATCAGTTGTACTGAATTGAGAAGATGTTGAGATATCTGTTTTGGTTGAATTGGAGCCCACGATGTTTAGAGGACCAACAACACATGGTGTGGGACACGAAGAGAGGAGCTGATCTGAGCAGAGAGAGTGAAGGGGTGCTAAGAGCGGAGGTAGAATGAGGGGCAAGATTGGAGGGGTAAGGAGAGGGGATAACAGGTGAGGGGTTAGGAGGAAGGACATGTAAGGAGGTGGGGTGAATTGGCACTGAAGTTGGAAAAAGAAGGACGATTGATGGAACATGAACATGCATTGCAAACTGAGATTTTAAATATTTAAGTCAGAGATGCGATTGAAGACATTACGTGAGGGATGCAATAAAGGTGAATTAAGATAATGGAGAAAAGAAACATTGTAACAATGGGACGTTTTAGACATGGGATGAAGGAAAGGTTGAATTGAAAACAGTCTGTTGAAATAGAATAAGAGTAGTGAATTATGATACAATAACGAGAACCACACGTGTGAAAGAGGAAGTTGAAACATTATAAGACCGTTTTTATTTGTTTTTTTTAATTATTTTTATTATTATCTATCTATTTATTTATTTTGATAAGGAT
>CM068964.1:36261744-36275866 GCA_035128595.1 Eptatretus atami
TTTGTGAAATCCCAAATACAAATTTTCCCTTAAAAATAATTGGTGGTTGAATTCAATGACCAAATAGGCAAATCCTCTTCAAATTTCAAGTCAATCAGATGAAAATTGATGATTTTACAAATTTGGCCTTTGTTGACCTTTTTGACCTTTAGACCTCAAAAAGTTATTTGCAGTTGAATTCAGTGACCTGATAGGCAGTTTCTGTTCAAATTTCAAGTAAATTGGATGAAAATTGAGAATTTTAGAAATACCACCTGTTGTTGACCTTTGGCCTAAATTGACTTTTTGCCCTATGTTGACCTCAAAAATAATTGGTGGTTGAATTCAGTGATGTGATCTGCAAATTCTCTTCCAATTTCAAGTCAATCGAACCTGGATGAAAATTGACGATTTTAGAGATTTGACCTAAGTTGTTTATCTTTGGCCTTTATTGAACTTTTGATCTCAAAATCAATAGGCTTCTTACTTATGACCAGCTCTACCATATGGTGAAATTTCGTGAAGATCGTTTTAAAACTGTGACCTGTATGCGATTGACAGACAGATGGACAGAATCACAGACCAATATACCAACATACTTGCAAATCTTCGATTTCACAAGTAACAAAGATGAAAACAACCTCCATCCACCTTCGGTCGCAGAGGAAGTAATCTGCATCGTGCAACCACTTTCTGAATGTGATGAAACTGATGCAGTTTGACACAAAGTGTAAAGACGACTAAAGAGGTCTCAGAATGAAGAAAGCAAAAAGCTTCAGCAAGTACAATGAGCCTCATTGGTTTCATGGTTAGAGCGTCCACTCCGAATCTGGAACGTCCGGCGATTCAAACCCTAGCCGAGTCGTACTCATGACTGTAACAATGGTATGTACTGCTTCCTTGCTTGATGCTGAGCATTTTGAAAAGGATAGAGCATCGATAAACAACCATAAGTGGGTATAATAGCCTGGCTTTGATGGGCCAAATGGCCACATATTGTGTCACAATACTTTGTAAGGGAACTCATATTACTATTAAGTTAGTACAAAGGTGATCTAACTGTCAGGAACGAGCGAGCCAGCCAGAGCCTTTATGTGCATCACAAACTGGGACTCAGAGCAATTATGATACCAACAGATTGTTTGGTTATTTAATTGTCCCTCTGTCTCCATCTGTCCCTTCTTCCCGTGTATGGGCCCTGAGATCTAAAGCGGACAGATGGTCCTCGTACACGAAGCCTGGTAATTGCATGTAGACTCCAGCTGAATGTTTTTAAAACCTGCTGAGTATCTCACCAGAAAACCTCATGATGTCTGCTCTGTGTGAGCCTCGTTAATATTCTGAAGATGATCGAAGTACAAGAAAAGAATCGAAGTAAAAGGTTATTCCCTACACAGGATACATTATACATGTATAGCCACGATACAAAGGATAGACTTGTGATGTCTGTTGCTTGACCAGACTGAAGTTTCAGTGTCACATTGGCATTCACCAAACTACAAAGTTGGGAAGACAGACAGGAATGTGCTGATTAATGAATGCGAGTAACTTTGCATTGCAAGATGGATCAGGAGGTGCAAGACCTGAAAGGATGAAAGAAGAAGAATTTTTAAAAAATTAAAAAAAGAACTGATACAACAATTCACTGGAAAACAACAACTAAATGTACCTTAACAGTGTCAGAATGCTCACGATACATTCTGGGCACTTCAAGGCAAGAATTAATCCTGAACAGGTTACCACTGCCTCTGGGTGTGAACATTTCTGGTCCAGCCATGGGAATTGGGGTGGTAGGATGGCTGAGAGGTACGTGCACACTCTTCTCGAAGCTATCTAGCCAGGATTCGAATCTTGGCCCAGCTATAAACTGCCATCATGGTGTTTCATGGACAGAGCGATTCATGAACCATCCCCACCCCGCACCTCCAAGCTCAAGTCCTTTCAAATTCCAGTTCTTCCTTCCCGAGAGTTTGCTTCTGTATCCATCTTGTCCACCCCATACATCCTCCCCTCATTTCTCCCCACACCGATTATCCAAGTCTCCCTCTATTTTGTCCTTTAACACTGCTGTAGGTATTTCCCCCCTCTCTTTCAGCTGTTCCTTTTGTTCTGTTGCGTCCCTTCTGTAGGCATTAGTTAGCGAGTGTTACAGATCCCATGGTGTCCTTCACAAGGAGAAGGTGAGCGATTGCTGGTAGCATGGCATAGAATTCCAAAATTCCTTCCCTAACCCCACATTCTCTTCTCCCAAGGGAACGAAGTGCAAGAGGGTCAACCCACTCAAGGGGGTTAGGGTTCGACCCATGAGCTGGGCATGCATGCAGATTAGTAGTAATAGACGCCATGGGAATTTAACCCAGACAGGTGAGGACAATGCAACAAGAATTTACACCTTCATTAAGATGTCCCACTTATTGGACCCAAAGGTCCCTGACCCTCAGAAGGGATCCTGGAAGCATGCATGCATGCACTGAAGCAATAATTTTACCAACTTAAACGAACAAGATATATAATGAACCAATATGAACAACCAAAATATATATTTTAAACCTTTTAAAAGTATCCCCAGTTGAAAGATAGTACAGAAATTTTTAACAATTGGTACTTCTTCTCTCGTACAGTGCCTTCAGTAAGTAATCACACCCCTTGACTTTTTCACATTTTGTTGTGTTACAGCTTGAATATAAAATTAATTGCATTGAGTTTTTTTTTGTTGTTGTTACTGATCGACACATGACACCCCATAACGTCAAAGTGGAAAGTTTTTAATGGAAATTTTTATTAATCCATTAAAAATGAAAAGCTGGAATATCTTGTTTCAAGTATTCAACACCTTTGCTATGACACTCCAAATTGAGCTAAGGTGCATTCAATTTCCTTTGATCATCCTTGAGATGATTTTACAACTTCATTGGAGTCCACTTGTGGCCAATTTCCCTGAAAATATCTGCTGTTCTTCCTCCGCTCCAATCGGTTCTTCTGACCACGTGCTTGTCAAAGTAAACATCTCTCTGGCTGTTATTAGAGAACCACCTCAGTGCCGTCGAGTCTGGCATTCAACTCAGGCTAACTGGCAGGGTCTCCAAGCAGCCATCAAACTTCAAGACTGGTCTCCCATCGCTACTTTCTCCAACATCATCTCGTCCTGGGAATTCTTTCAAAGAAACTTGCTCTCTCTCATGCACAGACTTATCCCCTCTCGTATTCAGTTGTCCTACCCTTCCTCTCGCCCATGGTTCACTGAAGCTTGTGGCGAGGCAGTTGTTCTGAACAACTTGCCTTTGTCTCATGGAAAGCAAACCCAACTGAGGGTAATCTCAGTTCCTTCCATAAAGCTTGGAACAAGTGTGTGTCTACCCTCTGGAGAGCCAGAAAGCAACATCTTTCTAATCTCAAGTCTGAACTCTCAAACCTCTCTCCCTCCTCCAAATGGCATCTAATCAAATCTGTTTCTGGAGTATGTTCCCCCTCCATCCCCTCACTTACCACAAACGGCCGCACTGCTGATACTGCACGTGAAAAAGCTAAATGCCTAAACTCGGTGTTTGCATCTAAATCTTGTGTCCGAAACATCGCTTTCTGTACCACTTTACCCAGTCGCACTCAGCTGTTCCTGGACTCTGTTTCCTTTTCTTCTGAAAAAGTGGAGAACTTTCTGTCAAACCTCGACTCAGATTCTGCAACAGGTCCAGAAGGCATCAGCCCACGTGTCCTAAAAACCTGCTCCTCTTCTCTTTCTCACCCTCTCTCTGTTCTATTCACCCTCTCATTTGCTCAAGGTCATCGGCCACCTGCTTGGAAATCAGCAAACATTACTGCCCTACATAAAAAGGTGCAAAAACAGATCCCTGCAACGACAGACTAATCAGCCTTCTGCCAATCATCAGCAAGGTTATGGAATCCATCATCGCTTCAGACATTAAATCCTTCCTCTTCTCTAATGGCTGATTTCTGAATCATCAATTTCGTTTCAGACCAGGTCACTCTACCCTGGATATGCTGCTTCTGCTCTCCCAACAACGTATGGAGGTCCTCAATGCCAGACATGAAATCAGAGCCATGTGCCTCGACATATTGTGTGCTTTTGACACAGTCTGGCACCTTGCCCTGCTCACCAAACTCTCTTCCTATGGTATCCAAGGCCATTCCACTCATGGCTCGGCAGACTTCCTCTCCTGTTGCAGCTGGACGTGTGTTCCCTAAATGGAGTTCTCTCATCCCTTCTTCCTGTCCAGGCTGGAGTTCCTCAAGGCAGCATTCTGGGCCCTGTTCATTTTTTGTTTTTCATCAATGGCTTTCAAAACAGCTGTTCACCACCACCTCTTATCATCCCCAATCCAAATCCTTGATCTTTTCTACCCCCGATAATCCACGCAAAACCCGACCTCCTTCAAATTCCCTGCTTTCCTTCCTGAAAGTCCTGTAATGTCCATCTTGTATTCCCCATGTCCCCACCCCATCCTCTCCCTTCCACAGATCTCCTAATGTCTCTGTTCCCCACTGTTTTGTCCTTCCCACTCCCGCCCTCTTGTCTCATGCCCCCCTTGCTGTGCGTTGTGTTAGCTCTCACACGAGCCTCAACAAGGTATACAAAAAAAATAAAAAAAATAAAAATGGCCTCTCTGACTCTCTGGAAAATCCTCTTAATCTCCTTGCTCATGACTCCACCCTCTGCATACCATCTGTCTTCCCTCAGACCGGCAAGCAGCAGCTTCGTCACTCTCTGGAGATCTTGGTAAAATTACAAACTGGTCCAACAAGTGGAACATGTCTTTCAATCCTGACAAATCTTCACTCTCACTATGCTCTTCGAAAGGACCATTTAGAACCCCCCCCTCCCCCCAATCTACTTTCTCAACAATCCTCCTGAAGAAGTGCTTTCATTCAAGTTTCTGGGTCTCACTATCTGCTATGACTATCCTGGGAAAGCCACATTTCCAACCTGACCTCCAAAGCCAGTCGCCGACTGGGAATCCTCCATCATGCATAGTTCTTCCTCGGCCCACCTGAGCTCCTGACCAAATACAAAGCTTTCGTCCATAACCTGATGGAGTACTACTCTCCCCCTCTGGGCTGCTGCTCCTGCCTCTCACCTTTCTCGGCTTCATGCTGTGGAAATCAAGGCATTTAGGATCATTGGTATCTCCCACGGTGAGGATGTCTTGGGCCTCTCACCCTCTCTCACCGCAGGCAGTCGGTGTCTTTCTGTCTTCTACCATCTCCTCTCCGATCCCCCCCCCCCTGCTCTGTCTGTGATATGTAACCATATTTCCGCAGGGCGCTCAAGGTCCGCCAGCCCCCCCCCCTTCTGGTAAAACTACCAAAATCACGAATCACTGCTCACCTTCACTCTTTCATTCCTCTTTTTTCCCGCCTTTGGAATAAACTCCCACACCCTCTTCAATCCCATTCTTCCCTCCAGGCCTTCAAAACAGCTGTTCTCCACCACCTCATATCATCCCACATTCAAAACCTCGATCTTTTCTCCCCCGTTAATCCACCCCAAACCCACCTCCTTCAAATCCCCTGCTTTCCTTCCTGAATGTCCCTGTAGTGTCCATCTTGTATGCCCCATGTTCCCCGCCCCATCCCTCTCCGTTCCACAGATCTCCTCACGTCTCTGTTCCCCATTGTTTTGTCCTTCCCTCTCCTGCCCTCTTGTCTCATGCCCCCCTTGCTGTGCGTTGTGTTGTTAGCTCTCATACGAGCCTCAACAATGTATACAAAAAATATATATTCAATGTATTGGACATGATGTAGAAAGAGACACACCTTTTTTAAGGTCTCACATTTAACAGTGCATGTCAGAGCAGAAACTCTACAATGAAGTCCAAGGAACTGTCCACAGAACTCTGAGATAGAATTGTGAGGAGGCATAGATCTGGGGAAGGGTATAAAATAATTTGTAGATTGTTGAAAGTTCCCAAGAGCACAGTGAGCTCCATCATAACGAAATGGAAAGAATATGGAACTAACCAGACTCTTCCTATAGTGGCTGCCTGACCAAACTGAGCAACTGGGCAAGAAGGACCTTGGTCAGGGAGGTGACCAATAACCCAATGGCCACTCTGACCGAACTACAGAGTTCCTTGGCTGAGATGGGAGAACCTGCTAGAAGGACAACAGTCTCTGCAGCATTTCACAAATCTAGGCTTTGTGGGAGAGTGGCAAGAGAGAAGTCAGTCCTGAGAAAAAGGCACACGACAGCATCCCCGGAGTTTGCATGAAGGCACATGAAAGACTCTAAGAGCACGAAGCAAAAGATTCTGTGGTCTGATGAGACGAAAATTGAACTCTTTGGCCTGAATGCAAAGCGCTACATCTGGTGGAAACCGAGCACAGCTCGTCACCCACCTAACACTGTCCCTACCATGAAGCATGGTGGTGGCAGAATCATGCTATGGGGATGCTTTTCAGTGGCAAGGACTGGGAGACTTGTAAGGATGGAGGAAACAATGAATGGAGCCAAATCCTTGAGAAGAACCTGCTTCAGAGTGCAAAAGACAGACTGCGGTGAAGATTTACATTCCAACAGGACAATGACCCCAAGCATACAGCCAAAGAAACACTGGAATAGCTTCAGAACAAGAAGTTGAAAGTCCTTGAGTGGCCCAACCAAAGCCCAGACATGAATCCCATTGATGATTAGCAAAGACTCGAAGATTGCTGTTAATTCTAAAGGGTTATCCTGGATAATAATTCTAAAGGGTTCTAATAGGTAATTCTAATGGGTTCTAAAGGGTAATTCCAAAGGGTTCAAAAAGGTAATTCTCAAGGGTAATTCCAATGGGTTCAAAAAGGTAATTATAAAGGGTAATTCTGGATAATAATTCTAAAGGGTTCTAATAGGTACTTCTAATAGTGTTCTACTAGGTTATTCTAATGGGTTCTAAAGGGTAATTCTCAAGGGTAATTCCAATGGGTTCCAAAAGGTAATTCTCAAGGGTAATTCCAATGGGTTCCAAAAGGTAATTCTCAAGGATAATTCCAAAGGATAATTCTGGATGGTAATTCTAAACGGTTCTAATGGGTGATTCTAAAGGGTAATTCGAAAGGGTAATTCTAGAGAGTTGTAAAGGGTAATTATAGAGAGTTCTAAATGGTAATTCTCAAGGATTCTAAATTGTCATTCTGAAGGGTAATTCTAAACGGTAATTCTAAAGGATATTTCTAAAGGGTAATTCTAAAGGATATTTCTAAAGGGTAATTCTAAATGATATTTCTAAAGGGTAATTCTAAATGATATTTCTAAAGGGTAATTCTAAATGAAAATTAGAAAGGGTGATTCTAAAGGGTAATTCTCGAGAGTTCTAAAGGGTAATTCTAAATGGTCGTTCTAAACGGTATTTCTAGAAGGTGATTCTAGAGAGTTCTGAAGGGTCCTTATGGGTAATTCTAAAGAATTCCAAAGGGTAATTCTAAAGGGTTCTAATGGATAATTTTGGTGGGTTCCAAACGGTAATTCCAAAGAGTTCTAATGGGTAATTCTGAAGGGTTCCAAAGGATAATTCTAAAGGGTTCTAATGGGTGATTTTAAAGGATAGTTCTAAGGTGTTCTAAAGGGTAATTCTTATGGGTGATTATCATGGGCTTCCTTCGTGTCTAGGCTTTGCCTATTTCATTTTAACAATGCCAAAGTGAACCACTTTATTTGGACACTGGTACGATTTTTTCATCCTTAATAGATGTGCTGTATAAGGTTCTAAAAGACAAATGTATTGCATTTACAACAGAGCCCTTTCGATTACAATCTGGATTTTCTATAAGGCACTCTGGCTTATACTATTTTTTCTTCAGCAGTATCAAAAAAGGTCCGTGAAGGACTTTATTGCTTTATGGCATCACCTGCAAAGCTGCAGAACAACTCTGCAAGCACACGATGGTTTTATGAACACACCTGATCGATATTGTGTGGACCCTTAAACTGACGTGGATCGAGTACTTGCACCGTAGATGACAGCGAAATGGTACGTGCTGTTATTTATAAAGAGGCTGCAATCTGCAGGAAAATTAAAATCATGCTTTTGTTTTATGGTTACTGTATAATTTCCACACTGACAGCTTGACAAAATAAGTGGGGTATAACGTGCCATGGAACAGCAATCGGGAGGTAAACGAGGGTGGTTTATGCACACATTACGGTCCATGACGGATGAGGCTTCGGCGAGACATGTTTCATGCTTATGGTATCCATACAGAGTACTTGTACTAAAGAAGGAAACCTCGTTTCTGGGCTGATATGCATGTAAAGATGTGTTCGGTGTAAACGTGTATGTCTTTACTGTACCGCACATCAATGTAGGTCATAAAGAAGTGAGGTCAATAAATGGCATTGTCACAACATTAAAGCCTCGTTAGTCTGCAGTAACAGGGTTTTGCAATCACCTCTGTGTGTGCGTTGTCATCAAATTTTCAACAAAGCTTAAATTTGCGAATATGGAGAAGGCAAATTAATAATTTCGTCAAAAGGCCAAAGGTCAGCATTACATAAAATCAATTTTCATCCAATTGACCTGAAATTTTAATTATCATTTGAGCTTTTGTCATAAAATTTTCAACAAAGCTTTATTGTGAAAATATGAAGACAAATTAATAATTTCGTCAAAAGGCCAAAGGTCAGCATTACATAAAATCAATTTTCATCCAATTCACCTGAAATTTTAATTGTCATTGGAGCTTTTGTCATCAAATTTTTTAACAAAGGTTTATTGTGAGAATATGGAGAAGACAAATTAATAATTTGGTCAAAAGGTCAAAAGTACCATTTGGCATCGGAAGAAAAGAAGAAGAAACAGAAGAAGAAGAAGAAGAAGAAGAAGAAGAAAGAAGAAAAGAAAAAGAAGAAGAGGAAGAGAAGAAAGGAAGAGGCAGAAGAAGACGACGAAGTGAAGAAGAAGACGACGAAGTGGAAGAAGAAGACGACGAAGTCTGAATACAAAGCATGTGGGCTTTGAATTTTCAAATGTTTTTTTTTTTTTGTATACCTTGTCGAGGCTCGTGTGAGAGCTAACACACAACGCACAGCAAGGGGGCATGAGACAAGAGGGGAGGGAGTGGGAAGGTCAAACAGTGGGGAACAGAGACGTGAGGATATCTGTGGAAGGGAGAGGGATGGGACGGGGAACATGGGGAATAGAAGATGGACATTACAGGGACTTTCAGGAAGGAAAGCAGGGAATTTGAAGGAGGTGGGCTTGGGTGGATTATCGGGGGTAGTAAAGATCGAGGATTTGGATGGGGGATAAGAGTTGGTGTGAACAGCTGTTTTGAAGGCCTGGAGGGAAGAATGGGAATGAATAGAGTGAGGGAGTTTATTCCAAAGGTGGGAAAAAAGAGGAATGAAAGAGTGAAGGTGAAACAGTGATTCGTGATTTTGGTAGTTTTACCAGTAGGGAGTTGTTGGCGGACCTTGAGCGCCCTGTGGAAATGTGTGGGGACAAATCGCAGAGAGAGCAGGGGGGCGAGGCTGGAAGGAGACAGTAGAAGGCAGAAAGACCACCGACCAACCTGCGGTGATTGAGTGAGAGGCACAAAGACTCAGCCTCATCGCGGGAGAGCTAATGATCCGAAATGCCTTGGTTTCTACAGCGTGAAGCCGAGAAAGGTGGAGGCAGGAGCACCAGCCCAGGGAGAGCAGTATCATTCAGGCTGCGGACAAAAGCTTTGTAAGTGATCAGGAGCTCAGGTGGGCGAGGAAGGACTTTGCACGACGGAGGATTCCAATTGGCGACTCGCTTTGGAGGCGAGGTTTGAATGTGTCTTTCCCAGAAAGGTCATGGCAGATAGTGAGACCCAGAAGCTTGAAAGAAAGGACTTCTTCCAGAGGAGTGTTGAGAAAGTGGATGGGGGGGGGGTTCTAAACGGTCCTTTCGAAGAGCATAGTGAGAGCGTGAGATTTGTCGGATTGAAAGACATGTTCCACCGTGTTGGACCAGTTTGTGATTTTATCCAGATCTGCAGTGAGCGAAGAAGCTGCTGCTTGCTGGTCTGAGGGATGACCAATGGTATGGCAGAGGGTGGAGTCATCAGCAAAGAGATATAGAGGATTTTCCAGAGAGTCGGATAAATCATTGATTAAAACCAGAAAAAGAACAGGGCCAGAACGCTACCTTGATGAACTCCAGCCTGGACAGGAAGAGGGGATGAAAGAACTCTATTTAGGGCCACACGTTGGCTGCGACAGGAGAGGAAGTCTGCGAGCCATGAGTGGAGATGGCCTTGGATACCATAGGAAGAGAGTTTGGTGAGCAGGGCAGGGTGCCAGACTGTGTCAAAGCACGTGATATTGTTGAAGATTCGGCGTCACTTAACAGCACCGCCGTCTCAGGTTATACGCCGGCTAGTTCGGCACAGGTCTCGGGTCACGCGCCTCAGATCACGATACCAACGTACACCTGGGCCGTACCAGTTGGGGAAATAGACCCCGGCTACAGACTGGTTTGTCAGAGACCAAGCGAAGTCTGCTAGTCCGTAGCCCGTTTGGTTTTAAATACAAATCGAGCGGATTATTTCTTCAGCACGGCACGAATAAACTCAAGGCGGCAACTTTCATATGAATCAGCCAGATTTTTTGGGGACACATCGGGGAACACGACACAAGCAAATCATTCACGACAATGTTATAACTCATCTATAACCCGCTCTTAACTAGGGAGCTATGGGTCGGTTTTTTGAAGGGGGGCCCTAACAAAATAACCTTGGACAACATTGAGACAAGACACGGAGTACTTGGTGGTGCTTCATGGACGAGAGGAAAGTGTCGAAGGCACGAATTGCGGCTTGTGACAAGCCGATGTCAACGGATTCGAGCGCCCAAGCTCGAGCATGCAGCGTGGCAAGATGGCGCGACGGCCTCCTTTTCGTCGGCTCCGCGCACGCACGCCGCGTGGCAAGATGCCGGCGACGCCACTCCTTTTGTCGCACCGCTCACGCACGCATCCGCGGTGCGTTCACCCCGTAAGGTCGGAAAACGGGGCAAACCCCCCCCCCCAAAAACAAAAAAAAAAAAAAAAAAAAAAAAAAAATGAGGAAAGATCTATGGTATGTTCCAGCTGGTTTCTCACAAGGTCCAGTATACAAATGCAGGCCTGGCCTGTTCACCAGACTAGGTCAAATCTGGGTGTTGGGCTCAGAGGGGGGAAGGAAGAAGAACGGCGCCTCTCCGTACACCACCACTGTATGAACACTGGACAGGCTGCTACACCTCCCGACACACATGTAACGTCCAATTACCGAACAACCTGGCTAAACATGCATTTAAGGGGGGATCTGGGCTAATCCTATATTTAAAAACCACTATAAAGGGCCCATTTCCGCAACAATATGTCCAGCGATACGGCTCGGATTTCCTGTCTGGCATTGAGGATCTCCATCCATTGTTGGGAGAGCAGAAGCAGCATATCCAGGGTAGAGTGACCTGGTCTGAAACCAAATTGATGATTGGAAATCAAGCCATTGGAGAAGAGGAAGGATTTAATGTCTGAAGCGATGATGGATTCCATAACCTTGCTGATGATTGAGAGTAGGCTGATCGGTCTGTTGTTGCACCTGTTTTATGCAGGGCAGTAATGTTTGCTGCTTTCTAGTTTTAATATGTGGCCTCCTGTATGTTGTGCCTTTCTGATGTTACTCAGTGTTTGAACAAAGATTTGACAATTGAAAAACCCTCAAGGAGCAACAGATCAAACTATTTCAAAATCCAAAGTAAAAAAACAATTTTTTTTTACAAACAGCAGGTTTACCGCATGCAATCCGCTACCTGATGTACAGGTTTGGATATTTAAAATTACCTGAACACACATGTCGAGTCAATCATGGGACCTCTCGATTCAATTCCATATTTACTTTGGCTTTGTAGAGAACTCTCAGCACTTCAGGGACATGTTCATCAGATAAACCTCGTCCTTACCTGCCGTTATAAATCAGATCAGCCTGCTCACCTCGACACATGTCAGCGCAACGTCACAACCACCAATCACAGTCAGGCGTGAAGTCACAAAGGCGCCGAAACGGGATGACCGTTATCACCACAGTTTACCTGCCTGGTACGCACCCGTCCTGTAGCTGTAGTGCATACCTAGTCGACAACCCCCAAAGGTTATCAATTAGTTCACGGTATATTTCCCTCAGACTCCCAGAGCGGGACGAAATAATACAGAAAACACGGAAATCAACTCGATGGTATTCAGAGAATACTTACCCCGCGCGGTCTTGAGAAGGACTCGGTGCGAGCAAACTCTTCAGGCGGCAAATTTGTAATTACATCTATATCGACACTTCTGAGGTAAATGTGGACAAATTCTTCTTTGAAAAGTCTGCTATTGAATACATTCATAAGCCTTTACAAAGTAGCTTTTATTCTCGTTTGAGTGTTTTCATCTACTAAGGCAGGAAAAGCCGCCAGAATATAAATATCGGGAGATCGTTAAAACTTCTTCTTCTTCTTCTTCTTCCTCCTCTTCCTCTTCCTCTTTTCTTCTTCTTCTCGATAAAGGCTGAAGCGATTACAATGATTCAAATTTCGAACGGTTTTCGATTCTTTCGATGCGTTTTATCAAATGGTCATGTAACATGTGGTAAAGTTTAAATTTCTTCCAGTGAACAGTTTTCGATGTACGGCCCTTCACAAAATGCAAACACGTACGTACGTACGTGCCGATTGCTGAACCGCGCTTTGTGCTTCGCGAGCGCGGGATAAAAATACAAGGGATCGACCGACAGCCCCCACCCCCGACGGCACCACGAACACAGCTTTCACACTCACACCGAACCAGCCAGGTTTTGAGGAACATCTCCCCGCAGAGCGAATCAGAGGCGAGCGAGGCCACCCGTGCCCCTGGATATTTTGTGCCCGGTCTTCTCTCTCTCTATCTCCTCACCTCCACTCATTTGTTCCTCTTTTCTCCTGCCTGTGGAACCAACTAACGCATTTCCCTCCAGGTCTTCAAGACAGTTGTTCACCACCATCTCAGATCTCCCCCTTCCCTCCTAAACCATGATAATTTCTCCCACCACCTTCCGACCTCTTTCAAGGCAGAATTTGTAATTTGTTCCATGGGGTGCCAACGATAGTTCATCTAGTAACGTCCACCAACTACTGCTGGCAGACGGGATTGATGAATCGCCTCCTCCTTCGTATGCAGCACAAGGCTGCTGGTTGAATCATTTTCTGGGTGCACGGTTGTGCCGTTGATGCAGTGCCCCCTGTTTCCAGTCAGCTGGTACTCACTTTGCCGACCTCAGAAGGATGACAGGCTGAGCCAACCCCACCTGGTGTTAATTCAATGGCGACAGGGGCTCAAATTCAAGACCTAAAGATCCCAAGCCAGCCACCTTAACCACTGAGCACGAAGCCGACACCAGGCTTAATGAATCACCTGTTGTGCTTATGTAATGAATCACCTGTTGTGTTTAATGAGAACCTGTTTTGTGTTCATTCGGGGGAAGGGGAACTCAATAAGCAGCATCGGAACTTGGAACAAATCTGTTCGAGTTAGACGGTTGAATAATTGGGTTCGTGCATTGAGGAGCTATTAAAAGCAGGACCCCTGTCTCGGTTTGCTTGTCCATTTCGACAGGATTCGCCAGTAGCCACAAGGTTTTTAAACCACCGACCTGCAGGCAAATTAAGTGCGGATGTGGTAACCTTTCACCCCCTACCCAATTGGCTGGGTGTTGGTGGTTTAGAGACTGCACCCTGTTACGCTTGGTGGTGCGTTCACGGGTGGTGTGTGTTACATTACAGAGACAAAGAGGCAAGGACAGGCAGTAAGGAGAGAGGATGATGACTAATGCCAGATTGGGAGCAGGCCAGCAGGGAGATTCAGTGGGGAAACAATCATTCTGAGTGCTTGGAGACACACGACTGCGGCCTTCTTCTCCTACTTGAACATCAGGCTTGCACAACGTTCATCGTCTCGAGTCGCAATTCCCTACCCTCGGGGTGATGCCAGCCCATCCTGGCTTTGAGTTGGCATCACCCTGGGAATATGCTGATGTCCCCGTTGCTTAAAGCATCCTTAAGGAAAGATTTGAGGATTTACTTAAATATTTCCTCAAGTTTCCCTTTCAGAACATCCCTAATGTTGTATATTCGAATATTCCTTAAGTGTTTCCTTAGAACCTTCCTTAAACTCAAGGGAGC
>CM068964.1:36277094-36298589 GCA_035128595.1 Eptatretus atami
GGTAAGCCGTTTCAAGTTAAATCTTCTCCGAGGGGGTTTGGCGAATCTGCAGGGGTTTTCGGTATTTGTTAGCCAATGGCACCTGCATAGCCCCACGGAGCTCGATTTTAATTTTCGTCCCAAGGTCAAGGTCACAAGGTCACGAACTTAGAAAATGTCTAAAAAATCAATAAATTGGGCATCGAGCTCCTAGGGTTTCAACTGTTTCGAATGAAAGTTGGTATGTTAGTGCTCTTCGAGTACTACAACATTAATCATTTACGTTTTTCCCGATTCCCGCCAGTTTTCCCGTGGCGTCCCCTCGAAGGTCAAAAATAAAAAAGGCGAACTATGTTTAGGATTTCGCAATTCGTGGTCGATTTCGATGAAACTCGAGTGGTAGGTCATATCATGATCTATACCACCTACTATAACAGCCGTTGTTATGGATGCCACCATTGCCTAGCAATGGCTGAAAAACTAGTCTTGAAAAAAAGGAGACACATTTAGGATTTCGCAATTCTGTTCGATGATGGTGAAACTCGAGTGGTAGGTTCATACCATGACCTCTACCACATACCATGACAACCGTTGCTATGGCCGTCTCCGTTGTCTAGCAACGGCCGAAAAAAGGGCTATAAGGTAAAAATTTCAAAGTTGTCTGAATCAAACTGGATTTTCGGTATTGTTAGCTTACTACTACTGACATCCTAATTGGTTCACGAGGAAGTGACCACTATATTCGTTATGGGTGTGTGTCTGTCTGTCTGTCTGTCTGTCCCGAGCATAGCTCCATGGGTTTGATCCGATCTGATAAAATTAGGGTGCGAGGTTTGTATCATGATCTAGTTGTGTTTTCCGGAGAATGGGTGTGCTGCGCCCATTATGGGCGGAGCCACGCCCAAAAAACATGTGTTTTTAGGGGGTAGCCGGTTTCAAGTTACATCTTCTCCGAGAGGGTTTGTCGAATCTGGCAGGAGTTTCGGTATTTGGTGAGCCCAATGGCACCTGATCGTATCGCCCACTGCAGGCCCACGGAGCTCGATTTTTCATTTTCGTCCCAAGGTCAAGGTCACAAGGTCACGAACTCAAGAAAATGTTCAAAAAAAATCAATAAATTGGCCATCGAGCTCCTGGGGTGTTCAACTGTTTCAAAGAAAGTTAGTATGCAAGTAGTGCTCTTCAGTAACTACAACTTTCATCATTACGTTTTTCCCGATTCCTGCCAGTTTGCCCGTGGCATCCCTCGAAGTCAAAAATAAAAAAGGCGAACCGTGTACATTGCTCGTGAACCATCGCCGTCTCCAGACTTGTCTAGTTATTCCTTAATACGTGTTTTAGATCAGGGAATATATTCATAGATGTCACGTGGTCTGAGGGGTCTCTGAAAAACATATTGGTGACATCTTGAGTGTTGATAATGGACCTCTTCGTGACCAATTTCCATGAAGGCTCCATTTGGAAATTCAAAGAATGGTGTTGAGGACGGGGGGGGGGGGGGTGCTCCCTTGAGTTTAAGGAAGGTTCTAAGGAAACACTTAAGGAATATTCGAATATACAACATTAGGATGTTCTTGAAAGGGAAAACTTGAGGAAATATTTAAGTAAATCCTCAAATCTTCCTTAAGGATCTTTAAGCAACGGGACATCAGCATATTCCCAGGGTGATGCAACTCAAAGCCAGGATGGGCTGGCATCACCCCGAGGGTAGGGAATTGCGACTCGAGACGATGAACTTGTGCAAGCCTGAATGTTCAAGTAGGAGAGAAGCCGCAGTCGTGTGTCTCCAAGCACTCAGAAGAGATTGTTTCCCCACTGAATCTCCCTGCTGGCCTGCTCCCAATCTGGCATTAGTCATCATCCTCTCTCCTTACTGCCTGTCCTTGCCTCTTTGTCTCTGTAATGTAACACACACCACCCGTGAACGCACCCCAAGCGTAACAGGGTGCAGTCTCTAAACCACCAAACACCCAGCCAATTGGGTAGGGGGTGAAAGGTTCCACATCCGCACTTAATTTGCCTGCAGGTCGGTTGTTAAAAACCTTGTGGCTACTGGCGAATCCTGTCGAAATGGACAAGCAAACCGAGACAGGGGTCCTGCTTTTAATAGCTCCTCAATGCACGAACCAATTATTCAACCGTCTAACTCGAACAGATTTGTTCCAAGTTCCTGATGCTGCTTATTGAGTTCCCCTTCCCCGAATGAACACAAAACAGGTTCTCATTAAACACAACAGGTGATTTCATTACATAAGCACAACAGGTGATTCATTAAGCCTGGTGTCGGCTTTCGTGCTCAGTGGTTAAGGTGGCTGGCTTGGGATCTTAGGTCTTGAATTTGAGCCCCTGTCGCCATTGAATTTAACAACCAGGTGGGGTTGGCTCAGCCTGTCATCCTTCTGAGGTCGGCAAAATAGTACCAGCTGATGGAAACAGGGGGATCATGCTCAACGGCAGCAACGTGCCCCCAGAAAATGATCAACCAGCAGCCTTTGTGTGCATACGAAGGAGGAGGCGATTCATCAATCCCGTCTGCCAGCAGTAGTTGGTGACGTTACTAAGATGAACTATCGTTGGCACCCCATGAACAAATTACAAATTCTGCCTTGAAAGAGGTCGAAGGTGGTGGAGAAATTATCATGGTTTAGGAGGGAAGGGGAATCTGAATGGTGGGAACAACTGTCTGAAGACCTGGAGGGAAATGCGTTGTTGGTTCCACAGGCAGGAGAAAAGAGGAACAAATGAGTGGAAGGATGAGAGAGATAGAGAGAGAGAGAGAGACCGGGAGGCAGGACGAACGAGGAGGGAATATCCAGGGGCACGGTGGCCTCGCTCGCCTCTGATTCGCTCTGGCGGGGAGATGTTCCTCAAAACCTGGCTGGTTCGGTGTGAGTGTGAAAGCTGTGTTCGTGGTGCCGTCGGGGTGGGGGCTGTCGGTCGATCCTTGTATTTTTATCCCGCGCTCGCGAAGCACAAAGCGCGGTTCAGCAATCGGTCACGTAACGTGACGTACGTGTTGCATTTTGTGAAGGCCGTACATCGGAAACGTCACTGGAAGAAATTTAAACTTTACCACATGTTACATGACCATTTGATAAAACGCATCGAAAGCATCGAAAACCGTTCGAAATTTGAATCATTGTAATCGCTTCAGCCTTTATCGAAGAAGAAGAAGAAAGAGAAGAAAAGAAGAGGAAGGAAGAGGAAGAAAGAGAGAAAGAAGAAGTTTAACGATTCTCCCGATAATTTATATTCTGGCGGCTTTTCCTGCTTAGTAGATTGAAAACCACTTCAAACGAGAATAAAAGCTACTTGTAAAGGCTTATGAATGTATTCAATAGCAGACTTTTCAAAAGAAGAATTGTCCACATTTACCTCAGAAGTGTCGATATAGATGTAATTACAAATTTGCCGCCTGAAGAGTTTGCTCGCACCGAGTCCTTCTCAAAGACCGCGCGGGGTAAGTATTCTCTGAATACCATCGAGTTGATTTCCGTGTTTTTCCTTATATTTTCGTCCCGCTCTGGGAGTCTGAGGAAATATACCGTGAACTAATTGATAACCTTTGGGGGTTGTCGACTAGGTATGCACTACAGCTACAGGACGGGTGCGTACCAGGCAGGTAAACTGTGGTGAATAACGGTCATCCCGTTTCGGCGCTTTGTGACTTCACGCCTGACTGTGATTGTGTTGTGACTGCGCTGACATGTGTCGAGGTGAGCAGGCTGATCTGATTTATAATGCAGTAAGGACGAGGTTTATCTGATGAAACATGTCCCTGAAGTGCTGAGAGTTCTCTACAAAGCCAAAGTAAATATGAATTGATCGAGAGGTTCCCATGATTGACTCGACATGTGTGTTCAGTAATTTTAAATATCCAACCTGTACATCAGGTAGCGGATTGCATGCGGTAAACCTGCTGTTTGTAAAAAAAAAATGTTTTTTTACTTTGGATTTTGAAATAGTTTGATCTGTTGCTCCTGAGGGTTTTTCAATTGTCAAATCTTTGTTTCAAAAACTGAGTAAACATCAGAAAGGCACAACATACAGGAGCCACATATTAAAACTAGAAAGCAGCAAACATTACTTGCCCTGCATAAAACAGGTGCAACAACAGACCGATCAGCCTACTCTCAATCATCAGCAAGGTTATGGAATCCATCATCGCTTCAGACATTAAATCTTCCTCTTCTCCAATGGCTTGATTTCCAATCATCAATTTGGTTTCAGACCAGTCACTCTACCCTGGATATGCTGCTCTGCTCTCCCAACAATGGATGGAGATCCTCAATGCAGACAGGAAATCGAGCCGTATCCTGACATATTGGTTGCGGAAAATGACCCTTTATAGTGGTTTTAAAATATAGGATTAGCCCAGACCCCCTTAAATGCATGTTTAGCCAGGTTTCGGTAATTGGACGTTCATGTGTGTCGGAGAGGTGTAGCAGCCTGTCCAGTGTTCATACAGTGGTGGTGTACGGAAGGCGCCGTTCTTCTTCCTTCCCCCCCTTGAGCCCAACACCCAGATTTGACCTAGTCTGGTGAACAGGCCAGGCTGCATTGTATACTGGACCTTTGTGAGAAACCAGCTGGAACATACCATAGATCTTTCACTCTTGTGCCGTCGACCTTCCGGGGCTGAACGCACCGCGGTGCGTGCGTGAGCGGTGCGACAAAAGGAGTGCGTCGCCGCATCTTGCCACGCGGCGTGCGTGCGCGGGCCTGAACGAAAAGGAGGCCGTCGCCGCCATCTTGCCACGCTGCATGCCTCGAGCTTGGCGCTCGAATCCGTTGACATCGCTGTCACAAGCCGCAATTCGTGCCTTCGACACTTTTCCTCTCGTCCATGAAGCACCACCAAGTACTCCGTGTCTTGTCTCAATGTTGTCCAAGGTTATTTTGTTAGGGCCCCCTTCAAAACAACCCGACCATAGCTCCCTAGTTAAGAGCGGGTTATAGATGAGTTATTACATTGTCGTGAATGATTTGCTTGTGTCGTGTTCCCCGATGTGTCCCAAAAAATCTGGCTGATTCATATAAAGTGCCGCTTGAGTTTATTCGTGCCGTGCTGAAGAAATAATCCGCTCGATTTGTATTTAAAACCAAAACGGGCTACGGACTAGCAGACTTCGTGGTTCTCTGACAAACCCAGTCTGTAGCCGGGGTCTATTTCCCAACTGGTAGCGGCCCAGGTGTACGTTGGTATCGTGATCTGAGGCGCGGACCCGAACTGTGCCGAACTAGCCGGCGTTATAACCCCTGAGACGGCGTGCTGTTAAGTGACGCCGAATCTTCAACAATATCACGTGCTTTTGACACAGTCTCGGCACCCTGCCCTGCTCACCAAACTCCTTCCTATTGGTATCCAAGGCCATCTCACTCATGGCTCGCAGTTCCTCTCCTGTCGCAGCCAACGTGTGCCCTAAATAGATTCTTTCATCCCCTCTTCCTGTCCGGCTGGATTCATCCAAGTAGCGTTCTGGGGCCCTGTTCTTTTTCTGTTTTAATCAATGATTATCCGACTCTCTGGAAAATCCTCTATATCTCTTTGCTGATGACTTCCACCCTCTGCCATACCATTGGTCATCCCTCAGACCACAGCAAGCAGCAGCTTCTTCGCTCACTGCAGATCTGGATAAAATCACAAACTGGTCCAACACGTGGAACATGTCTTTCATCCGGACAAATCTCACGCTCTCATATGTCTCTTCGAAAGGACGCGTTTAGAACCCCCCCCCCAATCCACTTTCTCAACACTCCCTGGAAGAAGTCCTTTCTTTCAAGCTTCTTGGGTCCTCACTATCTGCCATGACCTTTTCTGGGAAAGACACATTTCAACCTCGCCTCCAAAGCGAGTCGCCAATGCCCTAAAAACACATGTTTTTTGGGCGTGGCTCCGCCGATAATGGGCACAGCACGCCCATTCTCCGGAAAACACAACTAGATCATGATACAAACCTCGCACCATAATTTTATCAGGATCGGATCAAAACCCACGGAGCTATGCTCGGGACAGACAGACAGACAGACACACACCCATAACGAATATAGTGGTCACTTACTGACTCGTTAACCAATTATATTAAGGATCTTTTATCCCCCAGGAATCATTTTCACAACAATGTTTTCAATAATTTATTTATAAAGTCCATCGAACCGCCAATCCCATGTTATTTAACACATGATAAAGGTGTGTTCGATGTAAAGGTGTGTTCTGATGCAGGTACTGCAGGTGCAGGTGAACGAGTTGTTAGTCCGTGCTGCGAGTGTAGCGGTACTTTCATGATGCGAACATTTATTACTTCATGTTCAGGTTATTTGGACACAATTTCAATTGATACCGACAGTGACCCCAGGAAAAAAGGCCAACTGAGTACGTAATACATAGATTGAACGCAGCGTGATACTCGGTCCGTTAACTCATCGATTCCACGTCATAAAGAAACGTGTGGGGCATTGTTCGACTCTGGGGAGTCATGATTTACCCTGTGAACCCAGGTCTTACCTAAATCGAGGGATTCTTAACAATTATACACTATTTATAGTTATATTATATATAGTGTTGTAATTAAACAAAAAAGTACTTCGACAACACACATCATACAACTATATAATGTATTGTCTCTCTTGTGCTTAATAAAAGTCTCCATTAGTGCTTCTGTCTCTTCCTGAAGCCAGTTTGTGGATTACTTCGTCATCAAGCTTTTGGACACCTGTTCCTCTCTCTAATCTGATTGGTTGTCAAGTATAGCAACGGCTCCGAAGGATTTCCTCACCCTTAAGGAAATCCTTCGCTAAGGAATCACAGTGGACCTCAAGGGGAATCTTTCTTTAAGGATGAGTGCATTTTATGCAACCAGTCCAGAGTCCTTATCGTCAACATGAACGGATGTAACTCCCTCCCCACCCCACCCTCTTGCCCGACACACGAAACAATATAGTATCCTTTCATCTCCTCCATAGCTCCTCCCTTCTCGTTCTTTCATCTCATTCGTTTTACTTGGTGGCCTGAAGGGTCACAATAGGCATGCCTTCTTGGATCAAATATAAAGTTTGTACATGATTTCCTGTTTGAGCATGCTTGGCTTTCATGATGAGTTCCACTCAATGTCCTCATTTAACTGTCTTTCACATCTCACTATTCGAGCATGTCAATATGTATTCCTCCTTGTCTCTTTCAGTTCAACATTTGTAAACAAAAATCCCAAATTAACCAAAGACAATGAAGGTTCTACATAGGGTATTCATCAAATGCCCTAAAATTCCACGGGCTACTTCAGCAATGGCTAACACCTTTTATTTAAATTTCAAACGTGCACAACAGGACAGAGCAAAAAGCCATTGAGATCAATTCAGAACAGTTACAGAATCAGACAAATTGAAATTGTACATTGGGCTCCTAGAAAATATACATGGGATTGTTCAATCAATGTTCACCCAAGATTAAATAAACGACTGTATATCCAAGTCTTGGTTTGCAAATGGAGCCCCCAATTTGAGGATATGGAGGCAGTGGGTCCCATCCAGGTAGAGAACAGATCAAAGAGAAACCAAAAACATTGTCACATCTCAGTTTCTATCTTATATTCGAGGATGTCAATGCTGCATGCAACAGCAAGACTACTCTTTATATTTTTGACCCCCAACCCTCCGACAAAGTGGGAGACAGGACATTAAAATGAGCTCCGTCCGATCGACCACCGACCGACCGACTGATCATCTGTCCATGCACTATTTTGTACACGATATTTCAAAAACCGTTGACCATTTAACGTTCATATTGCAGATATCTATTCCTCATGACCTTATTTCAACCCGATTAGATCACGGCTGTGATTGGTTGAATTATGTTGCTATGGCAACCATCTCGGTAACTTGGCTTGTGCACAGGATACTTCAAAAACCGTTCAACATTTAGCTTTCATATTACACAGATCTCTTCCTCATACCACCCAAAAGCCAGGGGACCGAGAAGTATCAACTCCTTATTTTTTTATTTACAGGAGCGAGGGTCATGAAAAAGCAAGGTAGAACAGAAAAAACGGAATGGAGGAGGGAAGGAAACACCAAAAGTAGCAAGTAATATGGTCGGGTTAGGAAAGGTGAACGGGGGTAATAAAGATCATGGAATTGGGGATGACAAGAGATGGCAGTGCACTATTTGCTTGAAGCCCTGGAGGGAATAGTAAGACAGAACAGCCTCTGGAAGTGATTTCATAGACAGGAGAAGCGAGTTATAATGAAATAGGCGAGGTATGCAGTTAGCCTGAATTTTGGAAGCCTAATGAGGAGGGGGCTACTGGAGTATATCAGGAAGGTTAGAGGACTGACAGAGCAGAGGGAAGAGTATGGGAAAATAGACAGTACAGAAAACAGAGAGACCCCCAATCTGCCTGTGATGTCACCATGGGCTTCGACTCGACCTCATCACAGGAGATGCCAATAATTCTGAGAGCTTTAGATTCCAGAGAATCCAGGAGAGACAGATGTGATGCTATGTACCATAATGGCCACCTTTCAAACAGTGTTATTAATTATAATTATTTGCCTACCCTCGCTTCCGATAAAGCATTCCCCTAAGTCCCTCTCTCTCTCCAGTTGTTGCAATCGTCATCAAGCGAGATGCAGATCAGGCATGTCTCATCAAATAACACGTGTCTGATGCTTTACTGCAATTACAATATGCTGCTGAAGCATGCTTTAAATACTGTACTACAGAAAGTCACGAGATCCAGGATAGGCTGTCTTCAAGGTCATGATAATGGAAGGCAACGACGTCAAAACGATCCTTTATATGGTGGTCGTCTTGACGACGCACGTTGTCAAAATGGAAAGAAACATATCGTGGGTGGGGATCCTGTAGTCAGGTTGAAAGATAATCACTCAAGAAAGTTTGAGGGAAACACAAACCGCGCTGGATCATGGTTCTTGTCATGACTGATAGGACGAGTAAGATCATATGGATGTGCACACTTGATCACCATGACGAATATTGGAGATCTTACTATTAATTTACAACTGGTCCACTGACTTTGACACAAATGCAAATTTATATTACCGATCCTTTTAGGCATCAAAAAGCGACATGCATCGAACAGTTTCAAATGGAGCACCTTGCCAACATTAGAGCATTTAACTTGCGTCATATGTGGCAATAAATGCAAATTGTTGCTCCGAGCTTGCTGGCTCGATGACAGAAGACGCCATTTGCATTTTTGCCACCCCCATCCCTCCCCTGTTTAGAATCCCGTTCCAGCACGGGCAACTTGCTGATGTTCAAAATGTTTGTTTTGGTGAGTTTATTTTAACCTATTGCCACTGATAGGAATGGAGTCGAGTTGAGAATCGATCCCAGTTCTACACACGTCTCATAGCTGGAGATGAAACGTGGAGGTTCAAACAACTGCGTTTCAGATGAACCAGTAAAGAGTCAATGGAAACAACCTTGGACTCCCGGAATGTTCTGGAATTGCTCTTTCACTGCATTGATCATTCCATTTCTGCAATTCTTAAAAATACAGGATTACTCAAAATATAGCAATTTATTACTATCCAATGTCACACTGAAGTGATGTTCAAATTGGATAATGAGATCATACATTGTATGTAGATGTCCCACTAATCAATTGCAGTGTGCTGCAGCACTGGTGCATGATTGCCATTTACAAATTTATATATTACATACGAGCAAATAACACTGTGGTGGTCGTATGGCAGCTTAGCTGCCGGGGTAGCTATCATGTATCGAAGCGCGACTGTGTCGCTGATGCAGTGCCCCTTGACCAGTACACACACTGGAACTGGTACTCATTTCGCCGACCTCGGAAGGATGACAGCCTGTCAACCCCTTGGTGTATTAATTCAACGGTCGACGGGGCTTGAACTCAGGACCCTAGGATCCCAAGCCACCACCCTAACCACTGAGCCAACACCAGGGTAACAAATAACACTCATCCATCACGGATGGGAATACTAAGGGGGAGGGGGGGGAAAAAGTGGGGGGGAAGTGTGGGGGAGAAAAAGTGGGAGGGAGAGGAGAAATTGTTGGGAGAGAGAAAGTGTGGAGGAGGAGAGAGAGAGGGGGAGCGATGAGGTGTGGGGAGTGAGGAGGGGAAGGTGAGAGTGAGAGAAGAGAGAGAGAGAGAGGGAGGGGTAGCGAGTAGAGGGGTGGAGCAAGGAGGGGTTGGCTATGAATGGAGGGAGTGGGAACGTGAGAGAGAGCAGAGAGAAGAAGAGAGAGAGAGAGGAGAAGGTAGAGAAAGAAGAGTGAGGAGGGAGAGAGGAGGAAAGAGGAGGGGGGAGAGTGGGTGGTGGGATTGGGAGAGAGAGAGGGAGGGGGAGCGAGGAGTGGTCGGGGTGAGAGGAGTGTTGGGGGCGAGTGGGAAGGGGAGCTAGGAAGGGGAGGGGGATAGCAAGGAAGCGAGGGAGAGTGATGCCTCACCACACTTTGCCATACACGCCGGGGGGGAGGGGTGTGCAGAGTGGGGTGGGTGTGACAGAGAGAGAGAGGGAGAGCAGAGAGAGAGGTGTGGGAGGAGAGTGCTGCACTTTATTAGGGGTGGGGAGCATGATGAGAGGAGAGAGAGAGAGAGAGAGAGAGAGAGAGAGAGAGAGAGTGGGGAGGGGAGAAAAAGAGAGAGAAGGTGAGGGCGGGAGGGGAGTCAGCAAAGAGAATGATATGTTATGCTTTATGCCACACACACACACACACACACACACACACACACACACACACACACACACACACACACACACACACACACACACTATTAGATATTGCTGTGAGAACAGTTCTCCGTGGGGATTTTTATATTTTTTTTTAGCTCACCTGGGACATTGTGCGGGTGAGCTTATGAGATGGCGCGTCACCTGTCCATCAGTTCTTCCGTCCATCCAACCGTCCGTAAACACTTTCAACTTCTTCTCTAAAACTGCTGATGGGATTGTGACCAAATTTGGCTCAAATGATCATGAGAGTGGTAGAACTCAGGTTAGTTCAAAGTATCCTCCCCCTCCACCTATAAATAGGTCGTCGTAAGGTTTAACGGTCCCAAAAGTACTCAAATTTCTCTCAAGTTTGGCCACTATTTTGGATTACAGGAAAACCTTCAACAGTCTTCTTCTCTCAAACCACTTAACTGATCAATGCAATACTTTAAATTTGTGATCAACCACCCAAGGGAAATATAGTCTGTTAACAATGACGTCATCAGTCATTTGTTATGGCAGCCATATTGGATAATAAGAAAACCTTTAAAAAAACCAAAAACCTTCTCTGAAACCACTTAACTAATCGATGTAAAACTTAACATATGTGATCGACGAAATGGAGGACTATAATTTGTTAACAATGACATCATTGGTCACGTGGTCTGGCTGCCATATTGGATCAAAGGAAAACCTTTAAAATCCATCTTCTCTGAAACCGCTTAACCAGTCAATGCAAAACTTAAAATATATGATCGACTATGAGAACGTTTGATTAAAAGAAGCTGATCCGAAACACAATATGGCTACCAATGATGTCCTAATACAGAAAGTGGGAAATATTTCGAAAAATGTGAATCAAAGAGACCTTGGAGTCGCACCTCATCAAATAAAGGCTAATTTTGACACAACCAGACATGACATCATCATACCAGAAGTAGGCAATATCTCTAAAACTAAGGCTCATAGACAGCAGGGAGTAGCATAACTGTGAAAATCATGTTTATACTACCTGACCTTAAATGTGTATTCTAAATTCAGCTCTTATTTTTATCCTGATCCATCCAATCACGCCACTTTTTGGTAACCCGACAGGTGAGCTACAGGACCATTGGTCCTCTATTTTTATTGAAGCAGTCTATAATGTAATTCCAG
This sequence comes from Eptatretus atami, assembly GCA_035128595.1. NCBI lineage: Eukaryota > Metazoa > Chordata > Myxini > Myxiniformes > Myxinidae > Eptatretus > Eptatretus atami. The sequence continues at coordinate 36,288,936 of CM068964.1, forward strand.
AACAATTAGACCACTTAAATGTCCTTAATGATCACAACTCGTCCACTCGACTCCCTCTCTGCCCCCAGGAATCTCCCATACCCACTGATACAACTCTATGCATAAAATATACACCCATTCATGGACACATAATAAAATTCCCTCTATATGGAAAAAAGCAATTATACCAATCGACATGAGGACCTAATAAACATCCCAATTAACCAAGCATTGTATCGGCCCATTTCTCTCTTATCTCCAAGCAAAATACTGGAAAGGCTCATCCTAAATAATATCTCCCCTTTTATTCCTCCAGCCCCATCATAACATGGCTTTCGGTGGATGAGTTGGGTATGTGACAAGAACAAGCTGATTCGATTTTGGTTCAGGTCTGGATGCAGATCCGGCCTATCAGTGGCATACAAAACGTAAACTGTTCAGCCTGGTGGAGGAATGCGCTCTACTGAATGCCGTTCTCGTTGAGTTCTGTTATTTTGGCGATCGATTATCATCTCCGCCACCAAAAGTGAAGGGGGTTATGTTTTCACCCCTTTCTGTCTGTCTGTTTGTTATTTACGAAATCTTTAGATTTCGTAAGTATATTGATGACTAATATTCTAATCCTCTGTTTGTGTGTTTGTTGTACGCACGATAACATCGAGAGCGCGAAGAAGCTACCAATGTCATTTTACACACGTGATTCAGGAGGGTGATGGCTAGCGCTGATTAGATTTTGGTCAAATCGGTCAAAGGTCAAGGTCACAGTGAGGTCAAACATTCGATTTTTGATGGCTTGGTACAGAATCATCGTAGAAACTTCTGGTTTACGTCGCTACCTTCTCTAGAGACAGCTTTTATTAGACAAGGTCAGAGGTCAATGTGACGATTTCGTCAGTACCAGTCTATGACTGCTTGTTGTTTGTTGTGTGCAGGATATCTCAAAAGTTGTGGTCGGATTGGATGAAATTTTGTGGACAGTTGTGTGATAAGGACGAAATGATTAGATTTTGGTGAAGATCTGGATCCGGATCGACTACTAGAATTTTTTTTAATGATTCTTCACCATTGAGAGATGGGCCAAAATGAGAGAAAGCACGATATCTCAAAAGTTGGGGACGGATTCGTACGAAACTCGGTGGACATGTTGTGTGTGCGACAAGAAATAGTTGATTCAATTTTGGTGAAGATCCGAATCCGGATCCGGATCTGATAATTTTTAAGTGATTCTTCACCATTGAGGATAGGGCTAAACCGATATATTGTTACGAATCTGGCAGCCATTTGCACACAAACAGACAGCAGTCCCGCAGTTCAGTTATTTCGATAAGTATGTGTTTATAGTCAGGGTCCCGTCCTTCTGTCTAATGAGTTACTTTTATAGTCAGGTTTTTTTTTTAAAACATCTTGAAGCCGCACAACGCCAACAAATCTTCTTCGCTCATCACCTCAGGGCTGGCTCCACCTTAGCCAGATGGAGTGTTCGGCCGACCAATGAGGGGCGGCCACTAGTCGCCCGACAACCCTCGTCCAATCCGGAGGCGAGTTCCTCAGAGCGGTTCCTCGACCCGGGGAGGGGAAGGATAAGAGAAGGTGGCGAGCCGTCTTGAAAAGAGAAGCAGCAGGTGCAGATTAATCGTTACATGAAGCTTGCCCGGAGCCCACCAGTGGAATTATTAATAAGCGTGTTGCTCTGATTCGGCTTGCCTTTGCTGGAAAGAGAAGAAGCCTCGTCGCCTGCTAGCGTTCTCGTCTTGCGTTGCTGGTGTTCTCGTCTACCCGTGGGTGATCGTCTCGTCTGGTCCGTTCTCGTGCTGGCTGGCGTCCGTTGCGTCGTTCCTGGTCCCTGGTGCTTGTGCGGCGACGGAGGTGTGGGCTCGAGCCCCCGCCCCCCCCCCCGAACCAGCTCGTCTCAACCAGAGCGCACGAGGCGGACAGGTGCAAGCGTAGGCTCCTGCCCTCAGCTGAACTATCCTCCTCAGCTGAAGGGCCAAAATAAAGGCCGCGGCCACCATTTCTTTGGTGTGTGTGTGTGTGTGTGTGTGTGTGTGTGTGTGTGTGTGTGTGTGTGGTGTGTGTGCGCCAGTCTGTAAGTAGAAATTGTTAAGTGTTTTGTTCATTGTACATTTCCTGCATATTCGGATAACTCTCTCTTGTGCTCCCCTGCCCCCCTGATAAATAAATCCACCAATTGTTAATGTACCAGCCCGTTGTCCTCACTTTCTTTCATTGACCCAGCACGGTGTTGTAATGAGAATTAGAGAGGCCGTGTGCCGTAAGTTGTCATTGGGACTGGCGCAGCTCTGTAACTCCTGCTCGGTACGCCGGACCCGAGTCGGTACATGCGACTCGGTTCGGACAGAGTTGGCCGAGAGTGTGGTTTCCCCGGTAGCTAGATGACGAGAGTACTTAGGTAAATTGAATTAGACAAGTGGACCCTACCTCACGCTGTCGAAATATTGGCGACCACGGTCCTTTAAGTGACCCGTGACCTTTCGGAGTTGTCCGGGAGTCATGACCTAAATTCCGGGTGTTCGGTGGGAGACGGCTCTACTGCTCCCCCTGGTGGTCGTTTATCGCCGCCGAACCCAGCCACAACAATATAACAGGATACCTCAAAAAGTTGTGGAAGGATTCAGACGAAACTAGGTGGACATGTTGGGTGTGTGGCAAGGACGAATTGATTCGATTTTGGTGAAGATCCGAATCCGGATCTGGATACGAGAATTTCTTTAATTTTAAAAGTGAATCTTCACCATTGAGAGATAGGGACAAAACGAGAAACAGCGATATATTGAAAAATGTACAGGGCCAGACGTCCACATGTGGATCAGGCAATACGTAGCGGAGGTATGCGCTCTACCGAGTGCCCTTATAGTTTTGTTTTGAATTCCGTTCATGTTGAGCTGCCAGAACATTCAGGTGAAATTTATTGGTTTGCAAATGTGGGGTGGACTGAATGACAGCAGGGGAGGTATTGTTATAGGACAGCCACTGTCCATTGCGAGCTGTAATCTCTGTATGAAGGTGGATTTGCACAGGTGAAATGGAGCCATTTGCTCTGTCAATGCAGAGAACCGAGTAGTCATCAGTAGTTTCTAATGTTGCATCTATGGCAGATGTAAATGGGTGGACCAGGGTTGAGTTTAATCTCTCCAACAAGTACAAAGTTAGTTGATCCAGACGACTGGATCCAGACGCCTGGATCTCCATAAAAAAAATATGAAATAATATAATTTCCAGGAGTGCGGCTTTGCACCTTTGCTCGAGTCCACCATCTGTAGTTCTATTTAAAATAGAACTACCGAAAATATTTTTAAAACATTTAAAATTTTAACATCCTGCAGGATACAAAATATTTCCAACAATGGAAATCTGTGCAATTACATAATGTTTTGTTAGTCTTAGAAATAACCTCAAATCTCCAAGCAAATATCAGTGTGGAGGAAATGAAAAAGGTTCGACACAAAAAGAAGAGGCCATAAATACATTATATGATTCGTGATAAATTCCAGCAGGCAACGATGAAATTATGTCTGCAGTGATGAGAATTTCAATGATGTACTCCATCTCGGATATTTCCGTAAGCCAACATGAAATTAGCAAGAGCAAGATGCAATGATAGCTGTGTCACATGCACACCATATTTAATCACAACATGCATTACACATTCAAATATGCATTGACCTCGTTTATGTTTTTCCTGCCATGATGGAGGAATGTCTACAATATTGTGCAGAGATTAAAGTAATATGGAAGCGAGCTCTCCCTGGTACCCCCACATCTCCGTCCTCCGAACTGCCTCCCTCCACTCTCCTTCCCTGAACAGCCTTACTGAAGCGAACGAAGCAGTCAAAAGGCAGGATCATCATGTGCTCCATCATGGAGCACCTAATGTGCATGCTTCCGATCTCTGATCATCCATCTCGAACCTTTGCTGAGAGGCTGAGAAAGGATCAGTCGTTCAAATGCACCAGCGATGTGTGCAATTGTAATGAACGTTCTGGCCTTTGTTATAAATTGCATCTTCTTGCATAACACTACACATTAAACACACAAAAATGAAATAGTCAGGACTGAAACATTTTTTCTTTTGATGTACAATAGAGAGAAGACAAACATTTCATATACAGGCTGTTTCAAAAAGAGTGATGCAACTTTAAATGTTTATTTTAGAAAGAAACAGAAACCTCAGGAATGTGAACCAAACATTTCTTGAAAGCTTATGACATGTTGTGCTACCACTGATTGCTATTGCAGTTAGTCACTGCTGGAGTTAGTGAGAGCCCAAGGTCTGAATAGGCATTTACGCAAATCCTTGTAATTGACGTTCTCGATGTGTGCCCCTCTGCGGTTCAGGCAGGCATTGATCATGACTCCAAAGTCCTGTCAAACTTTCCTGTAGGTCTCATGTGGCACTACCTGGAGGTAGTCTGACACCTCCTGCTTAGATCTCCAGTGTGGCAGGGCGTTTGGCATACACAGAGCCCTTGGCAGCCTCTCAGAACTAGTAGTCCAGAGGGTTCAAGTCTGGGCTATGGGGTTCCCAGTCATGAGCAGTACCAGGGCAACAACGTGGTTTCTGAAGAGCTGCCACAGGAAAGTGATGGTATCACTTGCTGTTTGCTGGGGTGCGCCATCCTGCATAAACCAGGTCGTGCTTAGCTGGTTTGGGGTGACCTTTTGGGCTAGATCATTATGGAAATTCTGGAGCACGCGCGGTAGCGCTCACCATTGATCGTCACTGTCCTGCTCATTTGTCATTCTACCAGTAAGGCCCTAGCTTTCCCTTTCTGACATTGTAGATGCAGAAGATGTGACATTAGGCCCTTTCAAGTACATCTCAGTGATTTCCTCAGGTGGTTCTGCCCCCAGAAAATGTTGTTGTGGTTGTTGATGGCACTGTTCAAGTGGAAATGGGCTTCATCATTGAACCAGATCAGGTTGATCCAGTTTGGGTACCGCTCCATCCTGTCACTGAGCCAATTGCACATATCATGTCTCCTCATGTCATCTTGACTCAGTTTATATCTAATAGAGTCATGTATGGGAAAAAGCTTCAGCTCCACAGTGAGGATACGCCAAACTGATGTTGGTTTGATGCCTGCTCCCGAGAGTGCCGGCAGTAGGACTTCTTGGGACTGTCCACTGCAGAATCTCGCACGGTGTTGATGTTGGCTTGGCTCTTGGTTACTGATGATGACCTGCCACTGTTGTCCTTGCTCTGGTTGTGCACTGTACCCTTGTGCTCAAAATATTTCACAATACGTTGAATGGCACAATCACGTGTTTTGAGGTCATATTCCCGGCAGAGCGGGTGTCAACATATGATTAGTCTCATATCACAGAGGCCACCACTTTTGTCTTCTGCTTCACTGTCAATGGCAAAGTTGAACTATGGAGCTAGAAATCCCAAAAACAAATACCATGATAACAACACAAATCCTGAAAAGGAAAATGGTATTGGTCAAAAAACAAAGAAATGGCAGGAAATCAAAGTTGTTATCAATCTCTTTGAAAACACCTGTAAAATCTCACTCTCATTTGAGGATATACAAAGAAACTGAATTCCTCAATTGATCTTGTACTGATCTTACACTTCCCAACCCAGGAGTACCTTTGGCTGAGACTTCACATTGCTTCCACCTCTAATTTGTATGGTGTGTTGTACCGTCTCCAAACAGTGACAACTCCAATCTACCTGTCTCTGTCTCTGCTCTGTCTCTGTCTCTGTCTCTGTCTCTGTCTCTGTCTCTGTCTCTGTCTCTGTCTCTGTCTCTGGTCTGTCTGTCTGTCTGTCTGTCTGTCTGTCTGTCTGTCTGTCTCTGTCTGTCTGTCTGTCTCCTCTCTCGTCTCTCTCTCTCTCCAAAAGGACTATCTGGCAAACACCCCATCTACTTTCTTAACAATCTCTTGAGGAAGTACAGTCAATCAAATTCCTTTTCACAATCAGCCATGATCTTTCTTGGGCAAACCACATTTCAAAGTTCGCCTCCAAATTTGGCATCCTCCGTCATACAAAGTCCTTTCCTTCGCAAACCTGAACTCTTATCCACCTACAAGGCCTTCTCAGCGCTTTATGGAGTACTGCTGGCACCCCTGCCTCACACCTTGCTCGTTTAATGCCATGGAAACCAAGGCTTTCAAGATCATTAGAATCTCCTGCGATGAAGCTGAGTCTATGGGCCTATCACTTTTCATTCGCAGACAGGTCAATGGTCTCTCTGTCTTCTTCTGCCTCCTTTCTGGTCTTTCACCCTCGCTCTGTGCATGCTTTGTCCCCCCAGGTTTCTGCAGGGCGCACGTGATCCACCACCACCCCCTTCTGGTGAACTACCTAAATCCAGGATCACCACCCACCTCAATTCATTTGTTCCTCCTTTTTCCTGCCCATTGAACCAAATTCTACATCCTCTTCAATCTCATTCTTCATTCTGGGTCTCAAAGTAGCTGTTTATAAACATCTCAGGTCGACCTTAACCCAAAACCATGATCTTTTCTACCCTCTTCAATTCTACCCGCCCAACAACCATAATCCACCGCTTTCACATTCAGTTTTCCTCTTGAAAGTTTGCTTCTGTATCTACCTTGTCAACCCTATACATCCTCCCTGCACTCATTCCTCCACACCTCCCTTGTTCATCCAAGTTTCCCTCTACTTTGTTCTTCACCTCTGCAACTGAAGTTTCCTCCCTCTTTCTACTGTTCCTTTCGGCCTGTTGCATCCTGATCCATTTAGTGTCCTGTCTCTTCCACAAAGCCTTTGTAGAGAGAAAAAAAAATGTGGTCCTTTGCCATAATTCTTGTACAGAATGAAGAATTTTTTTGTATACAGTCAAGCTCATGGAAGAGCCAGTACTAGTTCAATGAATGGCACAGGATGCAAGAGACAAAAGAAAGAGTAGAGAGAGGAGTGAACCACCAAAGCAGAGCTGACAGATAAAGTAGAGGGAGTCTGACAAACAATGGGTAGGAATGGGGGGCAGCAGAGAAATTCTTGGTGGGCAAGATCAATATAGAATCAATATAGAATCAATACAGAAGGAAATTCTCAGAGGGAAAACTCGGAAATTGAAGAAGGAGCGATTTAGGTAGGTTAAGGAGGGGAGAAAGATAATGGTTTTGGATTGGGGACATCTGAGTTGGTGGTGAACAGCTGTTGTGCAGACCTGGAAGAATGATATTGAATAGGATTGTGGAAGTTGGTTCAATTGGCAGGAAAAAAGAGGAACAAATAAGTGGAGGTGAGCAGTGATCCTGGATTTAGGTAGTGTGAGCCACGTTGGAGCCTTGGTGGGACAATAGCACAGAAAGAGCAGTGGGTGCAAGACCAGAAAGTAGGCGGTTAAAAGACGGAGAGACCACCGACCTGTCTGCAATGGTGAAGAGATTGGCCATAGACTCAACTTCAGCCACTGAAGATCTACAAATAATCTTGAAGGCCTTTAAATTATTTAAATCTATCAATATATCTGTCTTCTATGTATTCAAACTATTTCTCTCCATTATTTTAATCTTACTTAAAATCCACATCGCTTTATAATTTAAGATACCCTTCCAATCTGAATGTAGGAATTTAGGCAATACACCAACACACAATGTCTTACTCTTTTTCGAGAGAAGCGAGATCTTTATGTCCACGTCCTATAAAAGTCAGCCGGTTTTGCGCACCGATACGAAGGACGGCATGCAGCACACTCTGCAACACAAGCTATCGTTTAGTCACATTCGACTCCGCTGGAAGAAAATATAATTCCAGTACCAGGACAGCTCAGAGACAGCACATTGCCAACGAGGTGTCCCGTCGTTCCTCAACTCACAACCGTCATTCCAACGTTTCAATCATTACCCATACAAATACTAACGAGGCTCCACTCTGTTTCAGAGGTTCGACGACATAATTTGATTTAATTTCGATACATCTTCCTTTTGGATCTGAAGAAAGTTTCCACTCATTATTGCATTGAGGTTGGTAATGTTGAACCTTTTTTTAGAGATACCTTTGGATCCCATCACAACACCAGTCCACCTGTTGTCTCTCCTGATAGCAGCATACATTACCCGTCATAAGATGTGTCACTTTTGCGTTCAATCATAGGGTTCACTGGAAGGTGGCCAATTTCAGAATGTTTTATGCTTCAGGTAAGGTTCATTGCTGCCTACGGTTTATATTGTGACGTTGTGAACTGTCCCAATATTCACGATCACAAACTCCTGAACATTTTGGGTCGAATGCCACTGCAGAGTTTAGATTCAGAGTTGAGAGGCTATGCTAGCGGAATCAATTGAAAATATTTGAATACATTGTGACGTTGCTGGTTAACTTGGGAGCACAATATCTCAATCTTTCTGACTTTGTGCTGAAAAATGTAACATAATTTGAGTAAGACCGTGGTAAGTCTTTGAGTAAGACCTTTATCATAGACCTGGTAAGGCTTGGCTGTCAGCCTTGGATCTAGCCAGTGTGGTTGTAACTTTAGAACTACGATGACAGCAATGTGAGTCGAGGCGGTGGGTGGTTTTGCAACGTAGGACGAGCAAAGGCTGGGATCGTGCTGCTGCTTCTTCAAGCGAGTGCTTTCGTTTTATTCCCAACTCGCATTCCACATCAAATGCTGGAACAATCTTCTCGTGTACACGAACCCCCTGTTCTGTCTATCAAAGCCGGGCGATCTTTGCAAAGGACTATCTATATATTCAGTTTGTAACAAGGGTAGCAGTGCAAATGCATTACAATGGAATAGAGAAATAAGTATCATCATAAAAGGCAACAGTGAATCGAAAGAAGGATTTTCAGTTCCCTGCTGCCAGACGTTTGAGAGATCACAGGGCCAAAATAAACCACGATTTGACTACTCTATGATGGATGGGCCGACGTAATATTTAGCTCGTCGGGACACACAGATACTTTATGGATCAGCCGTTTGAAAGCAATTTCCACACCATGCCCTTCACTTCCTTGGAATGCAAAGAACCTGCAGATACAGGTGTTTAAGACCAATTTAATAATAATAAGAGGGAAGTACAATAATACAAGTCCTCATCGAGGACACAGCACTGAGACATTTTTTGGACCACTCCTTAAAAATGCTATATGCAGACAATCAAGAGTACTGCGGAATTTTTATGTGCATTTTAAAACTGAACAATGCGTTGTCTCTCATTGAAAGTGAAAGGTATGCCAGAGGAAAGAAAGGTATGCAGAGAAAGGAAAATAGTCATGATTAATATTTCAAGTATTTAAGAAATAAAAAAGTCCAACCTTCCCTTTTGTTTTTGCCGCGCCGGTTTTCAAGACTGAATAGGGTGCAAGTACAGCATTTATAAACAAACTGTATTTCGTTTGTGCCTGGACATGTAAATACATATTATGTGAAGTAAAATACACATATGTGGCAAGTATAGGCGACGAAAGTTGCGCATGGTAATGAAAAGCCCACATACATAATTAATTACTCGGGAGGCTGGGGAAATTCCGAGAGATATTTTGTGGTTCTTATTTTAGATTTACCCATGATCATTGATTTGCTGAGTTTTAAAGTTGAATGAAATGTTGATGTTGGCTGAGAATGTGATGTTGATTCAGTCAGGTATGGGGAGCATGCGCCGAAGCAGCGCGTCGCTGCGTCCACTTTCCACGGTACTCCAGAGAACTCCGTCTGGCCATCCCATCTCTCT
>CM068964.1:36334673-36351351 GCA_035128595.1 Eptatretus atami
TCGGGTCCAAGAGTTCGGTTGGGTACCTGGCCGTCGGAAAAGGGGGTAGTCCGTGCTGCGGCACCTGACAATGGTCGCTGGTTTGGTCCCCAGTCGCACGTGTGTGGACTCGAGGTTCGTGGCGGAGCTCGGGTGGTGAGTAGCGGTCCACGGAGGGGGGGGTAGGGGTCGCTCTTTCCTTCTTGTAGAGGGCCAGCAGAGACAAGTTCGCCGCCTCGACGACCTTCGTAACAGCAAAAACCCCTTTCGTGACAGCAAAAACCCTCCAAAAAGATCCACCAAAAACCTCCAAGACCCAAAAAGACCCTTGCCTCAGAGAGTGCTCGGGAATTTATGGACCTCCTCAGCGGGGAGGGGCCTTGGTGAACACACCTCGCTGTCCGCCTTTGATTGGACAGGGTCCCATGGCATACCTTTCTGGGGCGGGGCCTTGGCTCCTGCCGGGAAACCCCAGCACTCTCCACGCAGGTTCATACTTGACGAGTAACAGTATCAATGTTGCAAAGGCGTCGCTGTGAAAAAGTTACAACGTTTGTGGGAGCCGAGAAACCGGAACCGCGAGATCTTGCCTTGGCACGTCAGGGTGCGAGAAGGCAGCTGGTTGGTGTTGGATCGTGATGGGCCGAGGGTCATGCAGATGGGATGGTTGTTAGATGGCTTGTTAGATGTACAACCTAACTAAAAGAAATCGCAACGCACGCCTTTGATTCTCCCACTAGACAAAAGGAAGGGGATCTGAGGACACACATACTTAACGACATAACTGACTTTTGGGACATCTGTATGTTGAATGCTTATGGTTTCCAGATCCGTAACAACATTATATATAATATATATTATATATATATATATATGTATACATAATAATATACAGTGCCATATATATATATATATATATATGTATACAAGCCAATAGGCGACATGGGTGATCGCTAGACTAAGGCGAATTTGAAATACTAGTGCGTGCCCATATGTGCAAAAAAAAAAAAAAAAAAAAAAACTTTCAAACCGCGTGCCAGAAACAACAACCACACAGGCTGTTCCTTCGCTCTCGCGTGGCCGTACCTGCAAAAAAAAAAAACTTTCAAACAACCACACAAGCCGTTCCTTCGCTCTCGTAAACGACGACTGGATGGGCATGTGTTTATCTATAAATGCGCATAAGAAATCGAGAAATTATTATAATACAGTAAGTCATCACTATCCGGAAGTCCGTACGTTGTAACCCGTAATGGGGAACGCGCTATAACTTGGTCATAACTTGGGAACCACTTGTCCGATTAATTTCAAACCTTTTGAAAGGCAAACAAACAGAGATTGCTGGAATTATAGATAGATAGAAGATAGATACTGTGGGTGCTGTTGTAGAATTTTGTTGTTGACGTGGAATTTTATATTTAACGTTTTAGCCGACTCGATGTAAATCCTGTTACTCAAAATCTGACACCGATTAATTCACTGTCACAACAGAAAGTACTTTCCTTCAGAGAATTTATTTTAACTTGGTACCAAGGAGTTCAAAAACACTCAGATGTAAGCATCACAAGGATTTTCACTCTCGCAGCTTACATTTTCCTGATATATATATATATATAATATATATATAGACTTTGAAGGGAGCGGAGAGGGTCTGATAAGCATATAGGTAAAAGAACACAAAATGTAATACTGTCCACTAACTGGACAGCGCATGACATAATTATGGCAAAAGTTGCAGTGTTATCAAGCAGGTCACCTTGTATCATCCTTGGAGAGAATTAAACAAAAGTCCAGTGGGACAAAGGAATACAGGATAAGACATTAGGTTAGAGTTTAACAAAAATGAATGTAGAGGCAGTAAGTACATGGGTGAAACCAGTGAGACAAACAGCAAAGGGAAACTTGCTGAAGAGGAATATTCCCCATCAGTGCAAAACGCCAAGGCACCCTTTCCTCAATGGCGCCCTTTCCCATCGGCCACGCCTACGCAGCAATGTGTCCTGTCATTGGTTTCGTAAATAAATGGCCATAACTTGGGAACCACTTGTCCGATTAATATCAAACCTTGAAAAGGCACATACTCAGGTCCCCAGCAATATACCTGGCAAGTTTCAATTAGATCGGACCAGTGGTTGTCGAGAAACAGCGGTCACACACACACACACACACACACACACACACACACAGCTGGAATTATAGATAGATGTAGTATAAGAGAACACATCAGATGGCATTTTTGCCGTTGTTGTTCCATATAGGAACATGACGAGCAACTGTCCATTCATCATTTGTGTTCGATTCCCTAACCCTACGTTAGGGATCCCAACATGAACGTTGGGGTGAAAGAAAGCATATAGTAATATAATTGCATACTAGCCATACATTTTTTGACCGATCGGGCTGAAATTTTTTGACAGAGGTTGATTATAGTGCGCATAAAAGCGCGAAGCCGATTTTTGAAAAAAAAATTTTTCGGATTTAAATTTTTTTTTCAAAGTCCCGTTGCTAGGCAACGGTGGTGTCCATAGCAACGGTGCTCAAAAGCATACAACTAGATCCTGGTATGAACCTACCATCAAGTTTCATCAAAATCGGTTGATCCTCTGGCCTCCAGAGCTGTCCATTACATCAAACAAACAGACAGACATACAGACAGATGGAAAACCTGAGAATAAGGGCAGTCTAGCGACACCCCAATATATACAGTGCCAGGCTATATATATATATATATATATATATATATATATATATATATATATATATATATGAGGCGCCACGAGGAGGAGTGATGTAGGGCCACATCGGCCATTTTGGAGTTCATGCCATATAGCACTATTTTAACCCTTCCCCTATCATCCGAGCCTATCATCATCATATCATTAAAAAATGTCGCTTACATCACTCCTCCTCGCCGGGCCTCTATATATATATATATATATATATATATATATATATATATATATATATATATATAATATATATATATACAGCGTATGCATATAAACAGGACATTCAGTGCCAGGACACTGCTCGATGTCGCTCTCCTCAGCTAGAACCCATGCATCATCACTGTTTCGGGGCCTACTCCAGTACAGCTCCTCATGGGAGGCCCCAGCAGTGCAGCACACGCACCACCAAGCGACATCGGCCCACATGCTCATCACCAGATATCATTGACCAATTATAGATCCCCACAGACCTGCCTTTACATGTGAATGGAATCTCTGCACGTGCCTCTGCCTCAAATCCACAATGAGGCTATCTCTGCTGCCTCCGTCTCCTGTAATTGCATCACAGTATTCTTGATTTGCTGAGATGACGCTCCAATCATCTTGAGGTACTTCAGCAAACCCCTACAACCCACTTCCACTGGTAGCATGGACTGTAAGTCAACCTGTAAGTAGCATGGATGCAGACTGTAGGTTCAAGCTGTAAGTCAACCTCAGCAAGGAGCATGGACAGCATGGGAGATGGTTGTTCAGAAGAAGGTTAGCTGGGCATCGCTGTGAAAGATGGAGCCACAGCAACTAATCTTTGCACTTAAATCAATGTGTGACCAGATGCCAACTGCAGTGAATCTGGTAAAATGGAAATTGATTGAGTCAGTAGAATGTGCCAAGTGTGGTAGAAGAGAGACATTAGAGCATGCACAGTCTGGTTGCCCGAAATCTCAAGCGAGGTATACTTGGCGACATAACCAGGTTTTGCGTGTGATTGTCTAGGTTACAAAAAGGCGATGTGATTAGGCAAACAAATCAGATATAAAAGAGAAGACCATTATCATGTTCATCAAGGAGGGTGAGAAAGTAAGGTTAAGCAACATCAAGGGGGCAGCATGCATTTTGAAGCCAGGTGTGGGCTGGCAGGTAGATGCAGATTTGGACAGAGCGCTGAGGTTCCCATCTCATATTGCAATCATCCGACAAAGACCTGATTTAATTATTTGGTCTGATGTGGTAAAAAGGGTTATCATCGTTGAGCTGGCAGTACCATGGGAAGGAAATATGGAATGGGCATATGAAAGAAAGTTGTGTCGGTATGAAGAGGTCAGAGAAGTGTGTGATGACCGTGGGTGGATCTGTGATGTGCTTCCAGTGGAAGTGGGTTGTCGGGGTTTTGTGGCAAAGTCGATCCTGAAGTACCGCAAGATGATTGGAACGTCATCTAAGCAAGTCAAGAATACTGTGAGGCAATTACAGGAGGCAGTAGAGATAGCCTCATTGTGGATTTGGAGGCTGAGGAGAGTGCAGTGATTCCATTCACATGTAAAGGCAGGTCTGTGGGGATCTATATTTGGTCAATGATATCTGGTGATGAGCATGTGGGCCGATGTCGCTTGTGGTGCGTGTGCTGCACTGCTGGGGCCGCCCATGAGGAGCTGTACTGGAGTAGGCCCCAAAACAGTGATGATGCATGAGTTCCAGCTGAGGAGAGCGACATCGAGCAGTGTCTGGCACTGTATGTTCTGTTTATATACATACACTGTATATACAGTATATAATATATATATATATATATATATTAATATATATATATATATATATACACATATGCATAGTTGCAGTCGTCAGACCATTCTGGTCTTCCGGTTTGAATTCGACCAGTCATGTTAAAACGACCACAACCGTCACCTGCCTCATTGACTTTCGGTCGGATCCGGATCTGACGATCGCTTTACTGTACAGATTGAAGTTCCCAAAGCTGGCAACCCGGAATCGCGCTAATAGGCGTCCACATGATCGATCGTATCAGGCCAAGTAAACCTTGATCACGTGTCACAAGGAGCTTATGGTGGTACGCAGACTGCGACCAATTTACCTTAAACAGGATTTGTTGAACCACCAGCCAAAGCCACCAGACCAACCATGCTTCACCCAGAGACCAAGCCAGGTTTGTAAAGTGTATTAAGCAACAACAAGGCTGGGAATACTGTTTGGGTTATAAAAGAAGAAAAACAACCACCTGGACCTTGCCAGGTTCAGGCGTTTCAGTCACAATATGGTCACCATGAGACAATGTGAACAAATGTAGAGTAACTCCTCTCCTCCCCCCAAACACCACCTACCCACCTCACGCACCCCTCCCACCTCAAGAAGAGGAATGGTGTTAAAACGTTGGACCTTTCTTTTTATGACGAAGCAGCAAGTATTTATGGTTTTACATTCTTATTCAACCTTCGACCTTCGAAAGGTAGTGCACCAGGTGGAGTTACGAAAGGGAAATTAATGTGATAATGACTCCCTACATGTACATGCATATCAAATGTCAAAGCCGAGCACAGCAGGCTCAGAAACAAACACTTTCTCCAGGAAATTTAGGCTCAAAGGGATTGCGACATCTAAAGGTGTCTCTAGGCCAATATTGGTCAGTAAAACAGAAGCGTCTGGTGGACATTGAAAACCCGAAGTCATTATAGAGAAGTGCTGGCACTGCACTCATCCAGGTGCATGTCCGCAGTGATGCGGTGTACGTGTACCTGCCGTGCTGTGAATAACGCTGCCCCAAGTCACCATCATGCAATGTTTAAACTACATATCGCTGCATAAAACCCCCTTTCAGATACTAACTACCGCAACAACATCATCGACACCATCATGATAATCATTCATTCGTTTTATGGCTTTGGGATAAAGTTCGTTGTTTTGGTTAATGGACATTTAAACTGAGGACCATTTGGGAGAAAACTACTCGACATCAAACATGGATCGATTGTTGACCCTTCAGCCAAAAACCTTACACCAGGGATGCTGATAAATGGACCATGGAGGTATGTATGGCCACATCACATGACGAACATCTTAATGGAACATATATATATATATATATATATATATTATATATATATACAGTATATATATATATATATATATATATACAGTATATATTCTATTTATTTGCAGAGCCGGTAGACTCTGTCCGTGCTTGTCCCACCATAATCTTTCACATGGAGTGGGTGTTGAACCCATGGCCATGTGCACAGTTGAGCACCCCAGAGCGTGAGGCCATTGAGTTGCAAATGTGAGATGGCCTCGATCGCCCATCGGATGCAGGTTTTTAAAAAAAAATCAAAACTGGTGTTGTTATATATAATTTATGGACCCATTCCAATTCGCCCGAGATGAATGTTTTACGACAAACACAAGCGGTTGAGATTCACCAGGAATACATGGAAACTCGTCAAGGTTTATTTATTTTTGGTGCAAGAGCAAGGTAATATAAACAGTGCATTGTTGAAGATTATGGAGGCACGATTGTTTGTGTGGATGAATGCTGCAGTCAAAGCGTTGAGACAGAGTTTGGCCAATGTAGGGGCGGGGGGGGGGGGTGGTGAAGGGGGAGCAAAGACAAGCGGTTCGCGCATAAAAGTGCTGGTAATACATTATACATCCCACGCACATCATGATACCTCTGCATCCCGGGGACTGTGAGGGGTTCTAAGATATCCATTTGAGGGTCATTTATTGTCATCTCTTGGGACCAGCTGTTGTACCTTGGATCAAGAGGCAGAATCATTGACAATGTCCCTGTCTAACAGTCACAGTAGGATTCCAAGTCATGAAGGAACAATATAATTTTACTCTGGTTAGAGGATAGGTATGAGCAGCCTAGTGTTGGTTTAATGGTTAAGGTGGCTGGTTTAAGATCTTAGGGTCTTGAGTTTGAGCTCACGGCCACCGTTTCATTAACACCAGGTGGGGTTGACTCAGCCTGTCATCCTTCTGAGGTCGGCAAAATGAGTACCAGTGTACTGGTAATATAGTCTTGCTCCCAGAAAATGATGCAACCAGCAACCACAGGCTGCACACGATACCGATAGGCATTAGAGGATTTCCAGGTAGCACTCTCAATGGCTATTGGATAGGAATGATTCGATTGACAGAGGATGTCTGACAGGGTAATGCAGAGGGAATGTGCTTACAGCTGTTTAATCTGGGTTCGATTCCCAACATGACTATTACTGTTGGATTGGAGCTTCACGGGTAGGGTGCTGCCTCACAAAGCATGCAGTCTCCCACATAGACATGATGCTGGGTGTCCTATCTGCCAGCAGTAGTTGGTAGACATCGAAGATCTCATGGAGTCTTTTTGAAAAGAAGGTGATTTATCGCCGACGCCCTGAACAAATTACAAATTCCTGCTCAAATCACAATCAGTCGAACATCAAGTCTGATCAGCCTTGTGAAAGATTTGGGAGAACCCCCTGCCAACCCTACAAAGTGGGAATAATTGTGGCCTTTAAAGAAGTACAGCAGTAATAGTAATGAGATGAGGAACACCTGAACATTAACAGAGGGAAATTTTAATCTGACCATGGATACCAGCCCCATCGCAGACTCTTGTAAAAGGTATGAAGGGATATTTAATATTCACTTGGCAGACCTCCAAATTACGACATCTCCCCGATGCAGCGCACCCTACAGACACATGTCGATATTTAACTGTAAACAAGCCCAGTACAGTCACAAAAATAGTCAAATTAGGGCTATATAATCTGACATTACAATACAGTCTCTCTCTCTATTGAGTGCAGCCTGTGGCTGCTGGTTGCATCATTGGTTGGGACGCAACTATGCCCCTGATGCAGTGTCCCCCTTTCCAGTACACTGGTACTCATTTTGCCAACCTCAGAAGGATGACAGGCTGAGTCAACCTCCTGGTGTATTTTAATTCAGCAGCCAATGGGGCTTGAACTCAGGACCCTAGGACCCAAGCCACCACCCTAACCACTAAGCCAAGACCAGGCTTTTATTACAATGCAGTGATAACGGTAATTATAATATTGTTAAAGTATATGTGGTTAAGGGTCAGTAGTTGGAATTCAAGGCTGTAGCACTGTTGGTTTACAAGTAATTTCAAATAATTTTTGGGTTCACAAATTTAAAGGACATGTATTAAGGAAACATGTTTAGGGATAAGTGTCTGATGTATGGCCCATATAAGAGACGAGACTTAGAGAGGTTAAGGATGTTCTATCAAATGTCTGTAGTGTTGAACTTGGCAGCAACTGGGTGAGAGGGAGGTGATCTGGGCATCCCCCACATCCACACCTCCAGCGTGTGCTGCGACATGCCTCTCCCCCTTGCACAGCATTGGGGGGAAGGGGAGGTAGAAGCGCCATCCCTCTGACATCTCTCTGGTGGGGATGAATCCTTCAGCATGTCTGCCCCCTTTTGGCACAGAGCAAAGAAGCTGGTGAATGGCTGCGATGCTTTCTGGCATCAGCACCATCCATTGGCTGACGCTGTTGACCTGCGTAGCGGCATCACACCATTGGCCAGCGTCTTTCAGCCACCAACGTCGATGCCTGGATATAAACGGATGAGGTCAATATAGGCAGTGACCCAGAGTCCCTGTCCCTCTCCCTCTCCCTGTCCCTGTCCCTCTCCCTCTCTCTCTCTCACTCTCACTCTCGTCTTTCTGCAGTCTCCTTGTACCTGATGGCAGTGCTTTGTATTGCATCAATGGTAGCCTGGGTGCCTTGCGCTGTATGCACCTGATTGCTTGCTTTTCCCACTCATTGATATTTTTAAACAGTCAAGGCTCATGGAAGAGCTAGAACACCGAATAGATCAGGACACAAGAGAATAAAAGGAACAGAAGAGAGATGGGGGTGGGGACACCAATAGCAGGGTTGAACGACAAAATAGAGGGAGATGGACAAATAATGGGTGTGGGGAGAAATTATGGGTGATTCTGGATTTTGGGAGTTTCTCCAGAAGGGGGTTCATGGTGGATCACATGTGCCCTGCAGAGTCTTGGGGAGGAGGGGGGAGGGCAAAGTAGAGAAAGAGCAGACGGTGCAAGACCAGAAAGGAATTGGTAGAAGTCAGAGACCACCGACGTGTCTGTGATGGGAAAGTGATGGGCTTACAGACTCAATTTCATACCTGGAGATTCCAACAATCTTGAAGGTCTTGGATTCCAAAGCATCAAGCTGAGCAATGTATGAGGCAGAAGGGCCAGGCCAGAGGGGAAAGCAGTATTCCATGAAGCTGCGGATGAAGGCCTTGTAGGTGGATAGGAGTTCAGGTGTGCCAAGGAAGGACTTTGGATGACAGAATATATCCAGACTGGCTTTGGAGGCCAACTTTGAAATGTAGTTTCCCCAAGAATGATCATGGCTGATAGCGAGACCCAGTAATTTGAGTGAATGCACTTCCTCAAGAGGATTGTCAAATAAGTATATGGTAGGGTTTGCCATCCAGTCCTTTTGGAGAGAGAGAGAGAGTGAAAGTGTGAGATTTGTCAGCATCGAAAGACATATTACAAGTGTTTGACGAACTTGTGATTTTATCAAGGTATGAAGAGAGGGAAGAGGCTGCAGCCTGTCTGTCTGAAGGATGAGGGGTATTATGACAGAGGGTTGAGTTATCAGAAAATAGATAAAGGGGGTTTTACAGAGACAGAGGGATCATTGATGAAGATTGGGAATAGGACTGGGCTCAGAACACTGCCTTCGGGCATGCCAGCCTTAACGGGGAGAGGAGATGAAAGGACTCCGTTGAGTGCCACACATTGGATACGAGCGCAGAGGAAGTCAGTAAGCCATGTGTGGAGTTGGCTATGGATGCCATAGGCAGAGAGTTCGGAGAGCAAGGCAGGATGCCAGACTTTTGAAAGCACGAGATTTGTGTCAAGAGATGGCTCTGATCTCATGTCTGACATTGAGGGCTTCCATCCATTGTTGAGAGAGAGGAGGAGCAGCATGTCCAAGGGAGAGTGACCAGGTCTGAATCTAAATTGATGATCTGAGATGAACCCATTGGAGAAAAGGAATGATTTCATATCAACTGTGATTATAGACTTCTCGATCTTGCTGAAAATTGGAAGTAAGCTATTGGGTCTGCAGTTAAAAGGATTGGTATTTTTCACATTTTTTATGTCATGCAGTGATGTTGGCTAATTTCCAAATATGTGAAAGATGACTTCAGGCAAATGATGGTATGAAAAGAGCAGAATGAGGATGTGCAGGAGAAGCAATGCAGGTTTTCGGACACGTGAGCTGACAGCTGATGCCGTCCAGTCCAATTGCAGAATCAGAGTGGAGGGTTGCCAGAAACTGTGTTTCTTTCCCTCCACCCTCCTTGGACGTAGTCTCAAGGCGGTGTTTAGGTGGTGTCCGGGTGGCTTATAGTATGACTCGTTTGACCATCCTGTTTTAACGGACCCCATTTCGTTCAATCCTGTACTAATGCCGGCAGATTTTGTTCAATCCTGTACTAATGCCGGCAGATGGGACCATCCCCCCTCCCCACTCCCGCTTCCCCTCAAGCATCCCTCCCAAATGTAAGTTGAACCCTCCTTCTCCTCAAGTCCCATTGCCAAATGCAAGTCGAAAACCCCTCCCCTCTTTTCCCCCTCAAGTCTCCCTACCAAATGCAGGTCCAGGACACCTTCTTGCCATCCCCACTTCCCCCCTTTCCCCTCGCCTGCACTCCTCTCCTCAAAGTCACATTTTACTTTATGTGGAATTTCCACGGGTCGCTGCCATTATGCTGTCAAAATACATTCCTGTCAAACTCCTTTAATATTCCACACTCTTTTGGAAACAAATTCCCTTACACCATCCCGGTGGACCCGGGTTATCTGCAAGTACACAATAAAATGAATAACGAACACTTTAGTCTTTTGGACGTTCGTAAGGCGTTTCAATGCTTTTCTTAATTTTCAGAGATGCTCATGGAGGAGCCTGCACACATACATATTACATGCAGGACAAAGACATTAGAATACATCATTGTATGAGGATTTTGGTGTACAAATTACCTAGGTTTTCGTACCAATGGATAAAGCAATAGTTTGTGTAATTTTAACCTTGAATCCAAAAACGAGATTGGAGCAAGAAACAGACCGATTCAAATTTTGATAAACTGACCTCGGGGTTCGGGAGTCATGATTTTGAAGAGGGTAATAAAATTAATTTTCTATAGAGGGTGGTCACTGCTTTAAGTCACACTCAACACATGCGTCACGTCTGCACACTGTTGTCATGGGACTTTCAGATACCGCGAAGCCCCTTTTGGTGTCTTGGCCAAAACTACCGGGTCCTGCTGGGAGAACAGTTGGTGACATACTGAATTATACATCGGTTCCTGCTCATTAAGACACAGTGCTTGTGACATTACAGTAGATAAATAATGATTTCCGAGGTTCATGTTTGATGTAACATCCACATGACACACTCCTGCTATCCTACTGGGTTAATGCTAACGACGGCAACCGAGATGGAAATACTAGCACTGATGTTATGGCTATTTATTTGTACTGTATAATATTTAACGATTAAAGATGGGAAAGTTCAGACAGGACTGTGTCGACAATTTCACCAAAGACTACAGAGCATGTCACTGTCCTTCTACGATAAGCTCTATTTCTCCGTACTGTCTTTATCTTTGGTATGGATAAATACAGGTTCTCATTTAAGACTTTCATTCCAATTGTAGATTTAAATCGATAACTCAACGCATTGTGTAATATGCTTCAGATGAAGCTTTTGATCTTCATTTATTGCTGTTCATTCCATGGTAGCCTTGACCAATTAACCATGAAACAGGATTGCAATTCAGTTTGCTGACCAATATCGCATCATATCAAAAACAAACAAAAGACTTGAACAAAGGCAGCTAGAGTCAAAATATGCAAATGAGCAAATTTAATGGTTTAAACGTTCATACGATTTACGTATCAAAAAACACTTGGTCTATAGATTGCATGTGAAAGGCACTTCTTGGTGATTTGCTGGTGAGACTAACAGTATTCATTCTGATAAATGTTGCTGAAGATTTCATTTTGTGTAAAACAATTGTCTGCATAATTTAAGGTGCACAACTTGCTCATACCCTAGAGTCTAGATCTTGGTCACATCATCCAGGCGTCAAATAACAAAGAATGGGTAGAAGTACAGGCATCGAGGCCAAATACACTAGAACGGCCGCTCGGTAGAGGCTGAACCTATACCTACACCAGGCTGAACAGTTTACGTTTTGTATCCCACTGATAGGCTGGATCAACCAAAATCTAATCGGCTTGTTCTTGTCACTTAACCAACTCATCCATCAAATTTTGTCATAACTCGTCCACAACTTTTTGAAATATAGGGTGTTCCAAAAGACCTGGACAACTTTGGTTGTTAATATATTTCATACCGCAAATGATACAATGATACACTTTGTTTCATTTGATACGTAAACTCATGAAGTTTTCTTTTTTTTCAGCTCTGCTGGTTTAATGTAAAAGAAAATGGCTACTTCAAAGGAGAGAGGTCAGTGCGTCGAATGGTTCATCGAGAGGAGATTCGACACGCAAGTTCAACGTAATTTCTGTACAAGGTATGGAAGGAATTGGCCATCATGGACTACCATCAGAGAGTGGAACAAGAGGTTTAAGAAGACTGGAAGTTATCAGAAATAGAAAAGTACTGGTTGACCAAGCACAAGTGCAGCAGACGTTGAACGAGTGTGTGAATCATTTCAACATAGTCCCAGAAAATCAATTTGACGTGCATCCAGAGAACTGGGGCTAGCAACCACCACTCCACACAGGATTTTGCATAAAACACTGAAGCTTTATGCTTATAAGGTGCAGATTCTGCAGGAACTCAAACGAAATGACAGACCCAAATGCAAGGCGTTTGCTTTGGAAATGCTCAGTCGCATAGAGGATGACAAAGATTACCTGAAAAAGGTCATGTTCACAGATGAATCTTGCTTTCATGTATCGGAGAAGGTCAATCAGCAAAATGTGAGGATATGGGGCTCTGAAAACCCTCACGTGGTTATTTAACACATATACGACAGTCCAAAGGTCAACGTGTGGTGTGACCTTCTCCATGACCGCTTGGTGGGGGGTTGTCAACAGACATAACCCCCCTTGACTTTCTTCTGTGAGGGGTTGTCTTGAACACCAAGGTGGCAAACCTGCAAGATCTTCATTTATGGATTACAGCTGCATGCGCACTGGTGGACGCAAACATGCCGAGCCGAACATGGCAATAACTCGTGTCCCGCCTTGATGCCCTGCGTGCGACAAACATAACACATTTAAGTGTATTGATGGTGTGCACAAAACCCTATGAGTTTCTGTATCTTGTAAACCTAAGGGTATTGTTGTATTGTTGTATTGTTTGTGGTTCTAAATAAATTAACAACCAAAGTTGTCCGGGTCTTTTTGGAACACCCAACAGTGTCATGCTGCAGTGCCAACAGAAAGTCTTTCAAAATTTTCACCTTTTGTTGCCTTATAGCCTGGAAGTAATTTGCATTAGATCAGACTTTTTCCACATCGTAACCCACAATTAGCAAGTGAAAAACAAATTCTACAAATTTCAGAAAATTAATTTAAAATATAAAACTAGAATATTGTTGCAGGCCGGGGGTCGGTGGCGAGAATGACCACTAGGTGGGGAAAGCTACGTCATCTCCACCAGACTCCCCGGAATTGTAGGCCGTCGCTCCAGATAATTCCGTGACGCGGAGGCGGGTTGCTGAACCGACCGTGGTCGCCAATATTTCAACCGCGTAGTGTAGGGTCTATTTGTCTATAACCAATTTACCTAATTAACTATGCGATTTCGACTACCGGGGAAACCACGCCCTCGGCACATCTTGCTCAAACCGGGTCACTCTACCGACTGCAGTAGAGTTCCAACTACCGACTACCAACTCCGGTTAGGGTGCAGCCGAGCGGAAACTGCCAAAGCCATGCCGGCTGGAATGAACGGATTATCGGGTATAAAACCCGGCTAAACTCAGATCCGAACCATGCTGCACCAAATCAAGAAGGGACGGAAACGAACTGGGGACATTTCTAACAAGTTTTACTTACAGTAAAAGACAGAGGCAAGACTTAACGCGGATATGCAAGCAAGGAATATTTACAATGATCCAAAAACACTTATTCAGTTCTACTTAAAAGACGGGCCCACACGCAGACACACACACAAATGAAAATAAACCCAGAGTTCTTTATCGGACCCTCGCAGCCGAGGAGAGAGACGAGCTGGGGTCAGAGTCCGGCTGGGTACCTGACCGTCGGAGGAAGGGGGTGCTCCGCGATGCGGCACCAGACAATGGTCGCTGGTTTGGTCCCCAGTCGCACATGTGGGACTCGAGGTTCGTGGCGGAGCTCGGGTGGTGAATGGCGGGGTCCCGGAGGGGGGTCGGGGTCGCTCTTTCCTTCTTTGTAGAGGGCCAGCAGAGACACGTTCGCCGCCTCGACGACCTTCTGCTCAACCCTCGTAACAACCACTGTTACCACCCTTCGTAACAGCCTTCGTAACCCCTTCGTAACAGCAAAAACCCCTTTTGTGACAGCAAAAACCCAACCAAAACCTCTGCTCTCAGAGAGTGCTCGGGGATTTTTTTAACCTCCCTCAACGGGGAGGGGCCCTTGGTGAAACACACCTCGCTGTCGGCCTTTGATTGGACAGGGTCCTACGGCCCACCCTTCCGGGGCGGGGCCTTGGCCCCTGCCGGGAAACCCGTCACTCTTCCACGTGGGTTCATACTTGACGAGTAACAGTATCAATGCTGCAACGGCCTCTGCCGGGAAACCCCAGCCACTCTTCCATGCGGGTTCATACTTGACGAGCAAAAGTATCAATGTTGCAAAGATCGTCGTGAAAGAGTTACAACGTTGTGGGAGCCGAGAAACCGGAACCGCGAGATCTTGCCTTGGCACGTCAGGGTGCGAGAAGGCAGCTGGTTGATGGTGGATCGTGATGGGCCGAGGGGTCATGCAGATGGGATGGTTGTTAGATGGTTGTTAGATGTAATAACCTAACTAAAAGAAATCGCAACGCACGCCTTTGATTCTCCCACGAGACAAAAGGAAGGGGATCTGACTACACACATACTTAACGACATAACTGACTTTTGGGACATCTGTATGTTGAATACAAATGGTTTCCAGATCGAAACAATATCTTGGTTGGATAAGTGTCCACCCCCTGAGTTAATACTTGGTGGAAGCACCTTTGACAGCAATTACAGCTGTAAGTTTGTTAGGATAGGTCTCCACCAACTTTGCACACCTTGATTGGGAATATTTGCCTATTCTTCTGGACAAAACTGTTCAAGCTCAGTCAGTTGCATGGGGGAGTGTTGATGGACAGCAATCTTCAAGTCATGCCACAGATTTTCGATTGTATTTAGGTCAGGGGTCCGACTGGGCCACTCAAGGACATTTATCTTTTTGTTCCTTAGCCACTCCAGTGTAGCTTTGGCTGTGTGCTTCGGGTCATTGTCATGCTGAAAGGTGAACTTCCGTCCCAATTTCAGCTTTCTTGTAGACAAGAGCAGGTTTTCCTCGAGGATTTTTCTGTGTTTTGCTCTATCCATTTTCCCTTCTATCCTGACAAGTGCCCCAGGCCCTGCTGATGAGAAAAATCTCCATTACATGATGCTGCCACCACCATGCTTTCAAGGATTTTTCTGTTTGCTCCATCCATTTCCCTTCTAACCTGACAAGTGCTCCAGTCCCTGCTGATGAGAAACATCCCATAACATGATGCTGCACCACCATGCTTCACAGTAGGGATGGTGTTCTTTGGGTGATGTGCTGTGTTGGGTTTGTGCCAAAAGTGACGTTTTTTTCATTTAGGCCAAAAAGTTCCGTCTTGGTTTCGTCAGACACAAAAACTTTTTGCCACATGGTTTCAGAATCTTCGGAGTGGTTTTTTGCATACCTCAAATGGGACTCAAGGTGGGCTTTTTTGAGTAATGGCTTCTTCTTTCCACCCTACTGTGGAGGCCAGACATGTGGAGTGTGTGGGATGTTGTTGTCACATGCACACAGTGGACAGTCTTTGCCTTAAAGGCCTGTAGATTTTTCAACATTGCCATTGGCCTGTTGGTGGCCTCTCTGATCAGTCTCCTCCTTGCTTGGTCATCCAGTTTGGAGGGATGACCTGATCTAGGCAGGGTGTTGGTGGTACCATACGCCTCCACTTCTTTATGGTTGTCTTGACTGTGCTCCAAGAGTTATTCAAGGCCTTTGAAATATTTTTATACCCATCTCCTGATCTGTGCCTTTCCATAACTTTATCCCGGAGGTCTTTTGAAAGCTCCTTGGTGCCCATTGTTGAGTCTTTGCTGTGAAATGCACCACCCGCAGAGGAAACCTACAAGAACAGCTGATTTACTATGAAATAATCAGAATCATTACAATTTAACACAGACGGAGGCCATTTAACTTGGTGTGCGATTTTGAAGGTGATTGGTCACACCTGAGCTCATTATCTCGACCACCGAAGGTGAAGGAGGTTATGTTTTCACCCCTTTCTGTCTGTTTGTTTGTGTGCAGGATATCTCAAAAAGTTGTGGACGGATTCAGACAAAATTTGGTGAACACATTGGGTGTGTGGCAAGGACGAATTGATTCGATTTTAGTGAAGATCCGAATCGGATCTGGATACGAGAATTATTAAATCTTCAGAGTGATTCTTCACCATTGAGAGATAGGGCCAAAAACGATATGTAGAATGATATTTCAAAATGTATTGGGCCCCATATGTTCTCGTCGATCAGGCATTAAGTGGCGGAGGTGTGTGCTTTACCGAGTGCCCTTCTAGTTTATAACTACTTTTATAAGGGGGCACTTATCCAACCAAGATATTCTCGTTTTGTATTTTTAATTATTTTCTGAAATTTGTATTATTTGTTTTTCACTTGGAAGTTGTGGGTTACGATGTGTAAATAAA
>CM068964.1:36362553-36375215 GCA_035128595.1 Eptatretus atami
TGATATTTCAAAAATGTATTGGGCCCCATATGTTCTCGTCGATCAGGCATTAAGTGGCGGAGGTGTGTGCTTTACCGAGTGCCCTTCTAGTTTATAACTACTTTTATAAGGGGGCACTTATCCAACCAAGATATTCTCGTTTTGTATTTTTAATTAATTTTCTGAAATTTGTATTATTTGTTTTTCACTTGGAAGTTGTGGGTTACGATGTGTAAATAAAGTTGGAAAAAGTCTGATTTAAGGCAATTTAATTCCAGGCTACAAGGCAACAAACGGTGAAAATTTTGAAGGGGGGTGTAGACTTTCTCTAAGCACTGTGTGTGTCCTTTTTGGTCCCAACTCTCAATGGTGAAGAATCACTTTTTAAAATTTTTTACTCTCATCTGGATCGGGATCCGGATCTTCATCAAATGGAATAAATTCGTCCTTGTCACACCTTCAACCTGTCCACCAAGTTTCGTCCGAATCCGTCCATAACTTTTTGGGATATCATGCTCACAGACAAACAGACGGACAGACAGGTGTGAAAACGTAACCTCCGTCCACCTTTGGTGGCAGAGGTAATGAAGGTGAGCAGCTGGCTAATGTAGACAGGTAATCCCACGTGGTCAGAGAAGTAAAAGGGGGAAAAAAAATTACAAATCGTAAGGGACGGTTGTTTCCAAAGCTGGAGACAATAGTTGGACTATACAGACAGGCAGGTAATCTAACAGTTAGAAGAACAGGAAGAGGAAGGAAGTGGTCGTAACAAATGAACAAACAATGAACGGAGAGTTAATATTTGAAGGGGTTTTACATATCCAGACTCTTGGAAGAGCAGTGTGACAAATGAGTGAGAAATGTTTGAATAAAAAGAGCGAACAGAATTCGAAGAGATTGGTACAAGACCAGATGAGAACTTGTGAAAAGACAAAGAGGTCACTATAATTAATCTCTACCTGGTGTAGAAGTAGCTTATGGATGCCAGAATATTACTTGATTGTATCGAAGTCAGCTCATGGGTCATTGCAAAGCCAATGAATTTCAAACATGATGATCAGAGACAGACTTGGTAAACTCTGCTGTGTGGTGTTGCTAAAGAGTGAAGAAAGAACAAATACAATTTATCTGTGTTTATATTGAAATACTGCATTAAGACTTCTAACCTTCACACCAAGACAGTGATGCAGCTGCAACCTCCTAGAGTGGTGGAATCTTTGTATATACACAGCAACAACCAATCAACAATTACAGAAGAAAAACTAACATGTGACAACAATGTTTGTATATATAAGGCAATGGCTTCCAGAAGTATGTCAAAAGTAAACTAGAATTGCAGACAATCACAAGCTAATGTAAACATGTCCCCACCATCCCCATCCCCAGCCCACTTCCATCCACCCCTGTAAATTTAAAAGGAAAATACTGGACCAATATTTCCCCACTTTAGTCTGAAGGGGCTTGGTAAGGTATTTTTGTACCAAGGCTTGGCTGGACTAGCTTAAATACAAATGCTTGGCAAGTCAGAAACCTTAGTTAACTCGGCCTGATAATTCCTCCACAGAAACCTGCTCTCTTATGCACAGATTCATCCCATCTAGTCTTCAATTATCCTCCTTTTCTTCCCATCCATAGTACACTGAATCTTGTGGTGAGGCAGTTGCCTTGAAACAACTTGCCTTCTCTTCCTTGAAGACAAATATGACCAAAGGCAACCTCAGATCACTCCACAAAGCCGACAACTAGTGTGTCCACTCTCAGGAGAGCCAAAAAGCAACATTAGACCAATCTCAAGACAACTTTCAAACTCATCTCCTTATTCAAAAACCTGATGGCACCTTGTTAAATCTGCCTCTGGAGCACATTCCCCCTCCATCCCTTATCTCACTTGAAATGGCACCACAACAGACTCTGCTCGCGAGAAGGCTGAATGCTCAATTCCATGTTTACTTTCAAATATTGTGTCCCGAACCCCTCACTCTCTGTACACACCCAAACCAGTTGCACACAACTGCTCTTGGACTTTGTCTTTTTCACCTGAGAAGGTGGAGAAGTTTCTGGCAACCCTCAACATTGATTCTGCAACTGGCCCAAATAGCAGAACAATCCTCTTAACTCTAGTCTGTCGACCTATCCGCCTCCTTCCAGTTGACATTAAATCCTTCCCTTTCTCCAATGACCTGATCTCAGACCTGGGGTTTTGATTCAGATGCGCTCAATCTACCATGTACATGCTGCTCCTGCTCACCCAACAATAGATGGGGGCCCTCAATACCAGCCATTAGATCAGGGTGGTCTCTCTCAAGCATTCAACACAGTCTGGCAGCCCACCTTGCTTTCCAAACTGTCTATGGCATGTAGGGCCACTTCAACTATTGGGTTACTGACTTACTGTCCTTTCTTAGCCGATGTGTGGCTCTCAACAGAATCCTTTCATCTCCTCTCCCTGTTAAGGCTGGAGTGCCCCAAGGCAGTGTTCTTGGTTCAGTCCTATTCCTGATCTTCAACAATGATCTCTCCGACTCTAGAAAATCCTCTTTATCTCTTTGCTGATGACTCCAACCCCTGTTAAAACATTCCTCATCCTTCAGATAGGCAGGCTACAGCCTCTCCCATCTCTGTCTGTAGTCCTTGATTGAATCAGGAACAAGTCCAACACTTGAAATAAATATTTCAACCCTGACAAATTTCACCATCTCACTCTGTCTCTCTGAAAAGACTGTCTGGCAAACCCTCCCATCTACTTCCTTAAAAATCCTCTTGAAAAAGTTCAGTCCACAAACTTTGAGCCTCACCATTAGACATGATCCTTCTTGGGCAAATCATGATTTCTAAGTTGGCCTCCAAACTCAGTTGTCTACTGAGCATCCTCTGTCATACAAATATTTTCTTGGCACACTGTAAACCTACCTATAAGGCCTTCATCCGCAGCTTGATGGTATACTGCTATCCCCTCTGGGCAGACATCTCGGCCTCACACCTTCATCCGCAGCTTGATGGTGTACTGCTCTCCCCTCTGGGCAGACATCTCGGCCTCACAGCTTGGAAACCAAGCAGTACTCCCCTTTCAGGAAGAACTAGGGAGGGGAGTTCAGAGAACACCTTACCCCGCACTTTCTCGAGAAACAAGGACAAGGGCGGGTCAATGAGCGGCAAATTTGATTGGTCATGATTACGTAAAATGCTGTAATATTTTGTCCAAGTACAACTAAACGGAAGGGTTTTGAAAGTGTCAAAAAGGCGATTTGTGTTCTATAATGTTCAAGTATGGAATTCGATTGAAATAAAATAAGGATTGTAAAAGTTGACGAAAAAAATTCTGAAGTTTACTGCCGTTGATGCAGCGTCTTTTACACCACCTTATTAAACACGTTACACAAGTTATTTGTGCCTGTTGTTTGTGTCCTTTAAAACATCCTTAAAAAGAGTAAGTTTCCTGTTGGGAACAATTTTCAATTTTGTTTAACTGCCAGACAGGCAGACATAGTAAAAATATTATCACTCTTCTCTGCGCGTGTGCGATCGGGACAAATTCAGAGCCAAAGTATTCTGAAATGACAGGTTTGTTTTCTGATTCATATTCCGATTCGTGTTCAAAACATAAGCTTCCAGACAGACAGACAGAAGTGAACTAATTTCTTTACCCCGTTTTTTGTGTGCGGGGTAACTATCAAATCATATACGGGATTATAATGGGATACAAATATCCTTCTTAACCCAACCATCTTTTCCTGAGCAAAGTAACCTGAAGTTTGGTGAGTTGTTCTTCAAGGTAATTCAAGGCGAATTGGAAGTGTTGGAAAGAAAAGAAGAATAAAAATAAAAGAAGATAAAATTTTTAAAAAGAGAAAAAGAAAAGTGAACATAAATAAAAACTATGACAGCACACAGGAGTGTGCACACCTCCACCAGATTGAACAGTTCATGTTTTGTATCCCACCGATAGGCTGGATCTGGATCCGCACCTGAACCAAAATCTAATCGGCTTGTTCTGGTCACCTAACCAACTCATCCACCAAGTTTTGTCATAACTCGTCCACATATTTAGTGATATCGTGCTGTACAGTATATCAATTTTGGCACCATCTCTCAGTGGTGAAGAAGACTTAAAAAAATCCAGTATCCAGATTCGAGCATCCGAAATAAATTCATTCTTGTCACACAACCAATCTGTCAACCAAATTTCGTCTGAATCTGTCCATAACTTTTTGAGATATCCGACTCAGAGACAAACAGACAGACAAACAGATAGGGGTAAAAACATAATTTAACACTAGGAGGGTACTCGGTAGAGTTCATACCTCTGACACGCAATGCCTGATCCGCGAGAACATATCGGGACCATTACATTTTTGAGATACCGTGCTATATATATATCCGTTTAGCCCCTCTCTCAATGGTGAAGAATCACTTAAAAAAATTAAATAATTCTCGTATCCAGATCCGGATTCGGATCTTCACCAAAATCGAATAAATTCGTCCTTGCCGCACACCCAACCTGTCCAAGTTTCGTCCGAATCCGTCCACAACTTTTTGAGATGTCGTGCTATATATCTGTTTCACACTATCTCTCAATGGTGAAGAATCACTTTAAAAATTCTAGTAGTCGGATCCGGATATGGATATTCACCAAAATCTAATCGGTTCGTCCTTGTCACACACCCAACCTGTCCACAAAATTTCATCCAGATCCGTCCACAACTTTTTGAGATATCCTGCACATAAACAAACAAACAGACAAACAAACAAATGAAATTGCTCGTTGAGCAAGGAATTGACGGAATAACTTTGTCATATCTCCATGATCCCTGAAAAAACAAAAACCTGGAAATCAATTTGGTTCTTATAAGTCGATAGTGCTACTGTTTAATGAGTTATAGCACTTAGTTTGGTCACGATCATAACTTGGAAGTCAATCGGACTTGAAATGGCGTTTTTATCGCAATTTGAAAGTTTTGACCCGACCCCCCTGACATTCGACCCCCGACCGCTAAGAAGGGTGTTGGTGTGACACCCCGATGAGACATATGGTTAGATGCAGAATTGGAAAATGCACATTTTGGATTTGGTTTGAAGTCGATACGACCATTTTAGCGGACGTTATTGCGAAAATAAGAATTTCGGTTTTACGGTGACCTTGACCTTGACCTTTGACCTAGATTCACCAAAAACGACAAGTGTCTAAGTTGGACCATGGCCGACGTCTGTACCCAGTTTGGTCATGATCGCTGAAACGGTGTGGCTGCTACAGGGTAAACAAACACACAAACAGACAGACAGACACAGAATGACACACACAACCGACCAACATAATTGCCGAAATCCGAAGGATTCCGGCAATTAACAAGAAGAAGACGTCGTGCAGAGCACGATATTTGCAAAATGTATTAACAAATTTGACCTCAAAAATAATTGGTGGTTGAATTAAATGACCAAATATGCAACTCCTTTTCAAATTTCAAGTGAATCGGATAAAAATTGACAATTTTAGAAACTCGACCTATGTTGACGTTTTGGCCTATGTGGACCTCAAAAATAATTTGTGGTTGAATTCAGTGACCCGAGATGAAAATCCTCGTAAAACAAATTTCAATTTAATGGGATGAAAATTGAGAATTTTACAAATACCTCCTGAGTTGTTGACCTTGGGCCTATGTTGATCTTTTGGTCTATGTTAACCTCAAAAAAATTAGTGGCTGTTTGAATTCAGCGACATGAAATATAAATCCTCTTCAAATTTCAAGTCAATCGGATGAAAATTGAGGATAACCACTTTCGTTGTTGACCTTGGGCCTATGTTGACCTTTTGGTGGATGTTGACCTCAAAAATAATTAGTTGCTTTAATTCAGTGGCCTGAAATATATATCCTCTTCAAATTTCAAGTCAATCGGATGTAAATTGAGAATTTTAGAAACCTCATCAAAGTTGTTGACCTTTTTCTTCTGTTGACCTTTTCACCTTTTGACCTCAAAAACAATCGGCTTCTACGATCGGTTTAAAATTGTGACCTGTCGGCGATAAACAGACAAACAGACAGACAGAATAACAAAATCGACGAACCAATATATTTGAAAAATCTTCCATTTTTCAAGCAACAAACAGACAAACAGACAGAAAGGGGTGAAAACATAACCTCCTTCACCTTCGGTGGCGGAGGGAAACAAGAAAGAGAGGAAAAGAAAATAAAGAACCACGGGAAAGGCAACATGTCTCCCCCTCCCTATCGGAAGGAAGGGAGACATAACAAATGCAGTCAAGGAGGAGACAACGGCTCAAACGAGCAAACTGAGGAGTTCCTGAAATACAGCTTCGCAACACTCTTCGCAAAAAGGGTGTGATGGCAAATGGTGTTTCGTGCAAATGGTCTCGTCCGTGGAGATCGACCTTGACCTTAAGTTCAACGTTAAGAACAACCACAACCTGCTTGCTGCATTAGTAGCAACATCGTGTACAAAGCGGTTGGCAACGCGGAAACCAAACTGGCGATCATTAATTGAAGAGTTCAAGAAGAGGAATGCATTGGATCGACTTCACTTAGAGGTTCAATCAGTTTGCCGGTGTTGGGTAGAAGGCTGACCTTTTTACCAATTCACATGAAGTCTCGCAAAGCTTTTTAATGAATTGTGGTGACAATCGAAAGATTGCACATACACGAAAGGAAAATAATCTCTTTAGGTTAATGACCAGAAAGGATGATGACTCAAAGAGAAGATTTTTTTTAACCTGAGAGAAAGTGTAACCAAAGTCAATAAACCAATGTTCAACATAGCTAGGAAGTTCATTCTGATGATCAAGTCACGTGGTTCAGTGAGGAATGGATGTGGAAAAAAAGAAATAGTAACATGGGGGTGGGGGGAACCAACAGGAGGGTTTGAGGACAAAATGGAAAAATATTTTGCGGGATGAGGGCCATGGGGAAGAATGAGAGCAAAGGCAGGACACAGGGCGGTGAACAAGATGGATACAGCCGCAAACTCTCAATCGCAGAAGTGGAAGGAAAAGCTGGAAACCCAGAAAGTGGTGGGCTCAGGAAGGGTTAAAGGGGGTCGAAAAGATGAGGATGGTGGATGGTGGATGACCCAAGATGGTGGTGAACAGCTGTCTTGAAGCTCTGGAGGGAAGGATGAGATTGAAGAGAATGCGGAAGTTGCTTCTATAGGTGGGGGAAAAGAGGAATGAATGATTGGAGGTGAGCAGTGATTTTGGATTTTGGGAGGTTCACCAGAGGATGGGTTGCTGGCAGACCACGTGCACTGTGCAGAATAATTAGGAGGTGAGGGAGGACAGAGCTCAGTAACGACAGACGCTTCTGGACCAGAAAGGAGGTGGTAAAAGACAGACCACCGACCTGTCTGCGATATGAAACTGATAGGTCCAGAGACTCGGCATCATCGCAGGAGATTCCAATGATTCTGAATTCCTTAGTTTCCATGGCAATGAGCTGGGGAAGGTGTGAGGCAGGATCTCCTGCCTAGAGAAGAGAGCAGCAGTCCATGAAGCTGTGGTTGAAGGCCTTTTAGGTAGATAAAAGTTCAGATGTGCCAAGGAAAGACTGCATGATGGAGGATGTCGAATCGACAACTAACTTTGGAGGCCAACTAAGATATGTGATTTGCCCAAGAAAGATCCTGGCTGAGAGTGAGGCCCTGAAGTTTGAGTGACTGAACTTCAAGTGGATTAAGGATGTAGATTGGAGGGTTTACCAGGAGTTCTTTTTCAACAGACAGAGTGTGTGTGTGTGTGATATTCTTCAGGTTTGAATGACATATTCAAAGTGTCAGACCAGCCCCTGATGCTATCAAGGTCTGCAGAGAGGAAAGAGGCTGCCAACCTGAAAGCTGAGGGATGCGACAGCAGAGGGTGGAGTAATCAGTATGGAGATAAAAAGGATTTTCCAGAGGGTAAGAAAAGCTCATTGATGAACATTCGAATTGGGACCGGGCCCAAGGCACTGCGTTGGAGCGCTCCAGCAATGACAGGGAGAGGAGATGTTAAGATCCCGTTGAGAGCCACGCGTTGGCTCCAAGAATGGAGAAAGCCATGTGAGGTGGTAGCCTTGGATACTGTCGGCAGAGAGTTTTGTAAGCAAGGCAGAGTGGCATCCTGTAACAAGTGCTCGAGTTATATCGAGAGAGACAGAGAAACAGACAGAGATTACACTGTGTTCAACTCTCTGTTGGTTTCTCATGACAGTAAAGCAAATTAGGGGGAAATAACCAGTGATGTTTGGAAACCTTTCATTAAAGCGGATGTGACCTTTCAATATAATTAATTCTAACCTTCAAACCCGTCAGCACATCATCAATAACGAAAGAGTAACAACTTTTCAACAAGTAATTGAACACACATTTATCCAACTAGCTTCTGTAATAACCAATCCTGTTTTGCAAAAATAAAAATACCAAACAGCTCCTGTGATGATCCTAGTTTGTACATTTCTCCTCTCTGCGAGAAACGTTTGAAAGGTTTTCCCTTGGGGCTATCATTTATTTACCTTCAAGCATCACGCAAATGCATCATGACGGGAAACAGAAGCATCATACGTACTTAATTCTTTGGAAAACTGGGAAGCATTTTAGATTTCGTTGTGCAGATATTGAGGATTGTGAAAGACGAGACGGGAGAGTTGGTTTTGGTTTTGGGTGTTAAGCTGAAGCAGCACATTCACTAAGATGTAAACAATGGATGTGCTTTAGGAAATGCAGCATTTACTTTGCTCTTTCATTAATTTTTAAATAACCTTGGTGTTGGTTTAGCAGTTAGGGTAGCTGGCTTGGGATCTTAGGGTCCTGAGTTCAAGCCCTGTTGGCTGCTGAACTAACACCAGGTGGGGTTGACTCAACCTGTCATCCTTCTGAGGTCAGCAAAATGAGGACCAGTGTACTGGTATAGGGGCACGTCATCAGTGGTATAGTCATGCCTCAACAAAACTATAGCTACCTGTCAGCCAAGCTGCCATATGCAAGAATAATAAGAAGAAGTGAATGACAGTTTATAGCTTGGTCAGGATTTGAACCGAGGCTATACAGCTTAGAGGTGAGTGCGTACCATCAGCCCACTGGGAGCAGTATGGACATTGAATTGAATCTTGTGATTACCTTCAGGTGATGAACATTCCGCTTCCATGGAATAGCATTCCGCTAATTAAGGACGTGAATGTGTGGTTATGTATTCCAACTGATTTACCTATCTCCAATCACAAAAGTCTTTGTTGCGTTCTCTTTTCCTTGCATCTCTTCAGAACGTGTACTATCCCTGCTCTCGGTTCAATTGCGGTGCCTCATCACAACTCCCAACTCGCACATACAGCCCTCGCCAAAGCTGCACATTCAACCAACCCCTTGCTCACACTTGTATGACATGCTTGACTCGCATTGTTAAACTCGATTTAAAGAAATGTCATCAGACCAGTGGGGGAGGGCTAACTCAAGTACAAAACATGAAATTCCAGAAGCACCACTGCGAAGCAAAAGATCCGATCATGACGACTCACCAGGAGCTTTTCGGACTGATTTTGACGGGAAGGATTTTACTCGTTCAAAAAAATAATGCCAAGGTCAAAGAATTGAGATGGACTCTGTGTAGGCTTCAATAATTATCGGACAATGAACAGGTTCAATCAGGTTGTCAGTGATCCAACAACCCCCTCACCTGTCCATCTCACATCTATCGCTTTCACGTCACTCACCAATACCCCTGCTCATGAGGATGACACAATGTGGACTGTCATTTAAAGATGCATCAAGGTTTCAGAGAAAATATGTCGTGGACAACATATAATATATTAACCCGAGACCAGCAGTTGTACTGCTCATTGAAAAGAGCTGCAGTGGACAAATGAAGAATTGCTAAACAATCTGATTAATTATCAAGCTTGATGGTTTCCACATAGCTCACAACTTCATGACAATCATTGGACACCATCTGAATGACAATGGTCCAGCCTGTGTGTGGAAAGAGAGTGATGTCTTTGGTGAGGCTCCTGTAGAAAGCACAATGACAGCCGAATCATACAATCGGTCGATTGAAGCTCACAGGTTGATGCATGAGACGCTCTTCAGAATTCTTTGGTCAAAAGTAGAGCAATCGACTATTGATAATAATCACAAAACAATTTCAGAAGAGATCACCAAAGCTGTTGACAAAGCAGTGGAGCGTATAAGGCAATGAGATTCTGCAGAAGACAGTGATCGGACATTCAACCAACTTCTTCAATGTTTGCAGGCAGCAGAGGTCCTCGGTTTGTTCAAGATTTTGACTCTCAACTATCACCCACATTTACGTACCGGAAGCAGTACATGGACATGCCATCAACCTTGCTCCAATTGATCGGAGCTCAATGATCAGGAGACTGAGAGCCTCAATTGTCAGTTTTTGCAGAAATGTTGTCATGGTTTTCAGCCGACAATAGGAACAACTTCACACGATGGGGAGCTGTGTATTTAGCAGACATAAAACGATTACCATACAAACATTTCGATGTGCACAGGTAATTCTCAGCCGGAAACTATTGTGAAGTGGACCCATTGTCATTTCGACAACATCTCAAGCGGTCAAGCCTTGGAACACTTCAACCGAGTGTATACGGTTCCTGAAGGCCTGGTTGGCATGATCAGAACAGATACATTACAGATATTTGGCATTACCAGAGACAGA
This sequence comes from Eptatretus atami, assembly GCA_035128595.1. Taxonomy (NCBI): domain Eukaryota; kingdom Metazoa; phylum Chordata; class Myxini; order Myxiniformes; family Myxinidae; genus Eptatretus; species Eptatretus atami. Next base: position 36,373,190 of record CM068964.1, read on the forward strand.
TGGTGCATAACGTTCAATGAATGCAGTCACCTTGCCCGAGAAACACGTGTCCTGTTTAATGTGCATGTTGAAGACCAAGAGTACAGCACTCGGACAAAGACACAAGGACCTCTCCAAGGCTAGAATTATGAGAGATAAAGCAGGTGCGAGAAAAATCAAAGAGCAGCTGAAGCACTTTAAGGACATGATATAGATCAGATTCTGTCTATCCACAAATGACAAAGCATCTGAAGACATCACCAAATCTCTTCTGAATGCAAACGGTCGTGGTCAGGACCTTCTTACTTGCCTTTGTCGAAAAATGGCAATGCGCCGGCGAAACAAGATTCCACAAAAACCTCACAAATATCAAGTCTCTGACATTTGAGCATGTATCGCAGGTCTCAAAGCGATCGCAATCAACTCCACTTAAGCTAGCAAAAGGGGACCGGAGCTGTTCCAAACATTTCTTCTTGCAAGTGCCGCAGGTCGTGAGATCGATTTGAAAGGTCTGTCCATTTTAACTGTCACCTCTTCCATTGTCCCTGGCTGAATCGACCAGTGATATTTGGAACTCAGAAAAAGCCTCATTGGGCAAAACCCTGCAAGAAAGTGTAACCGAGAGCAGTCTCCTTCGAGTCCTTCCTACCAGGCACCACAACTGCCTGAAATTTAGTTGAACGGACAAGCCCTCGTTCAGGCTGCAAGACATTCGGTGAACTTGCCAATAAGTTTGCTGCCATGGTCTTCGACCACCTGAGATAGAAGTGTTTGATGGATACAGGCAGCAGTCCATCAAGCCTTCTACACACAGAAAGATAGCAGAACCAGGAAGGCAAGCCATTTGCTGCATAATTTATATGCTTGATGCCTCAATTGGGGTTAGATGTTCCTGCACAGATACTTTCGTCCACCAGCAGTTTCTCCAAAGATTTCTTATGCATGAAGTCGTTTGGACACTTCCGCTGGTACATTATATCAGGAACCTGATCTGAGATTGATCCACATTGGAGTATTGGAGCAAACTCTCTTGTCGTTGCAGCCTCCAACAGTGTACACCATGATGTAATGTCCCTTGGCTTGGTCAGGTTGTTGTACACACTTGATGACTGCACACGATGCATGTTCCAGTGTTCGTTTTTGGTCGTTTGCCTGGCTTCGAAAGCTGTGGTTTATATTCACCATCCTCTGATTCCATGGAATACAAAATGCACAGAATCACATGTCTGAAATATGGAGGGATTAATCACCACAACCATCAATTGTACGTGATTACAGGTCTGAAATATTAACAAAAATAAGGACAGCCAAGGCACACACCCACACAACCCTTAGTTTACGTCAACATACCTGAAATATAAAATGATACATACACACATACATACATACATACACACATATGCACACACACACACACACACACAAACACAAACACACACACACACACACACACACACACACGCCAGTTAAGCGAGCACATTGTCTCTACCCTGCTGATCACCAGTCAGGAGGTTCACAACCAGGAATATTAAATTCAATCAAAGAACCCACTGACTCTATGACACGACGTTGACGTCATGTGCATAAATTAATGCCACACGGATGCCTCCTTGTTAGGAGGTGATGTGGTGGCATAATTTATGTTCATGACATCAGCGTTGTGTCATAAAGTCAGTGTGCTTCTTTGGATGATATATATAATTATATATATATATATATATTGTTACGGAAATGGCCCTTAGTATGCTACTAAATATAGGATTAGCTCAGATCCCCCATTAAATGCATGTTTAGCCAGGCTGTTCGGTAAAATGGATGTTACATGTGTGTCGGGAGGTGTCACAGGCTGTTATTTGTTTGTGCAGTGGTGGTGTGCCGAGGGCTTCTTCTTCTTCCTTCCCTCTCCGGACGAGGCCGCGCCCAGTCGGCTGAGAGGGAGTGGCCAAAAAGAGGAAGTGAAACTAAGGGGAGGAGTTTGTCGGCTTTGTAAAGGGGAGGAGCCGGTGGGCAGCGAACAGAGACTTCTTGGAGTAGTTCAGTTTGGGGG
>CM068964.1:36375225-36399233 GCA_035128595.1 Eptatretus atami
TTCGAGGCGTGCTCGGGCTTCGAGGCGAGAATGAAAGGAAAAGGTGGAAAAGAACTGAGAGGACCTGGCTGCTGTGTGAGTCTGGAGTCGGCTTTGAGAGGAGGTGTTCGACAGGTTCAACCTGCGTCTAATGACGTCCTCTGACTGTCCCGACTCACCTCACGGCTCAACGACGTTTTGGAATCCCATGGACCCAGCCTGCCAGAGCCCGGCACCCCGATTTGGCCTTGTCTGGTGAACAGGCCAGGCCTGAACTTGTATGCTGGAACCTTGTGAGAGACCAGCTGAAACCCATCGTCGATCTGACGGTCTTGTGCCGTCGACCTTACGCGGGGTCAGAGCGCGCAGAGGCCGCATGCGGTGCGACAAAGGAAGGCGAGCGCCATTTTGCCACGCGGCGTGCTCGAGCTTGGGGGCTCGAATCCGTGGACATCCGCTTGTTACGAGCGACATTCGTGCTTTTGACACTTTCCTCTCGTCCATGAAACATCACCAAGTACTCTGTCTTGTCTGCATGCTGTCTATGTCTTGTTTGCATGTCGTTTAAGGCTTATCTCGTAGGGACCCCCTCAAAACCCGTAATCCGTAGTTCCCTAGTTAAAACGGGTTATAGATTGATAAAAACATTGTCGTGAATATTTTGCTTGTGTTGTGTTCCCCGGTTCCCCAATAAATCTGGCTGATCCGTATGAAGTTGCCGCTATGGATTAATTTGTGTCGCGTCGAGGAATGATCCGTTCGATTGGTATATAAAACCAAAATGGTTACAGACTGGCAGAAAACGCACGGCATCTGACAAACCAGTCTGTAACCGGGGTCTATTTCCCCAACTGGTAAGGTCCAAGGGTACGTTGGTATCGCGATTGAAGACGCGTGACCCGAGGCCTGTGCCGAGCCAGCCGGCGTTATAACCCCGGAGACGGCGGTGGTGAGGGTGGCGCCAAGAGTCGGGTGCGAATCCGCCACCGCTGAACCCTGAACAACATATATATATAATATATATATATATATATAATATAATATATATAATATATATAATAACTGTATATATGAGGGTGGTTCAAAAAGTAGCCAACCTTAATTTTTCGTGCGTAAACAAATGAAGCTAGGGAGGCGTGGTTTGGTGCACGTATGTAGGCGATCCTAATCCGTATGCGTGAATATTTTCCCGCCTGCAGAAGCTGTCAGTCGCCGACAGACCGCCGATGAGTGAGGAAGTGTAAGTGAGCACCGTCGGATTTTCGTTTTTGACAAAATGACGGATCACTGTGGTTCATCGCCAGTGATCACTGTGTTGAAGAAGTTGGGATCGCTGTTCACAGTCTCCAGCATGTCCTGTGCGATCTCCAACCGGAGTTGCTTCTGCTCGATCGTTAGCAGCTTTGGCACGACCTTCGCTGAGATTCTCCTTCAGCCCAAATCCTCAGTCACAATGGAATGAACGGATCCAATGCTGACGCCCGCCGCGTCTGCAAGTTCTCTGATCGTGATTCGACGATCCTGCATCAGCAGGGTCCTCACTTGGTCAATGAGATCTCATTTCGGGATGTTGAGGGCCTACCAGAACGTGCTTCACTTTCCACTGATGTGCGACCATCTTTGAAGCGGTTGTACCACTCTTTTATCTGTGTGGTTCCATTGCTTCGTTCCCGAAGGCCTGTTGAATCTTGGGGATCATTTCCACTTGGGAATCACCAAGCTTTACACAAAATTTGATGCAGTAGCGTTGTTCAAGTTTTTCCGTCATTTTGTCAAAAACGAAAATCCAACGGCGCTCACTTACACTTCCTCACTCATCGGCGGTCTGTCGGCGACTGACAGCTTCTTGCAGCGGGAAATATTCACGCATACGGATTAGGATCGCCTACATACGTGCACCAAACTACGCCTCCCTAGCTTCATTTGGTTACGCACGAAAAATGAAGGTTGGATACTTTTTGAACACACCTCGTATATGTATATAAATATATGTATGTATATAAATATATACATACATACACAATATATATAAACTTCAAAGATGTCTAAATTGATGAAAGTAATCTTCTGGAATGGCCAGCAAGTGTGTTTAGCTTGCCTGCTCGAAGAACAGAGCTATAGCGATACCCCTGGCGTGAGCGTAAGCGTGAAAATGTTAAAGTTTTTGGTGCAAGTTATTTCCTTTCGAATGTTTTTATCTACCACACTATTTTTTACTGATTACAATATACAAATACATGTATTGCTTTTAAATTATTTGGATCAGACTTCACTGCAATGCTTTATAAAAAATATTATTAGACTAGTCTTTTAAAAACGTTAAATGTATAAACAGGCGAGCATTGGGTGGCTTTGACACCAACTCTCTGGTTAGTATTGCTATACCATCATTAATCACATGTGTGAAAGTAATTTCGTTTCACCATTTTGTACCACCTACCCCATGTAGCCCATGGATTATACCTACAGGAACATCCCTGCATAATCTACAGTGACAGGCTGCGATACAGTGAACATCAACAACATGTACTGTACGACATTGAAAAGAAGCGAGCATGGAAAACATTCCATATAATCCTGAACTCTTAAGATAACCTAGGAATTGTTGATCTGACAGCAAACACAGCCGCTCAAGCTATAGCATTTGTCTGTCACCTCTCCGTGCCTAATTCTCTGGTAACAGATGCCAACGAGGCAAGGAGCAAACGAATCCACAAAGAAGTGAAGGAAGTGTAGATGCTGCCATCTGCACATGATGACTTGAAGCAATACATAATGAGAGCACACCCCCAAGCACGGCTCTGGCGAACAGCACGTGTCTCATCTCCTGAGCAAACCCACTTGCTACAAACCGTGCCTGGTACGTGAAGGCAATGAGTAGAAGCTTGTGCTTACAACACAACAAAACGTTCAAGCAGAGTATCCACAACCTTCCAACTTTCAGAAGTAATAACTGTTCAACTTCAAAGTGTCGGTGCCACTCACAACAACTGAAATGCACAGGCCGATCGATGCTTCTGCACTGACAATGTCTGATACAACCCTTGTAGTCCAAGCCCACATACAAAAGACGACGAGTATCGAGAGCTTTTCAAATTTTACGCAACCTGCAACTTTCATAGTTCAAATGCAAAGCATCGTTTGAACTTCACACACATGTGCATGCATTTTAGGGCCAGCTATGTTTGTGTTTTTAGTGCTATATTCCTTCATTTTTAGATGTAAATCTCAGAACTTTTGACTTTATAGCTATTGACCTTGACCTCATGCGGTTGTTTGAAGCCAGAAGATACATAGTACCAAAAATATATCCACATTTGAATTCATTATTTAGCCTGACAATTAATCGTTAAAAGGAATGTCTTGATTTTAGAGGCTTATATCTGAGGTGATGACCGTAAAAGACAGATATTTTTTGTCCCCTCGAGGACAGTTTCAAAACCGTCAACAAGCATTTTCATAACCCTGAGCACATGTTCTTTCAGAAACACTCGTTGTTAGCTTCTAACATGCAGGGGTACCCACTAAGTATGTTTATAGGCCACTTGTTGATATCTTGCCACTAGACCATCATCTGAAAGGTTGCAAAACTAAACCGACTACAGACTTATCAGCCTTTTTCCTATAATAAACAAGAACGGCACTCGGGAGAGCGCATCCCTCCGCCAGGCTGAACAGTTTATGTTTTATATCCCACTGATCGACTGGATCTGCATTCGCACTCTAACCAAACTCGAATTGGCTTGTTCTTGTCACATACCCAACTCGTCCACCATGTTTAGTGCTATGCATCCGTCCAAAACTTTTTAAAATATCGTGCAAATATCTAATATTTGAAATATCGTGAAATATCGTGAAAATATTTTGAAATATCTCACCGCGTGATCTCACCGTGAAGGACGCATTCTATGCCACACTCGAGTCTGTGGTTGATCAGTGCCCCAGGCGAGATACTCTTCTAGTCTTGGGGGATTACAATGCATCGACTGGAACTGATAGGGATGGTTATGAGACATGCGTTGGTCCCCATGGGTCTGGAACTGTGAACCAGAATAGCACTAAGTTCCTTGACTTTGCAAGAAGTCATGGACTGAGGGTGGCTAGTTCGTGGTTTCAGTGCCCACATGCTCATTGCTGGACTTGGTATTCCAGCGCTGGTGATGTGGCAAAGGAGATTGACCATGTGCTCGTTGATGGTCACTGGAGAATGATCCAGAACTGCAGGATCTACCCGAGTGCTCAGGTTCTCAATACCGACCACAGGCTTGTGGTCGCAACTCTTAAGTTGCAGCTTAAATCAGGGAAAATGGTACCATCCCAGCCTATGCTGGATGTTGTCAAGCTCAAGGATGAGAGGGCAGCTGAGGAGTTTGCAGACAGGCTGAATGGGGGTTTGGGGGTCTGAGTGCTTTGGGGGATCCTGAAGAGTTGTGGAGTGCCTTCAAGACCACCGTCCTTGATGTTGCCGGTTGATAGTCTGGAACTCACCGTCGGGCGAAGAAGAATTTTGTATCTCAAGGGACACTGGATACCATTGACCAGAGTTGCAGGGCCAGACTTAATGGCAGAGCTGAGCTGTTCAGGGAGTTGAGGTGTAAAACTGTACATGCACTGAGGGGTGGACAAGGAGGCCCGTGCGAGGAATCTGTGGGGGGGGGGGGGTAGAGCATCACCCGTGGTCAAGTGATTCTCGTCCTGCTTTCAGGGAATTTGCGCGTTGCGTTCATCCAAGCCCATCCCTTGGTGTACTGCAGTTAGAGCAGAGGTGGTGGGCTCTTGACAGAGGAGTCCAAAGTGAAGGTCCACTGGGCCGGTTACTTTGAGCGGTTGTACCAGGCTGATCCACAAGCTGTTAAGATGGATGTCAGGGGTGTTACTATCCCGATTGCTGACCTCAAATCAACTGTGGTCAATATTCGTTGATGGAAACAGGCTGTGCTGAACTGGTTGAAATGAGGTAAAGCTCCTGGGATCTGTGGCATCCGTGCTGAACTTCTCAAGGCTGGTGGAAATGCTGCACTCGTGTCATTGCATACAGTTCTGTGCTCTGCCTGGAACACAGGCATCGTCACAACTGACTGGAAGAGGGGCCTTATTGTTCGTCTCTGGAATGGGAAGGGTGATTGCCAGGAATGCAACAACGACCGAGGGTGACGCTGCTCTCATTGCCGGGCAAGGTCTTTGCTCGTATAATTCTTGATAGGGTTCGCCGCAATCTGCTTGAGCACCAGCACCCAGAACCGTCAGGCTTTTTACCAAAGAGGTCAACGATTGGCCGTATCTTGCTCTTCGGGTCCTCACCAAATGTGGATGAGAGTTTTGGCAGGGGCTGCTTGCAGCCTAGTTGATCTCTGTAAGGCGTTCGATTCAGTGAATAGGGTGCCCTCTGGAGGATTCTCAGTCTTCATTTGGTGCCACCAAAAACTGATCAATCTGATGTCTGAACTATACTCTGGAACTGAGAGTGCTGTGAGGTGCGGTGATACCTGTCCAACTTATTTCCAGGTGCTACTGGAGTTCGTCGGGGTGTGTACTGGCACCCACACTTTTCAGCACTTGTATGGACTGGATTCTGGGGAGGATGTCAGAGAGATCAAGCTGCGGTGCGTCATTTGGGAATGTCATGATCTCTGACCTTGATTTCGCAGATGATGCAGTCATCTTTGCTGACACTGGATATCCTTTGTGGGGCCCTCGATGTGCTGAATGAGGAGTCAGAGCCGCCGTGATTTCGGGTTTCCTGGGTCAAAATAAGATCCATCCATCCATCCATTGGGATCATACTCTGTGCAGAGCTTGCTGCTGCCTAAGCAGTCTCCTGGGCTATGGGCACAATCCTGGACAGGTCGCCACTCCGACACAGGATACCAGAAAGCTGGTACTCATTTTGCCGACCTCGGAATCATGACAGTGTGAGTCAACGCCACCTGGTATTAGTTCAACTGCCAAGCAGGATTTGAACTCAGGACACTGGGCCAAGCCACCACTCCAGCATTAAGCTAACACCAGGCATAAAACTAAGATCCAGGCTTTCAATGACATCTTGGATGCTGATATCTTGGCTGTACCTATTTGTGGTGAGGATGTTGAGGTCACGGAGAGATTCACTGACTTGGCAGTGATATTCATGTCTCTGCTGGCTGTGAGTCAGAGGTCAATAGACATCTGGATCGGGCCTGGGGGGTCATGGATTCAATGGATCATGGGCTGTGGCACTGTCGGTACCTGTGCAGGAAAACAAAAGTCCGAGTCTTCAGGTCCTTGGTGCTTCCAGTCTTGCTCTACGGATGTGAGGCTTGGACTCTGACCAGGGATATGATACTGTTACGGCTGTGGAAATTCGCAGAACACCATAAAGGTTCCTTAAGTTCAGTTAGATCGATAAGTCTGTGTTCAGTTAGATTTCCCCACCGTTGTTAATGGGGTTTATTCGTGTCACAGGGCTGTGATCCTTTGAGGTAGGTTCTTCTTTTTCTATCGTTATTTGAACCAACCACATCTCCAACCATCTAACCACCTTCGCCGCTACGCCAGCTATCAATTCTCTTCTTCTCCACGGACACATTACAACCATCTCTCCGCATTCAGTCAATAAACGCGAGCAAAAGGAAGGAACTTGAGGGCGCGCGGATTTTTCCCGCCTAATATTCCCGCCTGTTTTCTCCGCACTTGGTGTGGGGGAGGGCGAGGCAGATCGTTCGCCATTGGTCGGTTCGTGGAATGAGCGCTGGGAACGGAGGAACGCCCCTTTTCGGGAAGCTTCTCGCAGGAACTGGAAGGGGGGCGGAGCAGAAAACGGGGAGGAGCAAGGGGTTGGACCCCAGGGGATATAAGGGCGTGCAGGACGCCAGGTCTGGCAGCTCGCGTGGTTTTTCTTTCTCGTGGTGGCTCGTCTTCTTCGTGGCAGCTCGCAGTTCATGTCAGGGCTGTGTGGTTTGCTTCGTGCGTGGTTTTTCTTCGTGTGGCTCCTCATCAAGCTCGTGAGCTCGTGTGTTTTTGTCGTCGAGCCTTTTCTGGTCGGGTGATTTGCTGCTGCTTCATGGTGGTTCGAGCTCCGGGTGCCTTCCCTCTGGGTGCCAAGTCGTGAGGGTTGTGGGCGGTGGTCCAGGTCGAGGCACGCACGAGAGGAGAGTGCCGGAGAGAGCTCGCCGACCGTCGCACCACGAGAGTGCAGGTAACCAGCGTCGGTCTCGTGGGGCCCATTCGGTCAGCCAAGTCCCACACCATAAAGGCCCACGGGCCCAGTCTGAACCCCCTGTCTATGGGGTGGTCTTTTCCTTTTCATTTTCTTCGAATGAATGTTGGTGGCGCCGTGTCCATAAGTAAAACCTGTTAAGTGCCTGTGAAATAATAATAATTATTCGGTCGTAGTGCTTTCCTTGCTTGTGTCTTTGTCCCCGTCCGTGATGCTTTTTGTTTCTTTGAATACGTGTATAACTGTATTTCATTGCCTTGCCTGCATCACTGTTTGCGTGTGCTGTGTGAAATAAATGTGCTTTGTTCAAATGTACCCCGTTCGTTGCGTCCTCTCCCTATTGGAAATGCCATCTTGCATCGCGGAATAAATAGCTGGGTTTTAAAGCACCCGTTAAATAGAATCGGATCCGGCGAGGTCGGGCGAATAATACCCGCTCGGTTATCACTGCAGAACGTAACGGACCGCTTAAGCGGTTCGTGTCCCAAGCCGACCTGGCCGAGGTACGGTCTCCCGGTTAGCTATCCGCGCGGGTACTTAGGTAATATCGAGATTCGGCGATTGACCCTATCCTGCGCGGGTAGAAAAATTGGCTAGGCCGTGTGGGGTTGAAGACCCACCCGTGACAGGGTCCGGGCGTTGCTCCGGAAGGTCACGACTGATTTGTCCGTCGGTGGGCGAGCTGCTACTATTAGTGGAAAGCGGCAGTTCGCACGCGGCGGGCGCGAATTCGTAACAACTACAGAGACTTACTTCCTTTGGTACCAGGTCTCTTTGGAGAATCCTTGGCTATCGCTGGTCAGAACTTTGTGTCCAATGAGTGGTTGCTGAGAGAGACTCAAATGAGATTTGTTACCTGCATATACCGTGAGCGTCAGCTGGAGCTGTATGGACATGTGGCTTGTTTTCCTGATGCTGATCCTGCTCACCAGATTCTCTCAGCAAGAGAGTCTCAAGAGTGGAGGAGGCCAATGGGCCGACTACGTGCCTCATGGTTGCAGCAGGTTGATCAGCATCTCAAGAAGATGGGGATGGGCCAGGTATCTGCCTGGGGGATGGCCAAATGGAGACCACTGCAGTTTTGGTGGAAAGTGGACGCAGCGATGCACTGCTCTGGAGCATGCTCCCATACCTGCCCTGACCTGACAAACAAGCAAACAGACAGTGGTGAAAACATAACCTTCATCCAGCTTCGGTGGCAGAAGTAACAAAGTAATGGAGTCCATCATTACAGCTGACCTCAGGCACTATCTCTTCTCTTACTTGCTAATCTCGGACAACCATTTTGGCTTCCGACCTGGCTATTCCATCATGGATATGTCACTTCTGTGACGCAGCAGTGGGTGGCTGCCCTGAATCATAAGCAAGAGGTTAGTACCATCTCCCTGGATGTCTTCCAAGCCTTTGACTCAATCTAGCACCCAGCCTTAATTTCTAAATTATCTTCCTTTGTCATTTGGTGTCCCCTGCTCAACTTGTTGTCTGATTTCCTCTGCAAGCGGAAACAGCGTGTGGTCTTTGATGGTGTACTTTCCTATGATCCCTCTCTTAAGGTTGGGATCCTTCCAGGAAGAATCTTAGGTACTCAGATATTCTTCATCTACAACCAATGATCTCCAGAATTCTCTTCAAAACCAGCTTTAATACAATGTTGTCAATGACTATAACCTGTGTAGAAGGATACATAACTTGTGAAACGATAGCTGCTGCTGAATCCCTTTAGTCAGACCAAGATAAGATAAGCTGTTGGTCTTCAATTTGGAACATGAAGATCAACTTCAAAAAGAAACATACTATCTACCACATTATCTCTCCACAAGAATTGGCAAACAAACTCTCCAATCCACTTCTCTGGACAGCCATTGGAAGAGGAGCACTCCCCAGAAGTCCTTAGCTAACCTTTCTGCCATAACCTTTCATGGGAGAATCGTATCACGAAACTGGCGTCAAAGGTTCGTCGCAATTTGGGTGTTCTCCTTCAAGCCAAAGCATTGCTGGTTCTCCGCACCAAGTTAACATGGTGTACTAGGCTTTCATGGAGTATAGCTCCTCATCCTGGGCCGGTGCTTCTGCTTCTCTTGAGGTGGTAAAAAAATAAGACATTCTGCACCATTGGAATCACAGGAGAGGAAGACCGACTCCAAGGGGCTGCCGCTCTACCACCACGTGAAAGTTTGTGAACTCCATTTTATACAAGCTTCCATCTGGCCTTGTTTCTCCTGCTCTTCCCTATCCCTGCTCCCTCCCAGCCACCACGGTTTACACACGCTCCTCAAAAACCCCTCACTTACTCACCCTCCCAAAATCCAGGCTGGTTGCCCAACCTGCATTAATTTTCTTCTAATTCTCCTGTTTATAGAATTGTGTCCATTGTCTCCCTGTGTCCATTGTCTCAACCTCCCCACTTCAGTCTCTCAAATGTGCTGCTCATCGGTACCTCGTGTACTCACCCATGCATATGCATACCTTTAACACACGCTGATTCATTCCCATTCCGTTGCTTCATTACTCATATTTGTGGTATTCCTCCTAGTCTATGTCCACCCCTTCCCAATACCTGTTAGTAGTGTGTAAACCTGCTGCCATTTGTTGTTTACCCTCCTCCATGAGCCTAGACCATCATATAAAAAAAGACTATAAAGCCAAGTGGGTGAAATGTTCCAGAGAAGAAAGATTTTTAAGCTTTCACACTTAAAGCACATGACAGGTGTGGAAGAAAAATAGTTATATTCATGTACTCTCAATTATAATTGTTGCTAGTGCTTTATAAATTTAATTTTTATGCTATAAGTCGAATTGGCTGTCAGTTATGCTTCCCTTTACCCAAGAGTCTTTTGACCTAAATGTTGATAAAAGGAATGTCTTGCGATGGAACAAAGTGACCTGGTTGATAACACTGCAACTTTTGCCATGATTCTTTCACCTCGTGGACACGTATTGCAGTTGGAGTTATTTTGCCTAATGCTTATCAGCCCCCTCCACTCCCACAAAAGCATATAAATGCCAGGAAATGTAATCTTAGTTTAGTGCAAATCATTGTGGATGTATACCATCTCAGTGGTTTGGACTCCTTGGTACCATGTTAATAAAGGTTATCTGATCAAATGTACTTTCCGTTGTGGACAGTGAATTAATTGTTTCTTACAAATTGAGTAGTAGGATTTACACCGAGTTGGTTAATAACAAAATTCCACAACACAGGACCCATTGCAGATGTAAGCATAATATATAAGAGCATGTGGATGGTGAAAGCATGGTGCAGAGGTGCACAGCAGGCACTCAGCATGAATGCCCTTTTAAAAATAGTACACATCTGCCCTTGTTCAGACTTCCCGTCGAGCTTTCAGCCAACAACACATTTGCATCTTCACAAATTGGACACGGAACACTCAAAATGCAATCAGTTAATCAAGGGACTTTATAAATCGCATTTCTTTCAAATTTGATGGAAACCGTGGAATATCTATCTCTCCTCTCTCTCCTCTCTCTCCCCTCTCTCTCCCCTCTCTCTCTCCTCTCTCTCTCCTCTCTCTCCTCTCTCTCCTCTCTCTCCAGCCGATTTCAGCACGGTGGTCACCTTGCAGCGACCTCTAGAAAGCGCTTTTAAGCAATCCGGATTTTGCCGATGTAAATTTGGTTTATATATTTAGTAATGTGAATTTTATTTTTTTTAATCTGGTCATTAACCAAGATTTACTCTATTTTGCTCCGTGAGTCTGTTCAATAGTTTACCACCCTTCACTTTCAATTAGACTCAACAGAGGGAAAGCAGATTATGGTGTAAATTTGAAATATATTGAATATTTTATTTTTTTATGGCTTTTAGTCCTGAAAACTCTAAATGGGGTTAACTTGGGCACACTATGCTGTAGCTCGATCTGTTCGCCCTGTAATAGGGTCCTAAAACATACATTCAATGGATGGATTGCTTGGCCACCCATAGCTATCGTGTGCAGCCCGTGGCTGCTGCTGCATCATTTTCTGAGGGTGCAGCTGTGCCACTGATGCAGTGCCTTCTATTACCAATAAACTGGTACTCATTTCGCTGACCTCGGAAGGATGACAGGCTGAGTCAACCCACCTGGTGTTAATTCAACAGCCCGCATGGGCTCAAACTCAAGATGCGAAGATCTTAAGCCATCACCTTGAACCGTGAAGCCAACATCAGGCTTTGGCTAACCATTCCGTTTCAACCAAACAATTTAACAACATTTCAATTTCCGTAATCTCGAGATCAATGGACTAGCTCATTGACTGGAAATAATTACTAAGTAAGGTGGCTATATTGGAAATGGGGACAAAAAAACAAGAAAACGTGAAATCCCATAGATTACATCCTCTCCCTACCATTTGGACATATCATCATGTATTAAGGACATAAACTACTGTGATGGATTGACACGGCATATTCAACATACACATTAATTTTTGGGTTGTTCCACAAGAACTGACAATACCATGAACAGGAAATGCAAATTTGGTAAATCATGTGACAAGAGATGCCATCCCATGTCACCTGTGCAGGAATGGCTTCACAAAGATAGAGTTGAGATAATCTTTCATTGCCTTTACAATCGTCAAAGCGCAATCTGATAGAACAATCTTCGGACGAAAATGAAAATCGTCACAATCCTTTCACTCGGATAATTTCCTGCACCAAGTGCTTCAAATGTTGATGCACAACTACATTTGAATTATTCACGACAGCATCCAACACCTTGTGGAGTCTTTCACTTGCCAAGGGATTTCAAGGCTCTGATTTGGACAAAAGGAATACAACTCGGAAAATAGATTGTATGTCCTGTATTTCCAAATAAAAACGGATGAAACACAGGTTCAGCCTTTTGAAATTGATGTGCTCCGTGCATTTGTTCATACTGTACCTATACAATCCATACTTCTCATTGTAAGGATAATACTTCAAAAGGGACCTTGCTAACCTCTGCGCTGTTTAACCCTGGGTTCAATTTCTTACAGAATCAGATGGAAATAAAACTTCAAACAGTGTGCCAGTGAGAAGTTATGCAAAGCTTTTAAAAAACGTTTTGCAAATTAAGGTCCTCAATCCAATCTGATGGGTCCATGTAACAGACTCCATGGAATATTTCATAACAGGCTTGTTATGAATTGCTTCTGAAAAAGTTTCCTGGTCCGCAACGACATAAGGAGCCCAATTTAAACTCAGAACAGAACCCAAACTTTTATAACACCCGACTTGAAATATGTTGGGAGAAATAACAGAATGATGTCATGAGGGTTCCAATCTTATCTATAATGGAGCATACGGATATATATATATAATATATATACTGTATATTGGTTTTCGCTTGTCTTCACGGAGTTCCCCGACTCTCCCAAAGAGACCAGACAATCCTCTCCAAGCTCAGACTCTGACATTGTGCTCGAAACTCCGATTTACATTGATGATGTCACCCAAAGGGGTTCTGCAGGCAGTGTAAGGTTCCCGAAGATTTGAATCACATCTTCACACAATGGCCTCAGTACAAAGAACCCAGATCGCACCACTTCCATTCTGCCTGAGAGATGGGGATCAGCTGGTCGGGTGAACACACTGTGCCGATACCAGCTGTACACAGCAATGCTTAATTTTGGTCAAGATCTGAATCCGAATCCGGATCCGGATCTGAGAATTTTTTTAAAGTGATTCTTCACCATTGAGAGAGGGCCAAAAACGATATATAGCACGATATCTCAAAAGGTTATGGATGGATTCTCACAAAACTTGGTGGACAGGTTGGGAGTGCCACTAGAAAGAACCGATTCAATTTTGGCGAAGATCCGAATCCAGATCTGGATACGGTAATTATTTAATTTTTAACTGATTCTTCACCATTGAGAGATTGGGCTAAAAACGATATTGCATGATATATCAAACAGTTGTGGACAGATTCGGATGAAACTTGGTGGATATGTTGGGTATGTGACAAGGACTAATTGTTTCGATTTTGGTGAAGATCTGAATTTGGATCCGGATTCGAGAATTTTTCAAGTGATTCTTCACCATTGAGAAACCTGGCTAAAAGCGGTAATGTAGAACAATATCTCAAAAGGTTATGATGGATTCCGCAGAAACTTTGTGGGCAGGAGTGAGTGTGTGGAAAGGACCAATTGATTCAATTTTGGTGAAGATCCAAATCCGGATCCAGATAGGGGAATTTTTTTTTAATTTTTAAGTCATTTTTCACCATTGAGAGATGGGGCTAAAAAACGATATCGCATGATATCTCAAAAAGTTGAAGACGGATTCGGATTAAACTTGCTGGACATGTTGGGTGTGTGACAAGGACTAATTGATTCGATTTATGTAACGATCCAGATCTGGAAACGAGAGTTTTTCAAGTGATTCTTCACCACTTAGAGACTGGGGCCAAAAACGATGTATCAAATGAGATCTCAAAAAGTTGTGTATATACGAGTAGTGACAAAACTAGGTGGATAAGTTGGTTAGGTGACAAGAACAAGCCGATTCGATTTTGGTTAAGGTTCGGATTCAGATCCGACCTATCGGTGGCAAACAAAATGTAAACTCTTCAGCCTGGCGGAGGTATTTGTTCTACTTCTAGCCGAGTGCCGTTCCGTTTCGCCAAGTGTCACTTTGAGTAATTTTGCATTGATTGTTTGTTAATTGCCAGAATCCTTTTCGGTAATTATGTTGGTCGGTTGTGTGTCATTCTGTGTCTGTCTGTCTGTTTGTTTGTGTGTTTGTTTACCCTGTAGCAGCCACACCGTTTCAGCGATCATAACCAAACTGGGTAGAGACGTCGGCCATGGTCAACTTAGACACTTGTCGTTTTTGGTGAATCTAGGTCAAAGGTTAAGGTTAAGGTCACCGAAAAAACGAAATTCTTATTTTCACAATAACGTCCGCTAAAATGGTCGTATCGACTTCAAACCAAATCCAAATGTGCATCTTCCAATTCTGCATCCAACATATGTCATTGGGGTGTCACACCAACACCCTTCTTAGGCGTCGGGGTCGAATGTCAAGGGGGGTGGGTAAAAACTTTCAAATTGCGATAAAAAACGCTATTTCAAGTCCGATTGATCCAAGTTAAGATCATGACCAAACTAAGTGCTATAACTCATTAAACAGTAGCACTATCGACTTATAAAAACTAGCCCCGTGTGGGGGTGATGGTCATCTCTATAATGTTTTTTACTTCATAATCGAAGAACCGTTGCCGATATCTCCTAAAATGAGACTAGATAGGTTTTGAAAATGGCGACTTTCACAACTTTCGTGATCTCGTGACCTTGACCCTGACCTCGAATCCGGAAAAAAAATGTCGTTGTTATCACTCATTGACTTCTACCCACATACCAAATTTCATCAAGATCGGAAGTAAAAAGTTTTCTTTGTACCGGAGGTGTTTTTGACCATCTTCCAGGTTACGTGGCGGCCAAACGGGACGGAAATTCTACATCTGTCCGGTTAGATACAAGATAATATTTTTAACTATCATAATCAATAAACAGTTGCGAATATATTGTAGAATGGCAGACTAGATAGGTTTTGAAATGGCGATTTTTATAACTTACGTGACGTGACTTGACCCTGACCTTGAACCTGGACAAAAGTTATACGTTGTGCAACACTCATCGACCTCTACCCACATACTAAGTTTCATCAAGATCGGAAAGAAAATTGTTGACGGACGGACGTACATTTGGTCCGGCTTTATTAGGTCATCTCGGTAGAGATGACCTAAAAACCAAATTGATTTCCAGGTTTTGTTTTTTCAGAGATCATGGAGATATGACAAAGTTATTCCGGTAATTCCTTGCTACGCGAGCAATTCATTTGTCTGTTTGTCTGGCGATATCTCAGCCATCCTTTGAGCTAGGAAGCTGAAATTGGGGACAAAAGTTAAGATGTGCTTTGCAAAAACTTTATTTTTGATTAATAAATTAATCATTCATCGATTTATTAATTTTTATTTATTTTCTTTCTCATCTGGGCAATATCTCAAGACCTTTTGAACAAGGAAGCTGATATTTGGACATGAAAGTGACAAGTGATTTGGCTTCAAGAGTATTTTTGATTTATTGATTAATCAAGTAATCGATTAATTATATTTTCTTTCCTGCTTGTCTGGGAGATGTCTCAGCCATCCTTTGAGCTAGGAAGCTGAAATTTGGGGACAAAAGTGTAGATATGCTTTGGCAAAAAAGTTATCTTTCTATTTTTTGATTAATCAATTAATTGATAATTACTTAATTATTATCGATTTCTAAATTACTTATTTATTATTTCTCATCCTGGCAATATCTCAGGCATATTTTGAGCTAGGAAGCGATATTTGGACATAACAGTGACAAAATGATTTGGCTATGAAGCATATTTTTGATTTATTGATTAATCAATTAATCGATTATTTTTTCATTTTTCGTAAATTACTTAATTTCCAAAAAGTTGCACATTCGGTTGAAACGGTGGTGGTTTCGGTATGCTATTCGGCAAATGATTGAGAAATTATTTTATGATTATTATTTACCTATTTTAATAATGCAATTAATCAATTAGTTACACCGCTCCATCCAAATTCTGACTCCATGTGCTTCAAGGCAGCATCGCTGGGCGCCAAAGGTGCCCGCGCGATGTCGCGCGTTGGATGATTTGATATTTATTTCTTTGGCATGGGGCGGTGTACTTTGAATGTACCGCTACTTCTTTGTTTGTTTGTCCGGCGATATCTCCGCCATCCTTTGATCTAGGAAGCTGAAATTTGGGACAAAAGTGAAGAAGTGCAAAAACTGTATTTTTATTTTTTGATTAATCAATGATTTCATTAATTACTTAATTATTACAATTATCACATGATGGCTTACATAAGCATGTCACTTGCTTTCGAAATCAAATCCAAGATGGCCGACTGGTGGCCATTTTGTTACTTAAACGTGTCTCCAACCATTTCTCGGACATGCATGGTCCGATTTGTTCAAACTTGGCAAATGTCATGTCACAAATGTTCTGGATGTCACATGATCACTTAATTCAGTTGTGCATCACATCAGTCTTGTAAATATGGGCAAGCCTTTAACTCCGCACAGTAAAATTACAAAAACGATGAGGGCTATGATATTGTTACGGCTGTGGAAATTCGCAATACACCATAAGGGTCCTCAGGTGAGATATATCGATAAGTTCATGTGTAGTTAGCCCACACCTGTTGTTTAGAGGGAATATGTGTGATTCATCCGGGCTGCGACGCTTTGAGTTAGCCATTTTTCTTTCTCTATTGTTATTTTGGACCATGAAGCCGCAACAACTCAAAACCCCACCTTTGCCTCTTTACCTCCACAACTCACATCCCGCAAACATCGCTTCACCGCCATTCCCAAACGACGCCGCCAACCACCAAACCACCACAGCAAACCCCCACCACCTTCGCCTTTCTCCTTCCAAACCATCGACCACCACCACAGTCAACACCGAACGTCGTACTGTCCGAAGCCGTTCGTGATTGTTGCGAACGCGGCAAGCCGCGAGTGCAATGGATGCCTTTACGGGAGAGAAATTCGGATCAGGAAGCTTCACGCCCTTTTCCTCCGTCCAATGGGCGAGCGTCGGGCGTATCGCCCCACCTCCAAGCGCGATGATGTGGATTCTTTACGGGAGAGAAATTCGATCTGGAAGGCTTCACGCCCTTTTCTCGTCCAATGGCGAGCGTCGGGCGGTATGGCCACGCCTCCAAGCGGCATGAATGTGGATTCTTTACGGGAGAGGAATTCGGATCAAAAGAGGCTCACGCCCCTTTTTGCCACACCAATGGCTGAACAGAGGGTGGCGTGGCCCCGCTCCAATCACGTTTTGATCCTAAAATCTGCATACAGGCTCCTCCCCCGTCTATAAAAGACGCGACTCTGTGTTGAAACTCAGAGTGGTAGTGTGGTGTCGTCTCGTCGCTGGTCGCTGGGCTCGTCTCGTCGTTGGAATCGAGCCACCTTCGCTTCCACAAGCGACCAAGCCAGCCAGCCATTCCCCTCGCTCGACCTGAGCATCAACAATTCCCCCCATCCGCGCTGAGATAGTGCGGTGGCCCCGTTCATTCCCCACCCTAACGTGGTGCGCGACCCAACTGGCTGGCGCGGAGCACGCCGAAGAGGGCTCACCGACCACGCCAGGGGCACGGAGTCGGGGCGCAGCTGCGCGGACATTGCGGCTTGCCCGCCTCCGCGCCACGAGGGCGCGGGTAGGACCCTTCGGTCTCATGGACCTGGCCGCTCCTCCAGGTTCCGCGCACATTTGGCCACGGACCCCGTCTACCTCCCTGCCTAGGGGAGGTTTTTCTTGTTTATTTTGAATGCATGATGTGGCGCCGAGTCCGACAAGTATAATTGTTTAAGTGTGTAATAATTATCGTCGGTAGTAGTGCTTTTGCTTTGTGTTGCATTTTCCTTTTTGCTGCATCATTGCATTACTGCCGGTACTGGCTTTGTCTGTGTGTGAAAATAAAGTGCTTGCTTGTCAAACTGTTTCCCGTTTCGTTGCGTCCTTTCCTCTGTTTGAAAGTTCCATCTTGCATCACGTAGGGATTGATAGTGGGTTGAAACACCCGATAAGTAATCTGAACCGTCGAGGTCGACGATAACTCCGCTCGGTTTCCCTGCAGACGGAAATGAGGCCGCTTAAGCGTTCGTGGTCCGAAGTCGACCTGCGGCGAGGTACGATCGCCCGGTCGACACTCGTGCAGGTACTTAGGTAGGTCGAATTTGGCGAGCAACCCTTACTCCTGCGCGGGTGGGCAATTTGGCACGATCGTGTGAGGTTAAACCCCTACCCGTGACTGGCTCTGGTGGTAGTTCCAGGAGGGTCACGACTGAATTGTCCGTTTCCGGTGGGCAACGCGTCGCGATTCGAGTTACGTGGCCGATCGCACGCCGGACGGGCCAAAAATTCGTAACACTGGTGTCAGCGAGCGGCGAACACTCTCAATCCCGTCCCAGGCTAAATTCACGGGGATCGGACAGGGGTGTGGAGGCGACCCCCCCCCCCATTCCCCCAAATTACGAGCAATTTAAATAAATCCTTAGGAAGAAATAAGATGGCATTTCAAGGCGAGAGGGTGCCGGGGTATTAGATATGTGTTTGAATATAGAATCTGGCCCGGGATGGTACCTCCTTGTAATTTTAATCCGTGGGGGACTGCACCCTATTCTGGAGCACAACTTTGCCGGCAAACGGAGTCGCAAGATGGCGGCGCGGCCGCACTTCAGCGGGCACAAGGCGTGACGCGGCGCCTATTTGTAGCGCAACGAACGGCACGACACGAGGCGAGCGCTCCAACAACCGTTCAAACCACGTGGGCATGGCAGGCGAGCAGGCGGACATTGACGGGCTTCGGAACAATTGGAGGAAGAAGGAAAAAAAAACCTAGGGAGGAAGACGGAAATACAAGTTGGAATTGGAGCAACTGAAGTGGTGAGGTTGGAAGAGGAAATCGGGACAGAAAAGCTTGGAAGAGAAGGTAAAAAGAGAACAGGAATATCAGAAACAATTGAAAGAAGAAGCAAGGTGGGAGTATGATGAGATGAGCAGAAAAGGGATAAGATGTGCAAGGAAAGGGATGAAGAGAGTGAGAAAAATGGAAAAAACTTCTGAGTTACAGAAACACCAAAACAAAGAGACGAGAATTACAAAACGAGTTGAGGATGGTGAGAGAAGAAGAACGAAAAACGGAGAATGAAACGTTAAGGAACCACACTGTACAGATCGAACAGCTGGAAGCAAAGGCCAGATTAAGAATGAGATGCAAGAAAGAGTAATGAAGGAAGAACGAATGAAACAGGAGAAGGAAATCGGCCCAATTGAAGGAAATAACGAGATTGTGCGAATGAGGAACAAGAAAGACAGTGGAATAAAAACAAAAAGAGTATGACTTGAAACTGAACGACAAAGGAAAAAACAGGTTGGAGTGTGTGGAGATGAGAAAGGAATTTGAAAAGAAAGCTTCTGAGTTACAGAAACACGAGACAAAAAAGGGAACTACAAAACGAGTTGAGGATGATGAGGAAGAAAAACTGAAGCAGGAAGGAGAAATCAGGGATTGAAGGACACACAGAATTGGAGAGGGAAGAACGAGAGGAACAATGGGATAGAAAACAAAAAGAACAATGAAGCCGAGGTTGACGAATTGAAAGAAAAGGCGAGGCTGGAGTGCGAGAGATAGACAAAGAACAGCGAATGAAACACAAGGGAATTAACCAATTAAAAAACCACGAAATTGAGAAGGAAGGACAGGAGAGGAAACAAGGAAGAGTAGTTGAGAGAGCAGCGAATGAACACAAAGGGATTGACCAAATGAAGCAAACCACGAAACTGAGAAGGAAGGACAGGAGAGGAAACAAGGAGAGTAAAGTGAGAGAACAGCGAATGAAACACAGGAAGGAAATGAGCCAATTGAAAGAAACATGAGATTGGAAAATGAAGAGGCAGGAGGAACAGTGGGAGAGAAAACAAACACTATAGGGTGTGAATTGAACAACTAAAACGGAGAGCAAAATTGGGAGTCCACAGAGATGGAAAAACTCCGGAACGATAACGAACAACTCGAAAAACTCCGAAAAGAGACGAACAGCTAAATGGGCTCAGAGAGGAAGAACGACTCAAAAATGGGAAGGAAATGGAACCAGGAAGAAACAGAAATAAGGAAAGGGAGAGCAAATGTATAGAGACGCGGGAGATAGAAAAAATAGAGGAGAGACTACACGATAAAGACGGGTTAGGACGAGCACACACACATTGAGGTAGTGGAGGACTATGAGGGGGAGCTGGAGGACTGTTTAGGACCGGTGCGAGCAGCTGGATAGCCTCCTTCGGAACGGAGGAGACGCTATTCTCCCTTGAAGCTGACTCGACCAGATGGGTCCGGTCGGCTTTGCGAGTTCGAGGGGGCGAGTGCTGTGGACAGGTGCACACGAAGCTTGGGGGGTTATGGAGGCCCCGGGAGCCCGAGAGGTGACCCGATCCCCAGTGTGAATGTCCCGGTGTGTGTGGTGAAAGGTGTGAGTGCGCCCGTGTGTGAGTGGTGTGGTGGCAAGTGTGCTGGAGTGCGTGCTTCCCAGCACGCCGTGCGTGAGTGAAGGGGTGTGTGTGACAGAGGCCCGGTATGAGTGAAATCCCTGTGCGAGTGGAAGGCCGTGTGTGAGTGGAACATGTGTGCAAGGGAAATTGCATGCGTGAGTGAACGGCCCGAGTGCAAGGGAGAACCGTGTGTGAGAGAGAGCGGTAATGCAAGGGAGATGACGGTGGCATGAGCGAACATGCAGCCGCGTCTCCCGCGTGTGAATGTAATGGAATGGAGTGTGAGCGTCATGACACGCAGGTGTGCGTGGGTCAAATGGCGACGGAGACGACGGCGACAGATGGACAAAGGCCGAGTAGCGGCCGTGCTGTAATGGGGACCGTGCCGGGTTTACACGGCGGCGAGCGCGAGGTTCGTGCGTGCTACGCACGAGGCCACACGTGCGTGCCTGCGGAGTGAAGCCGTCAGAAACCGCCAGCGGTGGTGTTGCCGATCGCGGACGGACAAGGTTAGGCTGGATAACGGATTTGGACCGGATGGGTTTCTCCACGCGGGCGGGTGTGTGAAGCTCCAACGGGCAGAGCACATGCGTTCGCGTGGGGAACCCTCGAAACGCAAGGCTTGCTTTTTTTTGATGCCCGGGTGCGTCATGGCTGCATGAATGGTTGGAATCCGGCAGGAGGTGATCCTGCGGATGGTACGTCCCAAAGGGGACGAGGTGTGTGAACAGCTGCCATGACGTCACGTAAAAGACGCAGGTTGCGAGTTGCCACGCTGGTGCTGCACGAGGAAAAAAAAAGAAAGCCTCGCTTCGGGTGACACAGGATTCCCAGGCAGAGGTGGAAGATCCCTTGGCCTGGCACGGATGCACTGTTGGGGAAGGGTTAGCTTGTTAGACGCTCCATGGGCAGGGGTAAGTCCTCTAGGGGCCGTGGAATGGATTAGGTAGAAGGATTGTAGTTGAGATAGATTGGAAAATGATTTTTGAGGATTTGGAGACAAAGACAGACAGTGAGTGTGTAGAGGGACGTAGCTTAGCTACGTAGTGTTAAAAGGAACGTGCTGTAGTGTAAGGGATGACGAGGGAGCACGAGGTAGTTCGGGGAAGTAGTGAGAGGGATGGCAGAGTTCGCGATGTGTGAGAGTTAGTGAGTTAGCGGGTTAGTATGTGAGTTAGTGGGTTAGTATTGTCAAATTGACAAATGGAGGTCGTTTGCTGTTGGTGGAAGTAGGCTCGATACCGTTGGAGGGTGCAGGAACCCTGTTGACGGGCTGGGAGCGTGGCTGCGAACGGTGAGTATCGCTGAGTGGGTACCGTCCGGACCAGGCTAGTCAGCCGCGGTAGGGCAAGGCCCAATGGGGGCCGGATAGCGTAGTGGGGCACGGGTGCGCCCGCATGATGCGGGGCCCGGGGCGCAATTGGCCGCGTGGGCAGTTCGTGGGCACGGGTGACCCTCGAAAGGGGCTCGGAAGCAGCGCCACGGTGAGCGTTCAGGGGAGTTGCCATGGGGGCACTCCCCGGTGTTTAGGGAGCTGGTAGGCTCGGAGGCAGTGTAGTGCCCGGGGGTGCCATCGTTGGGGAATCGGCAGAGGGTAGTTCTGCAAGGGAGCCCCGCGTCCAGCCACAGAAACCGTGGTGAGGCACGGGCGGAAATTGGGGGCAAGGCCTAAAATTGTGAGGACACCAACACAGGCGACGGAATCTTGGTTGTTAGTACTATATGTTTAAGCGAGAGGCACTTGGTTGAAAGCCCGGGGTAGTTTAAGGAATAATGATAGGGTAAAATAGGAAGTTACCCCTCGCACACATCCATCACCTTCGCTCACGTTGTGGGCCCGCTGGACCCACATTGGGTTTAAGATCGCTGAAGTCTGGGGAGGCCATCCTGAGGCTTGAGTTGGGCCTCGACACAGGACGCTAGCTCTCCCTTATTCCCCTCCGGGAAGGGAACGTAGGGTTGGAGTAGGCTAGCACAGGATAGGTCAGCCGAACAGAGACATAAAGGGGGTTAGGAGCTTTACAGAGGGGAAGTAAAAATAAAAAATAAAAACAAAAAATAGTTGGGCTAAATTGGTTTTTACAAATTAAGGGGGTGGGTAGGGACAGAGACAGGCAAAGGCGATAGGTTGGAGGGAGACAGTAGGTAGGTCCAGCCGCCTTCCGAGTGGCCAGCACACCGCACTCTTCACACCACTCCATTTCAGCAAGGTGCCGGCAACTTCATCTGCTGGCGTGTACTTCGAAAAGGCCTGTGGCCGCCACTTCATCTGCTGGCTGTTTGCTACGGGCCTTGGGCCGCCAACTCATCTGCTGCTGTTGTTTGCTACGAGGCTGGCCGCCAACTTCATCTGCGGCTGTGTTTGCTGCGAGGCCTTACCGGCCGGATCGTCTGCAGCTGTTACTGCAAGGCCTGTGCCGGTCGATCGTCTGACGGCTGGTGTTTACTGCAAGGCTGTGCCGGTCAATTTTATCTGCCGGCTGTGTTTGCTACACGCGGCTTGTCATGCCATGCCTTGCCTGCCTGCCTTTGCCATGCCATGCCTACTGCCCCCATCATCTTTTGCCCCGTGTCTGTTTTGCCATTCCCGCCTTGTTCATTGCATATGCGCCAGGATCGTCGCGCAGTTACGAGGACTGCCGTTGGCACTACAACACGGCCTGCAGTGGGCGCCCGTGCACCGGTTGACTTTTGTTTTTCTCCCTGCAGAGTCATTGATCCTGGCCATGGAGTAGTGTAAAAATTGTAAGTTAAGGTGTTATGTACAGTAAATATGAGTGCGCCCCGGCATGTATGCCTTAGCGCGCGGCAATTTATTTAGTCGTCCGTATGAGTGGTTTGTTTAGTTAGTTTACTCAGCCGAGGTTACTTATTTTGGGAACACGAATACCACTGAATGTCGCACTCAGGGATCCGAAGGTAAAAACGTCTAGGGAGAACTACACATGATGGCACACGAGATTTTGACGACTCAGGACGAGTCTGCAAAAAGGGGAGGGGGAAGTGTTACGGCTGTGGAAATTCCAAATACACCATAAAGGGTCCTCAGGTGAGATATATTCGATAAGTCATGTGTAGTTAGCCACACTGTTGTTTAGAGGAAATATGTGTGATTCATCCGGGCTGCGACCTTTGAGTTAGCCATTTTTTCTTCTCTATTGTTTATTGGACCATTAGCCGCCAACAACCAAACACCACCACCTTTGCCTCTTTTACCTCTACAACTCCATCCCGCAAAACTCGCTTCACTGCCATTCCAAACGACGCCGCCAACCACAACACCACAGCAAACCCCCCACCACCTTCGCCTTTCTCCTTCCACAACCTCGACCCCACCACGTCAACACCGAACTTTTACTGTCCGAAGCCGTTCGGTGATGCTGCCGAAGGCGGCAAGAACCGCGAAGTGCAATGGATGCCTTTGACGGGAGAGAACATTCGGATCAGAAGGCTTCACGCCCCTTTTCCTCCATCCAATGGAGCGAGCTGGTGGCGTATGCCCGCCTCCAAGCCGATGAATGTGGATCTTTACGGGAAGAGAAATTCGGATCAGAAAGGCTTCACGCCCTTTTCCTCCGTCCAATGATGCGAGCGTCGGGCGGTATGGCCCCCGTCTCCAACGCGATGAATGTGGATTCTTTACGGGAGAGGAAATCGGATCAAAAAGGCTCACACCCCCTTTGCCACCAATGATCTGAACAGAGGTGGCGTGGCCGCCTCCATACGGTTTTTATCCTAAAATCTGCATACAGGCTCCTCCCCCCATCATAAAAAGACGCGAGTCTGTGT
>CM068964.1:36412836-36434773 GCA_035128595.1 Eptatretus atami
TCTCAACAATCCTCTTCAAGAATTTCTGTCTCTCAAGCTTTTGGGTCTCACTCTGTGATATGCTCTATCTAGGGAAAGCCACATTTCCAGGCTGGCCTCCAAAGCCAGTCACCGACTGGGCATTCTCCATCATGCAAAGTCCTTTCTTGGCACACCTGAGCTCTGAACCACATACAAAGCTTCATCTGCAGCTTGATGGGGTCCTTTTCTCCCTTCTCAGCTGGTGCTCCTGTCTCACACCAACCTCGGCTTCATGCTGTGGAAGCCAAGGCTTTTCGGATCATTGGTATCTCCTGCGATGAAACTGAGTCTTTCAATCTCTCACCGCAGGCAGGTCGGTGGTCTTTCTGTCTTCTACCAACTCATCTCTGGCCTTGCATCCCCTGCTCTGTCTGTGCTCTGTCACCCTAATAATTCTGCAGGGTGCTCAAGGTCCGCCAACAACCCCTTTCTGGTGAAACTGCCAAAATCAATAATTACTGCTCACCTCCTTCTTTCATTTCTCTTTTTTTCCCACCTCTTGAGCAAACTCCCACACACAATTCAATCCCAGTCTTCCATCCAGGTCTTTAAAACAGCTGTTCACCATCATCTCATGTTTTTCCCCATCCAAAACCATGATCTTTCCTACCCCCATTAATCCACCCCAAACCCATCTCCTTCAGATTCCCTGTCTTCCTTCCTGAAAGTCCCCGTAGTGTCCATCTTGTTTACCCCACATACCTCGCTCCATCTCTGTCTCTGTCTCTGTCTCTGTCTTTCTTTTCCTCAGATCTTCTGATGTCCCTTTTCCCTACTGTTGTTATGCTTCCCTTTCTTACCCCTTCTTGTCTCCTGCTCCCTTTGTTATATATTCTTCATATTAGCTCTTCTACAAGCTTCGACAACGGATACAAAAAAAATCCTGATGTTGATGTAACATGCACAGATGCACTTTATGAATGCATACATATGGTTGTTCTCTGGTGTGCTGTCCAGCATGTGGTCAGACAAGCTGTCAAACATTCCTTTGTAAATGGCCTCTTGAAGCACAACAATTTAGATGGTAGACCAAGAGTAGAGGCTCGTGGTGGCTTGTTGCCTGCGGATTTGGGTATTCTCTGGAAACACCGTTCCATAGATTCACATTCTGCAACTACGCTTGTTGATGCTATAACCAGACCACCACGGTTCTTGTGCTGCACTAGGGAGTATTGCATTGATGTCAACACAATGTCATCTTCACCTACAAAAGCACCTATAGTGTAGCAGCATAGCAAATGTTCTGCCTCTCCGGTGTGGACCGGATAGCATACAGCTAACCCCAACCGCCAATGAACTTAACGTCTAACAACCATGCTGAGGCTTAGAGTTCTTTATTCTTGACGTTGGGTATGAGTATGTGGTAATCGCTGTAACAAAAACAAAAATAAAATGTTATAGTAAGTTGACACAGATATTACGGTGATCGTTATACATGTACAAGATCACTGATCAGAGTAACGGTCAATAACAAATTAGAGTCACTAGAATAGACCGCAGAGCTTACATTTGTCTACACATCAAAGTTGCAAGTTCTTTCCTATAGGTTGTTGTTGTAACACAATTGTCGAAGTTCGTCGGTAAAACGAGAGCATCGAACTGTTTCATTCGACATAAAGTCACAGTACAAAATTCTGGTGTTGAACGATAAACAAAATGCACACATCACACTGTTGTTGGCCACAGTCTGGCATTAACGCATTTTCATTCGCAGCGGGCAAAAAACACAAAGCAAGGCGACATTTTCTTTCTCAACAAGCGTGGTCATGGCTCACCGCCGTTTTTCAACAAACGTAGTCATGGCTCACGGTAGGGAGCCACAGGGAAGCAACAACAATGCTCAAGCATGACTAGTCAACCGGCACAGTGTGGCGGCACACTCCCCGCCTGACGTCTTTAGAGACGTCACACACAAACACAAATATATTAGAAAAACAAGCAATCAAAAAAATGGCATCATTGATCCGTTGGAACATATCACAAATGAACACGGCACATATTCATTAACACCACAGGAAGCAACACGACCAATTCACTAATAGGTCGTGTGAATGACACAATCTTCCTCTCCTTGGCAACGCGGATGACGGCTTTGCGAATCCTGCCGTCTGAGCCGGGCAAGACTTGAGTGATGACTCCGACAGGCCAGTCATTGCGGACAGAATCCTTTTCCTTGAGGATTATAACGTCCCCGTCCTTCACTTCTTGTTTGTCTTGCATCCACTTCCGTCGAACTTGGAGTGAGTGGACGTACTCGTGGCGCCATCTGCGCCAGACTCTTCTGCGAGGAGTTGAACTCTTTTCCACTGGATACCGTATATGTCTTTGATGTCCGCGTCGTAGAAAGGTTCAACAGGCGACCCCGTTTTCTTGTTAATAGCATGTTGGGAGATAACACGAAAGGAGAATCTGGATCGGTAGACACGGGAACCAGTGGTCGGTTGTTCACAATGGCCATTACTTCCATCAAGAATGTTGTCAGCACTTCGTGGGTTAAATCCTTCGAAGCAAACTGTGCACATAGATTCAAGAACACGTCTTAATGACACCGATTAGCCGTTCCCAACTTCCCCCCATGTGTGAAGAATGGGGTGGATTAAACAGCCATTTCACACCACTGTTGTACAGGAATTCTTTTACCGGGCCTTCCTCCACGTTAATGGCGTCAAGTGTTAGAGGGTCTGTTGCGCCGAGAAAATTTGTGCCACGATCTGACCTGTACTGTACCACTTTTCCGCGTATGGCTTGGAATCTCCTGAGAGCATTTATGAAAGAAGAAGAGGACATCCCTTCCACAATTTCAATATGTATTGCTCTGCTGGTTAAGCACGTAAACAGTATAGCCCAGCGCTTGCTACTGGCTGAACCACTCTTGTTTTTCTGGTCAGGACATTCCACGGGCCGAAGGCGTCGGTAGCTACATACGTGAAGGGCAGCGCGGGCGTCACGCGATCCGCGGGGAGGTCTGACATCTTCTGCTGGAGTGAGCGTCCACGCAGCTTGCGGCATGTGACGCAGTGGTGAATGAGGGAAGTTAACAACCTTTTACAGCCTGTGATCCAAAAACCTGCTGCGCGGACAGCTCCCTCTGTCAGTAGTCGGCCTTGGGTGTTGAACAAATTGGTGGGGGTGACGTATCAGCAAGACAGCGACGTGATGTTTCCAGGGACTATGACGGGTTTTTGCCTTGAGCCGGTAAGTCACTGGCCCTTAGTCTTCCCCGACAACCAACAGCCCGTCGCATTCAACGTTGGATCTAGCGGAAGTATGGGGCTGTCTTTTGGCAGAGGTTTGTTTGATTTCAAACACTGTAACTCCGTTGCGTAGGCTTCCGATTGTACTTGTTGAAGTACAAATGTTTCTGCTTGTTTCTGTTGTTCCACACTTTTACCTTCCACGCAGGCGTGCCACCCTTTGCATTCGTTTTGCCTTTATACGAATGGAGATATGTCGTAAACGGACAACAGCGCGACAAGTCTCTTCCAGTCGGAAAACCGTATAAAACGTTCTGTACCAAGGCTTGTGGATGAAGAAATGTTCGTCGATTTGACATTGGCAGACGGCCGAATTTCTTTATCTTTGTCGGGTTTTGACAGCGGAACTGTTCCGTGTCGTTGACGTCTGTGTCGTGTCGCTGTGACGCCCTGAAGCCAGCTACTAGAGGTGAGGTCTGACGCTGCGATGGGTCTTGTAGCAACGTCTGCTGGGTTCATATGTTGAAGGCACATATTTCCATTGTTGACATGTGGAAGATTTTTGTATGCGCTCGACACGATTTTCCACATACACGTAGAATCTTCTGGTATGGTTATACAGATAACCCAATACCACTTTACTGTCTGTGAAGAAGTTTATTTCAGCAATGTCAACATCGAGCTGTTCAGAAACTGTCTCTTGCGATTTGCACCGCGAGCACAGCCGCACACAATTCCAGGCGTGGAATTGTATTGCCGTGCTTTGGGGAAACTTTGTTTTTGCCCAGGATGAATCCAAAGTGCGTGTTACCGCTGACGTCCGTTGTCTTGGAGGAGGAGTCGAAAACGCCCCGTATCTGGTCGGGCTTATGTGGATGGTAAACCCGAAAAGTGGTAGATACCAGCATTCCTCATCTTCTCGAAGGGGTGGGGCGATTTCTGCGTGGTTTCTATCGATAACCTGCTTCATAAACTCGACCATGTGCTGTTTCTTATCTGGGTTTTTAATGAGGCTGTGGTGCAAAGAACTAGCTCTTTTGATGGCTTCCGGTTTATTGTTAGGTAGCCGCTGTCTGTCTGCCTTAAACGGCAGCGGTGCCACCCAATTACCTTCAGGTGACCGATGCATCTCATCTTCCATTACTGAAATGAATTGTCTGTCTTCAGTGGACAGGCCAGATTTGTTGTCATATTTATTCACTTGGAAATAGTCTGAAAAATTGTCGTTTTTGCAGGTAACAATTCTTTCAACAAACAGCTTATTGTCACATGGTGGGAAAATTGACGGACGACCGTCCGGCAAAAAGTTATTTTATTCACCACAGGAACACCTGTTTTATGAACTTTGCCGATACAAGTTTCACCATTATCGCCAGCCAAGAGTTGTTTTCTGGCGAATGGAGACCTTCGGGCCCGTCCGTTGTTCCAAAATATGATGCGCTTCTGGAATGTCACGGCCGACAAAAATTAATATCTCGGCGTCGCTGTCAATCTCGGGGATTTCTGCAGCAATATCGACAGGTGGGCATGATGAATGGCGACATCGGGCGTGGCTATTTCGTGACGGGCATTTGGAATTTCATCGCACTCGATTAACGTAGGAACTTGTATTTTGTGGTTACCGTCTATGGACTCTATGTGTAGCCATGTGCACGTTTCCAACCATTTGCGCTGACCCGGAGCATGAGTAAGGTTGTAGGGGAATATTTTCCCCGATTCATCAAACGATTTGAAAAATCTTGATCTGGCGAGCGTGACATTGCTTGGTCGTCGAGGATTACGTAGGCATGGATATACTGTGGGATTGTCACTGTGGTAAACTTTGGTCAGAATTGTTTTACTGCATTATTACCCGGGACACATCACCACAAATTTGTGTGCATTGAGTTCGGACAGTTGACGGGTCTCCCGCCGTTATCGGCGAACGCCTTATTGGCTGGCTGGCGGGCTCTGTTGGGATCACCGTGGCTCTTTAAGGGGCTGCCGCTTGTCGTAATGCATTGCTGTAACATGCTTGTTGCCTTTACACACAGAACAGGATAAATTTACATTGCATGTCTTTGCAACATGGTCAGTTGAATCACAGCACCGGAAACATATCTTATTTTCCTGCAGAAAGTCCCTTTTTTCGACAAATGACTTCAATTTGAAGCGACGACAGTCGCTGAGGTTATGTGCAGTATTGTGCAAAGGACAATTTGGCTGAATGTCTGTCTTCTTGGAGAAGAGGGTGCGATGTGCAGGAAGTTTGTTTACCTGTGACTGTCTATATCCACTCTGACTGCTGCTCTGTGCGGCATTACTTTCGTACGCAAAACTAGGATCATTGCGTACCTGACTGAGGTTCTTGATAAACTCAGCAAAACACATAGAAAGGAGGAAACACCACATTATTTTTCTTTTTGTACCTGGACGCATGCATTGTCCATTTCTCCTGTATGTTGTAAGGCAGTTTGTTGAGTATGGGGAGTACTCCTGTGAGAGTCAAAATAGCTTAAAGAAGTGGCGTACTTTTGATCTTTCTTTGAGGGAAAGCACTTCATACAATGTATCTGACAGTTCATACAGTTGCTTGTTGTCTTTGTTTGACAGCCGCGGAAGGAAGCAAGTTTATGTTTGATTGAGGCTTCCACCATTTCCGGACTGCCAATCGCCCCTCTAAGCGCTCCCATATTCGTTGAAGCGCGGAGAAATGGATTGTTGGCATTTGACATTTTTAAGCTGACGGCGTGTTTCTTTGATTGTGGACCTAAACACTTAATCAGGAGGTCAATCTCTTCATTAACAGGCACCAATATCGTTCACAACGCTGCGAAAGTCTGCCTTCCACACTGTGTATGCTTCTGGGTGTCGTTGAGTACACAAGCGTGTTAACAGCAAATCTCTTTTCAGCAGATATTGTGAAAATTCATGATCATAGGCATTGTATTATTTGCTGTGTATACCGGCACAAATGAGCAAATTCGGGTCTAATGTCACACGAGGTTTGAACTGTGATTTAAATGTCTGTTACTCGTGGAACAGATGTAGCGTTATAGCTCGGTTATTTAAATCAGGAAAGAAGGGGTGATCAGGGTGTCTGGTTGTTGCTTGGTAAAATTACTGGCGATATTGGGCGTAAGAGCCGGTGGTTGCAAATTTTGCTATTGTCAGTAGCGATAAGTCAGCAGTTGGTAACACTGGCGGATAACTGTGATCTTCCACATACTGTTCTGTGCGCTTTGCTGATGTCTCCTGAGTGTAGGTTGAATCGGGCGGGCCATTTCCACCCTCAAGTTCGCTAATACATTGTTCAATGGCTTGTGTACTCCGCGCTCAGTCTCCGGCGACTTGTTTTTCAGATTGTAGTAGGGTTAAATCAGCCTCCATTGTTGCTTGAATTCGTGCTGATTCTGCTTGAATTCGTGCTGATTCTGCGGCGGCCAAGGCTTGCTTTTTGCGTAGTTCAGCCGCTTGTCTCTCGAACTGCAGGCAGCTTTAGCAGCAACGGCTTTAGCACGTTTTTGTGCTAACATAGAACTTATGTTAGACAGTTCTGAAGATTTTGAACCAGCCTGAAATGATCGTACTGATCGGTTACTTCTGGGTGACTTCTCTGACATGTTGATTGTCTGGACGATGGCGTCGAGTGACACTGCGGACACTGTGTTTGGTTTTGGACTGGATTCCCCTGAGCCGGCGACCGACGTTTCTCGCTTGCTGGTGCTGTGCTTGCCGAGTCGATTACTGGTGCTTGGCCTAGTCGATTACTGTTCTGCCTCTCCGGTGTGGACCGGATAGCATACAGCTAACCCCCAACCGCCAATGAACTTAACGTCTAACAACCATGCTGAGGCTTAGAGTTCTTTATTCTTGACGTTGGGTATGAGTTATGTGGTAATCGCTGTAACAAAAACAAAAATAAAATGTTATAGTAAGTTGACACAGATATTACGGTGATCGTATACATGTACAAGATCACTGATCAGAGTAACGGTTCAATAACAAATTAGAGTCACTAGAATAGACCGCAGAGCTTACATTTGTCTACACATCAAAGTTGCAAGTTCTTTCCTATAGGTTGTTTGTAACACAATTGTCGAAGTTCATCGGTAAAACGAGAGCATCGAACTGTTTCATGTCGACATAAAGTCACAGTACAAAATTCTGGTGTTGAACGATAAACAAAATGCATCACTCACACTGTGTTGGCCACAGTCTGGCATAAAACGCATTTTTCATCGCAGCGGGCAAAAAGCACAAAGCAAGGCGACATTTTCTTTCTCAACAAGCGTGGTCATGGCTCACCGCCGTTTTTCAACAAACGTAGTCATGGCTCACGGTAGGCGGAGCCACAGGGAAGCAACAACAATGCTCAAGCATGACTAGTCAACCGGCACAGTGTGGCGGCAAAGCAAAACTGTGTGCATTTTGTGATACAAGCACCAAATTTGGCACAAATGTACATTAATATGTTGCGAACATTTTCAGATATTGGGCCACTTGAAATTCTCTCTTTATGTCCGCCATATTGGATTTCAAAATGGCCGCCACTTGAAATCTACATTTGCTATTATCTCTGGAGTAATGCAGCTATTGACTTGATTCTGGTATCTAAATGTATGTTTTTGGGGGCAGGAATCCAATGGTACCATTTTCAACTTAATATTATCTATCACAGTCTGTTATATAATTTTATTTGGAATTATCTAGGCAAATATTGGATTCAACACAATACTTTGAAAAGAATGTCTTAGTTCTGTAAATGTCTTAGGTATAATACTGACATGCTACATGGTCTAGTATTTGAGGCTAGGTGTACTGGTATCTGAGGCTAGGTATATACCGGTACTGAAGATACGTGTACATAAACAGTGTCATGTTAACAAGTTCAGCATTGCCACAAGTACATGTATGTTGTTGACTCATCGTCATGTGCAGTCCCTTCACACACACAGAGGGCTGTGCACTGAAGGGCAGCCTTTTTGCATTGCAGCACCTCACACACCCTTCTTGCACTTGCAAGAAACCAGCTCAATGCAGCTGTGAGCTGCCTCAGTTAGCCTGGTCCAGTAAGGTGTGTACTGTCCTTCTCCAGTCCTTGACGAACCCCAGTTGGTTGGTGGAGGGAGCTCTGGTGCTGGCAGCAGTATCTGACCCCACACATGTCCACCTTGATACACTGCCCTCTTGACATGTTCCTCCAGAGCTGCCTTCGTTGGAGGGATGAGCTGCACATTGTTCTTCCTTGCGAAGAGTTTCCTCCTGGCCTTGTCAATGTCTGTGCATTTGCTGGTTCGATCATACAACAGGATCACGAACCTCTGATATGCGCATCGCATCGTCTGGTATGTCACGAGGTGCAGAGGACAGCAGCAGCAGCGCCTTAGTGAGTTCTGGCAGTACCGTCCAGACTCCCACGCAGTCTTCTTGCCATGTCTATGAAAACTAGACACAGTGTCGCATCCAGTTAGAGCGTGGAACATTGCAGTGCACGAGCCTTCTCTGTCCCAATCCAGCTGCTATTTCGTGTGTGCTAGGTATCGGAAACTCTGGCCTGTTCCGAATGCCAGCCACAGTTTGTCTTCTGGTTGCAACTCCTGTGCCAGGGACACTGCCAGCACCACAACGTCGGTGTCTACAGTCCGGATGAGTATTGCATGGTGCCATGCTGGACTGCGTGAGATGCATGCAGCAACATCCGACTGTCAGCTTCTTCATGGTTACATGGGGCGAGTGAGGTCAGATCTGGCAGTAGTGGCTTGCTGAGCACTGCTTCTCCATCAGTAATGACGAGTTGCTTGTCCTGGTCAAACCATTCCATGAGAGCTGCTGAGAGGAACCTGAACAGCTCGGTCTTGTTGCTGTCCACTCGTAGAAGTTCTGCCAGTTTCCTGGTATGGCTGCGGCAGCCACCACACGTCTCCGCACACCTTGTCCCCGCTTTGCACGTGTACTACCTTTCAGTGAATCAGCAAGTAAGTATCCCAGACCAGATCCAGGCGTGACACTGTTTCAGCTTCGTGGACATGTATGGATGAAGATCTGTTGTGCATACTCTTCAAAGGTCTTTGATGCAGCCGGCTTCAGCATCTGGACGATGGCTGCTCCATCAAGCACAATACAGGTCGGTGACAGGAGTCTCTGTCTTTGCGTCGGAGACTTCTTCCAAGCATGTGAGGAGATCACTCTTGGTACCAGTGCAGAGGCTCACCATCAGACAATGCAGGAGACATGCCTGATTCTCGTGACAAAAGAACTCCTCAAGGTTTCCATCCCTCGTCTGGCAGCCAATGTACAGG
Organism: Eptatretus atami; assembly: GCA_035128595.1. Lineage (NCBI taxonomy): Eukaryota > Metazoa > Chordata > Myxini > Myxiniformes > Myxinidae > Eptatretus > Eptatretus atami. The sequence continues at coordinate 36,422,333 of CM068964.1, forward strand.
CGGTCGAAGAAGTTCACGGTCATTCTTGATAGGCGAGCTGTTGCTGACCTATGCTCTGGCTTCTTGGAGTGGAAGTGCTGAACACCTTCAGCTTGTTACGAGGAATGGTGCGTCCACTGCCTTTGTTCTGTCCAACAGACACTCTCTGGTGAAAGCCTCGAACTGCTCTTGGCCAATCCTCTTGGCATTCATCACGGTCTCCCACAGCAGCAGGATCTGCGATCTCCTTTGTGTCCAGTTGACTACATCCTGACTCTCCTCCTCGAATGGGTTGCCCATCTCCTCTATGACACCGACGAGAGAGCGAACATTTTCACAAATGAGGCCTGTACACTTGGCGTCTGATCATGATGACGTGTGTCTGCTGTTTGCAGTCTCCAGTGTTGGTTCCCATCCTGGAATTCTTCGATCACCCTGGCAACTTCTGGTCCCGCAACCATCCAGCGACGTAGGGCACTAGGGTTGTCAGTAGCCCAACTGCTCCACCTCTCCTTTGTTGCAGGCATTATTCTGCTCATGTGCCTGGTCAATCGGGATTGAAGAGAACACCCTCTGTGTTTTCTGAACGGTGAAGTGGCTTTCCCTGAATTTCCTGGCTACATTGGTGTTTGATGGTGAGTTCGGCAATGTCCTTCAGGTGCACTGGTATCCACCTAGCTAGTGGGTGTGATCCAGTGCATGGAACCAGGGGACCAGCTCTTTCAGAGCATCGAGGTACATCATTAACGATCCCTGCCTGAGAGAACGCACATACACTAGAACCAACAGTTATAGTTCCAGCACGGTTCCCAGTAGTGAAACTGGGGGATGTTCTTCTCCTCTCTGGCAACACCAGTCTTCAAACTCCGGAAGGTCCTCTGCATCCCTGGTTTCTCCCAGACAGTAGTGGTTGTAGGCACGGTGTTGCAGGATGTACAGTGCTGCTGCAGTCACTTGGTGTGCTCTTCTTGTGCGCAAGACATGGGATGCTCGCAGGAATGAGTCTGCTGTCCCTGCTGTCGCAATCTCGGCTTGCACAAGTGCTTGCACCCAACCACTCCCTTTCAGCCAGTCCCAGTGTCCTCAGTGCCGCCATCTCTATGTGAGGCCACCAAACATCACCACTATCTGGTCTTCACCATAGTCTCTGGCCACTTCCACTGTATCTGCTTGGCCAAAGCAAACAGTGGCTGATCAACGGTGACCACTGGTGTCTGTCCAGGATTCAGGTGTTCCACAGCATTCTTCACGACGTCCATTGAGTGCCGGATCATGGCCACTGTGTGGGATCATGTGTGAGTGCCGGATCATGGCCACTACCATTGGATTCCTTGCCCCCAAAAACATACATTTAGATACCAGAATCAAGTCAATAGCTGCATTACGTCCAGAGATAATAGCAAATGTAGATTTCAAGTGGCGGCCATTTTGAAATCCAATATGGTGGACATAAAGAGAGAATTTCAAGTGGCCCAATATCTGAAAATGTTCGCAACATATTAATGTTACATTCTGTGCCAAATTTGGTGCTTGTATCACAAAATGCACAATTCTTTTGAATATTTGGGCTAAGCCGCCCCACTACTACACAATCAGGGCAATGGATCTTCTTGCATGCCAGATGGACCACAAAGCCTGAAATGTATCCAACTGCAACCTCTTTGTAGGATGGTAGAGTCAGAAAGCTTGGTGCTTCTGCGTAGTTATGGACAAACTCTGCAGGTTCATCCAAGGGGATGTCATATCGCCTCATGATGCTCATATCCAAAACATCTCTGTGCACATCATTAACAACACTCTGGTCTGTAACAGCAGTTAATATACTGGTGTTGTCTTGTAGCTGACAGTTACCTGCAGCTTTCACTTTGTGGCGCATAAGCAATCGCTTGTATGTAGCTACAACTTATCGTGCGTTTGGGTTGTCATTGCAACCACCAGATGGCCTCACTGCAGCAAAAAATCACTCTAGGTGGTCCTTGCTCATTTTGTAGGTGAGGAGATACTTCAGAAGACTTGGCGATTTACTGATCAGTGTGTCATTCAGGCTCTCAACACTCTTGATTGCAGACATGAAGCCAATAAAAGGGGTTTTCTTGGGTGTTTTGTACATCAGTGTTCCAGAGACAGTTTTGATGCCAGTATCATGCAGTTTCATCAAGCAATTTTTGACGATGTTGGCATGTTTAGGACCAGAAAGACCATGCACCAGGAAGTATCCAAGTGTCACCTTCCAGTTACCATTCAGCGACACAGCCATCAGAACCAAAGCATCTGCAGCAATACGGGTGGAGTCATCATCATCTTCAATATCGGCTCCAACATTCACGAAACCGTGGAATTTTTTTCCATCCCACTCCACGTGCTTGCGAATCGACATCTCATCCAGCATCAATGCACAGACAACTTCTGTTTCTTGTTCCTTTGTTTCTGACACGTTTAGTGCCAAAGTATTAAAGGCCTCTTGTGTAAACCCAGGATCACCACTCGCCCTTTGGTACCATCTCCGTATAACTGAAGGGTGAGGCAGTGCGAGTTGGAAACTCTGTCAGACATAGTTATAAGCTTTTGCTGAGTAAAACAAAAGTGCGAGTGCAAATGCTCATAGAGCACGCCTTCCTTGATATCCTTTCCCCCTTATTTTATTTTTTTACAGCTCTTTTCATCACTTCAGGAGGCACATCACGATGTGAGTATATTGTCGCGGGGGTGGCCAAGGTTAATCCCCCCGACCCAATTTGTGGTGACAGGTGGTTAACACCGCCAGCCCCAGGACAGCCGAACTTCTCCCTTGGAGGCCGACAGCCGAAATTCTAAGGAGATTAATGCGTGCGCAAAGGGAAACAAAATAAATAGAAAACCCTTCCTTTATTCTTGGACTTAGCTTGGCCCAGAGCTGGTCTTTGTGGAACTTGGAATTGAGGCGCATCCACCAGCATGTGCAGATGTGCGCAAAATGGCGCCAAGTCACTTCTCTCATAGCAGGACAAACATAAGCCAGGCAATCCGCGAGCGGCACTCAACACCAAGGCTCAGAGACCCAGTGCAGCTGCTTCATGCGTTGACAGTCCTCACGACCCAACCAAGAGCCAAAGGCCAGTGTCTTGCTTCACCACGCGAGCCAAATCGCCTCACACACGAATACAAGAATCGTGCCGTCCTCTTCGTGCGTCAAAGGAAAGCCAGCCAGATAACGCTGTTCCTACAGGCCATCTCCAAACTAGTTTTTTCTCGACCACGTGCGTTACTTCCCTCAACTCAACTTGCCTCATGCGTGGTTCACCCTGAACTCCACTCTTCTCTGACTTCGTGCATGCGCTCCCAATCTCTCCGAATTAAAATTCACAACCAACCCTTCTTCTTTGACGACACGCCTTACAATCCTCTGCCTCCGGGGCATGGCCTGCTCGCACAAAACCTGGGAAGGCGGGGCCTCCGCCCGCTCGGCACGCCCTTGGTTTTCAATCTACGAGACTGTTGTTGACTGAATTTGAGTCTCTTTCTGATGTTGGTTATGCCCTTGAGAGCTTGATCTAGTTTCCTCTTGAGCATCCTTTGACTGTCACTGATACGGTACGTACAGTCTTGTGTTAATGAAGTGTCTCTATTTGTGCTGCAGCTTGCTTGTGGGGTTTCTACTTCAGCATTTCCATGAACCCTCTTTGCAGAACACTTCCTCTGCTTCAGAGGCTGTAAATATACAAGACACTGTACGTATAAATAATGAGCCTGAGAGTCATACTTTGAGAAAAGTCACACGAATGTTCATCTAAATTCTAAAATGTAACAATAATGACAGATCGTTTGTTCTCGGCAACTCTTCGGGCATAATGAATACATACTGAGCTCCCCCAATAATTATTGTCAACAGACTGTGAATTAATTCATGTAATTAAGGTGAAAGATGACATGGTGTATTTAAAACTTTTTTTTGCCTGTCAACTTGTCAAGACTTTATGGGACAACGTCAATTCAACAATAGAAGATTAACCAAGTGGCTGTTGTGTTCCTGGGCATAACAAACACATGCTGAGCTGCGGCATGACTTAGTTTTTGCCAATTACGGTATTTGTAAATTAGGAGGTTCAAATACATCCAGAAGTCTACAAGGACAACAAGGAGCGTTTGAAAATACGACATCCTGAAATTTCAATGAACTTGGTGACACTGAAGCTTGCGGAGCTATGAGCTCGTCATTGTCTAAGCCAATCGCAGGATATTTTGTGAATTTGTGTCCTTTTGTTTCAACAATTCAACAACTAGTTGAAGCAAACAATTATGCCAACTTTTTGGTGGGCACTGGTTGTGACTAAACATATGACCTTGAGCACCATTTTGGTCCTTTGAAATTAAGGGACAGGGTTTGACTATTACTGAAAGCTTGATAAACAAGTCGATGTCCCGTCCCAGTGGAGGGGGGGGAGTGGTGCTCTGGTGGGATGGTAGTGGTGTTTTGGGGGGATGGTGGAGGGGGGTTTGGGGTGGTAATGGGTATTGTGGGGGTGATGGGGGATTGTGAGGGGGATGGTGGAGGAGAGGACCCTGATCATCTCGGAGGAGTAGATGATGATGAGAGATCCATACATCCTTTCTCTCCACTGTAAATACATGGTGGTTCATTTGATTTGTAGAAATTTGTGCTGATAATTGATAATTATTTTCAGGTTATCTTGTGGTAACTGCCGGGGCAATGGCAACAGGTGTTTGATTCACTGCTCAAATCGTCCGTGTACACGTGCTGGTAGCTGGGTAGAGATGGTGTTAGTTTTGAGCGACGGCTGCTTCTTCCACTTAATTGTGGGGATGGCATCCTCTCTCAAGCCGAGCAGATAACCACAAGATCTAGCCATCTCTCTCGTTATATAACATGCTCTGTAACATGTTCCCAGCACAAAACTGAACGTTTTCTCAGCCTGATCCACACTCAGGTATTTCAGACAAACCTCGTCCAATTTCTGGCAACGTTCGGATCTTTCAGCCATTGGTGATGTAACATGAAACCATCTCAGTTTCTTTTACTCTTCCAGCATCAAGGACGCATCGACTCGGCATGTTAGTGCAAAATCATTCACCATTTGAGTTAAACCGTACTAATTGAGTTAAACCAATCAATGTAACCTGCAAGCAATATGGGTGACGCCTTCATGCATGGTGTGACGTCATAGCTTATTTGAAGAAAAATAAGATTTTGACCTTTAATCGCAAATTTACCGACTTTATAATTCGGAAATCGGAAAAAAGACATCTATTTTGTAGGGTATCAAGGGGTACATTAGCATCGAGATGGTCTGAGCGTTTGGGATCCCCTTTCGCAAATAAGACTGTTTTTGCATGACCAAGGAGCCTTGTTCATGTAAAATCTCAGGGAGTGTACACAGGGAGTAGACCAAAGGTGCCACGTGCTAGGGAGTATGCACGGGGGGGGGGGGGGGGGGGTCAGAGAGGGCTCGGAGGTGCCGTGCCAGAGAGCAGGCAGGGATCCCATGAAGGGGACCACACTGCCCAGACACAAAACTGTGCAGGAGCACGGAGGATAATTTGAGGGCCAGGCCCACACTGATAGGGCACCAACATGTGGAGAGGCAGATAAATTGGTGACTTAGAATCACTGGAGAGGAGGGTTAATGGTAAATGGAAAATGTGCTTTGAAAGTAGTCAGTTAGACAGTAGGGATGCTCCCCTTTTGTACCATTTTGATGTCTGTGGCCACTGGAGTAACAGAGCAGGGTAATTGCCTTTGAGTGGAATATTGCGTCCCAGATCTCTGGTATCGGGGTAGGCACGCACACCCCCCCCCCCCCCCAATCCCTCCATTGGGCTACTCTGCTGGCGAGCCTTGAGAGGCCACACCACCTCATCGTTTTGTCACTCATACTGTACGTGCCTTGATCTTCCTCCTGGGAGCTAGGATAGCTTAGATAAGATCAGTGAGCCCTGGAATGGGCAGGAGATGGAGGTTAGCTAGAGGGATTAGCGGGGCAGCTAGGTTAGAGTTAGGTTCTGGCCGAAGCCGGCCTTTGACTGCTGCTACCACACACTCCTGCTGCCAGCAACATCTGCTGCCTGCTCTCGTCCCATTTGAGGCCGGCTTACCTCATCTGTCGGGCCATACCATCTGCAGCCATCAAGCTAGCCTTTTAGCCATGCATTGCCACCTGCTTGTTGCCTTGCCATTGCTATAGTCATGCCAGCTGCTGTGCCACCTGCCGGCCATGTTGCTCACCTGTGCCACCTTGTTGGGCTATAAAGGCCAGAAGACTTCACAATTCAAGGACAAATAAGCAGTGTCTTTTCTTCTGCTTATTTTGTCACAAGGGCCATTGCATTTCTGTGGGTCACATGGTCCAAAGACCTGCTGTGTGGGCCACATGGGCCGAAAACGAACTTGTCTTTGAGTGGCCATATGCAATTTTTGTGGGCCCTCGAGGCCAGAAAAACAGTCATGGAGAGGCCATTTGGGCCATAGGGTGAGCACCAGGTCCTGAAGGGCTCTGCGGCCACTAGGGATGCTTGGTGCGCCAGGCCCCTGGGCCCTGATAGCTAGTCAGCTTTGGGGGAGGGGTCTGATGCCACGTCTACTCCGCCAAGTTGTTCCTCCCTCCTTCCACCTAGGTCGGGGTGGGGGACTGACCCGTGCAGGCAACCCTGAACCAACACCACGGGTTTGCCATATAACTCGCTTTTTGTCCCGTGACCTCTCTGTCTTTCTACTGTTGTGTGCTTGATGCCTTAAGAACCATATTTAATTAAGGATCTGCCATTTGTCGCTTGGACTGTTTGTGTGTGCATGTCAGTAGAGGGTAGTTTGGGGACTTTTTTATTGTTGTCAGATCCATTTATTTTTAAACTGTTTTGCTTCCTCTTGTATTCCCGTCCTTGGTGTTACACAAATACAATTTACAAACCTGATTTGGTCTCTGGACAGATCCTGTTTGTTCTGGCAGTTTCATCTGGTAGTTTAACAAATCCTGTTTTAGGTAAATTTGTCATGGTCCCCATACCGGCAGAAGCACGCATTTCCGGCCCGGTTTCTCAGGTGGAGATTGAGATCAGTCATGTGATCGCCAATCAGCACGACGCTCGCTCCATTTAGGGACTCCAACCTGCACAGTAGCTTTAGACATGAGGATCCGGCAGGGTGTCTTTGAAACGGGTGACTGTCGCGGTCGTTTTGACACGACTCGCCGGATTCGAGCCAGGAAACCAGAACCTCATGACATTCCCATGATGTTATGCTTGGTTTTTTTTATTTTTGTTGTTCATTTACGGTATTGGAATCGGAGGCCATCGATAAAGCTGGCTCTGGAAAGCCCTCAAACTGACAATGACGTCATAAAGGCCGCATTTCGACGTCGGTGGCGGTACATTAACGTCAGGACTTCCACGCATTGACGTCAGGATGTTTGTGAAACAGCATCTTGGGGTTCACGTAACTTCCACCTGATAAAACTTTTTAAAGTTCCTATTGTGCCTCCTGTTGTTCTTGATTTCCGAATCTCTACCTGCTCTATGACAATGAGCCAGATCAATTAATTTATACAACTTATTCCACTACTACCACAACTAGTACCACTACCTTAAGGCTCCAATTTATCCCACTTTGATTCATCCTTCTTGAAGCACACACCCATCCTACTTTCTGAGCCCAAAGCAATACTTACATGTCTGCCATGACTTTTCTTTAACGTCCTTTATTCTGACCAACCACCTCGTCCCCTCATCCTTTCCAACATCGTAAAGGGAACAACAAGAATGCAAAACACCAGGGCGACATGTTATAGCTGGGTTGGGATTCGAACCAGAGGCTGGACAACTCCAGGCTATCCTGCCAACTCCAAAAGTGAGGTTTATTGAACATATTCACATTCAACTTTTCCGAGCCGAGATGCCTGTATTACGAAAAAGAAAGTTAACAAGCCGATAGGCGACATGGGTGGTTGCTATATAATTGCATACTAGTCATAGTTTTTGACAGATCGGGCTGAAATTTTTTGACAAAGAGGTTGATTATAGTGCGCATAAAAGCATGGAAGCCGATTTTTCATTTTCGAAAAATATATATAAAAATATTTTTCGGATTTTTTCAAAAATTTCAAAGTCCCGTTGCTACGCAACGGTGGCATCCATAGCAACGTGCTCAAAAGCATACAACTAGATCCTGGTATGAACCTACCAGTCAAGTTTCATCAAAAATCGGTTGACTTCCTCTGGCCTCCAGAGCTGTCCATTACATACAAACAAACAGACGGAACACCTGAGAATAACGGTAGTCTAGCGACCACCCAATACAGTACATGTACATAGTACGGACAGTATTCACATATTTGTCGTGATTCTTTGAAAATTTGGGATGTAATTATTACGTACGCAAATGTGACAATTTTTATACCACTTCCCTTCCTTGCGGGACACGTGTAACGTAAATGAAGACGCCCCCCCACATTAACCTGTATGTACGTAATAAATAGATGTCACGAAAGGTTTAAATCGGATCCGATTGCTTTGTATCAGATCGTATATTTATCACGTACATAAATATGGAGGAATTTTCACCCACCTACCCCCAGCCCACCTAGTCCCCACCCTTCCCCAATACCCACCAGCCAGACCCCACCCCCACGCCTAGATAATAAACAGATGGTCCGTAATTGGTGTGGGATGGTTTATCTTGTCCTTCATGCAATTTTAGAAGAGCATATCCAGGCTTCGTTACTGAGCACAGAGATTGATAGGTTTAATAGATGTGTTGGTTGAGTGCGCCATCGTCTTTTGAGCCTGCCTTTGGAGTCCTTCGATGCACCTGAACCACTTGTACTCCACCATTGTCTATTAATACACTGAGGAAGGGAAATTACATTCGCCGAACTGATGTCTTATTCAGTCAGGGGAAATTAAAGTTTTATTCGTAAATGAATTTTTGCTCTCAGCTCCGCCAACCATTGGGACTCTGGTGTGGCACCTGTTCACACTTAGGAATTACAAGCAATACAAGGAACTTGAACAAAATGAGGAGGCCATTTGGCCCATCATGACTGTGGTTCATCCACATTCCATCAACTCAAACGATCATTCGATTCATCGTCTGTGATACTGTCACAGATGTCACCTCGGATGACTCCGAACGGCCGACGCATCGACAAACACCACGGACACTGTCCACAACACACCTCTGGCCGGATCTTCGCGCCGAGTGTCGGTTTACCGTACCTGTGAGATGACTGCAGCAGATGAAGAACTGTGCCAACGTCTGCACAATGGATGTAAATTGGCCGAACGAACCAACGTTACACACCGTACCCTATCGTCTAGCAGTGATCAAACAACATTTGGGATTATTGCCCTGAGGAGCACTACATCGCCACCAAAACCCAAACGGGATAAGTCAAGCCAGTTTGATTCTCCATACCAAATGGTTTTAATAAAGGCAAGAAATGGCGGGAAAACAGGTAATTATAAGGATGGTAAGAAATAGTGGGAAAACAAGCAATGGCAATACAGGTCAGCACACACCCCTCTTACATTGTAAGTGTGGTGTGCTTACACATTGCAAGCAATAATGAACCATGCTTCCCCATTGTCTCAGGTCACTCACCTGCATTTATTTATTTTCTTTTTTTTCCTTCATTTATTTATATTTTCATTTACAGATGCTTTCCGACAGTTCTATGATTTTTTCCCCCCAGTGTATCGGCTTTGATATCTGTCGGCACGCAAAATTACTGTGCTTCCCCATTGTCTCAAGTCACTCACCTGCATTTATTTTTTTCATTCATTTATATTTTCATTTAAAGATGCTTTCCAACGGTTCTGTGATGTCCCCCCCCCCACAGTGTATAGGCTTTGATGTCTGTCAGCACACAAAATTTTAGCTTTCTACGTCTCCCAGAAGGTACCGAACATTAATATCAGTCAGTCAGTGAGTGGTTATAATGAGCTTTATATATTACATTACAGGCACGTATACTCATACATTCCCCAAATTACCCCAAACACGACATCGCACTCTTGAATCTTAATCAGTCACTTATCACCTATACACATAAGTGGCATGCCAAACATTCACCCAGAAGAAATGAGAAATGGGAGAAGGGCAAGAAGGTTGAGTGGTGAGAAAGAAATAGAGGAGGTCTTTTGTGTGCCCTGTCACACCTTGCAACAACCCAGTTGAGTTGCTGCCACCCATTCATCTGGCCTAGTGGTACTCGTAATGCTCTCCTCACACCCCCCCCCCCCGGACTCTCCCTTCACTCTGTTCGCGCTCCTGATCTGGAGCATCCGATGGTAGACGGCTGTAAGTGATGGCTTGCGCAGCTTTGGTGGGAAACGACTGGCGGTGAGGTGAGGTGAACAGCTCCAACATGGCCGGACAGCGACATGAGCCACTGGGCTGACGTGAAGGTGTGCAGGGCTTGATGCAGAGATGTGTGTGTCGTGAAGTGAAAAGAGAAAAAGGTGTGAAAACGAACGGCGAGTGTGTAAAGAGCGAGTGAGCGGACTGAAAAGAGAAAGGAAAGAAGAAAGAGAAGAAAAAAGCTGAAGATGCTTCAAATGGACACGGAGATAAATGTGCAGGTTTGTTAGAGAACGAACGAACAGCTCAAAGAACAAAGTGAATAAAATTACCCCCGTGTGGGAGTGACGGTCATCTCTATAATGTTTTTAACTATCATAATTGATGAACCGTTGCCAGATATCTCCTAAAATGACAGATAGGTTTTGAAAATGGCGACATTCACAACTTTCGTGACCTCGTGACCTTGACCCTGAGCTCGAATCCGGGAAAAAATATGTCGTTGGTATCACTCATCGACCTCTACCCACATACCAAATTTCATCAAGATCGGAAGTAAAAAGTTTTCGTTGTACCGGGAGGTGTTTTTGACCATCTTCCAGGTTACGTGGCGGCCAAATGGGACGGAAATTCAAAAATCTGTCCAGTAAGATACAAGATAATATTTTTTAATATCATAATCAATAAACAGTTGCCGAATATCTTGTAGAATGGCAGACTAGATAGGTTTTGAAAATGGCGATTTTTATAACTTACGTGACCTCGTGACCTTGACCCTGGCCTTGAACCCGGACAAAAGTTATATCGTTGTGCAACACTCATCGACCTGTACCCACATACTAAGTTTCATCAAGATCGGAAAGAAAAATTGACGGACGGACGTACGGACGGACGACGGACATTTGGTCCGGCTTTATTAGGTCATCTCGGTAGAGATGACCTATAAAGGTGGAAGGACCTGAAGGGCAAAAAGAAAGAAAGAAATTTCAGACAAAGAAAAACCTGAGTCATTCCAAGACTGACTCAATGCCTCCTCAGTGGTTTCCTGAGGAGGCAATCAAAAAAATTACAATACAAAATATTGAACAACATCAACAGGCAGGATTAGTAATGGAAAAACATAATACCGAATTACAAGGATAATACCAAGAAGCTTCACAATACTGAGAGTTTTCAGAATACAACAACATATATAATACAAGAACAGGAGGTGAGAACAAAACCTCTGTCCACCTTCAGTAGCGGATGTAATTTTCAACCCTTTTGATCCCATTTTTACTGTTTTACACTCTGTAATCAGTCTATTTTAGCATTTCGCTCGGCTAGAGGCACTAGTATTGGTGGGAGAACGGCATAGATGCCTTTAGCCACGGCCACATCACATCAGGACTTTGGGGTGAAGAGTCATGGAGGGGTTGCTCAGCCCCCAAACTGGGTCAACCGCCAAATGTGAGTGAGAGCACAGGGGCGTGATGAGTCATTGGTGATGCAAGGGCCGGAGGGCATAAAGGGCAGAGAGATGGCGAAAGCCATAGGAGACCTCCCGGAACTGGGCAGGGAAGACTGTGCCAGACGGATCGTGTCGAGCACCAGAGTCACGCCCCACTGAGGCTGGAGCCAAGCCCATATATAAATATTATACTATATACACCTCTCCCTCCATCTGTCTGTCTCTCTCTGTCTCTCTCTCTCTTCTCTCTCTCTTCTCTCTCTCTCTCTCTCTCTCTTCTCTCTCTCTCTCTCTCTGTCTCTCTCCCATCCCTCGCCCCCTGCTGGCCGTTGGTACGTTGTGTGTACTGTCATGGCGGCTGCTTGCTTCTGGTCATGAGTACCTGTCCTCCGTTGTGCTGGTTTGTGTTTCCACACTCCCCATTTCATTCCTCTGTGTTTGTGTGTTTTGTTTGTGAGGTTTTCCCGTGTTTCCCCTTCTGTGTAGAGAAGAGAGAGCGCGTCGTGGCGCTAGTCAGGGTATCGTCGGTTCCTGGGCGGTGCCCTGTTAGTCGTTTCATAATCCAAAAACTTTTCGTTTTAAACCCTTTATTTTGCTTTTTTATTTCGTGTATCTTTCCTTATTTTGTTCAGTTAGCACTCCCTTTCCCAAGGTTCAGGAAAAGTTGGAGTGTATTGGTGGCTTCCTCTTCCTGAGTTAGGAAGACGTCGGTCGTCGTGTGTTG
>CM068964.1:36435832-36446837 GCA_035128595.1 Eptatretus atami
GCCAGGAAATATCAATTTTCACCCTGCATTCTCATTGGAAACATAGATTTACATATAACTCTTGTTCTAGATTTCTTAATGCTGCAATTAATAGAACATTATCCACAGTATCTCTCCCAGCTCCTATGCTTCAAATGGTTATATAGGCATCCAGATTTTACTTCTAGCAGTGACCATCTTGGATTGCCCTTCTGGTATACTTAGGCCTACATTTGTCAAGGAACATGAAGGAATTTTTTTATATATTATCAAGTTCCAATCATCAAGACAAGAAGAAAATTTTGTAAGGACAGTATCAAATGTAGGTAAATCGCAAGCAAATCTGGAACAAGAAATGTTATATTTTAAACCATTTCTGGCAGAAACATGAATTTTGGCCTTGAATTTGACCTTAAAACATGAAACAGACTATTTCATTGAATCTCTTATGCTGAAATCAATATAAAATGACCCCATTAAACATGTTTCTATGTCAACTTGTTCCAAATTTATACCATAATTCCTTTTTGTCCTAACGAGCGGCGGCCATCTTGGATTTCGCCCTCTGGTGGAGTTAGCCCGCACTTATTTGCGACGGGCATAGGAGCTCATTTTTTTCTAAATATTCCAATGAACCAAAATCAATCATAAAATTTGCTTTGCTTTCAACGGTCACGGAACACCTAATATGACCCTACTATAATGCACATATAATCATATTGATAATTTTCAGAACATGTTGGTGACCCGCAACCTGCTCTTTAACATTAATCTGTGAGTCGTTGTTATTCGGTTCGGCCGTGAAGGCTGCGTTTTTCGAAGAGGCAAAACTGTTTCATATGTCCACTGCACACAACCAAAGCACTTCAGGGTGTCAGTGCTTACATATACTTGGTAGTCGTGACTATTTACAGTGAACTTTAAATGACGTTCAGAGAGGGATAATCCTTGTTGAGTACCATAAATACCTGTCTACGGAAACACATCACGTGAACTGGCACGTTCATCTTTAACAGCAAAGGGAGCATTATTAGGGGGACACGCAGTGTCCATAGCGCTGCAGCGCTTTAGGTTACATTACTGCTCAGAGAATGCGGTACATTTGAGATAAACCACTTTCTGAGCAGGAGTATCTAAAGGATACGTCATCACACAAGTGTCCAGAGTCGAGGGACAGGCCTTGTTGAACGATGAGAGCAACGTGCTCTTCGTCGGACACTAACACGATAACTCGTTTATTCATCCGCGACGCGGCATGTACTCACAAAACCGATTATGTTCCGATCGCGAGACAATCGCCCTCACCGAAACGCCCTCCGGTGAGAGGCAAGCGACCGCCATTTTTGCGCGATAACCGTTCGAACGCAGCATATCGCTGCGAGCGAGCGGCCGCCATGTTTCAACACACGACGACCGACGTCTTCCTAACTCAGGAAGAGGAGCCACCAATACACTCCAAACTTTCTGAACCTTGGAAAGGGAGTGCTAACTGAACAAAATAAGGAAAGATACACGAAATAAAAAAGCAAAATAAAGGGTTTAAAACGAAAAGTTTTTGGATTATGAAAACGACTAACAGGCACGCGCCAGGAACCCGACGATACCCTGACTAGCGCCACGACGCGCTTCCTCTTCTCTCTACACAGAAGGGGAAACACGGGAAAACCTCACAAACAAAACACAAACACAGAGGAATGAAATGGGGAGTTGTGGAAACACAAAACCAGCACAACGGAGGACAGGTACTCATGACCAGAAGCAAGCAGCCGCCATGACAGTACACACAACGTACCAACGCCAGCAGGGGGCGAGGGAGAGAGAGACAGAGAGAGAGAGAGAGAGAGAGAGAGAGAGAGAGAGAGAGAGAGAGAGAGAAGAGAGAGAGAAGAGACAAGAGAGAGCACAGACAGATGGAGGGAGAGTGTATATATATATATTTATATATGGGCTTGGCTCCAGCTCAGTGGGGCGTGACTCTGGTGCTCGACACGATCCGTCTGGCACAGTCTTCCTGCCAGTTCCGGGAGGTTCCTATGGCTTTCGCCATCTCTCTGCCCTTTATGCCCTCCGCCCTTGCATCACCAATGACTCATCACGCCCCTGTGCTCTCACTCAATTTGGCGGTTGACCCAGTTTGGGGGCTGACAACCCTCTCATGACTCTTCACCCCAAAGTCCTGATGTGATGTGGCCGTGGCTAAAGGCATCTATGCCGTTCTCCCACCAATACTAGTGCCTCTAGCGAGCGAAATGCTAAAATAGACTGATTACAGAGTGTAAAACAGTAAAAATGGGATCAAAAAGGGTTGAAAATTACATCACGCTACTGAAGGTGGACAGAGGTTTGTCTCACCTCCTGTTCTTGTATTATATATGTTGTTGTATTCTGAAAACTCTCAGTATGTGAAGCTTCTTGGTATTATCCTTGTAATTCGGTATTATGTTTTTCCATTACTAATCCTGCCTGTTGAGTTGTTCAATATTTGTATTGTTATTTTTTGATTGCCTCCTCAGGAAACCACTGAGGAGGCATTGAGTCAGTCTTGGAATGACTCAGGTTTTTCTTTGTCTGAAATTTCTTTCTTTCTTTTTGCCCTTCAGGTCCTTCCACCTTTATAGGTCATCTTACCGAGATGACCTAATAAGCCGGACCAAATGTCCGTCGTCCGTCCGTACGTCCGTCCGTCAATTTTTCTTCCGATCTTGATGAAACTTAGTAAGTGGGTACAGGTCGATGAGTGTTGCACAACGATATAACTTTTGTCCGGGTTCAAGGCCAGGGTCAAGGTCACGAGGTCACGTAAGTTATAAAAAATCGCCATTTCAAACCTATCTAGTCTGCCATTCTACAAGATATTCGGCAACTGTTATTGATTATGATATTAAAAAATATTATCTTTGTATCTTACTGGACAGATTTTTGAATTTCCGTCCCATTTGGCCGCCACGTAACCTGGAAGATGGTCAAAACACCTCCCGGTACAACGAAAACTTTTTACTTCCGATCTTGATGAAATTTGGTATGTGGGTAGAGGTCGATGAGTTGATACCAACCGACATATTTTTTCCCGGATTCGAGCTCAGGGTCAAGGTCACGAGGTCACGAAAGTTGTGAATGTCGCCATTTTCAAAAACTATCTGTCAATTTTAGGAGATATCTGGCAACGGTTCATCAATTTGATAGTTAAACATTATAGAGATGACCGTCACTCCCACACGGGGGTAATTTTATTCACTTTGTTCTTTGAGCTGTTCGTTCGTTCTCTAACAAACCTGCAATTTAATCTCCGTGTCCATTTGAAGCATCTTCAGCTTTTTCTTCTGCTTTCTTCTTTCTTTCTCTTTCAGTCCGCTCACTCGCTCTTTACACACTGCGCCGTTCGTTTTCACACCTTTTTCTCTTTACTTCACGACACCACATCTCTGCATCAAGCCTGCACACCTTCACGTCAGCCCAGTGCTCAGTCGCTGTCCGGCCATGTTGGAGCTGTTCACCTCACCGTCACCAAGTCGTTTCCCACCAAAGCTGCGCAAGCCATCACTTACAGCCGTCTACCATCGATGCTCCAGATCAGGAGCGCGAACAGAGTGAAGGGAGTCCGGGGGGGGGGGTGTGAGGAGAGCATTACGAGTACCACTAGGCCAGATGAATGGTGGCAGCAACTCAACTGGGTTGTTGCAAGGTGTGACAGGGCACACAAAAGACCTCCTCTATTTCTTTCTCACCACTCAACCTTCTTGCCCTTCTCCATTTCTCATTTCTTCTGGGTGAATGTTTGGCATGCCACTTATGTGTATAGGTGATAAGTGACTGATTAAGATTCAAGAGTGCGATGTCGTGTTTGGGTATTTGGAATGTATGAGTATACGTGCCTGTAATGTAATATATAAAGCTCATATAACCACTCACTACTGACTGAATATTAATGTTCGGTACCTTCTGGGAGACGTTAGAAAGCTAAAATTTTGTGTGCTGAAGACATCAAGCCTATACCTGTGGGGGGGGGACATCACAGAACCGTTGGAAAGCATCTTAAATGAAAATATAAATGAATGAAAAAAATAATGCAGTGAGGACTTGAGACAATGGGGAAGCACAGTAATTTTGCGTGCCGACAGATATATCAGCCGATACACTGGGGGAAAAATCATAGAACTTCGAAGCATCTGTAAATGAAAATATAAATAAATGAAGGAAAAAAAAGAAAATAAATAAATGCAGGTGAGTGACCTGAGAACAATGGGGAAGCATGGTTCATTATTGCTTGCAATGTGTAAGCACACCAACTTACAATGTAAGAGGGGTGTGTGCTGACCTGTATTGCCATTGCTTGTTTTCCCCACTATTTCTTACCATCCTTATATTACCTGTTTCCCGCCATTTCTTGCTTTATTAAAACATTTGGTATGGAGAATCAAACTGGCTGACTTATCTTTGGGTTTTGGTGGCGATGTAGTGCTCCTCAGGGCAATAATCCCAAAATGTTGTTTGATCACTGCTAGACGATAGGGTACGGTGTGTAACGTTGGTTCGTTCGGCCAATTTCATCCATTGTGCAGACGTTGGCACAGTTCTTCATCTGCTGCAGTCATCTCACAGGTACGGAAACCGGACACTCGGCGCGAAGATCCGGCCAGAGGTGTGTTGGTGGACAGTGTCCGTGGTGTTTGTCGATGCGTCGGCCGTTCGGAGTCATCCGAGTGACATCTGTGACAGTATCACAGACGATGAATCGAATGATCGTTTGAGTTGATGGAATGTGGATGAACCACAGTCATGATGGGCCAAATGGCCTCCTCATTTTGTTCAAGTTCCTTGTATTGCTTGTAATTCCTAGTGTGAACAGTGTGCCACACCAGAGTCCAATGGTTGGCGGAGCTGAGAGCAAAAATTCATTTACGAATAAAACTTTAATTTCCCTGACTGAATAAGACATCAGTTCGGCGAATGTAATTTCCCTTCCTCAGTGTATTAATAGACAATGGTGGAGTACAAGTGGGTTCAGGTGCATCGAAGGACTCCAAAGGCAGGCTCAAAAGACGATGGCGCACTCAACCAACACATCTATTAAACCTATCAATCTCTGTGCTCAGTAACGAAGCCTGGATATGCTCTTCTAAATTGCATGAAGGACAAGATAAACCATCCCAACACCAATTACGGACCATCGTTTTATTTCTAGGCGTGGGGTGGGGTCTGGCTGGTGGGTATTGGGGAAGGGTGGGACTGAGGTGGGCTGGGGTAGGTGGGTGAAAATTCCTCCATATTTATGTACGTGATAAATATACGATCTGATACAAAGCAATCGGATCCGATTTAAACCTTTCGTGACATCTATTTATTACGTACATACAGGGGTTAATGTGGGGGGGGGTCTTCATTTACGTACACGTGTCCGCAGGAAGGGAAGTGGTATAAAAATTGTCACATTTGCGTACGTAATATACACTCCAAATTTTCAAAGAATCACGACAATATGTGAATACTGTCCGTACTATGTACATGTACTGTATGGTGGTCGCTAGACTACCGTTATTCTCAGGTGTTCCGTCTTTTGTTTGTATGTAATGGACAGCTCTGGAGGCCAGAGGAGTCACCGATTTTGATGAAACTTGACTGGTAGGTTCATACCAGGATCTAGTTGTATGCTTTGAGCACCGTTGCTATGGATGCCACCGTTGCGTAGCAACGGGATTTGAAATTTTTGAAAAAATCCGAAAAATATTTTATATATATTTTTCGAAAATGAAAAATCGGCTTCCATGCTTTTATGCGCACTATAATCAACCTCTTTGTCAAAAATTTCAGCCCGATCTGTCAAAAACTATGACTAGTATGCAATTATATAGCAACCACCCATGTCGCCTATCGGCTTGTTAACTTTCTTTTTCGTAATACAGGCATTCGGCTCGGAAAAAGTTGAATGTGAATATGTTCAATAAAACCTCACTTTTGGAGTTGGCAGGAAGCCTGGGAGTGTCCACCTCTGGTTTCGAATCCCAACCCAGCTATAACATGTCGCCCTGGTGTTTTGCATTCTTGTGTTCCCTTTAACATGTTGGAAAGGATGAGGGGACGAGGTGGTTGGTCAGAATAAAGGACGTTAAAGAAAAGTCATGGCAGACATGTAAGTATTGCTTGGGCTCAGAAAGTAGGATGGGTGTGTGCTTCAAGAAGGATGAATTCAAAGTGGGATAAATTGAGCTTAAGGTAGTGGTACTAGTTGTGTAGTAGTGGAATAAGTTGTATAAATTATTTGATCTGGCTCATTGTCATAGAGCAGGTAGAGATTCGGAAATCAAGAACAACAGGAGGCACATAGGAACTTTAAAAAGTTTTATCAGGTGGAAGTTACGTGAACCCCAAGAATGCTGTTTCACAACATCCTGACGTCAATGCGTGGAAGTCTGACGTTAATGTACCGCCACCGACGTCGAAATGCCGGCCTTTATGACGTCATTGTCAGTTTGAGGGCTTTCCAGAGCCAGCTATTTCGAGGCCTCCGATTCCAATACCGTAAATGAACAACAAAAATAAAAAAACCAAGCATAACATCATGGGAATGTCATGAGGTTCTGGTTTCCTGGCTCGAATCCGGCGAGTCGTGTCAAAACGACCGCGACAGTCACCGTTTCAAAGACACCCTGCCGGATCCTCAATGTCTAAAGCTACTGTGCAGGTTGGAGTCCCTAAATGGAGCGGAGCTCGTGCTGATTGGCGATCACATGACTGATCTCATTCCACCTGAGAACCGGGCCGGAAATGCGTGCTTCTGCCGGTATGGGACCATGACAATTTACCTAAAACAGGATTTGTTAAACTACCAGATGAAAACTGCCAGAAAAACAGGATCTGTCCAGAGACCAAATCAGGTTTGTAAATTGTATTTGTGTAACACAAGGACGGGAATACAAGAGGAAGCAAAACAGTTTAAAAATAAATGGATCTGACAACAATAAAAAGTCCCAAACTACCTCTACTGACATGCACACACAAAACAGTCCAAGCGACAAATGGCAGATCCTTAATTAAATATGGTTTCTTAAGGCATCAGCACACAACAGTAGAAAGACAGGGAGGTCACGGAACAAAAAGCGAGTTATATGCAAACCCGTGGTGTTGGTTCAGGGTTGCCTGCACGGTCAGTCCCCCCACCCGACCTAGGTGAAGGAGGAGGAACAACTTGGCGGAGTAGACGTGGCATCAGAACCCCTCCAAAGCTGACTAGCTATCAGGGCCCAGGGGCCTGGCGCACCAAGCATCCCTAGTGGCCGCAGAGCCCTTCAGGACCTGGTGCTCACCCTATGGCCCAAATGGCCTCTCCATGACTTGTTTTTCTGGCCTCGAGGGCCCACAAAATTGCATATGGCCACTCAAAGACAAGTTCGTTTTCGGCCCATGTGGCCCACACAGCAGGTCTTTGGACCATGTGACCCACAGAATGCAATGGCCCTTGTGACAAAAATAGGCAGAAGAAAAGACACTGCTTATTTTGTCCTTGAATTGTGAAGTCTTCTGGCCTTTATAGCCCAACAAGGTGCACAGTGTAGCAACATGGCGGCAAGGTGCACAGCAGCTGGCATGACTATAGCAATGGCAAGGCAACAAGCAGGTGGCAATGCAATGGCTAAAGGCTAGCTTGATGGCTGCAGATGTAATGGCCCGACAGATGAGGTAAGCCGGCCTCAATGGGACGAGAGCAGGCAGCAGAATGTGCTGGCAGAGGAGTGTGTGGTAAGCAGCAGCTCAAAGGCCGGCTTCGGCCAGAACCTAACTCTAACCTAGCTGCCCGCTAATCTCTAGCTAACCTCCATCTCCTGCCCATTCCAGGGCTCACTGATCTTATCTAAGCTATCTAGCTCCCAGGAGAAGATCAAGGCAGTACAGTATGAGTGACAAAACGATGAGGTGGTGTGGCCTCTCAAGGCTCGCCAGCAGAGTAGCCCAATGGAGGGATTGGGGGGGGGGGGGGTGTGCGTGCCTACCCCGATACCAGAGATCTGGACGCAATATTCCACTCAAAGGCAATTACCCTGCTCTGTTACTCCAGTGGCCACAGACATCAAAATGGTACAAAAGGGGAGCATCCCTACTGTCTAACTGACTACTTTCAAAGCACATTTTCCATTTACCATTAACCCTCCTCTCCAGTGATTCTAAGTCACCATTTATCTGCCTCTCCACATGTTGGTGCCCTATCAGTGTGGCCTGGCCCTCAAATTATCCTCCGTGCTCCTGCACAGTTTTGTGTCTGGGCAGTGTGGTCCCTTCATGGGATCCCTGCCTGCTCTCTGGCACGGCACCTCCGAGCCCTCTCTGACCCCCCCCCCCCCCCCCCGTGCATACTCCTAGCACGTGGCACCTTTGGTCTTACTCCCTGTGTACACTCCCTGAGATTTTACATGAACAAGGCTCCTTGGTCATGCAAAAACAGTCTTATTTGCGAAAGGGGATCCCAAACGCTCAGACCATCTCGATGCTAATGTCCCCCTTGATACCCCTACAAAATAGATGCTTTTTTTCCGATTTCCGAATTATAAAGTCGGTAAATTTCCGATTAAAAGGTCAAAATCTTATTTTTTTTCAAATAAGCTATGACGTCACACCATGCATGAAGGCGTCAACCCATATTGCTTGCAGGTTACATTGATTGGTTTAACTCAATTAGTACGGTTTAACTCAAATGGTGAATGATTTGCACTAACATGCCGAGTCGATGCGTCCTTGATCTGGAAGAGTAAAAAAAACTGAGATGGTTTCATGTTACATCACCAATGGCTGAAAGATCCGAACGTTGCCAGAATTGGGACGAGGTTTGTCTGAAATACCTGAGTGTGGATCAGGCTGAGAAAACGTTCAGTTTTGTGCTGGGAACATGTTACAGAGCATGTTATATAACGAGAGAGATTGGCTAGATCTTGTGGTTATCTGCTCGGCTTGAGAGAGGATGCCATCCCCACAATTAAGTGGAGAAGCAGCCGTCGCTCAAACTAACACCATCTCTACCCAGCTACCAGCACGTGTACACGGACGATTTGAGCAGTGAAATCAAACACCTGTTGCCATTGCCCCGGCAGTTACCACAAGATAACCTGAAAATAATTATCAATTATCAGCACAAAATTTCTACAAATCAAATGAACCCACCCATGTATTTACAGTGGAGAGAAGGATGTATGGATCTCTCATCATCATCTACTCCTCCGAGATGATCAGGGTCCTCTCCTCCACCATCCCCCTCACAATCCCCCATCACCCCACAATACCCATTACCACCCAAACCCCGCTCCACATCCCCCAAAACACCACTACCATCCACCAGAGCACCACTCCCCCCCTCCACTGGGACGGGACATCGACTTGTTTATCAAGCTTCAGTAATAGTCAAACCCTGTCCCTTAATTTCAAAGGACCAAAATGGTGCTCAAGGTCATATGTTTAGTCACAACCAGTGCCCACCAAAAGTTGGCATAATTGTTTGCTTCAACTAGTTGTTGAATTGTTGAAACAAAAGGACAAAATTCACAAAATATCCTGCGATTGGCTTAGACAATGACGAGCTCATAGCTCCGCAAGCTTCAGTGTCACCAAGTTTCATTGAAATTTCAGGATGTCGTATTTTCAAACGCTCCTTGTTGTCCTTGTAAGACTTCTGGATGTATTTGAACCTCCTAATTTACAAATACGTAATTGGCAAAAACTAAGTCATGCCGCGCTCAGCATGTGTTTGTTATGCCCAGGAACACAACAGCCACTTGGTTAATCTTCTATTGTTGAATTGACGTTGTCCCATAAAGTCTTGACAATTTGACAGGCAAAAAAAAGTTTAAATACACCATGTCATCTTTCACCTTAATTACATGAATTAAAATTCACAGTCTGTTGACAATAATTATTGGGGGAGCTCAGTATGTATTCATTATCGCGAAGAGTTGCCGGAACAAACGATCTGTCATTATTGTTACATTTTAGAATTTAGATGAACTTCGTGTGACTTTTCTCAAGTATGACTCTCAGGCTCATTATTTATACGTAAGTGTCTTGTATATTTCAGCCTCTGAAGCAGAGGAAGTGTTCTGCAAAGAGGGTTCATGGAATGCTGAAGTAGAAAACCCCAGCAAGCTGCAGCACAATAGAGACCTTCATTAACACAAGACTGTACGTACCGTATCAGTGACAGTCAAAGGAATGCTCAAGAGGAAACTAGATCAAGCTCTCAAGGGCATAACCAACATCAGAAGAGACTCAAAATTCAGTCAACAACAGTCTCGTAGATTGAAAACCAAGGGCGTGCCCGAGCGGGCGGAGGCCCCGCCTTCCCAGGTTTGTGCGAGCAGGCCATGCCCCGGAGGCAGAGGATTGTAAGGCGTGTCGTCAAAGAAGAAGGGTGGTTGTGAATTTTAATTCGGAGAGATTGGGAGCGCATGCACGAAGTCAGAGAAGAGTGGAGTTCAGGGTGAAGCGCAACGCCACGAAGCAAAGTTGAGTTGAGGGAAGTAACGCACGTGGTCGAGAAAGAACTAGTTCGGAGATGGCCTGTAGGAACAGCGTTATCTGGCTGGCTTTCCTTTGACACACGAAGAGGACGGCACGATTCTTGTATTCGTGTTGAGGCGATTTGGCTCGCGTGGTGAAGCAAGACACTGGCCTTTGGCTCTTGGTTGGGTCGTGGGACTGTCACGCATGAAGCAGCTGCACTGGGTCTCTGAGCCTTGGTGTTGAGTGCCGCTCGCGGATTGCCTGGCTTATGTTTGTCCTGCTATGAGAGAAGTGACTTGGCGCCATTTTGCGCACATCTGCAACATGCTTGGTGGATGCGCCTCAATTTCCATTCCATCAAAGACCCAGCAAATTTGCTAAAATACTGTGTTTTGTTTGTTTCCAGATTTGTTTGACCGCTCCTGTATGCTGCCACTTATAATGAGACAATTATTCTTCATTATCAGCATGAATACGTTAAATGTAAAATGAAGCATTTTAAACATTATGCCTTTGTTACAAGTATGTTTCTTTCTACTTTCAGGTA
>CM068964.1:36448859-36460268 GCA_035128595.1 Eptatretus atami
CATTTTGTATGAGTATTTATATATATGCGTATGAGGCCTGTTGGTTTATTTAAATGTGTATGGGCTGATTTCGTAATTTCTGTTTTATTTCCGGTTTGTGGTTCGTGTCCGCTTCTTTCGACTTTGTTTGCGTCGGAACGTGATTTCGGCTTCTTATCTCCAGCTATGGGTGTGGTGCAAAGTATAATGTTTCTGACATGTCGTTGCAAGGTTACTGCTTTGGCTTTGTGTCTTTGGTGTAGTCGTGATTAAGGGTTATGTATGGTACAGACTGATGTTGGATTCCATGTTTAGATGCCGAGATCTTTGGGGACAGGTGATATGTGTTGTACCCGAATCCAAACTGGCTAGATGTACTGCTTCTTCTGAGAACCGTTTCAGTGGTCGCTTCTGCTGTATAAAAGGCAGGCCACCTTGTTAAAGTTGGGTTTATTCCACGCGGTGTCAGACGGTGTTATGTTGCCTCTCGATCAGTCGGTTCTCGGCTTTCGGTGCAATTTACCACTACAACAGGGTTCACAATGGACAAGGATACCCAAACATTGTGTACAGAGTACTTTTGACTTGTATTCACTTACTGCATTAAAGTAAATTTCTGATACTCTGATTCAGTTCCTTCTCAAACACACCCTCAACATGTCGCGCAGATGGCGGGTTGCGTTATGTCAAATTTGTTGAATTGTGAGATTGTTGATTAAAATTGATTATGTGCTTTGTGATTATATTTATCTGTTTATTTCTTTGAACTGTTTTATTAATAACAATTTCTTTGCTACTTTTTCTATTTGATATATGTGCAATGCCGAGCCAAATTATTTTGCTATTTTGGCAGGATATGTTTTTGACTTTGTTCAGGTGGTATAGGGCATGTGCCAGACGGCGTCGCTGGTTCCACTTTCGCCGGTACTCAGGGCTACGTCTGGCCTTTCCCGGCAGATGCCAGGCCTCCATCTCTTGAGATGCTGGTCACTGCTTGCAACACGAGGCACGATGGTCGGCATTGGCCTCTCATCCGGATCCCTCGTGAGATACTGTGGTGAGCAGGATCGCTTCAGGAAGGACTGTCCCTGCAGGCGCTGACGCCACTGCCCTGAGTACATTTCATCGGTCTCTCTCGTAACGCTATTGGAAATCGTGACAGCGTAGCAGTTCTCCGAAGAGCCTGGTACCAAGATCAAGTCTCGTCTTCGATCCTTGTTCAGAGTCAGTCTCGATCTAGAGCAAGATGGCACCAAGGATGAGACTCGAACTTTCGTCCTCCCGCACAGGTACCGCAGCGCAACCCCATATCCAGTGATCCATGACTTCCAGGCCCGACCAGACGTCTATTGACCTGTGATCCGCCAGCGAGAAATGAATTCAGCCAGGTGTTGATCTTCCCGAGCTCAATTCCTCACCCAAGATATTGACCATCAATTGACTAAGCTAAACGCTTATCTTTTGAATTTCTCATGCTGGACTAATATAAAAGAACTTAAAATGTTTCTTGTAATTGATCAGTCATTGATTCCCTTATTCCTTTTTTCAGCAGAGAAGGCCATCTTGGATTCCCCTTGGGGTTAGCCCGCACTTTGCGACGGACTAGGGCTCATTTTTTTCTATATTTCATGAACAATCATCATATTTTGCTTTGCTTTACGGTCACGGAACCACCCTATTATGGCACCACTACATTAAACTGTTCGATGACTTTGTGTTGCCTAATATTGGGAAAATTAATGAAATTTAACTCCGGTTTATTTCTCGAGGGCTGTTGAAGAACAGCGGCGTGCATATATGGATGTGACGTCACGGTCTCCCCTAACCAAAGCGGAAGCTCCTCGCTCATTGAAAGTTGTCCAGTTTGAGCGGGCCGTTCTTTGCTTTTTTTGAGCTTGCACTGTCTATTATTCTTTTGTTATTTTAATTATTGTGACAGTTTGGATTTTGTCATCATGCTCGTGTGTGTGTCTGTTTGCGAAATGGTGGAAATGGGTTATGTCCACCGCATTCCAAGGAATCAACATCTCGCGGCAGTGGTAGATTTGTAAACAACGGTAGCGAATTTTCACAAAGAAGGGTATCCTCCCACCGTTCCGCAGGAATCCTCTTGGTATGGTGATTTGTACAACCAACGGCGAATTTTCCCCCAAGAACGGGGGTAATCACTCCACGATTCCCAAGGCTAAATTCTTAGGAGTGGATAAGTTGTGTACAAACACGGGCGGATTTTCCCAAAGACACGGGTATCGGCTCCACCGGTTCCAAGGAAATCAACTTTCTCTGGTGTGGAGATTTGTACAACAACGGCGAAATTTTCCCCAAGAAACGGGTATCGCTCCACCGTTCCCAAGGAATCAACTTTCGCTGGCAGTGGATAAGTATTTGTACAAACAACGGCGATCTTCCCCAAAGAAACGGTAATCGCCCAACCGATCCCGAGGAATCAAACTTCTTGGTAGGGATAAGATTGTCAACAAACGGCGAATTTCCCAAACAACGGTCTGCGATTTTCGCTTTTACTTTTAACAATATCTTGTGGGAAAAGCGCGGCGCTAACATCTAGTCAAGGAGCCCTAGGCCTGGCGCATCGAACAAACTTATAAATATCGAATTTTTACAACTTCAAATACGTGTTAGCTCCTAGCGACTGCAAAACCGAAACACAATTGAATTGTTTAACGACGCAAACGTCGATCGAAGCAGAAAACTTTCAATTCCACAGGATTCAGCTTATAAAATTATTTTGTCAAGTCTAAACGTAATTGCAGCCGATCCACGGAACATCTTTCCATATCACAGTTAACAGTCAGGCATGTGTGATACCTTATTGGGTATGAAAATGATTTATTGACTCTCTTTGGGGAAAAAGCGCCGCGCTCGTCTAGCCAGGCGCCCGCGGCATCGCGCCAGACGCTCAACTTTGAACATTCATACTCGCCGAATAAAGTCAATTGCACCATCTCTTATTTTGTGAGCTTCCGCCCTGTTATGGGTACATCCAGCTTGGCGATTTGCTTCCAGATGAAGGGCGAGTCGAGGATAAGCGACGTCGCTATTGAGCTGGCGCCACGCAGTTATCCTGTGTAACTTTTCTGAACACTCTTGCTTACAACAAAGTCAAAAGGATCGCGAGGCCCGCTTTCACGGATCGTTTTGCGTACTGAATTAATCAAGCGAGCTTGCCCCTTCTGCTACGGGAGGTTTCGTCTCCTGAGTGGCAGTAGTCCTGCACTTGTACCGAATGGGCGTTTCTTGCCTTGCAGGGCTCAATTTATATGCTCAGGCCACTCCTGTATTCCATCTCTCCGCTCGTACCTCGGCAAGTATCGGAATGAAACACTCATTTCATCGCCGCTTAATCCTCTTGATTCGCATCTCCCCATTGTTTATACGCGTTTCCGAATGCTGAGAGTTTTCGGAGACGTGACGTCATGCATCTCGGTATTCCGGACGTTTTTCGATCATGACAAGGTTTTTGCTTAAAGTATTTAGCATTTTTGAGTTCAATGTAGATAATTTGCAACGTTTAATGTGTAGAACCTTCGAATCACGCGAAGTATCGCGGACCCAAAACTGCTCTTTAACGTTTCCCTTTCAGACGGACGGATAACGGCTAACGATGTGGACCGCCCTCCCAATGACGTACGAGACCAACTCGTTTCACAGTGGCGCCCTCCCGACGTGCAAGATCAATTAACTGACAAGTGGAACGCCCCTCCCCCCCCTGACGTGCGAAATTAACTGAACAGTGGACAGCCAGCTCCATGAGTGGCCAGATATTAACTGACACGAGTGGCCGGCCCCTCCATGCGTTGCAAATAATTAACTGAAAGTGGACCGCCCTCAATGACGTGCAGATATTAACTGAACGGTGACACGCCCCTCCAATGACGTTACGGACAATCGTTCACAGTTGACGCCCCCCTCAATGCGTGCAGATAAATTATGAGTGGGACCGCCCCTCCATGGCCAATGGACAGTGAGTGGGGTTATTCCGTTCTCAAAAGTTAAAACGGTAATCCCTGTGCAACACGTGTGTACTGTTGGTAAGGCATCAGTGAAAATGTTTTACGGATTCATGTTACAGTTGCTTTCTGGCAGAGAGTAATCGCGAGCGTCGCTCGCACAAGGACTTCCTATGCGACGGGAATAGACACTGAGGAACATGGGTGTAGTTTTCGAGTCTCCACCTTTTGGGCGGAGGGCCAAACAAGTGGGGGGGCGGAGGGCGCACAAAAAAGGACGCAATCGAAGAAAAAAATATATTTCGATGGGAAAATTTAAACAAATAGTGCTGAATAATTTCTTGCAAGATCTATATGAATATCGTGTTAAACATGTGTCTATTTGATCACTCTAATAAATTTACAGACGCGTTTGTCATATGACCTAAAATTCGGCGTATCGGGCGCATTATGTAACTTAATGGCACCCGCGGGGCCGTTAATCCGTCTAGGGGATGTGGCGCGGCACAGGTTGGAGACTCCCTGGTTTAATCTCGTGGGGTGGACACTCACGACACGAGCCGTGGCCCGTGTCGCGGAGGTTGGAGTCCCCTTCTAATTCGAGAATCCCGACGTACTCTGATGTTAAGGGCCGAAGAGATTGTTGTGTTGAACGAACATCGTGAGTCACATGCGAACCACAAATCGATATCCATGTGAGGAATCTGATGGTCTGAGTTCCCGCGGTCTCTGTTTAAGTGAAGTGCCTTGAGATGACGAGCTTCGACTTGCTTGGGGGATTCTTTGTAAGGGAATTTGAACTGAAGTCATTTCCTGACTTCGGTGTTATTCGAATGAAGATTGTGCGTAACCTGTCACCCCCAAACTTCATGCATCGAAAACCCAGGTAAACGGAGGGGAGGAGCATGGGAGAGTGCACCTCGCGCATACTGTGGGTCATACGTGACTATATTCCTTTATTGTGTCAACGGATTCAGACTCTACGACCCGATTGAATAACTACTGTCGCGGATGTGTGCAAAAATTCGGATTTTTTGAAATGCATAAAAATTTTATTCTCTACATTTTTTTTTGGAGGGGGGGGGGTGGAAATCACTTAAATGTGAAATGCCAAAAAAATCAAATTTTTCATAAAATCGATTTTTGAAAAAGTAAAATTTTCCAAGTTTTTTTTTTCTCACATTTTTTTTGTTTTGGAATCACTTAAACTGTAAATGAAAACAAATTAATATTTTCATGGGGCCTAGCGGCATATTGGATTTGCATGTCCATTATGGATGATCCTGGACCGATACTAATCCCCCCACAGTTTGTCGATTCGGGGTTTTCGTTACTGTTCCAAACCACAACATAAACCATGTCTCTAGGGTGAACGTTTTGCAAAGGTGACACGTGTGACTTCTTTAGGTCACATGAGGTGACAGAGTGCCCCGGGCGATCTGGGAGTGTCTGCCTCGAGGTTCGTGAGGTCGTTTCGGTAACATGAAAATATGGTTTGGCTCATAAGTCACCAATATCTGTTCTCCAAGTCTGAATATCTGAGCATCATCGAGGTGTTCATTTGAGGTATACGATTGGGTGTCCGATTGAATTTGCTTGAGTGTTAATGTTTGCCTTATGCGTAACGATGAGTCAGGCTAATCGCACAACTTTCAGCTGGCGCGACATGAACTTTTCCATGAGTTGAGACGATCGATAAGATTCTCAAAAATAGGGTTTCGTCGGACTCCTGTTTGCGCCAAGTGCCTGAACCTTTGACCTCCGCATTGACTTCAAATTTTATGCGCTGAAAGGGACTTATGGCTCTGATTGCGGAGTTGCAAATTTCATGAATGTGCTCTGCAGAGTGATTTATACGTGTTAAGCAATAAATACAAAAATAAAAATAACGACTGACTAATTATTTGCAACTTGTTTTGCAGGATACAAGACGGTGAACGTACTCGTCTTTCGATGGCGGGTTAATGATCCAGAAGCTCACGAGTCTTAGTGAGGTGCCTTATGGTCGTTTCTCTTGTTATTTTTTATGTTTCTTTTTTCCTTTTAGCCTGAATGTCATTTCGAAGTCTAACTTAATGGTGGTTCTGTTTGACGCAAGTTCAGGTAAAGACTGTCGGCGTTTTGCCTTGCGTCTTGTTATTGCAGGCGGCATGGAGATTGATGCAGCAGCGGGAAGGTCATTGAGGGTCAGTGGTTTTCGTGTATCATTCTTCACTGCGGGATTGCTTCTTTGTTCTATTCATTACCGCTCTCGCGTTCATTTTAATGATATCCTGAGTCTGGCTTTCTTCAGTTCATTGCACAATCAATCTTTTTTAATAAAATTCTTGGCCCCGGATGCTGAAAATAAACCTTTTCCTTAAACTAGGCCTTTCGAGACATTGACTTGATGTGCTTTTATTGTGGGTGATTACTGTACCCTTGACCCTGCTTTAGACAGAAACGTGTGGAGCTCCAAATCTGCCAATTTGGAAAAATTAAAAACTGTGGATCTGGATGTTTGGCGTAGTTCACTGGTTAGATGTGTGTCCAGTGACTCTGTCGGTTAGACGATTTATTCAGTGCGTACATGTTTGCTAGTATTAATCTGATATCTTGCTTCTTTTCTCTGTCATCTGGTGACAGCTTCTTTTTAGCTTGTCTGCCCATGGCCGTCTGTTTGAGTTTACGTCCTGTTATTGGTTGTTACTTTTTGCTTAGGGTTTTGAATAGCTATCGACAAAGAATAGTTTATGCCCTAGCTTATGTGGAGACGCAAGGCACAGTTGTGTTTGCCAACGTTTAATCATTCTTCATCTTTAGTGCAAAAACAGAAGGTTGTTCGAAAGATATGATTACAATCTGATGTTTGAAACAACCCGTGCGAAATAACATCTGCTACGTGAAAAGCCCTTTTAAATGATCTTGTTGATATCAGTGAGGTGCATTGATGCCGATACAGATGGATCAGATTTTATATTTGATCGCAACAATTTTTCTTTCATTTGTAAACACACTATCAAGGAATAATTGACCTAAGTCTCAATGGGGAAATTGTGAATCAGGTGTAGGGGGATCTTTATTTTTAGGTGTTTATGGACGATGTGACATGATGCATGCATTTAAGTGCTGATTACCCGTTAGTGCTTATCAAGGGACCGCTTTTCCTTCCTTCTTGGGAAGAACTTACACTCTCGTTGCTTCTCTGCGACTGGGAATTTCCAGACTAGACGGCTCATCGAGTTTCATCCTTTTCGGTCTTTTAGTTCAGAGTTTTGGGGGTCTTTTCTAGTTCCTTACAATGTGGGGAATTGCCAATGCGCTGTCGCAGAGCAGTTTTACCCTATTACCGAAAGTGCCTAGCTTACTGGCACTGGCGCCAATCTCTATTTAACTTCGACTATAAATATTCTTCAAGCTCGTAGGTCGCGCATCTTCCCCTTCTAGATTTTGCGTTCAGTGATTGTCATGGTACCTAAGCCGATAGTAATGTACCCATTTCTAATAGGATCTTTGATGTGTGTAAGCTAAAAATGATATCTTGGTTTGATTGTGCTCGACAGAGAAAGCGTTTGACGTGTTTAGGCTCGCATATCTTTCAAGGTTTCGAGTGTTTGGACTTGGTCCCAGGTTTACCTCTTATAAACTCTCTTTATATGGCATTTCTCATACTCAGAGTACTCTGAACTGACTTCACTTGTAAGGTTGGAGGGGTATCCGTCCTCAGGATGTCCTTTGTTGCTTTTGTCTCTCCTTACTTCAAGCCTTTGATATTCGCAGCTTCTTCATGTACACAAAGCTGAAGTCACTGGAAGTTTCTGCCTTTTGATTTTGTGCATTGTACGTTAAGCACGGGATAAGAAATTGGACTGTTTGCTATTATGTTAGCTTTTGGCTGCAATAACTGGAACAAGTGCCGGCACTGTGGATGGCCATGCAGGTGCATGCCTTGTTCTTCGGACGCCTCACTGGTCGTCGAACAACGTTTAATGAAGTACCTTGGCGTTTTCATCGGTGATGCAAGCACACAAGCAAAGAATTGGGAGGCCTCGTGAGCTCTCGAACAAATGCTGAAATGGAAGGCTTATGACTTGCTCTCTATCGAGGCTAGTCCTGGTATCATAACTGTAGCAGCATCTCTATTGTGGACAGGATCAAAGCCATACACCTCCTGACTTCTTTTTGCTGATACAGAACTTAACAATTTTTTTCTGGGTGAACCTGGCTTCGTCCAGATCCTGTCTTCATTGGGGAGGTGGAAGGACTTGTGACATTGTTGCAGGGCATGGTCGGCGTTCGCTAATCTGGCGGCTCTCTACGGTTTCCGTCGGATTAGTCTGGAGTCCGCGCTTCTTCTTTGTCAGCTGGTATGCTTGATTTTATCGGTTTTTTTAATGAATGATGTGTGATTTGTCTTGTTCCCCTTTTTTTTATGTTTTTGCTTGGCGTGTTTTTTTTAGTTGACGTGATTATTTCCCAAAGTTGTTTTGAAGACGACCTCTGTTTTAACTCTCTTTTAGAAGCTGGAGGTTCTTTTTCCGGTTTTATTCGAATGTGTCTTGGCTTTGCTTATGATTGAACACGAGTGGTTGGTGCTGTAGCACAGAACGGTTGGCATACGGGTCCTATGCAAGTACTCTTTTATTATGTGGATTCGGTTTCCGAGGTTAGTACACGGAGAGATCTCCTCGCTGGGGATGTCAATGTTCGCGTCAAATCCTCTCTTCCCAATCTCGTACCGCACTCCACTTCTGATTTCGGGTTCATTGTAAACATTTCCAATAATACATTTGGATACCCCACAAGTAGGTCTGATGGACAGTCACCTTTACCGGCTGTGTGAAGCATTCGACCTCTTTAGGACTTGGAGTAGGCAGTGGCACAGACTTGCTCCGATACCCTTCAAACCTAATGAGCTTTTCTGGTCTTATCCCAACGAACTCATGTGATTCTTGGGGTGAATTGTTTTACGACCAATACTCCTGCTGTTTCTCTTGAATCGCCATGTCTTTGTGACTTCGGACCTTGTCATGCTTTGTGTGTGCCCCGTTGTCCCTTGTTTGGTTTGTTTGTGAATTGTTTTCAGCTTTCTTTGATTCCTTTAAAGTTTTATTTTGGTTTGAATCCAACACATTTCACTGGAAGTGATTTTTGGCAATTTTCCAGTGCACTGCAAGAAGTCATTTATGCAAGGAAGCGAAAATTTTGAAATGATTTTCAGGTGCTGATAACCTTCTGGCTTTGTTTAGGATGTTTTTGTCGCTTGTATTAAAAATGGATGTTCTTTTACCTTTCAAAACAAATCTGCATTGCTTTAAAGTGTGTGGCTCTATGATGCACTTTGTACTGTTCAATGGTCCATTCATCCGACTGATTTGCGCTTCATGATGTAATTGTATTCTTGATATGTACTTTTTGTGTCTTACGAATGTTTCTCCTTTTAATTTTTTTTTTTGAATATGGACTAAAAGTCAGTGTCTCTGTCTCTGTCTATGTCTCTGTCTTCTGGTCTGTCTCTGTTCTTCGGTTCTCTCTCTCTCTTCGGCTTAACGCTCCTGTGGGATTGCATAAACCTCTGCAGACTTGCAGACCTGCGGTTCAGTGTTGTGTGTGTGGGTGTGTGTGTTTGTGTGTCATATGGGGTTTCGAATGTGGAATGAGTCTCGGGGGGTTAAATGTATCCCCTTTCGGTAGGGGTTCATGATTTCACGACCAGTGTGAGTTTTCTTTGTATGTGGGTTTAGAAGTGGAATTGATCCTCCAGTCTAGTGTGTGTGCTGTGTGGGTGTCTGTGTTGTGTTTTTTGGTTCTTGGTTGTATCTCCTATGCGTGGTTTCGAAGGTGCATGTCCTCCGAGGTTGGAGTATCCCGTTGTGTGATGTGTGTGTGTGTGTGTGTGGGTGTGTGTGGTGTGGTGTGTGGTGTGTGTGATTGTCCTTGAATATGTGTTGCTGCTATCTCAATGTGGTGGTCTAGGAGGTGAAGAGACTGCCAGGTTCAAAGTGTGTGTGTAATGTGTCGTTATTGGTTCGCACATATGTGGGTTTAATATGGACTGAGTTTCTCCAGGGTGGGGCAAAGATTTCCCTTCATTTCGGTAGGGGTCCGATTCGGACAATCTGTGAGTTTTTGTTTTCAGTTTTGTGCCGGGGTCTCTTCTGGTGTTTGGCCGCCGACTTTCCACTGTAGTTCGTTTGTCGTGATTCCAGGATTTTTTTATTCTCTGTGAGGTTCTTTATCATCACTGGTACAATTTGCATTTTCGTTCCAGGATATTTTCCTCAGTTGAGTTTGTATTTTGGGTCTTTTTCTTTTTCTGCATCGTTAGTCCAAAATCACTGTTATTAACACCTCAACTAGCAATGCCTTGTTCTCCATTTTTTGCACCGAAGTATGATATCTAGTCGCAATGCTTTGTTTTCAATGTTCACGCTCGATGGGATTATAAGGTCGTACGTGAGCGGTACTTCCATGTTTTCAGTGATTGCTTTTGGTTCGTTTTCCCACAAATTTTCTGGAACTGGAATATCAAAGTTTGTGCAGATGTACCAGTGGATTACTTTACAGTGTTTGTAATGAGTTTGTCAAACACTGTTGTGTCGTTATATGTACAGCTGTTCTGACACGTTTTTTTTGTTTTGTGTTCGGTCATTAAGCGTCACATATCATTCTCTTTGCTAACCCCACCTCCACATGTCTTATTTTTTTCTTCATCTCAACACTCTTTCTCTATCTGTCCCTCTCCTTCTCCCTCATAAGAATGTGAATCCTCCTCCAACCTCTTGTCGCCTCCGCCCAGGTGGTGTGTGTTGTGTGTGTCCCTCCTCATCTCTCCACTCTCGTCTCTCACACCCCCCATCCCCCACTTCCTCTGCAGGTGAATACGCACGTTTGGTGAGGTGCGTCTCGCCCCTCCCTAATTCCCATTTTCTTCATGTTTCTGCCTCCACCACCTCTTCCGTCTCACTAACATGCCTTTCAGTCTCCCTCCTCTCTTTCTCCCCCCCCAACGACTTTATTGACTCGTGGGAAGCTGGATGGCTTGTATTTGCTGTCGTATATATATCTATAATATTATACTATAATATAACTATAAGTATACCTCGTATATATATATATATTATATATTATTATATATATAAATATGTTGGCGGTTTCTGAACGCAATGGCATAAAACAGATAGGTGTCCCGAGACAGTTATGCCATTAATATACGTGTAGATAGACCCCTTCCTTTTGTTTAGTGAGAAAACAAGGGAGTGCGTTGCGATGGTCTAATTCTAATAGTTTGGTTTATTAAATCATTTTCCTCTCCATTCAATTCCCACTTTTTCAATTCTTTTCTTTCCTGGGATAAATCAGTCACGGGCGCTTTCGCAGTCAGGTGGGCAAAACTGCTGCACCGCCATAAAAGATCCGCTGTATCCGGAGTCTCGTTTTCCGGGCGAACCCGAAACCCGACAGGTGCGGCGAGTCACGTACG
>CM068964.1:36460351-36471210 GCA_035128595.1 Eptatretus atami
CAGCCAGTCAGAAACGCCCGACACGGGCGATGACGTTGGATTCGGCATGGCCCCTCCCCCGAGCTCTATAAAAGACGGGGAAGCTCCTCCGTCTAGAAGTGAGTGTGTTCGGTGTGGGTGTTTTCACGTGGAGTGTTCCTACTTCTCGACTCTGCCCACGTCTCGCCTTGACGGCCCGCCTCCTGTTCCTCGTCTCCGCCCACACGACGTCGACCTCGCTTCCTGCTTCTCGACTCCACCTGCCTGGTCCCGCCTACTGCTTCCACCCTCGCCCTCTGGCTCCGCCCTTCTCCACTCAAGCTCCTCCTTCAGAACACGATCTCCACACGTGTGGCTGTGGCCAGAACAACGCGA
The DNA here is from genome assembly GCA_035128595.1 of Eptatretus atami. Classification (NCBI taxonomy): domain Eukaryota; kingdom Metazoa; phylum Chordata; class Myxini; order Myxiniformes; family Myxinidae; genus Eptatretus; species Eptatretus atami. The sequence goes on from CM068964.1 coordinate 36,460,706, forward strand.
CTACTGTCGGGTACCGCACCACGGAGGCATCCCTCCCCCGAAACGCCCAGGGTACCGAAAGCTATAACCTCAACTCCCCTCCCTCCCGGCTGCAAAAGTCCCTTTTCATTGGGGTTTCTTTTCTGTGTGTGTGTCTGAGTGTGCTGGCACCTGTCTGTTTAAGTAAGCCTGTAGATTGTAGAAGATCCTTATTGTTGTTACTGTTAATAATTTCGTGTCAAATCTCCACTGTGTCTGCTTAATAATTGCTGTATTATTGCCGCACCCCACACCTCTCTCCTCTATCCCTGCGTTACATACCCAATAAATATTTGTCGTACCACATACTTTTCCTCGCTTGCTTGTTAATAAAATAATTGTCATTCGGAATGTTCCCAGCTCGCCTTTGTCTTTTCTCTCATTGGTCCAGCATGGTTCGATCTAAGTTTAGCCGGGTCTTTATTCCCAACGATCCGTTCCTTCTCGCGTACGTCCTTGGCAGTGTCGCTCGGCTGCATCCGATCCGGAGAAGTGATCCGATCCGGTAGAGTGATCCGGTTCGAACAAGGCATACCAAGGGCGTGTTCCCCGGTAATTAAACTACGTGCTTAATTAGGTAACCCGATTCCATAGACGGGAGGGCCCTAGGTCACGCAGTTCAGTTATTGGCGTCCACGGTCGGTTAAGCGACCCGCCGCGTCACGGAATTATCCATGAGCGACGGCCTACAATTCCGGGGAGTCTGGTGGGAATGGACATAGCTTCCCCCACCTATGGTATTCTCACCCGACCCTGCTGGCCTGCAACAATATGTATGTATGTATACTCATATATATATATATATATATTATATATATATATATAATATATATATATACATATATGGGCTGGAGTGATGCACACTAGCTTCTAAGCTGTCCAGCCTGGGTTTGAAGGCAGGGCAAGACATAAATGTGTGTGCCGTCCCTTAGATGGACGTTAAGCCAGGTTGATGGACATTGAAGGTCCCATGGTGTCCTTCCTGAAGAGGGAGGGAGCTCTTGCCGGCACCATAGTCAAATTCCAAATTACTTTCCTAACCGACAGAGGGCATTACATCATCGGCATAGCCATTCAAAATTTAGCAAAGACAATGATAAAAATTTATCAGAGATCAGTCAAATCATTGAAAATGTATTTCTTCATAAAGCAAATTATCATTGTGTCTTCGTGTGCGTCATGATTTATTCAGACCATCCAGCTATAATGGAGCAAAGCAAACAGCAAAGTTTTGATGAATTTGACAGGAGGAATTAGTGACAAAACCATTACGGTGTGATAATGTTGTATGCACTGGGTTCCCAAAACCACATTGGATCACATCCACCTATCTAGACGGGGCAAGCATAGCATTTGATTTACTGTCGAGCATACCTCCTCAGCCGTGGTACAATATGAGACCTTGTGAAGTAAACCGGACTATTTGTCGTCAAGTGCAAAATTGAATTACATGCACCAAATTAATCTTAAATGGTGGTCCTGAACTTTAGTTCCTTCTTTATCAAAAGTTATATCATGTGGTTCAGTTACTTCGCAGGGCCTCATATTTGCATGGGTGAGGAAGCAACCCAGCTTACTTGGTTTGGTTGGAAAGTGAAAGAGAATCGGTGATTAATCCGACAAAAGGGGGCTCTAGTGGTAGAAACCAGTAACTTCCTTCATGATAGAAGTATAAACGACGTGTAAGCAGCAGGTCTCCAAGGACATCTAGTGAGCTCAGGAGCATTTGCCATGCCGATTGGTTTGGCTGGAAGTCGCGGTAAAATCTGCGGATTTTCTCGGCAAGGGCAGGTTGGCCCTTCGGTCCAAATATTTTACTTGCTTTTCCCAAGAAACGTGGCTTCTCACTGAAAATTGCAGCCCGTGTGACCCTGAGTTTTTCGCCGGCATCAAAGAAGGCACCAAGGCGAGCCATCTGCTGACAAGCACGCTGCACAAAGTTGGCACTGTCGTTTATGGGGAACCAAGTTGACGCATTGAGAACAGGCCACCTCCGCACCGTCAAAGTGCCAAAGTCTACATTGGAGTTGTTCACCGTTTGAGTCCACTGCATTAGTTGTTTGAAGGCAGAACCTAAAGGCAAAGAGAAGTAGAATGAGATGGGTATGAAGACATTGACAAACTAAATATTGTGCTAGAGTATGAATTTCAACAGGAGCTAAAAGACAACCAAGTGCCCTCTGTGGTAGTTTCAGGACACAGACAAACTTGCGTGTGTGCTCGTTGGCCACCAGTGAGTAACTGCACAGACAACGAGGTTGATAATTATTAATGAGCAATGTTGAGTATGAACAATGAAATGGTGCACACACAGAGGGGAGGAGTGAAGATGTGGGAGTGGAAATGGGAGATTGTTGGGGCAAGGGAAGGTGTGCGAGGATGGGGAGGAGGAGGAGGAGGAGGAGGAGGAGGGGTGGAGGGTTGTTCACGCTGTCCCATTACACCCACCATTCATCTCAATGACCCACCAGTGATCTGTGTGATACGAGATTTCCGCCAGCCACCTGCAGTCTGAGAGACACACACAGCCCCCTGATTGCACCAGAGTGGGGCACTGTTCTTCTTCTTCGGTACATGAGGCACAATGCTGTTCCACAAACCAAATTGAGGATACCAAGCGAGGGTGTAGCTCCGATTTGTCAACGTGCTAGTGAAACCCAGGGTTGGACGCATGACAAGCTGAAGAGAAAGGAGAAAGTTAATTCAAGAAAGAGAAAGTTTTTCTCATTATCTAGAAGTAATGGATACATGGTCTAGTACTTTCGGGTAAAGGACTTCATTAATCTTTCAACTCAAGCTTATGACACCTCATTACTTCATAATGGTAGCTTTTAATATGATTCAAATAGACTTCACCCCCACCCCCAACCCACATATTGTAACACATCATCTAATAAAATATACTCTTTCTCCACCACCCTATCTTCAATAAAAGTCTAATAACTGTTTTCTTTCTACCCTCACATGTTATGCAAACACTTTTTGTCCCCCACCCCTCCGACAAAGTGGAGACTGGGACATTAAAATGAGCTCCGTCCGACCGACCGACCGACCGATCGTCTGTCCATGTACTTTTGTGTTCACGATATTTCAAAAACTGTTGAACATTTAGCTCTCATATTGCAGATATCTATTCCTCATGACATCATCTTGATCTGATTAGATAACGGCTGTGATTGGCTGAATTATGTTGCCATGGCAACCATCGAGGTAACTTGGCTTGTGCACCGTGATATTTCAGAAACTGTTTAAGATTTCGCTTTCATATTACACAGATCTTCTGTTCCTCATACCACCCAAAAGATGTGGGACCGAGAGTATCAGCTCGTTATTTAAATTACAACATCAGTCTGTTCATGAGGGTAATTAGCCTGGTGTTGGCTTCACAGTGAACGTGGCTGGCTTAAGATCTTAGTAAATTAACACCAGGTGGGGTTGACTCAGCCTGTCGTCCTTCCGAGGTTGGCAAAATGAGTACCAGTGTACTCCTAATAGAGGGCATTGCATCAGCAGCACAGCCACGCCGCCAGAAAATGATGCAGCCAGCAGCCACAGCCTGCACACGATAGCTACGGGGTAATTATCCTATGTTGGTTGCTTGTTGCTGTGTAGTGCTGCACGTCTCCTTCTTCTTCTTCTTCTTCTTCTTCTTCTTTATGCAGCACATGCCTGCAGGGAGCATCATTTGCTGGAGGCACAGCTGTGCCACCGATGCAGTGCACCTTGTAAGTCAGAGCAGGAATTTGGAATTTGGACAGGGTGCCTGCGATACCTCACCTAATCTTCACGAAGGGCACCATGGGATCCTGAACATCCACCAACTGTTGGTGGTAGATGGAACACCCAGTTCAACATCCAACCAAGGGACGGCGCACACATTGATGGCTTGCCTTGTGTGTGAGACACCAGTATGACAGTTTATAGTTGGGCAGAGATGTGAATCCAGGCTAGGCAGCTCAGAGGCAAGTGTGCATACTTGTAGACTGTCCTGCTAATCCCGCTTATCCTTTAAACCTGTCCACAATTGCCCTGAAGAATTCTTGCCATGAGTTTGTGGCTCCAATAATTAATCGGCCAAATGTGTGTGAATAAGTCTCCTGCTTGGCATGGAGGATTAATTAACTGACAAACATGTTTAGTATCCACTCTCTTTTGTATTAATGAGCACATCAAACGCCGAGAGATCCGAGTTGGACGTTCATAAGATTTTGGTTGGTTTGACAAAAATTCTGAGATTCTCGAACATTTCCCGACCCAATCGGGATTAACCAAAACACCCTTCCTCGCCATTTTCTTCGTCACACCTGGTCTCTGCAATTCCATTTTCTCTGACATTTGTCCATGCTCTTCTGACATGATCTTTAATTAATCTACACCAACAAGCATCTGAATCCATCTCCAGGATGACATCATATTTCCAGAATTTTCATCTCACGACTGCATTATTCGGAGGAAGTTTTCTTAAACCTCCAAGATACCCACAATCTTGTAATGATCCTTATATAATATAATGAAAGCCTCAGTGAGCTTAACGCCCTAATCTCTATGAATCTCTATATGGATAGGTCTAAGCCTAATTGCTTGTAAGACATTGCTAGTGTTGACTTATGCAGTGTACGATTTATGTTCCTGATGATGTGTTTTGTACTGTGCATTATATATATATATATATATATATATATATATATATATATATATATATATACATACACACATATTTGTACACATAGTTGAGACTCTGGAGAGCTAGTACAGGACAAAAATAATAATTAAGAAGAGGGTGAGGACAAAATAACAGAGTTGAAAGCCAAGTTAGAGGCAGACTTGGACAAACAAGGGGTGTGTGGAAGAATAAGGGGCAGGAGAGGATGTGTGGAATGTACAAGATGGATACAGAAGGAAACTCTCAAGGGCAAACTGGGAAGTTGGAAGGAGGAGAGATTGGGATGGGCAGGGGTGGTTAACGAGGGTAGGAGAGATCATGGTTTTTTGGGGGGACAATCTGAGATGGTGGTGAGAACAGTTGGTTTGAAGACCAGGAGGGAAGAATGAGATTGGAGAGAATGTGGAAGTTGGTTCCACAGGTGGGAAAAAAACAGAAACGAAAAAGTGGAGGTGAACACTGATCCTGGATTTAAGTCGTTTCACCAGAGGGGATTGATGGTGGGCCGTATGTGTCCTACAGAAAACTGGGGGGGGGGCATGGAAAGAGCAGAGGATGCAAGACCAGAAAGGAGATGGGGAAGACAGAGACAACCGACCTGTCTGCGATGGTGAAGTGTTAGGCCCATAGACACAGCTTCATCGCAGGAGATTCCAATAATATTGAAGGCCTTGGTTTCCATGGCATCAAGTTGAGCAAGATGTTAGGCAGGGGAGCCAGCCCAGAGAGGAGAGCAGCACTCCAGCAAGCTGCGGATGAAGGGCCTTGCAGTGGATAGGAATTCAGGTGTGCCAAGGAAGGACTTTGTACAACGGAGGATGTCCAGTCGGCGACTTACTTTGGAGGCCAACTTTGAAATGTGGTTTGTCCAAGAGAGATCATGGCTGATCGTGTGACCGAGGAGTTTGAATGACTGAACTTCCTCAAGAGGATTGTTAAGAAAGTAGAAAGGGGTGGGGGGTTGCTAGACGGTCCTTTCAGAGAGAGATAGTGAGAGTGTAATATTTGTCAGGATTGAAAGACGTATTCCGAGTGTTTGACTATCTTGTGATTATGTAAAGGTCTGAAGAGAGTGAAGAGGCAACAACCTACCTGTCTGAAGGATGAGGGATGTCACGGCACAGGGTGGAGTCATCAGCAAATAGATAAAGAGGGTTTGACAGAGACTCGGATAGATCATTTATGAAGATGAGGAATAGGCCTGAGCCCAAAGCACTGCCTTGGGGTACTCCAGCCTTGACAGGGAGAAGAGATGACAGGATATGTATAACATGGTGCAGACGTATAACGATGAGTGCCACATGTTGGCAGAGTCGAGGAAGTCAGTGAGCCATGTGTGGAGTTGACTTTGGATGCCTTTGGCAGAGAGTTTGGAGAGTGAAGCAGGATACTAGACTGCATCAAAAGCACGAGGTATGTCCAGATAGATGGCCCTGATCTCATCTTTTTATGTAATGCAGTGATGTTGGCTGATTTCCAAGCAGATGAAAGATGGTCCAATGCAAATTTTATGGTGAAAATAGCAGAGAGGATGTGAAAGAGCAGCAGAGCAGAATTTTATGACAGATGAGTTGATGCCATCCGGTCCAGCAGCAGAGTCAAAGTCGAGGGTTGACAGAGACTTCTCCACCTTCTCAGGTACAAAAGATACAGAGTCCAGGAGCAGTTGGGTATGACAGGGAAGGATGGGTACTAGGAGTGAGTGATTGGGGACGCAATATTTGGAAACAAACACAGAATTGAGGCATTCAGCCTTCTCACGAGTGGAGTGAGCTGTGATGCCATTTTAACAGAGGGAAGGGATGGATGGGGAGCACACTCCAGAGACAGATTTAGCAAGGCACCACCAGGTTTTAGAAGAGGGAGACAAGTTTGAAAGTTCAATCTTGAGGTTGGACAGATGTTTTCTGGCTCTCCTGAGAGTGGACCCACACTTATTGCGGACTTTTTGGAATGATCTGAGATTGCCTTCAGTCGGATTGGCCTTCGAGGAAGAGAAGGCAAGTTGTTTCAGAGCAACTGCCTCATCACAGGATTCAGTGTACCATGGGTGGGAATAAGGGAGGGTAATTGAAGAGTGGGATGAATCTGTACATGAGAGAGAGGATGTTTTGTGGAAGAATTCCCAAGCTGAGTTAACATCAGGGGCAGTAGATATGGGAGACCAGTCCTGAAGAGAGATGGCTGCTTGCAGTCCCTGGCAGACTCGCTATGGTTGATGCAGCTCTCTGAGAACAGCCAGAAAGATGTTAACTTTCACAAGCATATGATCAGGTGAACCAACTGGAGCAGAGGAAGAGCAAGAGGCATTTGTGGGAAGGTTAGTCATCACCAGGTCCCGAAGGGGGATTTGTCATTGGGAGAAATCCAGTTGGAAAGTTCACAGATTGAGTCAGTCCCATGGAGTCACAGAAGTTCTTTGCTGAAGTGCCATGGCTGGTGAGAGAGGTACCAACACCTCGCCAATTTGCATGGTGACAATTAAAATCTCTGCATATGAGGAAGAGAGAGTTGGGATGAGTGGTTAAATGTTTGTCCATGTTGTCTAAGGGAGATGTAGATGGAGTCGTCACTGTTCGGAGGATGGTACAACACACAGGTGAACAAGAGAAGGGAGAGGAGGGGAAGTCACAGCCAGAGGTACTCCTGGGGAATGGGAGGGGTAAGGTCCGTACATGGACAGTGAGAAATTGAGTAATTGATGTAAAGTGCAATTCCACCATAGGGGCGTGATTCAGACCTATCAAATTGAAGGAAACAATAACCGGGAAGAGACACTAAGGAGTCAAGGACGTCCTGTGGGAGGAAGGATTCTGTTAAACAGATGATGTCTGGTTTATCAGCAGCGGCCTGGATTGAGAGATGTCAGGTTAAAGCGGAGACCTCAGATGTTTGAGGAACACACAGAGATAAGGGGGAGGAGGCATTGGGAGGGTGTGCGATGGTGGGTGGAGGCTTTGAAGGGGAGAGGTGAGGCTTTGGGGGTGTGAGGTGAGGGTGGATTCTTATTCCGATTCCAGACTCCCAACTAAGACAAACAGAGATAAAGATCATGGGATGGGAGATAAGATCCCTTGTTGAATGCATGGAGAAACACAGCACTGTACATTGGGGGGGGGGAGGCGAGGGGGGTTGGTGCCGAGTGGACAAACACCCTGAAAAAGAATTCTTGTGAAGAAGAAGAAGAAGAAGAAGAAGAAGAAAGAAGAAGAAGAAGAAGTAGCAGAAGAAAAGAAGAAGCAGCAGAGGAGGAAGAAGAAAAAATGTACAACATGGTGTAGAAAGAAAACATGTCGCATTTCTAAAGAAGATACAAGGGTGAAAAGCATTTTTAAATTGACTTTAAATGCATTTATAGAAGTAAGAAGAAGATGTAGATTCAGTGTGGAGATATTGAGAAAAGATGGGAGTGGGGAAAAAAATGTAGAACCAGAACCAGAAGCAGAAGGAAGTTCAAGTGGAAATGAGAATCATTATGGAGTGAAAGGTAAAGTTTTTATTTGTTTTTGTTTGTTTTGATTTTTTTGAAGCGAGGAAAGGAAATCGGATAATGTTGAAGAGGGAAAAGCAAGATACCAGGAAAGAAGGAAACAAAAGGAGGAACACGGAGACAAATAATTTTCACACTTACTATCTGAGGATAGGCTGAGTCAGGCCTTAAACAATGTCAGGCCTTGATCCTTGCTCAGATTGAGGCCGTGGAATCCAAGGCCTCAATATTTTTGATGACGCTGAGTCTATGGGCTTATCACTTTGCCATCACAGACAGGTCGGTGGTCCCTCTGTTTTCTACCACCTCCTTTCTGGTTTTGTACCCGATGCTCTGTGCTTTGTCCCCTCGGGTTTTCTGCAGGGCGGATGCGGTCCACTATCAACCTCTTCTCGTGAAATTACCTAAATCCAGAATCGCTGCTCACCTCCACTCATTTGTTCCTCTTTTTTCATGCTTATGCTACCAACTTTCACATCATCTTCGATCTCATTTTCCCCTTCAGATCTTCAAGACAGCTGTTCATCACCATCTCAGATCACCCCCGATCCAAAACCATGATCTTTTTCACCCCCATTAATTCACCTCTCACCCACCCCCAAACCGGCCTCCTTCCAAATTTCCAGTTTTTCCCTTGTAAGAGTCTGCTTCTGTATCCATCTTGTCCACCTCATGTTGTCCTCCACTATTCAACATTCCTCCCCACACCCCCACACCCATAGTCACCCTCTATTTTGTACTTAACTCCCCTCCCCCACCCCCTTCTGTTCCTTTTGTTCTGTTGCATCTTGCTCCTTTCTATGTTTTATCTCTTCCACAAAACTTGACCTTGTATACAAAAAAGCAAAAAAAACAAGCTTGAACTGGAATATTTTGTGAGATTTGCTGTATCCATCTTTTTGTGAAGTATATGTGCAAAGGAATATGGTCAAGTGATAAAACTATAGTTTAAGGTTAATAGTTTTAATTGCACCAAATTATTAACGAGACACCCTGAAAGCTTTCCATATGCGATGGCAACACCACATCTTTGGGATTCGATGGTATGACTGAGTCTCAAACAGAACCATTTGTGAGATCACTAGACTTGGCTCGATCACACTCCATATTGTAAGGAGAGGCTACTCCCTGTTTGGACATGTCTGCCGCTTAAGTGAACACGTACCGGCCCATATCTCCCTGGAGTTTTCCAAGAACCTTTACCACAGTCACCGATCCATCAAACCTGACGCCGTCCTCGAAGACCTATGCCAGTGCACAAATGAGATTGGCCTAAGCCCACGTGAATGTTGGCAGAAGGTGGAAGAACGAGAGTTGTGGGGTCACTATACCCCTTATTTGGGCATGCAGATTCGTAGTAGTCATAGACTCAGCGGAGTAATTGTTAGAGCGGCACTCTGAGTCTGTTAGGTCGGTGGTTAAAACTGCGGCCGAGTAATACCAAAGACTTAAAAAGTGTACTTGCTGCTTCCTTGCTTGACGCTCAGCATTTAAAGGATAGAGCATGGACAAACAACGCTGGGAAGGCAATGACAAACTACCTAGTATAACCCCTGCCAATATACTTCTTTGGCAGCAGCAATGCTCTTTAAAGAGTGTGGTACATCAAAATCAAAAAGTATCACCAGAATTGTGAAATGAGTTTATTTCATGGGTAATGGGTTAATTGACCATTTTAATTACTAGTCTGTCAGGGAAACTTTGTTGGCCTTGTGATTGATGTGTGGTGGCTGTCTTGGGGTGTGGTTTCATTGCACCTCTCACCTAAAGAGCATGGTTCAGCCTTTGGCGTGCCACGTGGGCAGTCTTGACCTCGAGCCACATAGCAATAATACTGAATAGTGCCTTTGTTGCATCAAAGATTTCACCATCCTTTTGGAAAGGATATTAAGCTGTCTACCCCCCTTCTGCTAGCACTCAATGGTTAAGGACATTAAAAAAAAATCCCCTGATGTATTTTGAAAGCAGTAGGCCATTTTTGTACTGCAGCCAAAGTCCAAATTCCTACTCTGACAATCATTGGAATGATCGATTCCCAATGATGTCCCCACTTTCCCAATGGCAAACCCTCTAATGCATCCACTACTTAAGACACCAGTAGCTGTTTTGAGACCATATTGCCCAAGCCAAATAGAAAAAATAGTACCACTGGATCTGAGCTTATCTGTGCCCTATCCTAATGTTGGAACCAAAATTTGGTAGCATTCTGACTGGTGGGTCTGGAGAAGATTTTTGAAGGAATTTGCACGACCGCCATTTTGACACCCTTCCGGTCATGTGATCGGCATGGCCTCCACAATTTAACATCATGACCCTGTCCTAATGTTGTAACCC
>CM068964.1:36501611-36512936 GCA_035128595.1 Eptatretus atami
GAGAGAGAGAGAGAGAGAGATAAGGAGGAAGGAAAAAGAGAGAACAGGAAAGAGATATCAAAACCAAAGGCAAAAGGCACATCAAACCTCTACCATGTTCCTCAAACACAAAAATTAAGTCTTGGGCACAAAGGAATGTAGGCTTGCTTTGGCCATTTGTTATAATTATAATATTTATCTATTTAAAAGCTCATGTTTACAACCTTCAAAAAATAACCAAAATCATCAGGTATTTTAAACAATGCACAGCAATGAGAAACAAACCATTGTAAGATTGAAGAGTTTCTGACCCCAAATGGAGGCTGCAGAGAAATTTGGACCAAAATGCCAAGATACAGCTTGGCTCAATACAAACTGGTCTTCTTCATTATTCTCAAGAACTCCTCCTCATTAACTTCACCGTCGCCATCACGATCGGCTTCATCAATCATCTCCTGTGGAATGGAATAGAGCTTTGAAATGAGAGATTTGGAAGAAGACATGAGAATTCCAAAGTGAGTGGCTGGATGGATGCTTGCTGGAAAGGGCATGCAAAAAAAAACAAGTGACCACAAAAAGGAGAACTTCAGAAGATTTCAAGCTTGGACAATAAGTTTTCGGCAAAGACCTTTTTATTATTCGATGTCGTTACTGCCTCAGATTTCATCTCTTATCCTGATGTTATCTTCCAACTGCGCTTGTCCTTTTGTCAGTCTTTGTAAATTTATTTTCAACATTGTTTTTCATTTGCATTGTTACAATTTTACAAAGTATTTTGGAGCTTCTTTCCTATACTGGGGATGTGACAAATTTCCAAAAAAAAGAGGTAAGCTTATTCAGAACAAAGTGCTGCCAGGGGACCCCAAAGGGGTTTGTGTATGTATCTCTGGAAAATATTTGAATGCAGGTTTTGGGAATAATTTTCATGGATTTGAGTGCATTTTTTAACCAAAACTTGGATTTTAAAAAGCATTGGAAATATAGGTTTGCACCACACACTTTGCAGGAAGCAAAACTTGACTTTGCTATTGTTTTTGAAGACAAAATGGAGTGCTGTTTTGTACCCTTCCTTGTCAAGGCAATCCCATCACCACGGATTAACAAGTCCTGCATAAATTTTCGTAACTAGCAAATAACCCATACCTACGGATAGGATAATTCCACCAGAATTGACGTAATGTAGTACGACTATCCCCTCCCATCAGGTGTTGCATTATGCCATCCCATTGGGGATTAAGGGATTTACGATAGCAAGATAGTTTAGAATTACATGTCCAGATAGTTGCATTGTAATACCCCATTAATAATTGTCAGAGATCATGTGTCTACAAAGCAAATGTCTCTGTCTCCCTTCACTCTCCCACTATGTATCAAAGCATGGGGGAGCACGTGGGGTCTCCAGGCCAATGGGCCCAATCATTGCTAAGGCCCAATCAGTGGCTGGTTTGCGGGCGTTGAGCGGCCAATGAGCATGAGGCGTGATACTATAAAAGGGGGCGATCGGCAGAAGTCCAAGTCTTCGGCTAGCAGATTCGCCAAGGAGAGCCATGTGGAGATATGTGGGCATCGTAGCGGAGACAGTGAGACTCTGCCCTCCAGCAAGGTCCTCCCGCTGGCCAGTGAAAACTCCCACTGATCAAAGGAACAGGACATAGATTTGGCACTTACTGTGAGATCTGCACTTCACATGGGCTCTCTATTTCTCGTTTCTTCCGTCCACCCTCTGTTAATTAGGACAAGTAGGTGTGTTTGAGAGTTAGCGTATTGTATTTTGCCGGTTCGAATTCCTCGTGTTCTTTTCACATCGATCACATTTTCTTTCATTGTGTATTTTTAAATAAATGTGCTTGGCTTTAACAATTTGTGTGGTGTTTGGGCTAATGGGATGTCACCTCAGACATTAGTAAATTGGAGGATCAGCAGGGTCCGATACGTGCCTAATCAGCATGTACTAAAAACTCCGACTACATATAATTTCTCGTGTAACCCCTTCCCCCCCCCCCCCCCCCGCCACCACCCACACCCCACCTTTCCATGTAGGTCAAGACCTGAGACCTGGTTTCAGCCTTATGGAAGGGATATTTCCACCAGAATTGCCATATTTTAGTATCACTACCCCCCTCACATAGGGTGCCACATTATGCCAGACATTAAATTTACAGAGAAAATTTGGGGTACTCCCTCCAACCTGAAACCCAAAGACCATTAAAAAAAATTCAACTCATACAGTCCAGCATTTAGCATTTCAGGAATTCATAATAATCAAACCAACAAACAGCTCCTCCATGAGCCTTGTCTTTGTATAACCCCTCCCCCCTCCCCAACAACTAAAAACCCAACAAAAAACAGACATTTCTTGAATTATAGCATGAGATGTCGGCTTTCCTACAAACTATTTCTTCTTGCCGCCATACGAGTCTGTGCATTCTATTTGACACACTTCGTTTTCAATGTTACAACAACTCGTGTGAGTATGGAATTATTTTAAATTTTTATGCAGATAAATCCATTTAAAAACAAAAAGCGAGCATTCAGAATTTAGGATTGTGACTTTTCAGTTCAAACTAACCCGACAAAATAAATCACAATTAACGTGGAACCTTTGGCGACAAAACGTCCATAAAGATGAGACTGAAAGGTCAAATGGGTGGCTGTGGAAGAGGAAAGAATAGCCCCGAGTAAACTAATGAAGATAAAATAAATAATCAGACAAAATGGGTGGTGGGAATACCTGAAGTTCTTCATCTGTCAAGTTCTCCCCCAATTCCTTGGCCACACGCTTCAGGTTCTTAAAGGAAATTTTCCCCGTCGAATCATCGTCAAATAGTCGGAAAGCTTTCAAGATTTCCTCACGGGAATCCTTTTCAGTCTGTTGGAAAATAAGGTGAAAAAAAAAATTCACATTCATCTGACTGTTTCCTCTGACATGCAAGAAAACGTTGGAGTGGATTGCAAAAGAAATAATGTGACAGTGCACCAGTTCCTACCATTTTCTGAGTCATCATTGCAACAAAATCATTGAAGTTTATTTTCCCAGAGCCGTCCTTATCAAACTCGCTGATCATCTTCTTGATCTCCTCCTTCTTTGGCTCAAAACCAAGCGCTCTCATTGCCACCTGAAGTCCAACACATAACACATCGATCTTGTGATATGTACAGAACACCTTGTGATGATACTCACACAACAGGTACAATTGTGGTGTCAAGTTTTACTGAATGTGCAGAGACAAAACTGAAAATACATTTATCAGTTATAACCTGTTTAGGGAAAACTTCAAAGCAGAAGACATCACAGCATTCATCAGTGTGAAAAGTTCTTGCACATGGCAAACCTTCCAAAACATCAAATAATCGACGTAAAACTGTCAAATAATGTTTCTTTCACATTCACCGAACCTTCATAATGGTTGTCTGTTAAAAGCCCTTGTGAATACTGGTATCTTGAATAAGAAAAAGCCAAAGGACATGTTTCCTTACTTGTCCCACATAAGAGAATGGTTACTCTCTTGTGTTTTACTATCAACTCAGATACAAGGTCAGAGATGTTCAAACCCTTATGATTTGTTAATAGTTGTATCTGAACATTCTCATCGCTATTCTTCATCAGGTCATACATTCATACCACCAGTTATCTTGTCCATCATCCTGTACTTGGCACAACAACTAATGCAGTGAAGCAACTGCCAGTAAGCAACTGCCAGTAAGCAACTGTTCTTCCTGGAATGCAGACCCATTTGGTAGGAACCTGTGGTATAAAGCTTAAATAAATGTGTTTGTCCTCAGGCATTCCAGATATCTGCATCTGGCTCACCTCAGGTCTGATATTCAAGGTCTTTTAGCATTCACAAAAACCTGTTGGCAATTGGTTAAGTACAGTACTGGTACTTGCACATCATTGGTTCCCCCAATCCTGAGGAAAGGAGTCAACAATGAACACTGATTTTGCTAAACCCAAGTGATTAAAATTTACTTTAATTTACTAAATTTACTAAACTTTAAAGAAAAGATTAAGAAATTAAAACCCTTTCTTCCCATACACATACAACCTCCGCCGTTATGCAAAAAGAAACAACAACAACAACAACAACAACAAAAGACTCGTATCCACCCCCTCCCCCCACCTTATAACCTCTGCCACCAATGGTGGTTGGAGGTTACATTTTCACCCCTGTTTGTCTGTGAGCAGGATATCACAAAAAAGTTACGGAAGGATTTGGGCAAAAACTGGTGGACAGGTTGGTTTGTGACAAGGATGAATCAAATAGATTTTAGTGAAGATCCAGATCCGGATACGATCAATATTTTAAATGATTCTTCACCATTGAGATATAGGGCCAAAACAATATCCTGCATAGCACAATATTTTAAAAAGTTATGGACAGATTATGACAAAACATGGTGGATGAGTCGGGTAGGTGACAAGATCAAACTGATTAAATTTTGGTGAAGGTCCGGATACAGATCCGGATCATCATTGGGATACAAAACAAACTGTTCAGCTTGGAGGAGGTCTGCGCTCTATCGAGTGCCATTCTAGATTTATCTGTGCGATCAACCAATGAAAAAGGAACAAGTCTGGAGACGGCAATGGTTCACGAGCGGTATTTGACGATGTAGATTGTTTCAGAAGTCAAGGATGAGACAATGTGATAATTTTTGACCAAGTTATAAAAATGATCAACATGATGTGGTACGAGTGACAGGTTATTAGCTGCAAAATGTCGAAAACCCGGTTTCGTTCAACAACTTTCAAAATTTGACCTTTGCATAACCTTTAAAGGTCACAAAACAATGTTGTGGACATTAAAATAAGGAAACAGGATACGTGCTATAGGTTATTGGAGTTAGTTCGTCGAAGAAGGTCGAAAACCCGGTTCGATTCCCACAACCTTGAAAATTTGACCTTTGTGAACTTTAAAGTTCAAAGGTCAAGGATTATGACCTTTGTGGCAAAACTTCCTCTGGGGAACATTCCAGGAACAATATAACGTCATATAGGCGGTTCGATTCCCACAACTTTGAAAATGTAACCTTTGTGGACTTTAAAGGTCAAAGGTCAAGGATTATGACCTTTGGTGCAAAACTTCCTCTGGAACATTCCAGGAACAATTTAACGTCATATAGGCTATATGGCATTTCACACTCCTCGGATTATCCATACTTTGATGAAATCAGCGTAAAAACAAATTTGAAGGGGGCGCCACGGGCAAGGTGTTCGAGATAGAGCAAAATGGTTTCAAGACTTTAGGTGGGGAATGACCTCAAGATTATGCATAAAAAATATTGTCATCCTAGCTCTCAAAGTTTGGGCGGTCGTATGATTTTTATGTCAAAATTCGCAATTTTCTAAGTTCGTGACCTTGTGACCTTGACCTTGGGACGAAAATGAAAAATCGAGCTCCGTGGGGCTATGCAGGTGCCATTGGGCTAAGCAAATACCGAAACCCCTGCCAGATTCGACAAACCCCCTCGGAGAAGATGCAACTTGAAATTGGCTACCCCCTAAAAACATGTTTTTTGGGCGTGGCTCCGCCCATAATGGGCGCACCACGCCCATTCTCAGGAGAACACAACTAGATCATGATATAAACCTCCCACCCAAATTTTATCAGGATCGGATCAAAACCCACGGAGCTATGCTCGGGACAGACAGACAGACAGAAACACACCAATAACGAATATAGTGGTCACTTACTGACTCGTGAACCAATAGTCCCTGGAGCACATGGACCTCAGCATCAGCTATAAAATGTCTTGAGCAAATCGTACCTCTGTGCTGGCTTCAAAAGGCCAGCCACTGCAGTCTCATAATGTTCTGCAAGGCCAAATCCTTCCCTTAGCAACCCTCGGTTTATAAAGGGATACAACGCCTTCATCTCCATAACCACCGTGGTCTAGTACTCTCATGCAAATGCTTCCTTCACCTTTTGTGTCCCAGACTCCTTGGACTGAATTTAAGAATGGCGTATAAGAGTTAAACGCGTGTTCACTGAAGAGTGTTAATCTAATGCACCATCAAAACATTCTTAAATTGCAAAGAAACTTTTACATGGCAGCAAGGGCAGGCCAAATTGAAGAAAAAGGCGTTGAAGAGATAAACGCTGTAGAATCACTTAATCGTGTGATGATAAAGTTAATCGCATATCACCGAAGAGTGTTTATTTAGTGCGCGATCAAAACTGAGTGACAAGCGACTAAGTAACAAAGGACCTTTTACACGCCAGGAGGGCATGTTTAAGAGTGTAAGACCATGAAGCGAGCATTGCACGGCTTATAATTCGCAGTTTGCATGGGATGTTGAATATGGACGTGTTAGCAGTTATTGAATTAGCTCAAGAGGAGGTAGAAGAGGACAGGGCAGTTTGTTCACGTTCATTGAGAATATTCGAGGATAGATGCAATCCGCTGTAAAAGTATGACGATATCAAATTTGTCCGGCGTTACAGACTTTCGAAGAAATCGTTTCATTGGATGCTGAATCCAGTGCAAGATGACCTGGATCAACCTACATTGAGGAGCATTGTGCTGAATCCCCTCCAACAACTGTGTGGAAATTGAAGGTTAGAGATATGTGTGGCAATTGAATGACAGCGCCTTTGCATGGCAATTGAATGACAGTGCCTTTGCCTTCATCTTCATCCTCCAGAGTTCTCAGAAGTCCCAAGCAGAGGACTTTGTACGCTCTAGGAAATGGACCAGCCTTTTTGAAATGTCTTCCGATGTGAGCTGCCTGTTCTTATTTGCGTCCACATCATTCCCCCCATTTTGGATTGTTCATTGGTCCTCGATTAAACCCATTCGTTGCTCAAATTAAAAATTGTCCCCTCTTTTCTTTGCTTACATGCTACCCCGTTGGAACAGATAAAGTAAAACTTGGCATACGGTGAGGCCAATGCGGGGTCATTGAGATTAATTGGTTTGTTAACCTCCTATATGGCTTGCTGAACAAAAGAAATGATTAAAAGGAATGAATCATAACATTGACGTGCATAACTAAACGGCTGTTTAACTGTTTATACACACACATCTAAACAGATTTTAATCTCCCTTCATAAATAGCTATTTAAACGGGTAATTATCTGTGCACTACAAAGATGGTTTTGTCAGTGTTGAAGAGTTAGGTGTTTGTTCACAAGACATTCACTAAACGCCTTTTGTAAATTTGCCTCTATAAGGGTATGGAAGGAGTGCAAAAACATCACCAGATTATACATCTGCACTAATAAAAGGCAGTGTGAGTGTGTGAGTTGTCTCCTCCATATATACATATACATATACATATACATATTGTTACGGTTGTGGAAATTCACAGAACACCATTCAGGCTTCCCAGAGATCAGTTATGTTAATAAGTGTGTGTTCAGATTAGATTTCCCCACCGAGGTCTAAAGGGATTTATTCGTGTAACCGGGCTGTGATCTTTGAGTCAGCCATTATTCTTTTCCTATCTTTATTTTGGACCAACCACTACTTCAACAACCACAACCACTACTTCAACAACCACAACCACGCCATCCCCACCACAGAGCAACCACAACATCGCCTCACCTTCATCTCCACAAACGCCGCCATCTTTTCGCCACCCACGGCGAATCCCACGGACGAGCGCCATCTCCGCCGACAGACGTGGGAGCTGATGATTTCTACAACGTCCGCTTTCCACGGCTGATGATTCCTGAAACGTCCGCGTGGCTGATGATTTCACCCACGTCCGCTCTCTGTCCGAGCTTCGCGATGAAATCGGATCAAAATATCAAAAGGGGCGGAGCCAGCGAGGGGTAAAGGGTGAGAGGTGAAAGATCAGACCTCACTCACGGACCCCATATAAAGGCGCGCTGAACTCCAAGCAGTCTGTCGGGGAGCTGCAGAGAGTGGAAGTCTGGAGCTTGGAGCCAGGGTTCGAGTCCAGCGGAGGGCAGTCGGAGCTTGGAGCGCAGCCAAGCCTGCCGTGCAGAACTGCGAGTCGGTGGAAAAAGCCGGAGAGAGATCGCCAACGCTGAGGAGCGGACGGGCTCTTAAAAGAGCATCAACTCTCGAAAGAGCAAAGGCCCGTTCGTTCCTCCGAGGCGTCGTCGGCTAGGCCCGAACCACTAGGCCGCACGGCGGGGCTTGGGCCAACCAAGTCGAGCACGCCAACTGCCGTGTCGACGAAACGTCGAGGGTCAACCAGCGAGTCACCACGAAGGTGGCAAGTAACCAGCACGGCCTCTCAGAGCTCCTGCGTCTTCACAGCTCCGTGAACTATTAAAGCCCACGAGGTCCAGTTCTTGCCCTTTCCTTTCTGGGGTTTTTCTTGTATGAATGTTGTGGCGCCATGTCCTTAAGTAGAATTGTAATAAGTGTACATAATAAATAGAACGGTTGTAGTACTTTGTCTTGTCGTTCCTGCATGGCTTATTTACTGCATGATTGCATACGTGTTTGATTGCATACGTGCATTGCATACGTGTTTGCATGCATACGTGTTACAATAAATGTCCTTGTGATAGTTGACCTGTTCGTTGCTCCTTTCCTCCATTGAGCTGCCGTATTGCATTCGGGATATTAACTGGCTTTTAAATAGCCGATAAAGTAATCGGATCCGGCGGGGCTTGGCGATATACACCGCTCGGCAAATCGCAAACGGAGCGAGCTGCCTAAGCGGCTCGTTTCCAAGCAAGTCCCGTTGAGTGTAAATCCCGCATTTCTGTCTGCGCGCATACTTAGGTAAATCGACAATTCGGTGATCGGACCCTGTCGCGCGCGACAGAATAGTTGGCTGATTTACGGTGTGATTAAAAACACACCCGTAGCTGATTTCGACGTTGATCCGAAAGCTGCGACTAGGTTTGCCACGGTAGGTGGGCGCGCGGCCGCGATTGGTTAAAAGCGGTCATCTGCACGCCGAGCGGTGAGAAACACAACAATAATTATAATAATATATATATATATATATATATATATATATATATATATACATTATACATATACATACATATACAGGGTGTCCCAAAAAAATGTACTCACATTTTCTCTCATAACTCATTGAATTTTTCATTTATTTTCAGATCAAATTGACCATAATAATGGCAGAAGTACGACTAGGTTTTGAAGAAAGAAAATTTATCATAAAGTGCTACTGGAAGCACGAAAACATCATGGAAGTGCAAAGACATTTAGAAGACATTTTCATAAAGATCCACCAACGCGACGCACCATTGCTCGCATCTGAGATAAGTTTGAAACAGATGGAACTGTGCATGACGTCCATAAGGAGCGTTCAGGAAGACCACGGTCATCAACCACCCCCGCAAAGGAAAATCAATTGCTGGAAACCCTCCACCGATCCCCACGGAAATCTGTACGACAAATGGCTCGTGAGACAGGAATCCCAAAATCAAGTGCCCATCGCATTTTGAAGCGAATTAATTGGAAAAGTTACATTCCAAAATTAATCCACGCTCTAAATGAAGACGATCCTGACTGGAGAGCTGATTTTGTGAGTGTACCTGGGCAAATCGAAGAAGATGCAGCATTCCATCCAAAATTGTTTGGAGTGATGAGGCCAGCTTCAAGTTAAATGGCTCAATTAACGACACAAGTTGCACCTACTGGCTCCTGAAATCCGCATGTTACTATGGAACACCATTTAAACTTACCAGGGGTTACTGTGTGGTGTGGATATCAGCATTGGGCATTCCTAGGGCCATTCTTTTTGACCAAACTGCACTGGGATGTTTACTTAACTTGCTGCAGGAATCCATCGGTCCACGTGTCGAAGAGATATTTGGTGACGAAGAAGATTTACTTTCAGCAAGATGGAGCACCTCCCACTACCACCGTGATGTAAGGGCCTATCTCAAAGCAACTTTTCCGAACAGATGGATTGGGCGAAGAGGTAGTGTGAATTCCCTGCACGTTCCCCAGACCTCACTCCAATGGACTTCTTTTTATGGGATATCTCAAAGATAAGGTTTACGGCTCAAAACCAGCAACAGTCGATGAGCTGAAAGAGTAAATTGAAAGACAATGTCTTGCAGTTCCAAATGAAATGATTTGTAACGCTGTTGAATCCATTGGTCCGCGTTATCGGCTGTGTTTGGAACGTGATGGTCGTCAGTTTGAACATTTGTAAACATGCATTATACATTTAACCATTAATCTTGTTTCTAAGTCAATAAACAACGCATTTATTATCATTTAAAGAGCGAGTACATTTTTTTGGGACACCCTGTATGTATATATATATATTATACAGTATATATGGATATATATGTGGATATATATATGTTAGGGTGCTTCTGGAGCCCTCATAGTAAGCAATTAACTTCTACCTAGTCTTAAAATGTTCCATTTGTGAAAATAATAACCTCTGTGAAATTTAAATGAAATCAGAAGTTGTTTAGGGGGTCCACCGGTCGCCCGAAGTTGGAGGGCTATGTCCTCTACTATGTGCATATGGCAGCTATTCAAATAGGATCCATTAATGAATGTAACATTAATGAATGAATTGGATCCAAATTGACTACAAACTTGCTCGACAACTGCCACTGCAGAGACTCTATTGTGAACCTGGTGTTTGATACCACAGCAAGCAACACAGGATATGTGACAGCAGCCTGTGTGACAATTCAGCAACAGCTTCAACGTGCAGTCCTGTGGTCAGGATGTCGACATCATGTGGGTGAGGTCATACTCACTCATGTGTTCAACGACTTCAAGATTGAAGTTTCCAAATCGCCAGATGTCGCCCTTTTCTCGCGATTTCGCAAGAACTTTGAGCTACTGCCATACAAGAGTGACCAGCCAGTTACCCAGTTGGATCTTTCCAACTTCAGTGAAGACACTAAGAAGATGATGGAAGGATGGAGAGCTTGTGTGCTAAATACCATAACCCTGCAGTTAGATCTTCACAGAGATGATTTATCATAAGTTTGTAGAGCGTTTTGTTTTTGGTGGTAATGACACAATAAACTTCAAGCGACCTGGAGCTCTTCACAAAGCCCGACGGATGGCAAACTGTTATTATTCCATCAAGATTTGTCGTTTGGAAGCTGCAATTAACCAACTCCCCCTCCCCCCCCCCCCAGAACAATTACAACGAAACACCACTGCAAAATGAAGGACTTTGTGACTTTTGCTACCATGTCTACAGCTCCTTGGTATTACATGTAATTCTGCTGTCGATGCACCTTGGAATGACTTGAAGCTGTATCACACTCTGCTAATGTATGAAGCTGTGGAATCCCAAGGTTTCCATAAGTGCAGTCAGAGCGTTTCAACGCCATCTCTGGTACCTCACTGCAGGGATGGTACCTCTCACACTCTTCAGTAACAAAGTACCACAAGAGGAGAAACGGGCACTAG
>CM068964.1:36546690-36567213 GCA_035128595.1 Eptatretus atami
GTAAGACAGAGTGGATGAGAAGGGGATAAAATTGGAGGAGTAAGAGAGAGAGAAGGAGAGGATAGGGAAGAGATGGGCTTGAGAGGAAGGAGAACGGGATGAGATTGAGGGCTATACAAGACTTTGGATGTGAGGGTAATTGGGGAAAGAAGGATAGAAAGAAGAAGTGTGAGTGGGAGAAAGATTGTGGAAGACGAAGTGAGGAAAGGTGTGAGAGGAGGAAAGTGTGTGAAAAAGTACGATGAAGGTGTGTTGGAGGCAGGAGTGAGGAGGAAGAGAGTGGGTGGTCATGAGGGAAGGAGAAGAGAGTGTGTAGGGATGAGGAATGAGTAATTACATGGATAATAATATAAGATCAGTAACGAGTGAGTGTGAAGAGCGTTAAAAGGCGAAAGTGACCCATTAGGCGCGAAGTGCATTTCGACTGGGAGGTACGTGTAGAGAGGAGTTAGAATGTGGTGAGTCAGTGAGTAGCGAGAAGAAAGAGTGGTGTGAGGAGAGAAGGATAGCACCGAGACGTGGTGAGGTGAAGAGTATAGGAAAAACTACTTAGAAGGGTGAGTTTGGTGGGTCGAGAGTTAAGAGTTGTGGAGTAGTAAGGTGAGAAGGGAAGGAGAAGAGAGGAGACAGTGGTGTGAGTAACGTGAGTCGGTAAAACGCGAGAGGTGGCGAGGAAGAAAGTAATGAATAAAGTGGAAGAGGGAGGAGAAATGTGAGAATAGGAGTGGAGGAGGGGAGAGAGTGAGTTCAAGGTGAGTGAGTGGAGACGTTAGATCGAAAGTGTTAAGATCATTGGTGGTGAAGATGAGAGTTTATAATGTGGAGATTAAAGGTTGAAGAGAAGAAGTGATGAACGTTGAGTGAGTAATAGAACGAGAGGGAGTGGAGACGGAGGAAGATGTGAAAAAACATTAGTGAAGTGAGAGGGAAGGTGGAGAGTGGAGGACAGTTGAGCGAGAAGGGAGGTAGAACGGAAACGTGGAATGAAAGAGAAAGAGGGGAGGGGGGGAGCAGAGGAAGTGGAGAGTAGAGGGAGGTGGTGGATGAATGGATGGAAGGGAAGAGTGTAGAATATGTTGGATTAGAGGTAAAGTGGATAGAAGTGAGATGGAGGGAGTAGAAGAGAGAGAGTGAGGTGCGAGGACGATGGAGATGAGAAGGAGAGATGAGGAGAGGGTTGGTGAGAGAAGAGTGAGAGTCTGGGTGGAGGAGTGAGGACGAAAGTGTATATGATGGAGATGAAAAAGTGAGAGAGTGATAGAATGGGGAGTGGGTAGAGAGTGAATCTTGAGGGTGGTAGGATGGATGGGTGGAGAGGATAAGGAAGGTGGTGGTGAGTGAGAGGTGGGGAGGGAGAGTGAGGATGAGGAAGTTGAGGTGGGGAGGTGAGGTGAGAAGAGGTGAGAAATAAAAATAAGTGTGACACAAAAGTGGTGTGTAAGAGGTGAGATTAGAGAGGAGGTGGTTGAGAGTGTGAGGGTGAGGTATGGAAAGGTAAGGGTGGGTGGAAAGAAAGAGAGCCTACGTGAGGGGTGGGAGGGGGGAGTGGGGAAGAGAATGCGCTGGACTTTGGGTGTGAAAGTAAAACAAAAAAAAGAAGAAGAAGTAGCTAGAGAGTGGGGTGCAGTTTGAAAAAAAGTAACGTGATGGATGAGAATGCGGATGCGCAAGTGAGTGGTGAAGAAAATCAGTGAGGAAGTGGAGAAAGTAATAGAAGTGAGGAAGATTGGGGAAAGTTAAAACGGTAGAGAGAAAGTGCGGAGATTAGAGAGTTGAGAAGGGAGGAAAAAGGATGAGAGTGAGAGAGATGTTGTGTGATGGTAAATGTTATGCTGGTGAGGGTGTGGGTGAGAAAAACCTCTTCACTCTGGTAACTCTGGTCACCCCCTGTCATTTGCTTAATTGTCACCCACTCTAACATTTAGCTTTACCCCTCGTACATTGACATACACAACCCTCTTTACTCTGTGCGCTATGCACACACCTCTGTGACTGGCTTGACATAGCCCCACCCCTCTGAACATTCGACGTAGCGTGGTACAACCCCCTCGTAAACCTAATTGGACTGACCACCTCTGGATCAGTGTTAGTACATAAGCCCCCACCTGCTGAATCGACGCTTGATTCACCCCCCTTCATTCGTACGATTAGTACCCCACCGTTCTTAAACCCCAGTACTTGGAAACCACTCCTCGCTGTATGACCGTTGATACTAACCCACATGTGGCCCATGCTTGATTTATTTTTCAATGCTCCCTTTTCCACATCCTAGTCCCCATTTTCTTCTTCCTTACTTATTACTTACATCTCGGGAGATCGGTGGACTTCATGTCGCAATTGTTACTATCTAGGGTAACAGGCACGGTATACGTTTCTTCCCCTTAATGCTTAGTCACTACTTCTCTGTCATTACTATGTGTTATTTTCTTTGGGGGGAACATGACATCGGCTCTTTGTGTTCTACAGCCGCATATTCATGCTAGATGCTTCTTACATTTAAGATTTCAGCAATGTGCACCAACGTGAATCACTGCAAATATCCTCGCGAGTGACGTGCGAATATGAGCGTGAGTCACATCTCTCTGGGTGGTCCATCGAGGTATAGCGACACGAACTTAATCTTTTTCAAATATTCTCAAGAACAAACAGCTGAGTAAGTTCAGTGAGCGATTGTGTATATTCATTATTCACATTGATTTTCGATCTGTGAACTTTGAGGTTATTGGGTTATTCATTTTTTGGAGTGGGGGAAAAATGGAAACCCAGAGTTTGATCAAGAAGGTGGATTACAGTTCTCCAGTTCTCAGGAAACGCGTGTGGGCGTGCTGTTAATCCGCTACTCGGAGGCTTGAAGGTTTGGGAGGATCGGTTTAGGACGGGACTCTGGCAGGGACCTATGAGGGTAGGCAGCCCGGGAATTCAGGCTCGACCATCCTTATGCGTTGATCGTGAATGAGCAACGATGTTGCGCCAGGAAGGCTGCGTAAAACTGTGCAAATCAGTAGTTGCAATAGAGTATTGATCCCTAAAGAGCTGTGGCGACTCCTAACGGATCGACCCGGAAAGATCCAACTTACCATTCCAAGTCCGTGACAGGCACACCTGCTACCTTTATTGTGCACTATGGAATGCGAAACCTGGACTAGGCTTAGGAAAGCGACCTTAGGCTGTTCAAGCTGATTACCTGCTTCGTAAAAGTGGTCGGGTCGTTTATGGCTGCACGGCCTTACGCGTGTGGTTTCACTATGAACATTTTATCTCTCTCGTTCTTTTCGATTTAATTGACACGCCATGATCGCTACGCGCAATTATCCCACGGATTGTGTGAAAATTTTTCGTTTCTTTGGGACCGCACATGATGTTCACAGAAAATTTATTTTCCTCATTGATTTGGGTAAAAAACAATCTGGGAGAACAGCAAATTGGAAGAAATGCCAGTCAATCGAGAATCGCTGAAGGAGTTCAAGTCTCGATTACAACTAAAGGTCAAGATGGTTGAAGAGGATTCACGTGCGTACGTTATTTTCATTAATCGCAAACCGGATATCAATCTAATTGTGTAGGTGAATCACCCATCGCTGTAGCATTCTTCGTGTGAGTCTGTCAGTGCCCCTGCCATTTGTGTCTGGTTCACAGAAGTGCTAATACGACAATTGCCATCAATCTTTAGAAGAATTTGTGGAGTTGCTTGCGTAAAGGCTTCCAGATGACTTGCTAAGAGGGAACATATGGTTAGTAAGCTCTTTCACTCTTGTTGGTTCACAATGTGTCAAATTTTTGGGCATTCGTATAATGACTTCGCCTGCCCCCACCACGCCCCCCCCCCATCTCTGGTCCCCAAAAGGCTCTCGCAGCACCCGCCCCCGCCGCCCTCCTTCCCGCTCGTTCGTTCCGTATGAGATGATGCCAGAAGGGAGTGGAAGGCGAATGAATGGAGGGTATGGGAGGTTAACAGATTGCTATATAGTTGTTACCAGTATTGGTAATAATTTTTGCAAGGACATGACACTTGTGGCAGAAGCTTCGCAGAAAGCGAAGAATTGTGAGCGCGAATTATTCCCCCCTGGAGTATGACGTGACCTTCTATCCATCGTGTGACTTTTCCAGCCCATAACTTACGTCGCACTCTTACTATCTACCCTTCCACAGATCACAAATCTCGTTTTTGTTCGCAAATATATTAATTCACCATCATCCTCTGTTAACAACATTTCGAAACAGCAATTTACTTTACCTATTATCCTAAACTCTCCTTGTTTGATCAGTACGAGAGTATTGCTTTCGCTGGTCCATTTGTAAATTCGACGTTTCCAGACATTGTTCTCCAGCCCTTCATGAGTATATTGCCAAGGTGGTATATCTTGCCACAGATTCGGCAACCCCAAACGGGACTTTTTCTATGATTCCCTAATTTTTAGTGAAACTATTTCATACATTTATCACAACAAAATTATTACTCACATCAGTACTAATTTTATTTCTGCCTCTGTGCTATTCATTTACCTGTATTAGCATTAGGGTAACTAACATTCGTTTACTCTTTTGAATCGCAAATACAGATTGGACCGTGCGACCGGGTTACGAGTACTTTTCTGAGCCGTGGGAGGTGTTGTAGAATTGATGGTGTAAGGCAGAGCGTTTATCTTTAACCATTTCTGTGGTGTTCCATTTTCCTCTGATCAAGGAGTCAAAGAGATCGCCTGGGAGCAAGCAGTACAAGTACGAGACGCATCTTTGTGAATCTAGGAACAAATAAAGTGTTGGTGGTGATATATTGAGATGGTTTAGTCATCTTTTGAAGGTTGAACCTGCCCTAAGCTTAGTATTTAAACTTATTTTTATATTAATTTAAGTATATATATAATAATATGAAAAAGGATAGTGCAAAGACTTATTGAAATTTTAATGTGCTCCCTGTTATACTTGAAAAAGCACACCCCATAAGGCTAGTCATTGTTGTTGTATGAATTGCAGATCTGAGGGAGAACGAAAGTCTAAGAGCACATAAGGACTTTGTTTGTAAGATAGAATAAAGCGTGAAGTAAGGAGCAAAAGGATTATTTGGAAAGTGAGTAAAATCGCCGTGTTACTCAGATTTTCGAAAGTAAAGCATGTGGAATTGGAAGTCTGAGAGGAGAGTGAGAGGAGAAATCGGAAGGAAGAGAGTGGTGAGTGAAATGTGAGTGGAGGAAGGGAAGGAGAAGTGATGAGATGGGAAGATGAGTCAGAGGGGGGAAGAGAGTGAAAGAGGAGACAGGGAGAGTGAGTGAGTGCAGTAGAGGGAGAGATGGACACGAGGAAAGCTGTAGTGAGTGAAACAGTAGACGGATAGTAGAGTGCAGAACCCCCTCCCTCATGCTTACCTCCTCCCAATACTCCAGTGTGCAATCCCCTTCTGTCCTTCCCCCTTCCTCTCTCCCTATCCGTTGAGTGACCGTGAAACTGACGGACACCGTGAAGAGAGGTCGGGAGTCACGACCCGCCAGGGGAAAGCAGGTGGACTATCGTGAGAGCAGTTTTGGGTGGAAGCATTGACTTGTACCGACAGCGCCTCCTTCTTCAGTCATTCCACGACTCGGCCCCCCATCCTCGAGATAGTGTGAACACACCACCGTCCCTCAGTCTCTGCTGTGGCTCCCCCGTCCTTGCTCTCCTCCACCCTCTCTCTCTCCCTTCGCAACGTCCGTCCATCTGCTTCCTTCCCTCAAACCTCCTGTGCTCTCCCTTCCTCTTCTTTCCCACCCCCTTTATGCTCCCCCCATCAGTAGAAGTGAGGGTTGTATTTGCAAGTAGAATAATAATACGCGCAGTACTCCTGTTTGAATTTTTCAGATCGTGTTCGTTATTTCTCTTGACTAATGTATGAATTGGCATTGACTTGGATTAGGGCACAATCAAAAATCCACATTTCCTGAGTGCATAGTTTAATTATAGTGTAGCTTTTCACTTAGTTCCACCCTGTCAATCCTGCTGTACCCGCGGGCATTTACAAAGATTTTTCCAGCTGACAAAAAGCGTGTTGAAACGGCCCTTTCGTTAGTGAAGATGCTGGAGCAGAGCCTGCCTTTGGGTGTCAGGGTAATGTGTTGCACCTGTGTGCTGTACATTGCCTACTTGTACTTCAACCTACCACTCCTTTTCACATCATGTTTGCATATGTGATGTTGCCTTTCTGAACGCATTAACTTTCTGAATCTCATAAATACGATTTTACTAAACACACAAACAATTATGGAGTGTTCGGTATGACATGGAGCTTTGAAAGTTTCTCAGACACGTGATGCAAAAATCAACCAAATAAATGCCAACTTACATTGTCAACACACAGTACTGTACAAAGATTTAGGATATTTTCCTTTTATGGTGCTATTCCATATAAACATTTTTACAAGTTAAGCAGTATGCAATATAGGGTGGATAACCAAATTCAAATTTCTGTGAAGTCTATTGACAAATCCCAGTTACTTTGAAGTATGAAAATTAATTAGAAAATGTATTGTCTTGTTTTTTTGCTTACATATTATATAATCATGTGCTACCTATAGACACTTAACACAAATGAAGCATACTGCAGGAAACAGATTTGTGGACTGTTGTACAGGAAATGTTACTATTTGTCACGATCGCATATAGCAGAAAGTGGTTTCAGCACATCGTCGCGTATGTACGGTCTGCCTTTTGTTAAGAGCCGTACCATGGAACCATTTCAAGGGAGGAAAGTGTGAACTTCACGCAACAATTTACATGCATTTACAGTGCACTTGAAGCATTAGACATTAACAAGAAACCGTATTTGCAGAAAGTAGTATGTCGATCGTAATTCGCTTCAGCCTTTATTGTGCTCGGCTGTGAAAACAAATAAGAAGGAGGAGGAGGAGGCAGGTGGAGACAACGAGGGAGAAGAAGGAAGAATAAGACAACAACATGGTGTTTTAGCAGCTCCCGATTTAACTTCGTGATTTCTTGTATTTTTGCCTTGTTATCAGCCTTGGTAGCTTATATTATGAAACCTCGAACAAGAATAAAAGCTACTTTGTAAAGGCTTGTGGAATGACTATATAGCAGACGTTTTTCAAGTATTAATTTGTACACTCTTTACCTGAGAAGTGTAGAAGATGCATCTTCAAAAATTGCCACCAGAGCAGTATGGCTCGTTTACAAGTCCTTCTCAAGACTACGTGGTAAGTATTCTAGAATTACTGCTCATTTTGAAGTAATCGAACAGCAGTTCCATTACTGTGAGCTACAATAAACCACAATAAATTTTGCAAGTAGCGCTCCCCCTCCCCTATGTGACTATCTAGGTTGGTATCTCAGCTTTTGAATGAAGAAGACTTTCTAAAATCAATGGACGTACACAAGAGTCGTCAAAGACAGAAACGCAGCTAGGATTCAGTGTCCTAGTGGAAATCTTTAACGGTGGAAAAAGATTCATTTTCGCAACGAAGATAATGATCCAACACACTTTCACATGTTAGTCAAAGCAGTATGTTTGGAGAACAAAATCGGTTACAGTGTTGTGCTCCAAGTGCTTAGAATGGCCAACCCAGTGTCGAGGCATTACATGAGTGTCATCGAGGCCACATGGGTTACCTGGAAACAAAGACGCAGAGAAACCCAACTTACGACTTACGGACTGTGGAATGTACGTACAGGATATTTTGCACAGATATTCTGTAAAAGTGCTTCATCATTTGCAAGGAAGCATGGTGTGAAATGATGGGCAACTAACATAGGTGCAAGGCAGACACACAAAAATATTCAGTCTATTAAAATGACACTATCTGTATTTTGCTCAGCCGTTTGTTTCAGCACATTTATAACAGCTTTAATTTACAATAGTAGCCTGGTGTTGGCTTACGGTTAAAGTATGGATGGCTTAAGATCTTAGGTTTTGAGTTAGAGCACCGTCAACCTGTTAAAAAATATCACCAGGTGGGTTGACTGAGCTTCTGGGTTGGCAAAATGAGTACCAGCTTACTGGTAAAAAGTGGCACACTACACGCTTCTGACAACTCGCACTTCCAGAAAATGATGCAGCACAGCAGCCCCAGGCTGCATACTAAACAACAACAACAACACAACACATTGTACAAATAAGTAAACAACGATAAGCTGTGTATCACTCAATCATTGATGATTTTATCTAAAAGATGGAATTCATTGCAATAACCCAAAGATTGTGCACAGCACTCGATATATGATTACAATATTTCACCATGGGTTTCTTTAGAATTTATGTAAAAAAATGTGTTTATGTTTCTTATTCGTGTTTTGAATACACCATAATGATTTTTTGACTTCTTCTTATGATTGATACAATAATGAAATGTGTTTTTTGTGAAACGAAGTAAAAAAAAAAAAAGACGAAAAAAAAAAAAGAAGTTTCCAAATAGGGGGCCCTCATTGTTTTTTGTATTTTGCTCTGCGAGTTAGGGAATAGCCAATTTATGGTCAACTACAAATGCCACCGTCCACCAGATGCAAATGTGCTTTGAATCAAGACGCAACATTAAGTAGACGTGGCACGTTTATTGCAATAATGTACTTGTGCTCTTTGCCAGTTTAATACAGTATTGCGACCATGCATGTCTGAGAAATGGGTTGGGGACACATTGAGTAACAAGATGGCCGCCAGTCGGCCTTCTTGATCTGATCTCGAGAAAAAATGATGTCCTATGTAAAAGCCAGCATTCCTTATTGTATGCCAAGTTTAAACAAAGGTCGGTAAATGCAGTCTGAGAAAGAGTTAGACGTGTTTGATACCGGGTTGTTTTTTTTTTTTTAACAACTAAATGGCCACCCGTCTACCATTCGGCCATCTTTGATCAGATCACAAAATAAGTGAGGTTGCACGTGATTTCCATCATGTATTTGCTTTTGCTAAATTGAACAAAATTGAGACCATGCACATGGTTGCAGAAATGGTTGGACACCATTGAAGTAAACAAAAATAGCCACTGGTCGGCCATGTTGATCTGATCTCGGGAAAAATGACGTGCATGATGTAAGCCAACATTCATTATCTGTGTGCAGGCTTGAAGAAGTTGTAAATGCTTGTCCGAGAAATGTGAGGACGTGTTCGATGCCGGGGGTTTTTTACCTCCACAACAGCCGCTTTGTCGGACCATCTTGATCACATCGCAAAACAAAATGATATAGCAATGTAGAACATAATTATTAATCTTTTTGAAGTCGAAGAAAAATCAAGTCCTGCATGTCCGAGACTATGGTTATGGACGGCACGCACGCAACAGGACACCAAAATTGAGACCAATGATCCATAAGCCCCCAATTTGACTAAGTTCAACAGGGCTAATAAATGCTATAATCTTATATATTAGTTTCCGACGTTTGTTGGTTCGTGTCGCGCTATCTTCGAGCTTGGGTTCTGCGCTCGGTAACGTGATATTCGCGTTACATTTATCTCAAGAGACATATGAGTGCATGGTACAAAAAAGAAGGTAAATAAATGGTTCTGAAACAGTGAAATCGTATTCCACTTATGATTAAAAGTAAAGTGATTCTACTGATGACTCTGGCCAGCAGTTCCTTGCTCAAACACGCCACCCCAAATGTCGCGAGAGCGCGGTTATGCAGTCTTCATTAAGACGGGCTATAATCTTCATTAATAACAGGGGCTAATATTCCATATTTTTGCAGATGAGCACCAAACATAGCACTTTCTTTATTGAAGCCATGCATGCTTGAGTTGATGTATCGAGCACCGGTTCTTGTGGATATATTGAGGATTAAGCAGTTGTTGTGTGCTTTCGCGTTGCAGAATGATCGCATCCCATTGAACCAACTTCTCACCAGAGTGTTTTCTGACTTTCACCATAATCTCTGCCCAGGACCGATACTAGACAGCATATTGCCGAATGGTAATGCTTCGTTCGTGTTAACACCACCACTATCCTCTAACATTCCTTCTCATTGATGTTGCTCGATTCTATGGAAGTTGATAATGGACTTCCACTGAGTTTGACTGTAGTGTGTGTCGCTCTTCTGCAATTTTGCAATTGGATGGCTATAAATTCATTTTGTCGCAGTGACCGTGCCAATGTCTTTAGGCGATGTTTGCATGTTGGCTATTTTTTTATTTTTTATACAAACATTAGGTTCATGGAAAGTGGAGGTAGCAAGAGGTAAAAGCGACAGAGTTGACAATGAGACAGGGGCACAGTCTGGATATGCAAAGTAGGGAATGAATGACAGGGAAAGATGGAGTAGAGGTTACAGCGTGAAAGTTGGGGGAGAGAGAAGCGGAAGAAAATCAAGAGATAGTTTGTGTTGAGGGTTCAATGGTGGTGGTGTGTTGGTGTGTGGTGTGTGCTGTGCGCGGTATGTATGTATATTAATATTATATGTGTGCGGTGTGAATATATATACGTATTATAGTAGTGTCTAGAGTATATATGGGTATATATTGGAAAATAAGAAAAACAAACAAAGTGAGTAGTAGTATAGTTAGCTGTTGGGATGCCACAAATTTGTTCCCTTGTGGTGGGAATGTTCACCAGAGCGACGTGTTGGTTTCTATAATCAAAGCACGTGACTGCTTGTGGTATACGATATAATGCCTCAGAGATTGTCTTAGTTATCTAAGACCACACATAGACAGAAACGTCATTCTAGTAAGTTACGTGAATTGATATCATAAGATATCTCATATCAGCAAACAAGAATTAAATCTCAGTAATGTGTCGTGCGTTTTAATTTGAACTCCAGAGCTAATCGAGGCTATTATTTGTCTGAGACACCAGAGCTTTTGATTTCAAGTGTAGAAGGGATATTTTATAGTTGAAGAAATGATGTGATTAGGTTACCAGTGAACCTGGGGGCATCATCATTTGATGCAGAAACAGTGCGTAGCGGAGTGGACGAGTGTGTATTCGTCCCAGTTGTACTTAACATATTCCAAGTATAGCCATTAGGAAAGTTTATGGCAAAACTGTTTTTGGACCTGACTGCTAATTTGTGGATTTTCTTGAAAAACCGCTATCATCCAATGCAAGTAGGAAGGTGACTTGATATGCAATTGAAAATGACGGAGTAAGTCCACACCACTGCTGATTGAAGCCCTAAAGATGGATGGTGCGCTCAGACTGTTGAACTACTTCAGTGTGAAGTATTGGCGTGCTGCAGAACTCCAAATGCATATTCCCAAACAGTCAGACCTGTGATGGTTTTAGGATGTTGAAAAAACCCTTTTGCTGGTGTTATTTCCTGTTTGTTTGATCGCTTCAAAGAACATCTGAGTTAAAGTATTGATGAAGACTTACAAGCATTGCGTTTAAAATAGCTGCACACCTCGTCCCAAGAGTTTCTGCCACAGATGGGTATCAACTCCACCAGAACGATGAGATAAGTGATGTCATGGCAGAGTAAACACTTGTGAAGAGTAGGTGAGAAGTGTCTCCATTTGAACTGTCCCGCAATTTTTTGGATTTCTGCAAAATAGAGAGATCAGGACAATAGGCACTTGAGATGAACAGATGGCACCGACACACAACACCAACACACGCACGCACCACACACACAAACACCCAACGCACACAACACACACACACACACACACACACACACACACACACACACCACACACGGCAAACACAGATGAGCATACACACAGAAGAAACAAGATGCCAGACACAAGTGATCACCCACAACAAAACAAGTCAGACACAGTGATCACCCCACACCACAACACACACACACACACACACACACAACACACACAACACACACACACAACACACACCACACACACACACACACACACACCTGAGGCAAGTTTATTTTCTTTCTATGTGTGAACTTTGTGTGGGTAGCTATAAGCGGCTATAGTAACATTTTTGAAATGACAATGTGTATGCCTCTCATTCCTTATCTCAAATCTGCCAACTTGTAGTTAGATTGTACAGACCCCCGAATTTGTTAGTTAGACTTGTACAGACAAGAATAAGATATGAGGCATAATACTGCACACTTACTAATTTTTCACCCTATGGTTGGTTGTGATGCAGTACTTTTTATTTGATTGGAATGAAATAGTTAGTCATAATGCAAAACTATTTAAAACAAGTTTCATTGCCATATTCATAAGTTTCGTACATTTCTTGGTGTGCACCTGCTGTATTATGTAATACTTGTGCCTGGTACTGTTCTGGAGTGGATGTCCAAACAAGGCGCATCATGACGTAGGGCTTGTAGGCAGGATTGCAGGACTCAAAAGCTACGAACGGCAAGCGTGAGTCCACGTCTTAATGAAGTGCTATTTCCCACCACTGAAGCCCCACCAGGGCACAACTTATAGAAACATACGAGCCAAACCGTCAGGATCAGTTGGCGAAGGTTGAAAACTTTTATGAATGCCACCATTCTGCATCTACGATGGTCTTTCCTTTTGGCACATTGGGTTACTAAAGGTCTTTTTATTCGAATGAGAGTCGATGCAGAGGCGACATTCTGGCACGGTGAGTGGATAACATCATTGGCTGAAGTGCGGCCGTGTGTGACCGTGGTGATCAATTGCCTGTCAGAGGGCAGGATTTGTAAATTTGTTTAGAAGTACCAGCAAGTTTCGTGCGCCTAGTCTTCGCAGAAAGGAACCCGATGGGATTCTTGATGAAGCAATCCAAGCTGAGAAGACGGATGTGCCAATGTGTCGGTGCAAACAGAGAACTGTAGGACTGTTGCTCTCAAAGTGTGGGAGTGGGGAGTGCTCGTCACACTGCCGCACATGAATTTCATTTGCAAGACCGATCACATCATGTGCGTATTCGGATGTGAGATGGTTATGCGTGTTAGCAGGCAACGTATGACTGTGCGCGTGGCAGAAGCACGGTTGCTCTGTGCAGATTATGCATGTATTGTAACTGTGTCGACATAATCCACGCGATGTTCACCATAACAGTGTCAGGAGGGGTCATACTGATGTGCTGGTGACATATGAAGTAGTAGTCATCAAGGTTGTTAAGATATTTAATCGGGGTCGATATGCCAGCCTGGATGAGGAACGCAGATTCGCCCAAAATCCAAATGACGGGTGGCTCCGTAGTATATGTTTAAGTATGGATTGACCATGTAGTTCGTTGTGTCTGTTGACAAATAACCGGGCCGATGCCGTATGTGTTTGGGACGGTGGCGACTTTGCTTTGAGCGAATGTCTGGTACCAATGGATCGGGGACGTGTTCGTCAACTCCACATGTTATCGGATTTGAGCCCACCGATGCACATACATGCCTTCGCGGATTGAATGGTTTGCATCAGCAGGTGAACTCCGATCATGTTGAGGGGTGGCGAGGTGTTGAGTGAGAACGGGTGAGAGCGATCTGTGCGATTATGCGTATTACCGTGTGAGACATAGTCCTGGCGATGAACTCACATATAACAGTTTAGGAGGTGCATTTCTGCATTGCAAAATTTAGCTTTTTCTCCACCCGTAGGTAAATTTTAATATCAGTGATCAGTGAGTCAATGTGTGGTTAGATGAAGCTTTATAATATCATATGATATATAGGTTAATATGAGGGCCGGTGAGGAGAGTGATTAAGGACATTTTTTAATGATATGGACCGGATGACTATGAAGGGGTTAAAATAGTGCTTATATGCATTATAACTCCAAAGTGAGTGCGACCGATGTGGCCGTGTACATCACGCTCCTACGCGTCGCCTCCTGAAAGATATATGTATAGATAAGGTGAGATGATAGTTGATATGAGGATACTATATTAGAGTATATTATTATATATATACTTGTAATATATAGTAGAATATATTGTTACGGGCTGTGACATTTGGCACAACACCAGAACAGGTCCTTAGGATCAGTTATGTCCACGTAGTTATGTGCAGAGTAGTTCGCAGCTACCGATTGTCTTAGAGAGAATTAATTCGTGATTCACGGCATGCGACCTTTGAGGATAAGCCGTTTTCTTTTCTCTAACCATTATTATGGACCAATCAATCCCCCAACACCATCGCCACCACCAACATATTCCCAACAACTACAACTCAAACACCACCACCTTCGCCTCTTTACCTCCACACTCCACCCCGCAAAACATCGCTTTCACCCCTTCTCAAACGACGCCCACAACAACCAAATCGCCACCACCAACATCGTGCCCAACACCACAACCAAATCAACCACCACCTTCACCCTTTTCCTCACTTACCAGTCAACAACGCCACCCCGCGCAAGCAGTTCGCTTCGCTGCCATCGCGGAGACAACGCCATCTTCACGCTTTCAGGAGAGCGCTTCCGATATTTCTACCATGTCCGCTTTGCCTGGAGGTCGGAGTTCACGCAGTCAGGGTACGGAGCGCTCCGATGATTGTCATCCACGTCCGCTTGCGAGAGGGTTGGTCTGGCAGTTCACGCTGTCGGGAACGAATAGGCGCTCCTGGATGGATAGTATTTAGCCACGTGAGCCGCTTTGACCCGGGAGATGGTCCGGAGTTCCACTCTGCAGGTGGAACGGGAGACAGCGCTCCGATGTTTCCCGACGTCCGCTTGCCAGGGTCAAAGTCACCTAGTCGACGGCGAAAGCCTCTGGTGATTTACACAATCGGCTCGCCGGCCAGCCTCGTGAATTACACGCACATCGGCTCGCCGGACAAAGCCTCTGTTGAAGGCGAAGCCTCGGTGAATTTACACACATCGGCCTGCAGGACGAGACCGCGAAGCCTCGTGAATTACACACATCGCTCAGCCGGGACGAAAGCCGCGCTTGTCGAGGCGAAGCCTTGGTGAATTACACACATCGGCTTCTGCACGGGAGTCAGGGGCATCGCTGAATCGGCGAGTGTTTTTTGGTGATTTCGTAACACGTCCGGCTTTGCCGAGGTGTGAGAGGTTCAAGGTCAGGAGGGGGTTCTGATGTCTCGCGTGCCCCGCTCTATAGAAAGGGCAGATCAGAACGGAGGTCAGGGCAGGTTTCTGCGTTTTACGGAGCTCGAAGGGCTGAGAGAGTGAGAGTGTCGGGAGCAGTGATCGGTGCGATCCGGTTTGCCAGTGTTGGTGGACGGAGCTCAAGGACACCAGTTGTGGGAGAGACGGTCAGTGGTGTCAGAGCGAACAGTTGGTGACGGGCAGTGAGACGTGGAGAGAGAGGTCTCGGAGGCAAGAACAGAGGTATCATTTGGAGAGAGGACCACAGCCGGGGAAAAGGGCGAGTGGGGAGGCAACAGCGTCAGGGACGAGATTTGCCTCGGAGCCATAAGCCCCGGAGGTGCAGGAGGAGTCTGCGAGTGTATCGAGCGTCAAACTCGCTAAAGAGCATGAGCTGGCTAGAGGCATCGGCATGCGTGAGAGGTGAGCGGGTTGCAATCAGGCATTCCAGCTCTGCATACCGACAGCATTCGCGCATGTATTGAGAGAGCCCGGTAACCCGTCTGCTGAGAGACATTGACCTTGCTGAGAGAGCATCACGTGCTGAGAGAGCCACAGCAATTCCCCCGATTACCGAGTGGGCATGGCTGACGTGAGAGACGCCGATACCGCCTGTCCTTCCGCGTGAGGGGTGGGACCTGCTGGGTGTGGCGTGGAGTGCGTGACGAGCGTTGGAGAACGCCTGGAGGAGAGGTGAGCAGACCGCAGCCAGCCGGTGCGGAGACAGGCGCGCCACCGCCAGGCGTGGGGGAGTAGAGGTCCGACTGCCACTGTTGTCCACGAAGGGCGCGGGTAAGAACCCTTCGTCTACGTGGCCTGACCGTTCAATCCAGCTCACGTCAACATGCGTCCACGGACCTGTCTGCACCCTTGCTTTCGGACGGCTGGCTTTTTCTTTCGCTTTTGTAACAATGCATGTTTGGCGCCGAATCTTAGTAAGGTAGACTTGTTTAGATGGACTTGTGTGCGAATAGTAAACGCGATTTAGTGGCGGGGTGGGCTGTGAGAGGAAATTCTTCTTATCGCTGCTATTAGACGAGTGTAATACTGGTGCAATGATTCAGTTGCTGTGACTTAAATTACATAGAGCAATTGGTCTAATTAAATTCGGAGCATGTTATTGAACTGTTTCACCCGTTCGTTGCGTCCTAATTCCCTGTTTTGAAAGTGCATCTTGGGCATTCACGGAAAGAAATGGGATAGAGGTGGCATGTAAGACCGAATATAAACGTGGATAGCTCATACGTCTGGAGGTTCAGGTGAGAGTGAGGAGAGGTAATAAGAGCAACCGGTGTCGGTTACTCACTGTAGCAGTCGGAGACGGACCCGTATTAAGCGTTTCGAGGGTGTTGGAGGAGGTCCGGACTGCGGCGAAGGTACGATCGAGAGTTGAGGGAGTAGAGCCGGAAGTATCGACTACTCGCAGCGATGAGTACTTAGGTAGAGGATCGAATTATGTGCGAGCAAACGCATGGCCTGGGCGGGGGGTGGCAATGTGCACATCGTCGGTGAGGTTAAACCCCACCGGTGGACTAGCTCCTGGGGTAGTTCCATGAGAGGGTCACGACTGTTGTCGCGACCTGAGTGGCGATTGCATGGTCAACATATCGAGACGTGTGTAAATCGCACGCCGGCGCGTGGCGCACGAAATTCGGTGCAACAAGTTACATATTGGAATTCGCAGTATTAGATATGATATGAGATAGTCCTCGTATATTGTGCGAGTTTTTTCCGGCTGTTGAGTGTAGTGATGTCGTGTGGTGTCGTGTGGATGTAGATGGAATGATGTGTGATGTGATGTGTGTGTGTGTGTGTGGGTTGGTGGATGTTCCTGCACAAGCGAAGCCACATGCGTGCATCGACTGTTCAGCATCCATGTAACGGGATTCGATGAACTTTGCCACGTGATATATATGCGGGAATTGTGCGGCAGTGTTTGTTTAATTCTCTCCTGTGGCCTTTTACAAGGACCCAATCCCAAGGGTTGCTGTAATGTAAGCCGGGCCGAAAAACGCGCCGCTTCGCCTCGGATACATTATTTCTCCAAACTTATCTCCTCGTACAGTTTTGACAATTTGTTCGAGAAACTCGTGAGAACTTCGAATTAACACTTTCGAAGAGTACCTTGAGAGTACTATTTTGAGTTCTGTTGGTTGTTGGGACGTGGGCTGGGGGATTTAGAAAAATTTTACTGCGATGGCCGATTTTGACTGGGTTTTATATTTTCAATGGTAATCCTTCAAAATGGGTGCTGGTTTATGCCGTCATGTTAAGGTGTGTCATACCGACTGTTGGTAGAACTACACTCGTCGTGTCACCTCTTGCGACTTTGCAGGGGATGCAATCAAACAGTCCCAGTGGAATCATTTTGTTTGTTATAATGCATGGTTTCTTACGACGATGGGCAGACGTAGCCAGCTGTGTAACCCGTACCATGGCTTACAGACACATGATTTTCCCATATTTCCGAATCCTGCCACCCCGCTCTTTCCGCGTCATATCGCCCCCCCCTCCTGCTCGCACCACATCCGACGCCCTTGCCACGCTCCCACCATCGCTCCCTCCCCGCCCCCCCCCGCTACCCCCCTCCCTCCTGGCTCCCCTCCCCCCCCCCCCCCCACCCCCCGGTGGTTACATTCTAGATGCACCTAGAAAATTTATTTCTAACTTATTATAGATGGTTCCCCCCATGTTGAGCCCCCGCCCCGTTTCCTCTGTTTTTGATCGTCCCACCTTTATCTACCCCCCCTTGGATCTTGGTCCCCCCACGCCCCGGCCGCCGACTCTTACCTGCATGTCGGTCTCCATGTTCACACGCTGCGTGCGAGTGGTCCGAGCAACATGATCACTGACCATCGTATGGATCCGTATTTAATAATCGAAATACTTAGCACAAAGCAACACTTGTGTTATGGGACACACCCCTCACACACCCATCTCCTGTTCCCCCACATCACGCAGGCCAAGAATGGCCGATGGCGGCCATCTTTAGTTGTAAAAAAAACAAAACGTGTGTCAAACACGTCCTTACCACTTCTCGGACATGCAGTTACCGATCTGTCTTCAACTTGACAATAATGAATGTGCGTTAGAATAAGCACCAGGCATTCCCCCCCCCCCCCCGGCATCAGATCAGATGGCCGATGGACGGCATTTTATTTTACTTAACGTGTTCCCAATCATTTTCTTGAATGCATGGTCTGATTTTGTTCCTCATGTTGTGCCACCAAATACAGTACAACTCACTCTATTTTGCATCTGATCAAACATTGCAATGGCTAGCACTGTCGGCCATTTTATGGATATTTTTAAAAACATTGGTGTTGAGCAACGTCCTCAACCGTTCTAGCATCATTACGTGTTAATTAACTTGGCACGCAGAATGAATGATGATTTTTTTTTTTTTGACCCAAGTTAGCCTGTGTAAGAGTTATACACAGAGGACATATAACAAGAACAGAGGATGAGACGGAGAGGGGGGCACAACAAAAGTAGGGGACAAGACATGATTATCTGTGGAAGGGGAAGATGGGGCTGGTGAATGAGGGAAAACGATGGCACTTACAGGGACTTCCAAGAAGGAAACATGGATTGGGAGTGGGTTTGTGGCTGCGATTAACGGGGGTAGAAAGATCAAGATTTGTTGGATGGAGGAAGGTATTGAGATGCAGTGGTCAAAAGCTGTTTTGAAGCTTGGTATGAGTGGGCATTGAAGAGTTGTGAGAGTTGTTCAGAGGTGGGAAAAAGAGGAATGAGAATGAAGGTGGGCAGTGGTCTTGATTTTTGGCGTTTCACCCGAAAGGGGTTAAGTTTAATTGGCGGACCTTGAGCCCCTGAGGAACATATGGGGGGATTTTGTTGGAATTTGGAAGCTTACTGCACACATTCAGTCCCTATAGATCGTATATCCGGTGAGTATGTGTTTCTGTTTAGATTGACGCAAAGTGAAAGGATCCAAGTTAAATTGGCCTCTCCCTCCATGTTGTACATGTGTGCTGTCTTGATAGGATGGTTTTTATTCTGTATTAACTGTATCGATCATGTTATTTAGTTATTTTCTAAAACGATGTCACTACTCTCACGACTACTCTCACTTTAAATTACACTTTCTCTATTTAACACCCGCGAAAACAATTCCACGATCCACACACCACCTTTAATTATTTATTTATTTACAGAAAACAATTCCACGAGCCACACACCACCTCCAATTATTTATTTATCGAAAACGATTCCACGACCCACACACCACCTTCAATTATTTATTTATTTACCGAAAAACGTAAGCTCACTACGTTATACACTATGATGAATCCGAACCGTGTAAACCCGAGTACCGGTATATATATATCATAAAATGAATATACCCATAATAAGAGCCTACGCTCAGATACCTAAAATGAACAAGTACCTATATATTACGGTATTACCTGAACTGGCTCTATACTCATTTCTCAAAAGACATACACCTGCCCTAGTTTATATATTATATATTAGTAATGTACCCATAATGTAAAGAAATCTTATATTACAGAAACGGACCGGAACATTTAACAAAGGATATTTATTTAAATGGGGCTATGCGAGGTAGCACCAAGGAAGCAGAGTTAACCCCGATATAGTTGATAGAAATAGCAATTTTATACACGACGAAGGGATTCGCCACTTAGCATAGGAGCACTGAGATCACGAAATACTCTGTCATTGCGAAGAGAAACACTACACCTGACGACAAGCTAGACATCAGTCATGCACTAGACACCCAAAAAAACAGAATTGAGGTCTCACGATCAGCTATTTCTGTTTCACTTCTGGCCTATGTCAAGCATGTTTCATGCTCGAGGAAAGCCGTATTCTTGGCACGCGAAACTAGAGGCGTGACTGGACCTTTCCGCCTCATGCCTCCTCTATTCGACGATCCGGGAGTGAAAGACAGACCTGAACGCTACAAATGCCACAGCCGAACCCACGATTCACAAGGACTACCCATTTGAAAAAGAGCTATTCGTATATGCCACTGAGGGCGATCGCTCCTGTGGCAGGGACACTCAGTCACACAGACGTTACCAGACGAAACACGCTCTGGCTGCGACACGACAAACACACATCACCACACACAGCGACGGATCGACTGCTCATAGAAGACCACAAGACGTCCGAAGACCGACAGGACAACGCACTCTTCCGAACACCACAGCTAAGACAACAGAAACACCGGAAAACCGATAAACCACGCACCCTCTCTCTCCTCATATCTGCCTCGTTTTGCACCCACTCACCTCCCTCCATGGTGAGCCCAGACAAAGAGAGTTTATTACATCTAACCCAACGCCTCACCTCATATTTCGGTCTAAGCAAGCGAACGCAAACCCGACTTGTGTACCATGAATATATAGTAGGCTTAAACACCAGAGCGCAATGCGGTCAGACGATTGATTGTGGGGCGAAACTCGTTATGTCACACGGTTACAAAAACTAGTACCACTATAAATAAAGTAAACCACAGGGGGTGCCTCGGTCTGCGGAGATCAATCCGGATTCTTCGCCGAGCACGTAAACGGTCACTATGAAATTGAGGGTGTGTACGCTATGCGGGTTGCGTCGAAGAAGGTCGTTCTTCA
>CM068964.1:36629567-36650367 GCA_035128595.1 Eptatretus atami
GCCATCGTGCGGGGAATGGTCCATAGTGTTGTTGTTATTTTTGTGGATATAAATTCAAGAGCTAAGAAAATAACTCGCAGCGCACATACGAGGTGTGTTCAAAAAGTATCCAACCTTAATTTTTCGTGCGTAAACAAATGAAGCTAGGGAGTAATCGTATGCGTGAATATTTTCCTGCCTGCAGAAGCTGTCAGTCGCCGACAGACCACCGATGAGTGAGGAAGTGTAAGTGAGCGCAGTCGGATTTTCGTTTTGACAAAATGACGGATCACTGTGGTCTCATCCAGTGATCACTGTGTTGAAGAAGTTGGGATCACCGTTCACAATCTCCAGCATGTCCTGTGCGATCTCCAAACGGAGTTGCTTCTGCTCGATCGTTAGCAGCTTTGGCACGAACTTCGCTGAGATTCTTCTTAAGCCCAAATCCTCAGTCACAATGGAATGAACGGATCCAATGCTGACGCCCGCCTCGTCTGCAAGTTCTCTGATCGTGATTCGACGATCCTGCATCAGCAGGTCCTCACTTGGTCAATGACTATCTCATTTCGGGATGTTGAGGGCCTACCAGAACGTGCTTCACTTTCCACTGATGTGCGACCATCTTTGAAGCGGTTGTACACTCTTTTATCTGTGTGGTGCCCATTGCTTCGTTCCCGAAGGCCTGTTGAATCTTGCGGATCGTTTCCACTTGGAATCGCCAAGCTTTACACAAAAATTGATGCAGTAGCGTTGTTCAAGTTTTTCCGTCATTTTGTCAAAAACGAAAATCGCACGGCGCTCACTTACACTTCCTCACTCATCGGCGGTCTGTCGGCGACTGACAGCTTCTGCAGGCGGGAAAATATTCACGCATACAGATTAGGATCGCCTACATAGTGCACCAAACCACGCCTCCCTAGCTTCATTTGTTTACGCACGAAAAATTAAGGTTGGATACTTTTTGAACACACCTCGTATGTGCGCTGCGAGTTATTTCTTAGCTCTTGAATTTATATCCACAAAAATAACAACAACACTATGGACCATTCCCCGCCACGATGCGCGTGCCGAACACGCATGTGGGCGGAGTTCCCTCGGTCACCGAAGTACTGACTCCACACTTCGGCCAATCGGAAGGGGTCGAGCGCGTTTGCCGCCTTTCAGCCAATGGCACAGAGCGAGCTCCAAGAGAAGCATAGTCTCTTCGTGGGGCGGGGAATCGGACGCCCCGACATGCCCCCGGACCAATCACGGGGAGACGGCCGATTTCCCCCGGCGAATGAGGGGTGCGGTGACGTGAGACACGCCCCCCCCCCGACCCCGGTCGGAGAATAAATCGATGACGGCGCGGTCATCTCGTGGCTGGTCTCGTCTTGTCGCTGGCTCTGGTCTCGTCGCAGTGATCCCTCGCCTCGTCATTATTCGAGCTGGCTGGCGTCCGGGCTGAATCCTTGGTCCCTCGGTGCCTGGTATATCGGCGCGGGTTCGAGTCCCGCCACCGGACAAGATCGACGTTACCGCATGAGGCGGCAGGTGCAAGACCAGGCTCTTCCCTCAGCTCGTCTTCCCTCCCGAGCTGGACGGCACAAGAAAGGGCAACCAGCCCCATTTATTTGTGTGTGTTTGTGCGCCAGTCCGATAAGTAGACATTGCTTAAGTATCTCGCCCTTGTACATTGACTGCATATTCGGTTTT
The DNA here is from genome assembly GCA_035128595.1 of Eptatretus atami. Classification (NCBI taxonomy): domain Eukaryota; kingdom Metazoa; phylum Chordata; class Myxini; order Myxiniformes; family Myxinidae; genus Eptatretus; species Eptatretus atami. The sequence goes on from CM068964.1 coordinate 36,631,242, forward strand.
AACTCTGCTCTTTGTGTGCTCCCCTCCCCGATTATTGTTCATAAATAAATCCTCTTGTTAAATGTACCAGCTCATTGCTGTCGTTTCTTTCATTGGTTTAGGGCCCTGTCACACCTTGACGTTTAAGCCAGCAATGGCAACGTATAAAAATTGATCTAAAACGTTGACGTACGCTGAAATTTTGATGTTTTTTTTTGAGTTTTGGCGTATTCAAAACGTGTTGGTCGTTTGCATAACATATTAGTAACGGGCACAGAACGTTTCGTTGTGTTATACATAACTTTTACCAACGAATGCTTACCTTGTGATCGGCGTTCAAAACCTAAGACAAGCGATAGTTCAACTTACCCTTTGCCGCCTATACGATCGCCGCGCGAACTCGTGGCGTAGCCTGTTGAGAACTTGCCGGACGCCGATTGAAATCAAAACTGCCCGAGATTTTGAATGTCAACATCGCAGTCACACCTTGACGATTCCAGCGTATGCCATTCTATGAAAAATGGGTTTACAACGCTAGGCACACGTCAAATACGCTATAGGAAAGTTGAGAATCATTATGCTCGAAATCATTGAAGTACGCTGGCATATTACCTAGTCCGTTCGATACGTCGTGAAATTTCAAGCATGCTGAAAATTTTAAGACGTACTCGACGTAAGGCTCACACGTTTCGCATGCGTTGGCATCTGTTCTTGCACGTTCCGCGATCGTTTAAACACGGCGAACACACGTTACTTGTAGGTTAGTCATAAGTCGAAGCACGTCAAGTTAATGGCAACCATACTTGAAACCCAATTTATAACCGTGAGTAACGTGCTTTGAACAAATGAGTAACGTCAGCTTAGCCTATGTTTAACGTGCTTGGAAAGTATGAGTAACGTGCATTGAAACTATGTATAACTGGCCTTGAACCAATGGCTACCGTGCTATGAACGTAAGAGTAACGTGCGTTTAACCTATGTGTAGCAGTTTTTGAACCTAAGTAAAACGTGCATCTAACCATTGAATAACATGCTATGAACCTATTTGTAACGTATGTATAACGCACATTGTCGTATGTAGACGAATTAAATTGACGTCTTCCGGACAACCACAGAACTTACTGAAAGTGTTTCTAACTTACATCTACCGTGTACTGGCGTATTGGCAGCGTTTAGGGGAATTGTACATACAAATGGGCTTCACAAGAGGAACCCATCATTGTTCCAGACTCCATGTTGAGTAGATGTCAATGCCAGTAGTATCAGTAGTAGTAATACTATTAGCAGTAGTTGGTGTGCGTGACAGTAGTAATAGTAGTAGTAGTTGTAGTAGTAGCATTGGTAGTAGTAGAATGTCTACATCAGTAGTAGTAGTGGTATGTCTATGTCAGTAGTAGTAGTAGTATGTCTATGTCAGTAGTAGTAGTAGTAGTAGTAGTAGTGGTAGTATGTCTATGTCAGTAGTAGTAGTATTGGTAGTAGTAGTAGTATCCATGTCAGTAGTAGTATGAGCGTGATGGGAGGGTGTGGGTGATGATGGATCCTCTATCGTCCACGAATAGGAGACTACTTTGCACCATTGTTCATGTTCTTTTCGGCTAATTTTTTTCCTCATTCCCACGATGAAATATTTCTTTGTTTACTTTTAAAGTATTAAAAACGACTTTGACAAATGCATAATGTACTAGTAATGAACACAGAACGCTTCGATAACTTATACATAAGTTATACAACGATTGTTTATCGTGTTTTAGGCGTCCACAACCTATGCCCAACGATAGTCCAGCGTATGCATAGCGTAATAATTCCCAAGCACGTTATTCATAGGTTATAAATAAGTCACGCGGTACCCTAAACATTACTTTGATGTGTTTCGACGTATGAGGAACTTTCAAGTAGCGTGTTGCGAAGTGTGAACAACGTTTGTGTAGCGTGCTTACAAAACGTTACTCATAGGTTAGAAATATGTTTCGGGTACGCGAATGTTACCTCTACGTGTTTCGACTTATGAGTAACATACAATTAACGTGTGTCAACGATCGCATAACGTGCCTAAACCTTATGGCCGCGTAGCGGAACGTGTGAGCCAAACGCCGAGTACGTCGTAAAATTTTAAGCATTCGAAAAAGAGAGAACAAGCACAAAAGTCAACGATTAAAGCCAGCGTACAACGACTTATGGCAGTGTTTTTCAGGGTATTCCTAACGTATACAAAACTACCAATAACGTATCTACGTGTGCCAGCGTATTCGGCAAATTTGTAAAAAAACGGCATACGTTCGCTAAATCGTCAAGGTGTGACAGCCCCTTTAGCACGTGCGTATTGGAATTAGGGGGGCCTTGTTGCTATAATTTTTCATTTGGACCGATGGATCTTGGTAATCCCCGCTCGGTTTACACCCGGATCGGGCCCGGTAAACGGCCCGTTCGCCCGAAGTCCGTCGAGGGTGTGGTTTTTCCCGGTAGTTAGACGACGTGGGTACTTAGGTATATTGAAATTAGGTAATTAACCCTAGCCCATGCCATCAAAATATTGGCGTCCACGGTCTGCTAAGGACCCATGACCTTGGAGTTATCCAAGGTTACGACCTTCAATTCCGGGTACTCGGTGGAGACGACCCTACTGCTCCACCTAGCGGTTGCTCCTAGCCACCGACCCCCGGCCACAAACAGATTAGCAAAATTTACACAGGATTGCCGGAAGTACTACAGATCATCTAAAACGGGATATCACTGTCCACAAGTCTGATAAAATATGAAATTGAACCATAAGAACCATCAGAATAAGTTTTGTTGAACCAAATAAGTAAATAAATAAAACTGCCACAAAATAAACAACTTCAAGTGAGCCATTACAGAGAGCAGTGATAATGCAGAAACAGGGAAGAAATCATTAAAGTTAAAATTAATCAGATTGAAGAATACCACAAACACAGTGGAACACATGACAAATACCACAGACATGATGTGTACACAACATCTGTTACGTATAATATTACCATGGAATGCCAAAATAGGAACAAAGGACAAATCAATCTTCCCCACTCATCGATGCATGACACTTGTGTCATAACAAGACATTCCCCATATTTTTTGCAGTTTTTTTTTTAGTATTGGGGATTAAAGTTCATTTGGACTGTGCTCACCTCTTCCACGGGATCCAGGTTTACCTGAGCCAGCAATACCTGCCAGATCGTCATCCCCGATATCTGAAAAGAAACAGATTGTAACTAGAGAGTTCAGAGAACACCTTACCCCAAGCAGTCTTGAAGACCAAAAAAAACATAATAATAAAATAAACCAAAAAAAAAAAAACCCCCCAAAAGGTACAATAAGGCAGTTTATGTTCTGCAGTGGTGAAGTATTCAATTAGGTTGAAATAAAATGAAGATTTTAAACGTAGGAATTTTTTTTCCAGAGTTTACCGCCAATGATGCAGCATCTTTTACACCACATTATTTAACAAGTTACATTAGTTCTTCGTACCTGTTGTTTGTGTCCTTTATGACATCCTTTAAAGAGGAAGTTTCCTGTTTGGAATGATTTTCAATTTTGTTTTACTGTCAGACAAAGCAGAGAGTAAAAAAATTCTCTCACTCCTCTCTGCACATGCACTTCGGGATGAATAGAAGTACTGCTAAACTGCAGGTTCTTTTCCTGATCCATGTTCTGATTGGTGCTTAAAATATAGCACTCAATTTAAATAAAGTTGTTCCTCGATCATGAAATGACATTTGCAGACAAACAGACTGAACGAATTGCTTAACTCGGCTTTTCATTTCACACGTATGGGGTAATAACAAAGTGGGAAAACCACCCACATAAGCACACATACGAGTCGGATACAACCACGGGCAGGCATTTACCCAACCACATTACCAAGAATGCAACTTACTTGAATGCGAGAGCATTGGGTTTCACTGGCTGGAGGTTTTTCTGCAAAAATAAAAGCAAATGCAATTTCATGCAAATAAATTGTTCAGCAAGTCAAATGAATGATCCAAATTCACCAAAATATATATGGAAATATAAATCAAACTACCTTCCAACCACTATCACAATCGTCTATGTTCAATGTGGGAAAGGTATGTCCTCCATACTTTGCAAGAACAATTTCAAAACATTTCAAATCCAAATACTAGAAGGGCACTCAGTATAGACGCATACCTCCGCCACACAATGCCAGATCCACAAGAACACATCGGGCCCAATACATTTTTGAAATATCATGCGATACATCGTTTTTTGGCCCCATCTCTCAACGGTGAAGAATCACTTTAGAAATTAAATAATTCTCGTGTCCGGATCCGGATCTTCCCCAAAATTGAATCAATTCGGCCTTGTCACACACTCTACATGCCCACTAAGTTTCATCTGAATCCGTCCACAACTTTTTGAGATATCCTGCACACAGACAAATAACCAAACAAGAAAAAGATGCCGTGCAGAGCATGATACTTGCAATTTCATCCCCACCCCACCCCACCCTCCAAAGGTTGCCATGGATACATCAAATTGTCCATTTCATTAAGATTAAAATTGACAATCTTAATCAAAGCTCAGGTCCTTCAGATGAAAAAAAATTTCAGATTGAAATTGATGATTTTAGAACTTGACCTTTTGACCCAGAAATAGTTTGTTTCCCAATTCAGTGACACAATATGCAAATCCTGTTCAAATTCCAAGTCAATCGGATGAAAAATTATTTTAGAAATTGACCTCAAGATGACCTTTGACCCAAAATCAACAGGCTTCTCAGTTGAGACTACTCTACAACTTAGTAAAGTTCCGTGAAAATAGATTTAAAATCCTGACCGTAGGCAATTGACAGACAAACAAATAGAGACAGACAGACAGACGGGTGAAAACATAACCTCCTTCTACCTTCGGTGCAGAGGTAACAAGAAAAAAAGTGAAAGCTGTAATGTGGTCATCCTTTGCTCATGAAACTAGGATCACATGTTCAAATCCCATATACTGCAGTCGTAGATTTGCCCATGGTCTCCCAATATTCTTCCCTGCCTGTGATTAATATATGTACACGTAAAAGCTCCACCATGGGTCTAACAACATTATCAAAAATAAGAATAACACGTTGACTGATTGAGTAAAGAAAGGCAATTGAGACGTTTCTGTGTTTACCTCTCTTATCTATACCATAATGGAGCTAATGAAATGGAAGACCAAGAAGGAATCCGAAGAAGTAAGAGGAAAGATGGAGTCATCAGGAGGAACCTGGATCGGATTCGGGTTTCAACCGCTACTCACTACCCTCAAAAACCCACCAGGCACAGCCAAGTGAGCCTTACAGAAAAATTTCTGCAAAATTCACTTCTGAGAGAGATAGATAATGAAAGAGCGGAATAGATAAGCATTTCTTATCCTCCTCAACGAAGCGTTAAGGATCCATGAAACTCAGCTATATTGTACATAGTATACATGACTGGATTGCTATACTTTCTAGCTCGCGTATCACGAGCGAATGAGCAAAAATTAGGGGTTAAAAAGTGAAGCTGAGCCGCCGAGTATTAGCTATGCAGCCCGAGGACATCACCGAATATGATTGGTACAGTGCTCGCATGTGCCTACCACAGAATAGACCAGTGATGCAGGTTTTTACTTCAATGGAGCTAAGTGTTTGTTATCTCCTGCTAGACGAAGTCAACGGTCCACGAAACTCAGCTATATTGTACTTGGCATACATGAGACTCTGGATCGCTATACTTTCTAGCTCATGAGTGAAAATGTACATACTCACTCATTATCGCCTGTTACCGTACTACATTTTCAAAAAAGGCTATGACAACATATCATGTCTCCACGTAACTATCTTCAATTACAACCCCATGAAAGCCACTCAGGAAAGAACGCCTCATTTGGAAAAAATGGCACGCGAAAAAGGAATGAAATCATGACTGCAGATCTCCGAACGCGAAGAACAGCAAAATCAAGTGCCACCACACTCTGCCACCCGTCCATGGGACGGGTAATCTACTAGTTCCTATAATGATAGCAGACGTATCATTATAGGAACTAAAGATTCAGATATACAATTACAGACTTATTATCAACACGAATGCCCAAATATATAGTAGTAAAGACAAGGACTAAAAAAAAAAAAATAAGTCTACATACAATGCAAGATGGTTGAGCATCCAACTTACTTGGAGTAGGGTCTTCGTCACCAAATCCATCGAGCAAATCAAGGTCAGAAAATTCTGCCAATTAGGAAAGAACAAAATGGCACTTACTCTACATGAGACAGAGATCAAAAGATAATATTCACCACACTATCGAACACATTCAGGTTCAAACAAAGTCAAGGTGTCAAAGTCAGCATTGCTGACACTTACCGTCTTCTTCTTTACGTGAGGAGTTTTGATGTCGCAGACTTTGCTGCAAAATAAATGACAAAAAAAAGTTCAACAAGTGGTGCCACTTGCCAGGCACAACAAATCCCGCCCATTTAAGGCATAAAGTTATTTTGGGGATCAAATTTAAATTTGATATATCCTTAACCTGAATGTTGATTATAAGAATAGAATAAGGAATATTTTAGTCTTAGTTTGAAGTCAATTAAACCATTTTGACGAGTTATGAGCGAAAAAGATTTTGACCTTTTCGTGACCTGACCTTGACCTTTGACCTAATTGGACCCAAAAGTTAATGGGTCGTCCAGGTTCATTACCCACCTTGGATACAATTTGACAGTGTTTGAGCCAGCCGTTTTCCCGTAAAGTTGTATTTTCGTAACCATGTTTAGTTTTTAATGGAAAATTTGTAATTTTGACCGATGACCATGACCCCCAAAACTTCGGACCCTACCGACTTACAAATATGCATTTTTCACTATAGGAATGGGTAGATGTTATAAGTGACAATAGAATAAGGTTCACTATAAGCTTAGTTTGAAGTAAATCAGATCATTTTTGACGAAGTTATGAGCGCAAAAAACGATTTTGATCTTTGTGACCTTGACCTTGACCTTTGATCCATGTACCCAAAGTTAATGGGTCGTCCAAGTTCATTCCCACCTGTGGATTAAATTTGATAGTGTTTGCTAAAGCCGTTTTGCCGTAAAGTGCTAACAGACAGACAAACAAACAGACAAACAAACCGGACGATTACAATATCCCGCTCCTCCCTCCGGAGGGGCATAAAAAGCAGAAATTGGGGCCTTAAACAAGAACAGTGCAACAACTCAGCAAAACAAGGTGCTCCACCAAAGAAAACAAACAATGAGTACTTACAGGTTATTCAAAAACAGCATCATTCATAAGAACGATATATTATATAAACTGAAGTTCACAAAGACACGATACACCACCATGGGGAACAATGAAAAGCTGACGTTCGGGCGTTAGCCCTTCATAAGCAAATTCTGTTGGGAATTTCAAAAATAGACTCCATTATCTAAACGAAACGAAAGCCAAGTATCTAAACGATGGTCATCAAAAAGATGAAGATCAAACCACAACAAGATGGGTTCCATAATCACCTCATATTCATCTTTTTGTGCATTTTATAAACACTTTACAAGCAGGACCTGCATGGTGAGAATGATGGGCTGAGTGCGACACCGTCATGATGGTTATGAATAGCAGCCCCCCCCCCAACCTCAATCACCCCCCCCCCCCCCCCCCAATTCCCTTCCTGACTCATGTATCATAACATCTTTAAAGGATACCCACTTAACTTGAACATGAGTGTTCTTTCAACTTTGCAAGCAAAACTTACAGTCATCCCCATCCAAGTCTCAAGGAGATCCAAATCAGAAAAAATCTGAAATACAAATTTAATGATAGAAAGATCACGGTTTTAAATATACAACTATATTCAAGTCAAAGAGAAAAACACACCAGAATGTACGAGTATTAAAAATGAATTAAATATTTTCCTACCACCACCATCAACTGGAGCCCCTGAAACACAACACCAACAACAACAACATCCATTAGTTGAGAGTTTCACATCAAAGCAGAGTGTACAATTTACAATCCAAATACATGGTTATAATAGTCTTTACAAACAAGGTATGCTTACAAGTTGCGGTATCTATCATTTTACTAGAGCAGGATCTGCAGGTGATATTTAGCAACTCACTGATCTTGATTGTTGTTAACTAGCAGGGGTACCAGTGGTGCCTGGTGATGTCTAATCCTGTTGGCATTTTGAAGAAATCAATTTTTGTGTATTTTTGTGGGGGCCGAAAACTTCCCTACACCAACAAAAGTAATGGGATCGGGGATCATTTAATGTTGCCTTTCACACAGCTATAAAGTTGAGCACTCTCGAACAATTAAAAAATATATATATACATATATATACATTAAAAATCCAACTTTTGCTTTTCATAAATAAATTGTGGATTTCTGATGAACCTCTGAAAGTTTGATGAAGACCTGTTTAGCCATCTCTGAGAAAATGGTGACACAGGCAGACAGACAGACAAAGAAACATCTCTCAAAATATAGAAGATTAATTGAGGAAATAAACAGGAAATTCTTAACCACCATGTTCATACATACATTATATATATGTGTGTGTGTGTGTGTGTGTGTGTGTGTGTGTGTGTGGTGGGAGGAGGGAGAGGCAAGTCAAAAAAAATTTTTTTCCAATGGAATCCGGTAAAACTCTAACCACCTATGAGTGTAGGAAGGGAAGTGGTATTGGTGGAAACTACTGACTGGAACAGATTAACATCTCTTCCATGTTTCAATGATGCAGAACCATTCCTTCCTGATTAGAAACCACACACACACACGACGGGTGTGGTTACACATTGTAAGCTAACGAACCATGCCATTTCTTTTCGATTTATTTATATTTTCAATTACGTATGCGTTCCAAAGGTTCTGTGATTTTTCGCGGTATATGGCTTTGATGTCCGTTGGCATACAAGATTTCAGCTTTCTATATTACCGTGCGTGGGTAGAAAGAGCTTTATTAATGTAGTATACATATTGTTGCGGACACTGGGGTCGGGCGAGAAGACAAAATGGGGGGGGGGGGGGAAGCTACCTCGGGTTCCCACCAGACTCTCCGGAATCGCAGGCCGTCGCACATGAATAACTTTGTGACATGACGGGTCGCTAATCAACCGTGAACAATAACTCAACCACGTGACTAGGGTCCTCTGTCTAATAATACCATTTACCTAACGGTCACGTGATCTAATTTCCAGGGGACACGCCCTCGCGACGCCTTGTTCAAACGGATCACCTTATCGGATCAGATGCAGCCGAGTGTAACTGCAAAGGACGTTCGACTAGAAAACAGGTCGTTGCGGATAAACATCCGCTAAGCTAGAATATGAACCATGCTGGATCAATGAAGGAAAAGACAACCAGAGAGTTGGTGTCAAAGCCACCCAATGCTCGCCTGTTTATACATTTAACGATTTAAAAGACTAGTCTAATAATATTTTTATTTAAAGCATTGCAGTGAAGTCTGATCCAAATAATTTTAAGCAATATATGTATTTGTATATTGTAATCAGTAAAAAATAGTGTGGTAAAATAAAACATTAGAAAGGAAATAACTTGCACCAAAAACTTTAACATTTTCACGCTCACACTGACGCTGACGCTCACGCCGGAGCTTGGCTATGCGCTATAGCTCTCTGTTCTTCAACAGCAAGCTAAAAACGAGTTGGGAACATTTCTATCAATGCATTATTTACAATTAGTGAGGAAAGGTATGTGGCACATTGAATGGGTTTAAATTGATATGATACAGCAGAGATATACGTAATTCCTGCGGGGGGGGGGGCGGGCGGAAAAAGGCAAGCAATTTACAAAAGCAGACTTTATCCCATTAGAACTCTCACAATACATTAACTATGCTTACCGGCCGCCATCACACACTCACACAGACAGACAGACAGACACACCACAGACACAGACCACGAACACACCCGAGGGGATTACATCGACAGAAAGAAAGAGAGCAGATGAGGATAAACGCCTCATAATATATCTGGGCACGCGTCAGCGACTAACACAACCCAGTACGCTTAGGGGAGGGTAGGAGGGAGAAATACTCTGGTGTCTATGGTGTGGAGTGGAAGGCTTGTGTGTAATGCAATATGGGGGGGTGGGGGTTGCATGTCGTGCCAGAGGAAACGTGTATTACGAGTCAGTAATGGATGCTCTGTGCGTCCAAAGGTACGAGATATGATGATGGTAGAAAGCAGAGAGAGAAGAGAGGAGAGAAGATGCGTGTAGGGCAAAAGATCGCCTAACCTATCGTTGCATAGCTGCTCGTGTGCGCATGTACCTCCTGGGATGCTCCGCCTTGAACGTTCCCACCCCCAAGAGTTTGTGTGCGTTATCTCAAGGCTTAGCACATGCAGCTGCTCGGCAACGTGACTCCGCACTGTCCTCCGGAATAAGCACCTTCCCAATGTGCACACCAACCGTGATAGTGAAGAGCCAGCGACGGGCAGAGGCAACGAGAGAGCAGTGAAGAAGAGGCGAAGCAGAGAGGCGAAGAAGAGGGTGAGCGGCTCCGCGATCCGCCTTTTATAAGCCCTGGCGAAATGGGTGGTGAGTGCACGGTCCCGAAGCGACACGCTGTGACCCGAATCCGCTTCTCTATGGAGCCGATAATGGCCCTAGACCAACGCCATTCCAGGCTCCTGGGGCCGGAAGAGTCTCATCGCACAATCCGGCATAACATGGCCCGCGAGCTGCTGCGCACCAAACTCCTGATTGTCTTCCCGCCGACCCCTCCTCGCCGCCACGTCCTGCCGCACCCTGGCGATGAACAAGGGCCACACCAATCCCACTGCTCCACCCGAACATTCCCGTGGAGATGCGCCGCGTGCCATTAACGTCCGTTACTCATCCCTGCATCACGCGGTCCGCAGCACAGCAATGGGCCGTGCAGCACACCTCTGTTTAGTGGCAAAGTTGGTTGATACAGAGGTACGAGGAGGTGCGGAACATTTTTCCGTTGCCTGTGCGGGAGGTCTGCGCGGTCGAAGTGGTGAGTTTGTTTGTTGAGTGACGAGGGTGGAGCAAGTGAGATGCCGTTGGAAATTAGCACGCAGATTATGTTGATTCTCCCACGGGACGCTGCGTGGTGCATTGCTATCATATCGTGGTGTGTGTGCCTGCCTGCTTCCTTGATTTGTACCATGGCTAAAAGAAAGGGTGTGAGATAGAAATCAGAATAGAAAATAGAGATATAATTAGACCTAGCTATTAGACCCACGCAAAACACTTCGTCCCATTAACCCACAAGACATGAAGGGAAGATCCGACTGCACGAAGACTAACGAAATAACGCCTGTGATCACTATGTTGGTGCCATTGCCTCAGAAGCATGCCGGTACAAACCTAACAATACCACACACCACACACTACACCACCCTCCCGTTGTACTAAAAGTAGAGGAGCATGTTGGCAGATCTACCTGAAAAACCATGCAATGTCAGAACCACATGACAAAGAAAACCTTTGTACAAACTTGCTCAGACAAGCACAATCTCCCAAACCAACCCATCTGAGCATGGGAAAAAAACTGTATTCAGCAAAGGTATGCATCAAGCAGGTTCTTAATTGCAGCTAATGTAGCGCAATTGTTTTGCAAAATATAAATTAATACTTCCTCGCAAGAATAAAGGAACTTTATTTGCTCAAGGACAATCACCAGGAAACGCCTCAATGCACCAGCCGAGGCTGCGAGATGGAGCGCACACGTCAGTTTTCACAATTCACCAATCCACAGCTGGTCGTTTCACCCTCGGGGCTCATAGAGTGGAGACTGTTATTACATTGTTTACGAAGAAAGACATTCCCAAATAACTGGGAACCTGGTCAACTTGCCACCCCCCCATCGCAAATCGTGCCCCCATCATAATAGGTCTTTCGTGCTCTCTGCATCTGATATCTTTCTATCTGGGAATACTTTTACAAATGTCTCCCTCACATGCACAGTTTATCCTAACTTGTGTACAGCTACCGATGTCATACTTTAGGCCCTGGTACACAGTCCTGTAGTGATGTAGTGCCATCAAAAGTGTCACTTTCTCATCATGGAAGTATAACTCACCAAGGACAAACTAAAGGTCATTTTTCAACGGCTCGCCACAAGTGGTGCTACTGATTGAATGAGTCTGTAAACATCCAGTTCATCCTGAGGCCATACTCTCCAACCAATCCTCCGAACTACCTGGTGGAAAACCTTGATTGGCCTGTCTCACAACAAATGGCTTCACTATACCTCTGCTCAAGACACAGCAGTGCTTGGTGTGCGTGTGTTTTCCAAACTTAACACCCTTCTCCTCTCACATCCACCATCATACATGCTTCCTTGCGACTGTCGAATGTCTAGCCTCAAATTAATTGAATCTCCCCCGATGAAACCAGACAGAAGGCCTATTACTCTCACAATGCAGACATGTTGGTGTCTCTTGGTTTTATTTTGTTTTTTTAAATGACCTCTCCTCTGGTCGAACCTCCTCTACCCTTTCCAGCTCCATGAGGATTTACACATCCTGAGAGAAAACAACCTGAAGTGTCAAACACTTGAATACAGGCTCCTACTCAACTCAATTGTTCATTTTCTCCTGCTTTTGCATGAAACTGCCTTCCCGAGTATTGAAAATACAGTGCACTCTTCCTTTAAGGATTCAAGTCGGCAGCATACTTGTTGTTTCGTATACAGCCTCGGGTGATGGTTGCATATTTTATGAAATTGTTCGTGTGCCGCTGATGCGATGCCTCTATTACCAGTAATCCATCCATCCATTGGGACCATACTCTGTGCAGAGCGAGTTGGTGCTGAACCGAGCAGTTTCCTGGGCTATGGCACAATTATGGATGGGTCACCAATCCAACACAGGATACTCGAAAGGCTCAATATCCCAGTAGCTGGTACTCATTTTGCCGACCTCGGAAGGATGACAGGCTGAAGTCAAACCGCTTGGTGTTATTTCAACGTGTCAAAGGAGCTTAACTCAAGACCTAAGATCTTAAGCTACCATCTTAATCATTAAGCCACACCAGGCTGTGCAGCATGCTACATTCTTTAAGTTCTCATCCACTCTTCAATTTGCAATCTCTCTAGCCTCATTAACCCTCCTCGAATCCATCCATGTACTTCCAGTTTACTATGTTCCTTACCTTTTCTCTTTGTTTAGTTCATTTACTTGTGTTCATCTGTTGCTTCCATAGCCCCATTATCCCATTGTCAGTAATGGGACACTTTCTTCCATCACCACACTCCGTACCAGCCTATATTTTTGCATACAAAATAAACTGCTCTTGCCTCAAAGCCCCAAGGACCTCAGGTGAAGTGGTACTGTATCTCAATCAGGATCACGATCATGCACGCACACCTAATTGAGTTATCAGTTGACCAAATACCCAAGATCTCAAAAATGTAGTGAAATATATCCTGGAATCTGAAGAGTGCGAAATGGTTCCAGTTGATAACTGGAGAACAGGAATTGTAGGAATGAGAAGAACAAATACGAGATTCTTAAAAGCCCATCCTGGGAATATTAATACAAACAAACTTGAAGTTTGAAGTTGTTCACTGATGATCTTAAAACGAGCCCCGAAGAGAAAAAAAATAATCTGAGAACAAGAAAACTTCAACAAATTGGTCCATGAATCATGACCCCTCCAAAATCGGAGGTGAGTACCTTTAACACCTGGGGACTCTTGCTCCATCTCCTGAAACCCGATATAGAGTAACTGAACAACAAAACACACCAAAATGTTACAACCGGGATATTATTAATAGTTTTACATTAATACAATGTTTTATTGTTATATGTATCTCTGTATTCAGAATATGCCAAACATCCGTCATTTAGACCCTCATCTGCGACATTGAATCCTTTATACAATTAGCGAGGATGCCCCGGTCCATTCTTGGAGCGAGACCAGGCGACGGATTGTGATATTATCCTAATTACCTCCAGCCACCGAAGCTGAAGAGGTTATGTTTTCACCCGCTTTCTGTGTTCGTTTGTCTTGCTACAGCATATCTGCAAAAGTTGTGCACTGATCCGGATAACTTTTGGTGGACAGTTGGGATGTGTGTCAAGTAAGAATTGATGTCGATTTTGAAGATCCGATTGTCCAACGACTATCGATATAATTTAAGTGAAATTCTTCCACCACGAGAGATTGGACTGGAAAATGATATGAACAAAGCACGATACCTCAACCAATGTTGTGAACTGGTATTTGATGAAAGCTTGGTGGAACAGGTTGGGTGGAGTTCTGATTTGTGACCACGACGATAGCTGTTACAGCACCTTTGGTTGAAATCTGAATCAGGATCTGCGATACGAATAGATTATTTACCTTTAAAGATGATTCTTCACCATGAGAGATAGTTGGTCAAAAACGGACACATATTAGCACGGATTTATTTCAAAGGCACTGTATTGATTGCGCCAATAATATGTCTCGTGAAATTTCAAAACCATTACTGGTGGAGGTATCGCTTCTCACTGACGGATATACCTACTGCGATATTGCATGATATTTCAAAAATCCTATTTGGACTGCCAGGAGTGTTACTCATGATCAGACATTACGTGAGTGAAGTATGCGCTCTACTGACGATATAGTACTGTATTAATCATGATATTTCAAAAATGTTATTGATTGGGGCCGGATATGTTCTCGTGGATCAACATTACGTGAGTGGAGGTATGAGCGCTCAAAGACGATACTGTATATCATGATATTCAAAAATGTATTGGACCCGATATGTTCTCTGCGATCAACATTACGTGTGGAGGTATCGCGCTCCACGGAGAATATAAGTACTGTATAGCATGATATTTCAAAAATGTATTGATGGCCTGATATGTTCTCGGATCAGACATTACGTGGTGGAGGTATGCCGCTTCCACTGATCATATAGTACTGTATAAGTCACATATATTTCAAAAATGTATTGATGGGCCGGATATGTTCTCGTTCGTATCAGACATTACGTGGTGGAGCGTAGACGCTCTGTGGTGGAACTGACGATATAGTACTATGGTCCCAAATATCCCAAAGCCCGATAACGTGCGTATAGCATTGTAATTGCAAAATGTTATTGATTGGGGCTGATATGTTCTCGTGATCAGACATTACGTGTGAGGTATGCGCTCCACTGATTGATATGAGTACGAAGGGCCTAATATAGCCTGATATTTCAAAAAATGTAATTAGATTTGGGCCTGGGAGTATGTTTCTCGGTGTATCAGACATTACCGTTTGGGAGGAGTTTATGCGCTCTCCACTGCCTTCGACTGATATAGTACTGTATTATCATGATTATTCTCAAAAATGGTCATACACCTGATTAGTGTTTCTCGTGCCAGATCAGGACATTACGCTGTGTGAGTATGCGCTTCTACTGACGATATAGTACTGTATTGCCCATGATATTTCCAAAAATGATTATTGACCATAAATGTTGCGCCGGTGGATCAGAATTACGTGATGTGAATCCGTTATCCGCGCACCTCTACTAGACGATTTGCATAGTAACTTGTTATATCTCATGATATTCAAAAATGTATTGATTTGCCTTGAATCATCTTTCTCTTGGATCACCCGACATTACAGTGGTGAGGTCTGCGCTCTGTACTGACGAGGTTTCATAGTACCTGATATAAGCATGATATTTCATAAATAGTCATTGGACCCCGCACTATGAAGTTACGCAAGGATCAGAGCATCCCGTCTGGTCCCCAAAAGGTCTGCCGCTCTACTGATGATACGTAAGTACTGTGTAGCAGTAAAGATAATTTCAACCATAAATGCGGTGGACCAGATATGTATCTCGGGATCCAGACATTTACTGGTGCAAGGTACTGCGCTCTACCCTATAAACGTGTAATTCAAAATACCTCTCACATGACGTAATTTCAACACTCCATCTCACGTAATTCGATCCCACCAATTTACGAGCACTGAACTTGCGCTTAACTGCACTGTAAATGCGTGACGAGACATTCGTACTATACCCGATCTATCTAAACCTTGGGTGTGGTCGGGGAGGTCGGGGGGCGGGAATACACCGCTACACATTACACAAAGAGCTAGGCGGTTCCACCCCTCAAGACCGACCTAGCAGAGAGAAAAACCACCCCTTACAACATTGAGATATAAGTCATGCTGATCAGTATGTCGCAAGAACTGCATGATTATACAACCGAGAACCGCGCTGTGTGGTGTGTGTGTGTGTGTAGTGATGTGTTGCCCTGTGTGTGTGATGCTGTGTGGTAACAGAGCCGAAAGGTTTGCCCCAGACCCTTGTTCACAGGTGACGCATCTACTATAAAGCACACAACGAACTACATCACCACATTCCTGGGTTATGAAATTATGGCGTTGGCCTCTCATGTTCCATAATCCACGGCACAATCATTTCATTCAAGAAACAAATTAAGTGTCTCTTATTATACACCGCATTCAACAAGCACGCTCCAAACCATCACACAACGACAGCGGCCGACCTGCTGAACGCAGCACGAACAAATCCTGACGGAAAACATTATATATATACTATCGAATAAATACATACTGCTGACAAGAGCCGATGACAGAAATCCGAGGGACGCACAATCTAAAATCGAAAATACGAAGAGATGAAAGATGGAGGGCAGTACCAGTGACAAGGCGGACGCAGAAAATGTGGATGCGAATACACACACACACCGTGCACCACCTACATCGCTTAGTCTCATCGATGCAACAAAAAGAGTCGACAGAGCCAAAATAGTGAGTTACTCGACGGGCCGGGGCGCGGCTCATGGCGCGAGGCCTCTGGCGCGAAGCTCGGCTCCTGCATCACCCTCGCATAGCCCACAAACATTCCAATGAGTGCCATTAATTCTCTGCTCCATGTTGCAAGCCGTGTCCTCTTCTCACCTGAGACGGAGGAGCGCCAGCCAAGACAACGATGGCGAAATGCCCACGAGCGATAATCTCTTCATCGTATTTCGCGCGTTTCATTTCCATATAATCACACGATGGTTCGCGACAAAAAGCATGAGTTCGCGCCACGGCCTTTTTTACATAGCCACGCCCACCTCACCAGACGAACCACGCCCATGTTTGTTTTTTTACAATATTGTCGCCACACCTCTCTTCCACACAACCGTTATTCTTTTACTCTGACACCCAAAGTGGACAGAGTATTTTTCACTCCTGTTTCTCTTATTATTATTGGTTCACGAGCGCCAGCCAGAGTGCCCCTTACTATTCGTTATGTTATGTCTCCGCTTCTTTCTGATGAGGCTGTTAGAAATTCGATACTGAGCGTCGAAAAAAAATCTCAAAAAATTTTTTTTTAGAGTTTTTTTTTTGTGCGTGGGTAGTCATGCTATCGTTCGAAAGAAAACGTTAAAAAAAAAAAAACATCTTGAGATTTTATATTCCTACTCCACTTATTATCTCTAGTATTTAACCAATGGCGAGATTTCAGTTGAATACATATGGCGATTCATGAAAACTTAAGGCATAGGTACGTCATCACCATGACCTAGTCTCGTGTCTGCAAATGCAGAACCGTGCTATGGAACAAACCCACCGTTGCTTAGAGCAACTGCCAAGTGCACTGAAAATTTTGAAAAATCATAAAAAAAATTTTATTTTTCGAAAATCAAAAATCGGGCTACAGAGCGACTCTGGCAGACATTCACCATATTGTCAAAATTTCCATCGGATCCTATGAAAACGTCGACGGAGAGATAGGACTTTGAATGAACCCTGCGTCGAAAACAATAAAAAACAAGCTCTTATATGCGTCAATACTAAATTGAGCAGAACTACATTGAACCTGTTACTGCTAGGATCAATGGTTTAATTGTGATCCTAGTTATGATGCTGAGAAATAATCCGTTATCGACATATCCAGACCCCTCCGTGCCGCAACCCCCGCAACGGCTCCCGTGAAAACCCCCTCGTGAAAATGTCGTGGGTATTTGTACACGAATAAATACAATCATGCACGCATAACCCCTCTGATTAAGCTGAGAATCATAATTTTCTTGCTGCTATGATCTCAAGAATGTTCTCCCAACACCCATCGAACGCGCCGGGATGGAACCCATCGCGTCAGCGTTCTATTGGTAGTCGACTACCATGTCCGACTACCGGCTTGTTGGCGTAGTCGATCTAGCCCCGAAAAAAAAAATTCCAAAAATGTTTTTTTTTGAGATTGCTTCTACCCTGTATTTCAGTATTTAAAATCGCGATTTCAGTTAATACAAGTTGGCAATTTCGATGAAACTTGGTCTGTTAGTTTCATACCATGACCTAGTTGGGCCAAAATGAGAACCGTTGCTATAGGACACCACCGTTGCCTAGCAACGAGGGGAAACTATTCTTGAAATATATTGAAAAATCATAAAAAATGTGTATTTCTCGAGAATTCAAAAAATCGGGCCACATGCGACTGTGGGCAGTACATTTCAGCCCATATTTGTCAAAATTCCAAGCCAGATCATATATGAAAACATTGTCGGGAAAAGATAGATTTTTGAACCTGTAACCCTCGTGTCGAAAACAATACAAAAAACCCGAAGTTCGATTATATGTTCAGAGACCTATGAGTCTATGAAAATCCGTATACATGAAACTGGTATGGTAGGTTCATGTATGTAAAACTATTTATGTGTGAGGAAATATACCGTTGCTACGACCCCACCGGAAGTGCCCTAGCCATCACGGCCGCAAAAACCTCTAAATGTGGATTTTAACGAAAAAACACAATCTCAGCATTAACCTTGAAGCTAGCAATCATGAATATTCTTGTGCTTAATCCTACAGGTCTTTCCCCATCGAACGCGCCCATCGCGTCAGTTCTATAAGCGGGTAGAAGGTCACTACCCATGTCACCCACCGGAGCTCTGTTCCCTGTCTGTGTGTCTGTTCTGTCCAGAGCATAACTCCCGGATGCTCACTTTAAGATCCCCCATCCTGATAAACTTGGTTATGTGCTTCATATCAATTGTCTAGTTGTGTTTTCCGGATGAGGCGCTGCTACAACCATTGGGAGCCACGCCGAAAAAACAACCATTTTTAGGGCGGTGTCGGACATTAAAAATCTATCTCTTCCTGAGAATTTGACTGAGGAATGGTTCTCGGCTGTTCAGCGTATAAATAGCAAACATAAATGT
>CM068964.1:36653543-36664752 GCA_035128595.1 Eptatretus atami
GGGATGGGGGATGACAAGAAACGATGGCCCACTTGAAACCCTGGAGGGAAGAGTGAGATGGAATATTCTAAAAGTCAGTTTCACATATTGGAGAAAAGATGAACAAAAGAGATTCCATTTTGAATGGAATATATAATATTGTTACGGCTGTGGAAATTCGCATTACACCATAAAGGTCCCGTAGGTGAGAAATAGTTCTTAAGTACATGGTACGTTAGCGCAACCCATGTCGAGGGGAATTAATGTGATTCATTCGGGCTGCGATACTTTGAGTTAGGCGTTTTTTCTGTTCTGCTTTATTTTCGAACCAACCACACTTCAACGTCAACAACGCCAACCACAACAACAACGCTAACCACGCCACAACTCTAACAACGCCGGCACGCACCCTCACAACCACGCCACCATCTCAACCACGCTACCCACAGCAACGAACGCCATCCTCAGCGGTCTACGAACGACGGTTTGCGCGCTGAAGGCCGTCGAACGGCTTCGCCTCGCCCCCCACAAGACGCGGTGGGAGGGAACGAGAGGGAACGCCCCCCTTCTCGAAGCGCCTCGAAGGAGGGTGGAGCCGAGAACGGGGCGGGGCGCCGGGCGTATAAGACGCGGAGGCGGCTGAGGCTGAGCTCTCCTCTTCGTCGTCGATGCTTCTGCTCTCTCCGGGGTTCGTTGATTTCTTCTGGTTCGGCGCTCGCTCGTCCTGCTGCTCCGGGTTCGGCGTGAGCTCTCCTGTCGGTCGGTGCTCGGTCCAAGGCGTCGAGAGGCCGGTAGGCGCGAGGCGCGCCGGAGAGGCCTCGCCGACCACGCTCGAGCAGGGAGTCACGGCAGAGGACGGTCGCCGAGGACTCAACACCGCAGGGAAGTCGACTTCCATTTCTTTTTGGTTTTGTGTGAACGTGTGTGTGTCGGCGCCAAGTCCGTGAAGTAGTATTGTTTTAAGTGGTCCGTGTGTCGCGTTATTCGGTAGTAGCTCTGCGTCTTTTGTTTTCTATTTGATATATGTGCATTTCTTTAATTATTATTGTTGCTATAAATATGTGCTATACGTGTGCTTTGTGTCCGTCTGTGTAAATAAATGCGTCCTTGTTGAATTCTTCCCCCGTGTCGCTGCGTCCTTCCTTCGTTGGGTCTCCATCTTGTTTCACGTAAAGGGTTTGAGTGGGCGCGAGACGCCCGATAATTAATCTGAACCGTCAAGGCCGACGATAACACCGCTGGTTATCCCGTTGCATGGACGGGTCGCTTAAGCGGCCCGTATCCGAAGTCGGCCTGTGGCGAGGTACAACCCCTCGGTAGGTTACCCGTGCGGGTACTTAGGTATATCGACTTTCGGCGATTTACCCTATTCCGCGCGGGTAGAATGCGGACTGGGTTGTGGTGAGGCCGAAAGGTCCACCCGTGACTGGATCCCGGCGTTAGCCGGGAGGGTCACGACTGAATTGTCCGTCCGGTGGGCGAAGCGGCCGCGATTCGAGTCACGTGGTCGTTCGCACGCCGACGGGCGCGAATTCGCAACACTGGTGTACAGGAGTGTGATTCTAATCCTCCCGTCTCCAAGCTAAATTCACAGGGAATCGGTCCAGGGGTGAGAGGAGCGACCACCGATTCCCTCTAAATTACGAGCGATTAAATTACCCCTTACGTGGAATAAGATGGCGTCTCAAGGCGAGCGGGTGCCGGGGGTAGAAATGTATGTGTGTAGTAGTGTAGGATCCATGGCCGGGATGGTACTACTTCTTGTAATTTTAATCAAAGGGAAAGCTCAACCCCATTTACTGGGCACGAACTTTGCCGGCAAACTGGGTCGCATAATGGCGGCGCGATCGCCCCTCAGCGCAGCATGGAGCGAGGGGCTAATTATGGCTCTGCGAATGGCGCAACACGAAGCGAGCGCTCCAGCAGCCATCGCTTCAAGCCACGTGGTCATGGCAGGTGAGGCAGGCGGACATTGGCGAGCTTTGGGAAGAATTAAAGGAAGAATGGAGGACCGAGCTCAAAAAAGAAAAGCAGAAACACGAGCTGGAAGTAAAACAATTAGAGAAGGAACTATTGGGGAAGTCAACACGGTTCGAAGAATTGAAGGGAAAAATAGAGAAAATAGACCTCAAGACCCATGAGTGGAAACAAGCGGAGAGTGAGCTGAGGGAAAAGTTCGAAGAGCAAAAACGGAAAAACGATTTGGGGCTAAAGCAACTGCAGGAGGAGGTAACAAGAGAAAAGGAATATCAGGAACAATTGGGGAGAAGAGCATGGTTGGCATATGAGGAGGTGAGCAAGGAAAGGATGAGATGGCAGGGAAAGGGATGAGATGTGCAAGGAAAGGGATGAGATGTGCAAGAAAGGGATGAACAGAGTGAGGAAAAATGGAAAAAAGTTGATGAGATACTGGAGCACGAAGCCAAAGAAACGGAGTTACAAAACGAACTGAGAGAGCTAAAGAGGAAAGGAAGAGAACAGAGAATGAAACGTTAAGGAGCCACACTGAGCAGATTGAACAATTAGAAGCCAAAGCAAAGTTGGAGTGTGCGGAGATGAGAAAGAGAATTGGAAAAGAAAGCTTCTGAGTTACAGAAACACGAAAACAAAGAAGAGGATTACAAAACGAGCTGAGGATGTTGAGAGAGGAAAGAACGAGAACGGAGAATGAAACGTTAAGGAACCACACTGTACAAATCGAACAGCTGGAAGCAAAGGCCAGATTAAAGAATGAGATGCAAGAAAGAGTAATGATGGAAGAACGAATGAGACAGAAGAAGGAAATCGATCAATGGAAGAAACACGAGATTGCAGAATGAGGAACAAGAAAGAGTACTGGAAGAGCAAGGAATGAGACAGGAGAAAGAAATCTGTCAGTTGAAAGAAATAACGAGATTACAGAATGAGGAACAAGAAGACAGTGGAATAGGAAATACAAAGAACAAGGAATGAGACAGGAGAAAGAAATCTGTCAGTTGAAAGAAATAACGAGATTGCAGAACGAGGAACAAGAAAGACAGTGGAATAAAAAACTGAAAGAGTATGAATTTGAAACTGACGACAAAAGGAAAAAAATAAGTTGGAATACGAGGAGAAGTTGAAGGAGCAACGAATGAAGCAGGAAGGAGAAATCAGGAGATTGAAGGACACAACGAGATTGGAGAGGGAAGAACGAGAGGAACAATGGGATAGAAAACAAAAAGAACATGAAGCCGAGGTTGACCAATTGAAAGAAAAGGCAAGGCTGGAGTGCGAAGAGGTAGACAAAGAACAGCGAATGAACACAAAAAGGAAATTAACCACATGAAGAAAACCATGAAACTGCAGAAGGAAAGACAGGAGAAGAAACAAGGAAGAGTAATGAGACAGCAGCAACTGAAACACAAGAAGGAGATTAACCAAATGAAGCAAACCATGAAACTGGAGAAGGAAGGACACGAGAAGAAACAAGGAAGAGTAATGAGACAGCAGCAAATGAAACACAAGAAAGAGATTAACCAAATGAAGCAAACCATGAAACTGGAGAAGGAAGGACAGGAGAGGAGCAAGGAAGGGTAATGAGAGAGCAGCGAATGAAACACAGGAAGGAAATGAGCCAATTGAGAGAAACGATGAGATTGGAAAATGAGGAGCATGAGGAAGAGTGGGAGAGAAAACAAAAACTATACGAGTTTGAAATTAATGAACTGAAGGAGAGAATGAAATTGAAGTCCAGAGAGATGGAGGAACTCCAGCAAGAAACAGAAACTAATAAATGTATAAGACACGAGGTGAAAGGAATTGGGAGGGAGAGAAAAGAACAATTAAGACGGAAAGCAAGGATGAGGTACGCGGAGATCTTGAAAGAGCAAGGAGTGAAACAGAGGGAAGGACGGGAGCGACTTAAGGAGAAAGCAAGGTTGACCTACGTAAAGATAAGGGAAAGACGCCAGAAAGAAGCAGAGTCTAATAGACACGAGGAGACAACAGAAACTAACAAATGTACAGAGACGCGGGAGGTAGAGAAAATAGAGGAGAGACTGCATGATAATGACGGGGTTAAAGGAACAGAACACACACACACAGAGGTAGTGGAGGATAATGGGGGTGAGCTCGCGGAGCGTGTGGAGACCTGGTGTGAGCAGCTGGATGGCTGCCTCCAGGAACGAGGGGAGGAAGTATGCCCCTTGAGGCGAATCACGACCAGGTGGGTTCGGTCGTGCTTTGCGAGGTCGAGGGAATGAGTGCTGCGGACGGGTGCACGTGCAGCTTGGGGGGTATAGAGGCCCCGGGAACCCTTGTGGGGACACGAATCCCAGTGTGGTTGTCCCGGTGTGTGGGGTGCAAGGTGTGAGTGCGCTCCCGTGTGTGGATGAGACCCCAGGTGTGAGTGCGACCCCGTGTGTGAGTGGTGTGGTGGCATGTGTGCCGGAGTGCGTGCTTCCCAGCGTGCCGTGTGTGAAAGGGGCACCGCAGGTGGATGAGGCACGAGTGTGGAGGGAGCCACGGGTGCGGGTGAAAGACCACGGGTGGGTGGAGCGGCGTGTGCGCCAGAAACGGCACGCGTGTGCGAGCACGGTGTGTGAGATGGGTATGTGAGGGAGACAGTGTGTGTTAGGTCGCGGTGTGTGAGGGAGATGTCGGTGGGCATGCGTGAGCATGCAGCCGCGTCTCCCGGTGTGAATGTGAGTGTGATGGAGTGGAGTCTGTGCGTCGTGACACGCAGGTGTGCGTGGGTGGAACGGAGACGACGGCGACAGAGGGACAAAAGCCGGGTAGCGGCCGTAGCTGTATTGGGGACCGCGCCGGGTTCACCCAGCAGCGAGCGCGCGGTCCGTGCTGTGCAGCGCACGAGACCCCACTGCTCGCTTGCGGGAGTGAAGCCCGGTCCGGAAACGCCAGCGGTGGATTTGCCGATCCCGCGGACGGACAAAGGTAAGGCAGGATTACGGATTTGGACCGGATGGGTTCTCCACGCGAGCTTGTGTGAAGCTCCAACGGGCAGAGCACATGTGTTCGCGTGGGGAGCCCCTCGGAGTGCGAGGTTTGCTTTTGGGGGTGCGCAGGGTGACGTCATGGCTGCACGTAGGGTTGGAATCCGGCAGGAGGGTGAATCCCTGCCGGATGGTACCGTCCATGAGGGACGAGGTACGCGTGCAGCTGCATGACGTCATGGGCAAGGTGCGAGAGCGCAGGCTGTGAATTGCCGCGCTGGTGCTGCGCGTATTTGGCAATACAAAATTAACAAAAGCAAGCCTCGCTTTCGGGTGAACAGGATTCCCGGGCAAGGGGTGAAAGACCCCCTGCCTGGGCACAGGATGGCACTAGTCAGGGGGAAGGGTTAGTGTTAGTTAGACCGGCTCCATGGGGCAGGGGTAAGTCCTCATGGGGCCCGTGGAATGGATTAGTTAGAGGGATTGTAGTGAGCTTTAGGATGGGAAATAATTTTTGAGGATTTGGAGACAGTGACAGACTGTGGATGTGTAGAGGGGACGTAGCTTAGCTACGTAGTGTTAAAAGGAACGTGCTGTAGTTTAAGGGATGACGTGGGAGCACGAGTTAGTTAGGGGAGGTAGTTAGAAGGATGGCAGGATTCAGCGATGTGTGTGTTGGAAAGTTGTGAGGAGAGTACATGGTGAGTGAGTGAGGCAGCGGGTCTGTGTGTATGGAGTGAATGGGGAATGCATGGTGCGATGAGTGATTGGGGGGAGGAGTGACTCCCGCCCAAGGGACCCGGGTCAGTGTAGAGTGAGTTAGTGGGTTAGTTAAATTGAAAAATGGAGGTCGTTTTGTTGTTGGTGGGAGTGTAGGCTCGATACCAATTTGGAGGGGTGCAGGAGCCCTGTTGACGGGCTGGGAGCGTGGCTGCGAAAGGTGAGTATCGCTGATTGGGTACCCCGGGCACCAGGCTAGTCGCCGTGGTAGGCCAAGGCCCATGGGGGGCCGGGTTAGCGTAGTGGGCACGGGTGCGCCCCGTTGGTGCGGGGCCCGGAGCGCGCGTTAGCCGCGTGGGCAGTGTCGTGGGCACGGGTGACCCTCGGAAAGGGCCCGGGGCGCCAGCCTGCCACGTGTGCGTTTCAGGGGAGTTGCCATGGGGGCACTCCCCGGTGTTTAGGGAGCTGGTAGGTCGGAGGCAGTGTAGTGCCCGGGGTGCCATTGTAGGGGATTCGGCAGAGGGTCGTGCCTGCCAAAGGGAGCCACGCGTCCCAGCCATGAAACCGTGCAAGGGCACGAGGGAAAATTAGAGGGCGAGGCCCGAAATTTGAGTGGACACCAACACAGGCGACGGGAATCTGGGTTTTTAGAACCAATAGATTAAGCGAGAGGCGCTTGTTGGAAGCCCCGGGGTAGTTTAAAAGGTTAATGGATAGGGTAGATTAGGAAGTGTACCCTCCGCACCATCCATCCCTTCGCTCTCGTTGTGGGCCGCTGGACCCACTTTGGGTTAGATCGCTGAGATCTGGGGAGGCCATCTTGAGGCTTGGTTGGGCCTCGCACAGGACGCTAGCTCTCCCTTATTCCCTCCGGGAAGGGAACGTAGGGGTTGGGAGAAGGCTCGGGGACGATAGGTTAGCCGAACAGAGACAGTAAAGGGGGTTAGGGGACGAATTATAGTGGGGAAGTAAGGGTAAGTAAAAATAAAAACAACAAAAAAATTAATTGGGGCTAAATTGGTTTTTGACAAATTAAGGGGGTGGGTATGGACAGTGACAGGCAAAGGCGATAGGTGGGAGGGAGCCGTAGGGTAGGTCCGAGCCCGCCTTCTGCGAGTGGCCAGCACCACCGCACTCCTCCACAAACCTGTACTGCAAGGCCTGTGCCGGCCAACTTCATCGGCAGCTGTTGTTTTGCTACAAGGCCTGTGCCGGCCGGATCGTCAGCAGTTGTTTTGCTGCAAGGCCTGTGCCGGTCGGATCGTCCGACGGCTGTTTTTCTGCAGGCCTGTGCCGGCCAGTCCATCCGCCGGCTGTGTTTGCCTGCCTGTTTTTGCCATGTCATGCCCACTGCCCACATCTGCGTTTGCCCCGTTCAATTTTGCTTTGCCCCCCTTTCATTCCATGCGCGCCAGGATCCGCAGCACCAGTTTGCAAGCTGCAGGAACTGTCCTGTTGGCAGCTGCAACACGGGCCTGCAGTGGCGGCCCGTGCACCGTTCTCTTTTGACTCGTCTTCTTGTTCCCTGCAGAGTCCATTGATCCTGGGCATGGTTTAGTGTAAAATTTGTAAGTTAAGGTGTTAAGTTGTATTGTAAATATGAGTGCGCCCCCGCATGTATGTGTTAGCGCCGGCAATTTTATTTAAGTCGTCCGTGTGAGTGAGTTTGTTTAGTTAGTTACTCAGCCCTCAGGTTATTTATTTTGGGGACACGAATACCATGAATGTCGCACTCAGGGATCCGTAGGTAAAACGTACTAGGGGAGAACTACACATGATGGCACACGATAATTTGACGACTCGGGACGAGTCTGTAAAAAGGGGAGGGGGTAGTGTTACGGCTGTGGAAATTCGCATTACACCATAAAGGTCCCGTAGGTGAGAAATAGTTCTTAAGTACATGTGTAGTTAGCCCAAACCCATTGTCTAGAGGGAATTAATGTGATTCATTCGGGCTGCGATACTTTGAGTTAGGCGTTTTTCTGTTCTGCTTTATTTTCGAACCAACCACACTTCAACGTCAACAACGCCAACCAACAACAACAACGCTAACACGCCACCACTCTAACAACGCCGGCACCGCCCCTCACAACCACGCCACCATCTCAACCACGCTACCCACAGCAACGAACGCCATCCTCAGCGGTCTACGAACGACGGTTTGCGCGCTGAAGGCCGTCGAACGGCTTCGCCTCGCCCCCCACAAAGACGCAGGTGGGAGGGAACGAGAGGGAACGCCCCCCTTCTCGAAGCGCCTCGAAGGAGGGTGGAGCCGAGAACGGGGCGGGGCGCCGGGCGTATAAGACGCGGAGGCGGCTGAGGCTGAGCTCCCTCTTCGTCGTCGATGCTTCTGCTCCCTCCGGGGTTCGTTGATTTCTTCTGGTTCGGCGCTCGCTCGTCCTGCTGCTCCGGTTTCGGCGTGAGCTCTCCCTGTCGGTCGTGCTCGGTCCAAGGCGTCGAGAGGCCGGTAGCGCGAGGCGCGCCGGAGAGGCCTCGCCGACCACGCTCGAGCGGGGGAGTCACGGCAGAGGACGGTCGCCGAGGACTCAACACCGCAGGGAAGTCGACTTCCATTTCTTTTGGGGTTTTGTGTGAACGTGTGTGTGTCGGCGCCAAGTCCGTGAAGTAGAATTGTTTTAAGTGGTCCGTGTGTCGCGTTAGTCGGTAGTAGCTCTGCTTCTTTGTTTTCTATGTGATATATGTGCATTTCTACTGTTTGCTTTACGTGTGCTTTGTGTCCGTCTGTGTAAATAAATGCGTCCTTGTTGAATTCTTCCCCCGTGTCGCTGCGTCCTTCCTTCGTTGGGTCTCCATCTTGTTTCACGTAAGGGTTTGAGTGGGCGCGGGCCGCCCGATAATTAATCTGAACCGTCAAGGCGACGATAACACCGCTCGGTTTCCCGTTAGCCCGGAACGAGCCGCTAAGCGGATCGTGTCCGAAGTCGGCCTGTGGCGAGGTACAATCCCTCGGTAGGTTACCCGCGCGGGTACTTAGGTATATCGACTTTCGGCGATTCACCCTATTCCGCGCGGGTAGAATGCGGACTGGGTTGTGGTGAGGCCGAAAGGTCCACCCGTGACTGGATCCCGGCGTTAGCCGGGAGGGTCACGACTGAATGTGTCCGTCCGGTGGGCGAGGCGGTCGCGATTCGAGTCACGTGGCCGATCGCACGCCGACGGGCGCGAATTCGCAACAACATATAATAATATATACTCTCCGCCGCAGAAGGTGGGCAGATATGTTTTCACATCTGTCTGTCTGCCTGAGCATTTGAGGTACATCGTGCTTCATTCTCCAAAATTATACAGGACATGGAAACGTTTTCATTGATATCATGGGAACGTTGAAGCATTTCACTGTATCACTTTGTATTGAAATCCATCACTCATGCAGAAAATGATTCAAAAGGGAAAGCTGGAAATAGTTACATGGAGACACAGAGCTTGATTCTGGCTCGACCCGGTTGCTGCGTATGGGCCTTTCATACTTGTGGGTGGAGACGAGGCACATGTTTCTGGCCTTTAATTTACCCTGCATGTCTGCCTGATCCATCCAGGAGGATCCCATTGATCCAACTTGTATCCCTTGTCTGCTACATCTTTACTCCAATAAAAGCTCACCTGAATGCCACAGCGTGCTGTATTTTACGTGCTGGTCCAGTACATGACCTTTCAAGTGTTGTGCTTGTCTACATGGAATTCTTTGGATTGTGGGGCTAGGCATCAAATCTGAAAAGTATTCCATTAAACTTCACGGGATTGCTCACATAAAGCAGCTCTTGGCTGTTCTCACGGAGTAGGCCAGTCATCAAATATGTGCTGCTTGTAGAATTTAACCTGATTTGCAAAATGATCGGTTGTACTCTGAAATGGCTCTTGTTATTCCTGCGCTTTCGAAGAAAAGCGGGAATATTGTGATTGTCTCTGTCCATCCGTCCGTCCGTACGTCCGTCTGTCTTACCCTGTAACTCCTCCTACACCGTTTGAAATAGGAACTTGAAACTTTGGGACATAGTAGATATATGTATGGGGAAGTGCACAACACTTTCGGATTTTTGATATGACCCCTACGGGCCGGGCCAGAGGGGTTGGGGTCATGGGGGTCGATTAAAAAAAAAATTGTCTTGTAGCTTTTTAAATCAAACATATTCATGAGTTATACATTTAACAACATATTTTTTTTAAACACATGATGATCAGAGGGTGCTTGGGGGGGTAGGGGGTGCTTAGCGGATAGGGGGTCAAAATAGCTCCTCCTACACCGTTTGAGATAGGAACTTGAAACTTTGGGACATAGTAGTATATGTATGGGGAAGTGCACAACACTGTGATTTTTGATATGACCCCTTGGGGCCGGGCCAGAGGGGGTGGGGTCATGGGGGCTGATTTTTTACCATTGTACATGGTAAATTATTTTATAAAGAACTTAATTATGTGGCCCCCATGAGTGACAGTCACAGGTTTTACTGTATTTATCTAATTGATTATGAATAATATAATTAATATTATACACAGTTCATTCCTATGATTAAATTGATGCACAGTTCTATATTGCTGGACAGTGTTAAATTAAGGTTTCATGAAATGTTGACATGCTTGCAATGACTTCTGATTTAGTAAACATAGTAAGTCTTTGGTCATAAAGCACATCAAATAGAAAAGAATAGTCAATCCATTTTGCAAGATAAAATTTCACCTAGCGTTAATGGGACAAAGCAGTGCGCGTGAGAATATGCGATGGTGTGCCATCGACAACGTAGTTCTAGTAAATAATGGTGATTTCCCCCTCCCCCTCCCCACCACCACCTTCCCTTCTTAAAAGGAAACTATAGTTTGCTCAGAGTCGGTAATTATTTTCTTCTTGTATATCATCATATCTTGTATATACATCATTATACTTGCTGTTTGTCTGATAAAAGTTTTTACTTGAGCATTGGCTCTTTTTACACTAAACACCATCTTCACCAAGCTTACAATTTTAAATGCTGACTATTTTTGGTGTGGCCTACTCATTGATGGTAAGCATTTTTTGGTGCATTATTGGGGTTTTAACTCCTAAATGTTTACCTCCTCTAGGTGCGCCACCACCAGCGAGTGAGGGAGAGAGTGACGGTAAGTGAGGAATGACGGACTATCAAATGGTAGAGCTGCAGCCTAAAGTTGGAGGAAGTTTTTGAGGACATATGTCGTATTTCCACCCAATAAACACCCGTCCCCCTCCAATAAATGACCCAAGGCAGTTATTGGCCTCAAGGGAAAAAAATCACTGCCAAACAACTTGTACCTTTCTAATATGTGTATCTATTACTAAAAGGAGCAGCGTCCGTGCCTCAGTCGTACCATAAATCCGAAAGGGTGCCTGCTGTCATAGAATAATAAAAATGGTACCGTTGGAAAGCTAATAAATAATCAATCAACCTGGAACAGAAAAAACAACCACAACCACGACAGCAATTAACAACTACTACATGTTATGAAACATCCTTTGTCATGTCTTTCACTTCATTTTACATGCTCATTGAGACTAACAGAGAGACATGCGACATGTTTGTGGGTGCAACAAGCTGTCTTGATTAAACCTGTCAGCGAAGCGACGG
>CM068964.1:36680472-36697167 GCA_035128595.1 Eptatretus atami
TTTGTACGCCGTCGAGTCAGCGAAAGGATGGTTCCTCAGTGTGTGACACCAACTGTCAAGCATGGAGGAGGAAGCGTGATGAACTGGGGCTCTTTTGCTGGATCCAGAGTCGGCAACTTGCACAGAGTGACTAGCACCCTGAACCAAAAGGGCTACCACAGCATTTTGCAGCGCCATGCAATACCGTCTGGTCTACGCCTAGTTGGTCAGGGGTTCATCTAACAGCAAGATAACGACCCAAAACATACCTTCAGGCTATGTCAGAACTACCTTAGAAGAAAAGAACAAGACGGTAGCCTTCAAATCATGGAATGCCCAACACAGTCTCCAGACTTAAACCCCATCGAGCTGGTTTGGGGTGAACTGGACAGAAGGGTGAAAGCAAAGCAACCTACAAGTGCAACACATTTGTGGGAACTTCTGCAACAGTGTTGGGAAGACCTTTCCGAACAATATTTGATTTCCATTGTAGAAAGAATGCCACGAGTATGTTTGGCTGTTGTATCTGCAAAAGGTGGCTACTTTGATGAGTCAAAAATTTAGATTAAATTTTGTTCAACAAAACGATTCCATGATTTCTTTTTTATCTGCAATTGTTTATTTGTTCTCTGCTTTAATTTGAAAGTACATTGAAACATTAAACTTTAAATTTCAGTAAAAACTGGAAAAAACGGGGGTGTTCTAAAACTCATGACCGGTTGTGTAGAGTATTAGCGTATCAGCTCCTTGTTACTCTTATTGTATGATCGATTGTCATGTTCACAAAAATTGCCCTGAGACTGAGAGGTCTGCAAGCTACAAATGTGGAACTGAACTGTGAACTCACAGAATAACTATCACATGGAAATGTAATGTATTTTCTGGCTCTGACACAAGTTAGAATGGGGAAGTAGTTAAAAGATCACAGTTTGTTTTATCGTGAAATGTTGTAAATTCAAATTTCATCTTCCCATACAGTTTGGTTAAAAAAATATCTTAAAACTGGGATCACCAGGAGTAATATTACATAGATCAGAGGGAGAAATGAAAGACACATTGAGGTGGTTAATAGGCAGCAGATGTGGACTGGAGGGGACAACATGAATCACCAGACTTGGAAAGACGAAAGAATGCTGCATTGGAGTCATCAGAAGGAATCCGAATCGGTAAAGAGCAAAGACGGAGTCATCAGGAGGAACCTGGATAGGATTCGGGTTTCAGACGCTACTCCACAACCCTCCAACCCATCCAGGCGCAGCCAAGGGAGCCTTACAGAAACATTTCTGCAAGAAGTCACTTTTTCTGGACAGATAGATAAATAAAGAGTAAAAGAGATAAAAGAAAAAGCAAGAATTAGAACCAATAAAGAGAAATGTGAAAAGGTATAAAGAAATATGAAAAGAACAGAGGTCGGGGAGAATGCGGATAGATAGATTTCAGCAGTACTCCTCAGGCTCAAACTCAAATGCAGTGATGAATGAATTGGAGGTGAGCATTGAGCTTAGACTTGGGGAGGATAAGAATGTAAGGATTTGTAGTGTAAAATAATCGGGAAAAGAGTGGGGGGGGGGGCAGCAGGAGTACAAGACCAAGTTTGTGAGGAATTTCTAGTGATTGTAAACTTCAGGTCCTTCTGATTCCAAATGATGTAACAACTTTAAAATAACATTTATTTTCCATTTGATTTTTCCCGGTTTTACGTTTGAGGCATTAAAAAAATCCAAATCATTCATGGCACTTTCGTGAAAGATTTGTTGGATTGGCTCACCTAATCATTCATTTTCTTTGCGAGTCCATCACCATTTTTGACACCTTTCATTGGTATTCGTGATATTTTTGAATTCTATGCTTGAAATCTTGGTGTCAGTATTTCGAGAAGATTGTTCCACAATTGGGAGCACCTCTGCCTCACTGTTGGTGTCAGTTTTCTGCAACCCATGCCTCACTCAAAAACTCGCCAAGGAGGTATGTCCTTTGTACATCTGTCGTGCAGATGTTTCAGTATTGGCATCTTACCATTAATATAAATGGACTTCGTAAGTTTTGTGCATTATCTTCAACTGAATATTTTTGCTTTTCATGGTTTGTTGCTATTCAGGATGAAATAAAGCTCCTGGTGCTCTTATGACTGTCTCGCTGGAATTTGAGTGCAAGAATAGGGTTAGGGTTAGAAACTATCTTCGTCACTCCTCTCTTCAACCCCACCCAATTAAGATTGCTAAATTTTACATGCATGCAATTCATTTTTGTTTTACATACGTGGATGTGTATTGATCCGATGAGTGTGAGCCATGCCAGTAATATATAATATTAACTATTAAACTATGAACACATTTAGATGCAAGGGGGAAATGGAAACGCTGGAGCTCCTGTCTTTGTTAATGGATTGTAACAGTTTCTAAAACAGAAATTCCGAACATTGACATGATAAATCTTATTGTTTGTCCTGTGTATAGCAATAAATAGATTTGTGTGGTGACAAGTGGTCTTGCATGGAGATATTGCTCAAAATGATAAACTTTCCACTTTTTATATCCTGTAAAATATGGACCAATGAGGTTTGAGGACTTCCAAAAGACCCTGACAGAGCTGTTTTGCGAAAATGATATATGACTGAAGCCAAAATAAACATATTATCGCGTTCCAGCCGGTTAACACCGACCTGGATGGATAGCCGAACGGTTTTCACTTGGGGCGAACAGCTGAGATCCCTTGAGATTATGGCATGTGCGGGATGGAGGGCGCGTACCATACGGAAGCACACGGGTTTATCCTCGAACCACAACGAATAAACAAACACAAGGAAATTTAACCAACGATGATTTAATGAACATAAAATCAACGTGTGATAATGAAAATAAATCAAAGCATGAGGTAATGAAAAATGAGGTAAACTAAAGCCTAATTTGAGACGTCTCCACTTTGTGACAAAAACAGACAAGGGGAAAGATAAAATTAAAAGAAATTCCTCCCTTTTATGCCAGAACTCAGCTTGGGTTCAGAGATGACCTTTAGGAGCCTCAGTCATCAAACCATGTAGCTACCGTGTGGGAAAACGCACCCAAAATGGTGCGGAGTCGCTCTCTGCAGTCACGTAAGTCAGGTAAGTCAGGTAATTTGCGTAGACCATTTTCAACGCCAGAGCCCACAAACCGAGGTTGCCGACGCCACTCCTCTCTCAACACCAGGCCCACTCACAGCAAAGGGCGCCACCTTTCCCCTTGAACAAACAACAGGACGATTGCTGAAGCGCCGAGATAAGGCCAAGAGACGCGCTCTTCTTCTTCTCTTCTCAGAAACGTACAAACCTCACGGCCCAGCCAAACAGTCAATGGCTCACGTCTTGCTCCAGCACACGAGTAAATTCACACAGCATGAACATGACAATCGGGCAGCCTTCTTCACCATGTCGAGGAAAGCAAAACAAGAGGCCCTTTGTCTCAACCGCGTTCTCACACCAACTCATCCTCCTCTTCTATCATGCTCCCCATGATGTCACACGAACCAATCATAAGCCTTGGGGGCGTGGCCTGCTGGTACGAAGCCGGGAAGGTGGGGTTTTTGCCTGCTCGGAAATGTTCGGCTGTTATTGTTGTTGTTATAACGTCGTTCCTTTTTTTAGCCAGCCTTGTAAATGCAAAAACGTAGGAAAAGGTCATGGGGCAATCACAAACTCAGAGAAACTATCCCTAAACCCTACCAAGTTAACACAGCACCACCCCCCATGTGGTGATACGTAACAATCTTAAGCTCACAGTTTTCCTTATTTAATTTACATTGAGATGTCTCCTACTCGTACACGGACTATGCTATATACAATCCTACCTTCATTATGAAATTCATTCATCTACCCCACAAACATAATGATGTATTTGAACGAGAAGGGCACTGGTAGAACGCATACTTCTGCCAGGCTGATTAGTTTACGTTTTGTATCCCATTGATAGGCCGGATCTGGATTCGGACCTTCACTAAAATTTAATTGGCTTGTTCTTGTCAACTAACCAACTCATCCACCAAATTTCGTCCGAATCCATCCATAACTTTTTGAGATATCGTGCTGTATATAGTTTTTGGCCCAATCACTCAATGGTGAAGAATCACTTAAAAAAAAAATTCTCGGATCCTGATCCGGATTCAGATCTTCACCAAAATCTAATCATTTCGTCCGTGTCACATACCCAAGCTCTCCACCAAATTTTGACTGGGTCTTTCCACAACTTTTTGAAATATCCTGTTCACAAACAAACAGACAGACAGATGTGAAAACATAACCTCCATCCACCTTTGGTGGTGGAGGTAATGAAATGCTTTACAACTTAGATGCACATCGTTTGGAGAGTAAACAATGAAAGGCCTCTTTTGGGTGAATCACATGTGCCACGGACCCTGTGTTATTTGTTGGCACCTCCTCTTGTGTGCAGCACCATTTCTGTGATCCTGGATTGAGCCTCGTAGGTCAAGACTGCCATGCAGCACTAATTTGGTGTCCAACCAAACCTGTTGCTTTTTCATGTCCCCACACAAGATGCTCTTGGGTCCACTCTCTAGTTGCACTTTTAACGCAGTCGGAATGATTGCACAGACACCTCTGCTCTATTCATAGGCCTCAGCTTAAATGCACATAGCTGGTGCTCGTGGAAATGCCGGCAAAACAATTTGGCCTACACGCCACAGACTGCAAATAGAAACAGAAATCATGAACTTTGTGAAGGCTAGGAGGCCTCGTAAGGTCACCAAGGCAGGAGTTTATGGATAGTAGAGACCATGACGGTCATTTAGAGCATTGGGTATGGTTGAACTTATTTTCAGAGATCCCATTTTTAGATCCTCGTAGAGGATCTCTAAGTCTTACTCACGTTGTTGTTCTTGTGGATTTTTTGTTTCACAGCCCACAGTTTTCATCAAAACTTCCTGAAACTTGGCGTGTATATGTAAAAATACCCTGCGCAGACAGTAACCATCTCCGATTTTGAAAATTCCTCTAGAAAAAAGTTATGACGTCAAAATATCTTCGTAATGGAAATCGCCTAAAAAATTATCTCAAACTAGGCAGCTTTTTGAATTCTGTTTGTGGGAATCGAACAGGCATTAGCAGAGATGAATTACCACATATGATGCATCACTATGACGTCATATCAATTTTTATGACGGCATTCCTATTTTTTGACATTTTTTGTTTCACAACCCAGAGTTTTCATCGGATCTTCGTGAAACTTGCCATGTATATGCAGAAAGCCCACGCACAGGCAGTAACCATCTCCGATTTTGAAATTCTTCCTAGAAAAAAAGTTGACGTCATAATATTGCCGCTAATGGAAATCGCCTATACCATTATCTCCGAAACTAGGCAAGCTGTTGAATTTTGTTTGCGGGAATAAGCCGGGCATAGCACAGATAATTTATCGCAAACCTGATGCATCACAATGATGTCATATTCGTTTTATGACATCATTAAGAGGACGAGGATCTTGGCTCATTCGAGCTTTTTAAAGGAAACCTTAAAGATGAAGGTTTGGGCAACTGGACACATGAGGTGTAAACAGACTCAGAAGATCTACACAAATAAATGTCAGTGTGTGTCAGTCCGGATGTCTCCTCCATAACTCCAAAACCATGAAATGTAGCAGGTTCAAACTTTGCATGCATACTAAGATAACTCCGAGGTAGTGCAGGAATGAAAATTGGGTGTTTTAGTTAATTTAAACACCTGTTTTGAAGATAATTAACGGCCTTATTTAATGATCCTTCACCAAGGCTCATCCCTGGTCACCTCGCTGGGGTCTTAATTTGCCATGTTATTTTTTTGGGCCTGCTCAACAATGCCTTGAATTGGAACAGGTCACAATGGTTTCTTAACGATAAAGTTTTTTTCCCCCACTTTCCTCACACATCATCGAATGCCTGATTACACCTACGACTCGCTGGATACATTGCATGCTTATAAACGCCCCGAGATGCCAGCGTTCGTGGCTTTATTTCATTTCCGCACAAGGCCGAAGCCGAGACTCTCTTAATCTCAGCCGAATTTCAAAATTTAAACCTCTTCATCGACTTCAGCCGTTGTTCCGACTGCTCAAAGAAAAAAAAGTGTTCATTTGTCCAATTCGGACATTGCCTGACATTCCGGGCGACTCCGGGCGCATGGTGTTTACATGACCGATCGGCGATCGTTAATCGCTTGCCAAGCCAGCCATTCCTTCTCAACTGTTTTGATGGAGTGCTTGATTGAATGCTTAAGCCACTTGACGAGCTCTCCATAATGTTGGCACCGTCACTGAATATATTGATCGACTTGAACAAAGTTCAGGGCCCACTCGCCTGTGTTTGGCTCTGCGTTGCCATACGGTGCATCAGGCGGTGTTTGGCATGTTAAAAATGTGTAATTTTCGTTTACAGGGGAGAGAGAGAGAGAGAGAGAGAGAGAGAGAGAGAGAGAGAGAGAGAGAGAGAGAGAGAGAGAATGGAAAAGTACAGAGGAGAGGAGGGGGGGATTCCAGCAGGTGTGACATCCAGCCAAGAGACGGCACACACATTGGATGGATGACAGTTTATAGCTGAGTTGGGATTCAAACCCAGGCTCGACAGCTGAGAGCGAGCGTGCGTACCTCTCAGCTATCCTGCCATGATGGGGTGATTCATTGCTTTGTAGCAACTGAAAATATTTTTTACTCATTGTAATCATCTAATTTATTTTGCCTTCCTAACTCCAGAAATGTTCCCACATAGAACTGCGCCGTGGTATCGCCATCAAAGCTTGAAGAGCACTCGCCAAGTGACTTAACCACTCAACTCAACCAAGCACTCCAACGAAACAGTTAAATAACCTTTTTAAAACGAAACGTTAAATTTTTTGTGTGTATTTATCCATGCCAAAGTGACGGTTCATATAATGAAAGAAGATCGTACAAAAAGGGGAAACACCATGTAAAATAAAATTGCACATTTTCACCGAGCCAGCCACCAGCCGATGCACCGCATGGCAACATGGGGCCAAACGCAGGCGAATGGGCCCTGAACTTTGTTCAATTTGATCAATATATTCAGTGACAGTGCGAATATTGTAGAGAGCTTGACAAGCAGCTTAAGCACTCAAGCAAGCACTTCATTGAAACGGTTATAAGGAACGACTGGCTTGGCAAGCAATTCGCGATCGGTCATGTAAACACCATGCATCCGGAATGTCAGGCAATGTCCGAATTGGACAAATGAACACTTGCTTTTGAAGCATTTGGAACTACTGCAGAAGTCAATAAAGACGTTTAAATTTTGAAATTCAGCTGTGGTGGTGGTCGTATGGCAGCTTAGCTGCCGGGGTAGCTATTGTAGATTCTCGCCCGTTCGGCGTGCGGACGACCGCCTCAGCCCAATTGCGGCCGCACGCGCCCACCGAACGAGCAATCCAGTCGTAGCTTCCGGATCAACACCGAAACCCAGCTACGGGTGTTTTTATAACACCATAGAGCAGCCAACTCTTCTCTCCACGCGCTACAGGGTCAAGCGCCG
Source organism: Eptatretus atami (assembly GCA_035128595.1). Lineage (NCBI taxonomy): Eukaryota > Metazoa > Chordata > Myxini > Myxiniformes > Myxinidae > Eptatretus > Eptatretus atami. The sequence goes on from CM068964.1 coordinate 36,687,958, forward strand.
AATTATCGATATACCTAATTATTCGCGCAGACAGAAATGCCGGGGATCTACACCTCAACGGGACCCTGCCACGAAAACGAGCCGCTTTACGCAGCTCGTTTCGTATGCGATTGCGAGCGGTTATATATCGCCAAGTCCCGTCGGACCCGATTATCTTATCGGTGTTAAAAACCAGCTAACATTCTGAACGCTCCATGGCAGTCAATGAGAGGAAGGGACGCAACGGCGGGTGACATTTAACAATGGGGACATTTATTTGAACACAGGCAATGCAATGAATGGGGGATGGGAAAAAGACACGAGCAAAAAAATCCTACAGCCGAGTTCTATTCCAATGTGAAGCAAATACAACACAGGCACCTAACAGTTTCCTACTTATTAGACGGGCCCACGGAACACACACACACACACACACACACACCCAAGAAATGGTGCTGATGCCTTTAATAACGGGCTCCAGCTCGGAGGACAGATGAGCTGAAACCCAGAACCTATCTTGAACCTCTCCACCTCGTGTGGTCTTCAAGCTGTTCGGACCCGGCTCCAGCGAGAGCGAGCTGGATCCAATCGCCGTGAGCCGCGATCCTTCCCGAGCTCCAGCGAATCCTCTCGCGCTTCCGAACACGTGCTGGTGAGACGAGGCACTGATCCTTCCGTCGATGCGTCGCTATCTCGAAGAACCACCTCCAAGATGAGGCCGATGAGTCGCACCAAGCCGGGAACCAAGCGGAGAACAAAGAGCTCCACGAACCAAGAAGAGCCAGCCGAGCAACCAGCTCAACTCTCTCCGATGAACAAAGCCTCTCACAACACGAACCAAGAACTCCGAGCCGAGCAACCAGCTCAACTCTCTTCCGATGACAAAGCCTCTCACAACACGAACCAAGAACTCCGAGCCGAGCAACCAGCTCAACTCTCTTCCGATGATCAAAGCCTCTCACAACACGAACCAAGAACTCCGAGCCGAGCAACCAGCTCAACTCTCTTCCGATGATCAAAGCTCTCACAACACGAACCAAGAACTCCGAGCCGAGCAACCAGCTAACTCTCTTCGATGAACAAAGCCTCTCACAACACGAACCAAGAACTCCGAGCCGAGCAACCAGCTCAACTCTCTTCCGATGAACAAAGCCTCTCTCAACACGAACCAAGAACTCCGAGCCGAGCAGAACCCGAAGTCCTGCTGAAAAGCCAAGCCGAAGCAAAAAGCTCTCCAAAAAGCCTCCACCTCGCCAAGCAGAACCGAAGCTCACTGAACCAAAAGTCTCAACCCTCGCCAAGCAAACCCAAAGGCCTGCTAAAACCAAGCCGAAGCAAAAAGCTTACTAAAACCAAGCCAAAGCAGAAAGCCTTCAAAAAGCCTCCTCTCTAACCCTCGCCAAGCAAACCCAAAGGCCTGCTAAAACCAAGCCGAAGCAAAAAGCTTACTAAAACCAAGCAAAGCAGAAAGCCTTCAAAAAGCTCCTCTCTAACCCAAGCCAAGCAGAACCGAAGGCCTACTGAACAACCAAAGCAGAAAATCTCTTCCTTATCCTCCTCCGCCCCTCCCCCGCTCCCAGCGTGACTCTGCCCTCGTGCTCCATCCCCCCCCCCCCCGCTCAACCACGGGTGGGAGGGAGTTGTTTACATCCGGTGATTCAGGACGGGAGGGCTCTTCTTCCTCTTCGCAAAGAGGGGGAGGGGTCTCCATTGTGTTATAATCGCTCGCAGCGCACTTAATCGATTTCTGCCCATTAAACAATGGAAGGTGAACTATCTGGGAACAAGCACTTATCGACATAACTGACTAAAGGAACCTGAATGTTGTGTGCAATCGAATTCCCAAATTCGTAACACTATCATTTCTTGAAGCGCGACTGTGTCGCTGATGCAGTGCCCCTCTACCAGTACACATACTGGAACTGGTACTCATTTCGCGGCCTCGGAAGGATGACAGGCTGAGTCAACCCCCTGGTGTATTAATTCAGCGGCTGACGGGGCTTGAACTCAGGACCCTACGATCCCAAGCCGCCACCCGAACCACTGAGCCAACACCAGGCTCTGAAATTCAGCTGAGATTATCAAGGTTACGGCACATGCGAAAATGAAATAAAGAGCACCTCTGGGCATTTATAAGCATTGAAATGTATCCAGCATTCGTAGGTGTGATGATCAGGCATTCGATGATGTGTGAGGAAAGTGAAAGAAAAAAAGAAAGAAAAAAAAAAACTTCATCATGAAGAAACCGTTGCGGCCTCTTCCAAATCACAACACTGTTGATCAGGCCAAATAAAGACAAATTAAGACCCCAGAAAGGGACAGCGAGGTGACCAAGGATGAGCCTTGATAAAGGATAATTAAATAAGGGCGTTAATTGTCTTCAAAAGGGGTATTTAAATTAACCCAAACACCCAATTTTCATTCATGTACCCCCTTGGAGTTCACTTCTGTAGTTTCAGGCCAAAAGGTTTCATAGTTCTGTAGTTATGGAGGAGACAGAGACACTGACATATTATCCATTCATCCATTGGGACCATCCTCTGTGCAGAGCGTTGGTGCTGCCGAAGCAGTCTCCTGGGCTATTGGGTACAATCCTGGATGGGTCGCCGCTCCAACACAGGATGCCAGCAAGCTGGTACTCATTTTTCTGACCTCGGAAGGATGACAGGCAGAGTCAACCCCACCTGGTATTAATTCAACAGCCGAGTGGGATTTGAAGAGAGAGAATAAAGTTTGTCTCATGTGTTTAATATATATATAATAATATATAATATATATATATATAGGTATGTATATATAACAGTGGTCCTTCGTGAGAGGGTAAATTTCGAATCATTATGCGGACGGCCCCGTTCTTTCCGATGCGGCCGCGTGCGCCACCGAACGTGGCAATCCAGTCGCCCAGCTTTCGGAGTCAAGTCGCCTAGAAGAACACGCTAGACTTCAGACAACAAATACGGGGAGTTGAATTGAATAAGATGTTGTAAAGCTGACGAAGCAAAACATTCCAATTGAGCACAAGTTCTTTAAAAATGTCAACAAAATAACATTTTATATGACAAAGGAGTTGTTTTTTTCCTCAAAAAATAATGGTTGGAATCAAAATTTCAGCCACCCCAAATAGACGAACCCCATCAGTTTAGACATTCGCCACAAGTCTAATTTGGCAAAAGTTGATTTTTCTCCGATTTTTTTCCGCGCGAGGCCCTCCTGAGCACCCGGAACTTGCTATTGGCTGTCCCCAGAAATTTTCCAACAAGGATTTGGGTTTGCACTAATTGAATAGTGTTAGTAGACACCTAGATGAATACGTTAGTGAAGAAATTTTTTGGTAAGCAATTTTTTTCACAGATGGTCAATACAATTTGCTAAAATTCCCCTAACTACTTAGGCAGATGCCTGGCCCATCCCGCATCTCCTTGAGATTCTGATCAACCTGCTGCAGCCACGAGGCACGTGGTCGGGCCCATTTGGCCTCCTCCACTCAAGAGGCGTCCCCTCAGCTGAGAGAATCTGGTGAAGCAGGATCAGCGTCAGGAAAACGAACCACATGTCTTACAGCCGCAGGCTGACACTCACGGACTATGGCAGGTAACAAATCTCAATTGAGTTCTCTCAGGCAACTGCTCGTTTGACACAAAGCCGACCGGCGATAGCCGGGATTCTCCGAAGAGAACCTGGTACCAAAGGAATGAAGTCTCGGTGTCAAGATTCCTGGTGGAGTCGCAAGTCTCACATCACATAGAGGCAAGACTGGAAGCACCAAGGTACCTGAAGACTTGGACTTTCGTCCTCACCCCCCAAGTACTCGCAGCTGCCACACCCCATGATCCATGATCCATGACTGCCACAGGCCCAGACCGCAGACGTCTGTTGACCTCTGGCTCAACAGCCAGCAGACATGAATATCACTGCCAAGGGTAAGTTAATCCTCATCTGTGATACCTCAAGCATCCTACACAAAACAGGTACAGACAAGACAGCCAGCATCCAATATGTCAATTGAAAGCCTGGATCTTAGTTTTGACCCCAGGAAACCCGTAATCCCAGCCGCTCCTTTACTCCTCTCTTCAGTATACGTCGAGGGCCTCCAAAGGATATCTAGAGTCTCCCTGCAAAGATGACTGCAATCAATCTGTGAAATCAAGCTCAGAGATCTTGACATTATCCCAGAAAATGTTGCATCGGCAAGCTTGACCTCTCCACATCCTCCCCAGAATCGTCCGTACAGTGCTGAAAGTGTGGGGGGCCAGTACACACCCCCGATGAACTCCAGTAACAACTGGAAATAAGTCAGAGATGGCAATCACCTAGCACTCACAGCACTCTCAGTACCAGAGTATAAGTTCAGATATCAGATTGATCAGTGATTTGGTGAGCAGCCGCATTTTGGTGGCACCCACGAAGATCAAGAATCCTCCAGAGGGCATCCCGATTCGCTGATTGCACACTTTTACAGAGATCAACATAGGCTGCAAGCAGCCCCTGGCGAAAACTCTCGTCTGTTGTCGGTGAGGACCTGAAGAGCAAGATACGTCAATCAGTTGACCTCTTTGGTGTAAAGCCTGACTGGCTTTGGATACTGGTGCTCAAGCAAATGGTGGCGAACCCAATCGAGAATTATCCGAGCAAAGGCCTGGCCTGGCAACTGAAGCATCGTCACCCCTCGGTAGTTTGTTGCAATTCCTGGCGATTACCTTACCCATTCCAGGAGGACAACAAGGCCCCTCTTCCAGTCAGTTGTGATGATGGCCTGTTGTTCCAGGCGAGCAACAGAACTGTATGCAACAACACTAGTGCAGATTTCCACGCAGCCTTGAGAAGTTCAGCATGGATGCCACAGATCCCTGGAGCTTTACCCCATTTCAACTGGGTTCACGCGCAGTCTGTTTCCAACAACAATGAAGGTGGACCACAGTTGATTGGAGGGCCAGCATAGGGATAGTGACACCCCTGACATCCAACTCGACAGCTGGTGGATCAGCCTGGTACGCGCTAAAAGTAACCGGCCCAGCGGCCTTCACTTCGGACATCGTCTGTCAAGAGCGCCACCCAACCTCTGCTCTAACTGCAGAACACCGGAGGGACGGCTTGAGGCAAGCAATGCGTGAATTCGCACTGTAAGCAGGACGAGAATCACTTCACCCCAAGTGATGCTCTACCTACTCACAGATTCCTCGGCATAGGCCTCCTTGTCCAACATTAGTGCAGCGTACAGTTTTAACGCCTCAGCTCCTGAACTGCTGCAGCTCTGCCATTCAGCCTGGCCTCGCGACTCTGGTCAATGTTATCTTGTGTCCCTTGAGAGACAAAAATTATCTTTTTTGCCCTCCGGTGAGTTCCAAGACATCTCCCAGAAACATCAAGGATGGTGGTCTTGAAGGCACTCCACAACTCTTCAGGATCCCCCAAAAGCACCTTGACCCCCAAATCTCCATCAGCGTGTCACAAACTTCTCAGCTACCCTATCATCCTTGAGCTTGCCAACATCCAGCTCGGCTGGGATGGTACCATTCTCGCCAGATTTAAGCTGCAACTTCAGAGTTGCTACAACAAGCTTGTGATCAGTATGGAGGAAATGAGCACTCCGGTAGACCCTGCAGTTTTGGATCATCCTCCAGCGACCATCAACGAGGACATTGTCAATCTCCTTTGCCACACACCAGCGTTGGCATACTAAAGTCGCAGGCGATGAGCTTGTGGGTGCTGAAACCATGAACCAGCCACCCTAAGTCCATGACTTCTTGCAAAGTCAAGGAACTTCGTGCTATTCAGGTTCACCAGTTCCAGATACATGGGGACCAACACACGTCTCATAACCATCCCTATCAGTTCCAGTCAATGCATTAAAATCCACAAGACCGAGAAGAGTATCTCCCCTGGGGCACTGATGCAACCACAGACGGAGCGGGGCATGGAATGCATCCTTCATGTGAGATCACTCGCGCTCAGTCGGAAGCATATGCAGAGACCAGGGAAATGACACCCAAGGAGTGACGAATCCTCGGTCTCATAATACTGTTACGGCTGTGGAAATTCGGCATTAGCACCATAAAGGTCCCGTAGGTGAGATAATATTTCTGAAAGTACGATGTGTATATTAGCCCAAACCCATTGTATAGAGGGATTAATGTGATTCATTCCGGGCTGCGATACTTGAGTTAGGCGTTTTTCTGTTCTGCTTTATTTTCGAACCAACCACACTTCAAGCGCAAAGCCAACGCCAACCACACTTCAACGCCAACGACGCCAACAACAACAACGCCAACCAAGCCACCACTCCAACAACGCCAGCACCGCCACCCTCACAACCACGCCACCATCTCAACCACCGCTACCGCACAGCAACGAACGCCATCCTCAGCAGTCTACGTACGACGGTTTCCGCGTGGGGAACGTCGAGCGGGCCGAGTGGGGAAGGAGAAGTCCCCTCAGCGAGGGCGCGCGTTTTCCCGGCCTGTTTTTCCTTCCTTGGCCCGGCGCCAGAACGGCTTCGCCTCGTCCCCACAAGCCGGAGGTGGGAGGGAACGAGAGGGAACGCCCCCGTTCTCGAAGCGCCTCGAAGGAAGGTGGAGCCGAGAACGGGGCGGGGCGTATAAGAGGCGGAGGCGGCTGAGGCTTCTCTCTTCTCGGTCGTCGTTGATTCAGCTCTTCTCTTTTCTCTTTCTCGTCGTCCGTTGATTCAGGCTCTTCTCTTGTCTTGCTCGTCGTCGTTGATTCAGCTCTTCTCTTGTCTTTCTTCTTCGTCGTCGACTCTTTTCGGTCTCTCTTCGCGTCGATTCTCTCTGCTCGCTTCCCGGTTTCGGCAACGGAGAAGAGCTCGCGGGCCACGGCGAGTGACGGTCGCCGAGGACTCAACCACCTCAGGGAAGTCGACTTCATTTTTCTTTTGGGGTTTTGTTGAACGTGTGTGTGTGGCGGCCAGTCCCGCAAAGTAGAATTGTGTAAGTGGTCCGTGTGTCGCGTATTCGGTTGTAGCTCTGCGTCATTGTTTCTTTTGTTGGCCCTTTCTTTTATTTGATATATGTGCGCATTTATTTAATTATTATTTTGCTGATTTCATACTGTTGCTATATGTGTGGCTCTATGCTGTGGTGTCGTTGTAAATAAAATTCTTGTTGTTGAATTCTTCCCCGTTTCGCTGCGTCCTTCTTCGTTGGGTCTCCATCTTGTTTCACCGTAAAGGGTTCGGTCGTGGGCGCGGGACGCCCGATAATTAATCTGAACCGTCAAGGCCGACGATAACACACGCTCGGTTATCCCGTTAGCCCGGAACGAGCCGCTTAAGGCGGATCGTGTCCGAAGTCGGCCTGTGGCGAGGTAACCCCTCGGTAGGTTTACGCCGTTGCGGGTACTTAGGTATATCGACTTTCGGCGATATCACCCTATTCCGCGCGGGTAGAATGCGGACTGGTTGTGTGAGGCCGAAAGTCCACCCGTGACTGAATCGCCGGCGTAGCCGGGAAGGGTCACGACTGAATTGTCCTCGTGGGCGAGGCTGTCGCGATTACGAGTCAACGTGGCCGATCGCCGCCGACGGGACGCCGATGTCGCACAATACGCTTGTTGACGGTGTTACCTCAATTTCATTGCAGTCCGCTTCTTGGACAGCAAGCTTCATCAACTCCTTGGAATGGTAACCATCAGAGCGACCAGACCAATAGTAGGTGTAACCACCCGCCATGATCTCGCTGCAATCCGGTCTCCAAACCTCAGAGAGTGCTGCAATACCGATATCCAATTTATGGTGACCAGAGTGCAAATCCTGCATCAACCTCCCTTCATGTCTTCACGATAGTGAAGGTTGTGGCCTGATCCTATGTAGCAAGTCTGGATGTAATCAGCCCACACGACAGTTGTGGGCCGATTACATCCAGACTTGCTACATCGGCATCAGCATGACCCCAAATTATTGTATCGGGGTTTCCCGAAAACCTGCCGATATCAGCCGTGTTGTGTGTGTGTTGTCCAAAAAACATAACATTCTTTCTACTAACTCTCCCTACCCCCACCTCTCTCTCCCTGTCTCTGTCTCTGGACATATCCGGATGGGTGGTTATGTCTGGACGGTGTTTGTCTCTGGACGTGTCTGGGCAGTATTATGGCTGGACGGGAGTTTTTCTCCGGACGGGAGTGTGTCTCCAAGCTGTGTTTATAGTATGAGGGTAGAAAATGGATTTCAGACATTATTTGTTTCAATCTTCACTGTTATTCATGAGAATCATTTTGATGGGATGCTGCCTCCCCCCCTCCCCTCCCTTTCATGCTTTCCTCCCTCCGTCCCCTCCCCTCTACTGCTCCTCCCCCCTCCCCTCACACTTCCTCTCCACTGCCTCACCCTCCCCCTCACCCTCACACTTCCTCCCTCCCTCCCCTCACACCTGCCTCTCACCCCTCCCCTCACGCTGTCTCCCCCCTCCCCTCCCCTCACGCTGCCTCCACCCTCCCTCCCTTCCGTCCTCCCTCCCTCGCACTACCTCCACCCCTCCCTCACACTTCCTACTCCTCCCCTCACCTGCCTCCACCCCTCCCCTCACGCTTCCTCCTCCCTCCCCTCCACTTCCTCCTTCCCACTGCTCACCCTCCCTCCCCTCACGCTTCCTCCCCCCTCCCCTCACACTTCCTCCTCCCACTGCTCCACCCTCCCCTCCCCTCACACTTCCTCCTCCCTCCCCTCACGCTGCCTCCCCCTCCCCTCCCTCTCACGCTGCCTTCCCTTCCTTCCCTCACGCTATCCTCCTCCCAAACCCGCTCCACAACCATACAACTCTCCAGAGCTCAAGGAGAGGAAGGAGTGTCAAAGAATGTGCGAATTGGACCAATGAAAGCTGTTTTTGAGCTCTCAGAACTGATTTCGGATCAATCTTACAATCGTCTGAAGAAAACATTGCTGTTTGGCACGTTTGATCGCCGGGAAGGGACACCCTTTCCCCTCCCACTACCTTCTCTCTCCACTGTCATCCTCGCTCCCTCCCCCTTCCCAGAGTGTATAAGCAATGTGTAGTGAGGTTGCAATCTCTCCTCCCCTCCCCTCATCTTGCTCTCATCCCTCTCGCTCTCCATCCCTTCCTCGCTTCCCCCCTCCCTCTTCCTCCTCCCCCTACCTCACACCCCCGTCTTTATATTCTCATCAGCAAAGCGACAGTTGTATTTGCGAGTCTATAATAATATGTATGCTTGGTGTTGGCTTAATGGTTCGGGTGGTGGGCTTGGGATCCTCGGATCCTGAGT
>CM068964.1:36707131-36718239 GCA_035128595.1 Eptatretus atami
ATATCGCCATCATTGGATCGTGGGCACCGTGGGAGGCTTACCTTTGGCAAATGCTTTGTGATCACAGATATCTAGTTGATGTCACCTCTACAATATCCACAAACAAGCCAAAAAACCATCTACAAACGGTAAATAATAATTATGTGTACTGAGGTGGCGAGGTATAGCTAATAAGGTTGCTACGATAGCTCATGCGAATGTCGACACAACTATAAACTGTCATGCTGGTGTTTTGCATGCAAGGGAGACATCATTGAGTGTGCCATTCATCGGATGGACGTTGAGCTGGGTGTCCCATCTGCAAGCGTTGGTAGACGTTGCTGGCACCCTAAACAAATTCCAAATTTCTGTCCACATCACTTTCAGTCGAACGTCAAGCCTGGCCAGCAAATTTGCGATGGACTTGGGACAAAAACTTTCCCGAGCTGACCCCACAAGAATGTGGGAGTAATTGGAGCCATTAAAATAGTAGTAGTAGTAGTAAGTAGTAGTAGTGCTTTGTTTGAACTGTCACAGTTCTATTTCATGTCGCTCACTCTCCTCATCCCTGCAAGTCCACGGTCAGGACTGCAAGGGGTAAGGTGGAGCATTTTAGATAGAAAGCACAAAAAAATGGGGGTGGAGGAAGAAAAAACAAATTACCAAAATAACACATTTATACAAATAGCAAAGTGCCTTGTGGAGTGATACTACAAAGTGTTTCATTTGTGGTCCAAGTTTCCTTAAACTTTTGAACAGTGTTACAATATTCTGCCGCCTTATATTTTGAGGTAATTCGTGAGCGCAACAAGCCTATCAGACCCACAGAACTATGTTCCACCATATTTCTCTCTATTTTTGCCTTCCTAGTTTATAAATCGCCATTTTCGCACAAGTTAAAATAAAATTTACAAGGAGGTCTCGTGGCTTGCTCCGTTCTTTAACGGGTGTCCGATGATGAAGAGCGTTGGTGAGAAGTGAAGCCAGAAGCGCAATAGTAAGTTTTTCATCAGCAAGAAAATTAGCTGAAGATTGCGACATTGTAGGTACATGTGAAATATCGTTTCCCTTTCACCACAAAAACAGCATTCCTCTGGAATGTTCGTAAAATGCCACACCAGCAGCAATCTCCAACTCAAGTCAGCCATTGTTCTTGGTGTTGGGTAAAGATAAAGTGAACCCCAACATGGACGACTTGGAATAGGATGTGGAAGAATCTCACGCCATGGAGTATCCCATCAGGTTACAAGAGCTATATAGTGGAGGGAATGGATAACCAACAGGTACATGTTCTTCCTTGACAGCCACAGAAGGACATTTTAGCTGTGCCTGAGGGCCCACCATATTGTGCGAAGGTGATGTCTGAGGGAGCTCGCAATTTCTTGGCCCAATTTTGAAGTCCACGAAGTTGTTGATGGATATTTGCAAAGTCCTTCACCATCATTGGGATTCTCGAGATATACCAAGCAATTAGGAGGAAAAAACATTTTAACTTCTTGTGTATCCTTGAGGGATTCTAATTGTCCGTAGGCCCATTTTTGCTGCGAGCTCTTCCGGTGAAAGAAGGCCTCTCTTCCTATCATTCAGAAGGTCTCCAACCATGGATATATTGCCAGTTAAGAGCTTCTTTCTTAAGGAGAACAAAGCTAGGGTTGGCCTTGTAGAAGAGGTTAAAAAAAAGTGGTTCTTCAAACATCTCATTGCTTGGGTAAACATCTCTCTTTTTATGTCAACAGTATTCCAAGCCTTCAGCATTTCTGTAAAAAGAGAGGCAGTGTTTCACTTGATGACAGATTGTGTGAAGTAATGGCAAAAATATATTTTTTATACCGGAGATTTGCACTTTGCTGAAGAAGTATGACGCCAGTGAACACCATTGCGGTGCAGGCTTCATATACAGGTAGCGTTGAATGGTCTTCAACCTGGATGCGTGGTAGTGGCTTGAAGGCAGGGAAAAGACTGTCCCCCTTTAATAAAGGGCAAGCTTAGAATGCCCAATGAAACCCAGTGTTTGCCATTCAAAAAAATAGTTCAAGAGCTTCCTCTGCATCTTAACCAGAAACTCTTCTGGAATGCTTACGCAAGAGATCTTGAATATTAACTTTGGAATGATAAACTTTTAATAAGGAGTGATTTCCCTCTCAGAGACGGGACTTTTACAGCCCACTCCAGTCTCTCAACTTTGCTTCTATTTTGTCCCCTAAAGTCCTCCAGTTATCAATTGGTGAGCACCCCTTGAAGTTGATAGATGTACCCCCAAGTATTTTAGCTCATTGCGACTCCATGTCAGTTCCTGAAAAAGTGTTGGGAACTCTGTGATCTGTATTGGTCCAATTAGAAGCCCAGAGCTTTTTCTCCAATTGATTGTAGCAGATGATGCTGCTGAGTATACCTGCTGGCAATCATGAGACAGCTTGCATATCCCTTGCACTGCTCGCAAAGACAAGAGATGTCATCTGCATATGCAGAAATTATGAGGGAGGCCCTGTTTGGAACCACAATGCCAGTTAGCCTTCTCCTCATCAAGCAAAGGAAGGGTTCAATGCATAGGGAATAGAGTTGGCCAGACAAGGGACATCCTTGTCTTATTCCTCTTCGGATGAAAAAGAGGTGAGCAAGTGACCATTGACTTAATTAGGCATCTGCGGACGTGTACAACGTCTGGATCATCGACGTATCTCCTCCCCAGGCCAAAAGCTAGCAGGGTCTAAAAGAGTAATCGTGGTTCATTTGGTCAAAAGCTTCTCTCTGATCCAAGGAAAGGAATCCAACTTTAGTCTGAGTTTTTTCCGCATACTGAATTAAGTCTGACCAGAAATATGTTGTCATGTATTGTTCTTCCAGGGATGGCATATGATTGGTCAGGGTTCACTAGTTTTGACAACACCGGTCCCAGACGGTTCGACAACATTTTTGCCATAATTTTATAGTCCACACAAGCCAAAGACACTGGCCGATAGTTCTTCATGTCTCTCAAGTCACCTCTCCTTCGGAATCAGAGCCAAGGTTGCTCGCCGCAAGAAAGCGGCATTTGGCCTGTAGTACATGCTTCCTGTGCTACACTTAGGTAGTCCAGTCCGATCAAGTCCCATACTTTGTTATAAAATTCTCAAGATAAGCCATCCACTCCAGGAGACTTATTTAGCGACAGGCTATGCAGGGCAATCGTTAATTACTCCAGAGAAATTGGAGCTTTCGTCTTCTCTATCTTCTGTGGTAGCTTCAGGTAGACTGTTCCATAAAATACGACAGCATCCACATCTACCTTCGTACCAGAGTAAAGCTTAGCGTAGAATACTCAAATTGTTTGTGAATACTTTCAGAATCATTGAGCAAAGAGCCATCTTCTGCTAGAACACTTGATATAGTCCTAAGTCGACCTTTGCACTTTCCAAAGCTTTAGGGTATTCAGGGCATATTCATCCTCAAGAAGGAACTGCAACGGAGAACGCACAAATGCTCCTTGTGCCTTTACATGACTACACGACGTTTGAGGATGCTCTCTTCTCATAAGCAGAATCAGCAGGGGTAAGTGTGGTCAGGTGACTCTCCAGATGCAACAATTCCTCTTCGAGCTTCGCAATTTCTACTCCAATTGTTGCGCTCCATCCATATGAGTATTCCTGCATAACAATTTCATCCGTGCTTTCCCAACATGTGAACTTTCCCAACATGTGAACATGTGAACATGTGAACTTGTGAACGTGCTTCCCAAAAGACCGAGTGAACAAAAATCTCCTTTTCTATCCCTCCATGCTTGCCAAACTTACGAAAATTAACAAATATACCATCAGAGATGGGGAATCCCCGCCATTGAATGAAAAAGGTCATACATATCCAGATAATGAGGGAGGTGAATTGGAAACAAGACACCATTTGGTCATCATCTCAAAAAGTTCCCAGGGGTGAGGAATGTATAACCAAAAATAATTGAAATCAGATAAGCAGTTTTCCATTTATTACAAAAAACTTTTTTTCAAGATGGCCGCCACAGTCGGCCATCTTGGATCCGGCCATGCCCAAAATCAATAGGGTTCTTCCTTTTCAGGTGGTACATGTGTGACTCAAATTTCAAATCGATATGGCGAACAGTTTATGAGTTATCGCACTCACAGCTATAAATGTTGATGCCAGCCACCCAGCCGGAGGACGGACGACCCGGGTGACAACAATATCCCTTCCGCCACGCGGCGGGGGATAAAAAGGCTTCATTCTGGACTAGGGAATTGTTGAAGTGCCAAAATCCTTTTCCACGCCTTGTTTCAGCCAGGGAAAGCTTAATCCAGACCAGATTATGATCTGTAAAATGTGCAAGTTTTATACCGGAGTAAATGACACTCCTGACCAACGGTGAGACAAATAAAATCTGTCTAGCCGGGATTGCGAGATATGACCCACCCTGATACTAGTATAAGTAAATGACTTATCTGTGGGTGCTGCACACGCCAAATGTCTCTCAGGTTAACAGTGTTACTACTTGCTGTAATTCCTAAGGCCTAAGTCATATTTGCCACGGCGGCCGTGGGGTCTTCAAAATCTACGGCCACTAGCAATTATACGGCGGCCGCAGTATTTCCACGGTCAAACAATGTAGCAGTCACATATGTTTTTATTTTTCGGGGACCGCACGGCATATTTAGGCCTAAGTCACATTTGCCACAGCGGCCGTGGGTCTCCAAAATCTACGGCCACTAGCAATTATACGCGGGCCGCAGTATTCCACGTTCACACATGTTTTTATTTTTCGGGTAGCCGCACGGCGTATTTAGAAATTGTGGAGACCGAAAACGTGGGGTGCCGTACGGTCTTTGATTTGATGTCGCACGGTGACCTTAGGGCGTTCCTGCGGCGGCCATAGAATTTTCAAGGCAGACGCAAGGTGCCCGCAAGGCGACCGCAGGGGGCCCTAAGGCGACGTGCGGCAGACGGATGGTAACGAGTGGGTTCTTTTTTTATTTTTATTTTTTACCAGTTTTTTTGTTTTGGCTTGTCGAATTGCTACGGCGAACGTAGAAATGAAAAAAGTTATAACTCCGCGTTATAATTCCACGACGACCTTACGACCTGTAAAATATAGCCAAATGGCGTAGGGCACCCTGAGGCCACCGCAGAAACTCTGCGGCCGCCGCACGTTTCTGTCAATTCAGAGGGCGTACGGCCACCGTATCCTCGCCGTAGAGCAAATGTGACTTAGGCCTTAGCAGAAGGACTGTGCGGCTCTTTACCCACTCTATCAAGGGAGGGTTGAGAGTGCAATTAAAGTCTCCTCCAAGAATCACACACTCTTCGTCAAGCAAGGTAAGCATAAATCTCCTCATGTGATCATAGAATCGCACCCTTGCAGCTCCCAAGCATGGTGCATAGATGTTGACGAAGTTACAAACAAAATCCTCAAATCCTACTTTTACATGCAATAAATGACCCAAACTGACTTCATTAACCACAAGTATTTCAGGTTTCACACATGACGAGAAGAGGATAGCCACTCCGCAAGATGTATCCGTGAGGTGACTAAAAAAAGCCGACCCTTCCCATTGACTTTCCCATCGGAAGGCAATCTCTTGGGTTGTGTGGGTCTCCTGCAGAAGGTTACTCCAAGTTTCTCCTTTAAGCAGAAGGACAGTACTTGGTGTATACGGAATGCATCTTTACACCCATTAACATTCAATGATCCCAGTGAAAAGATAATGCCATCATTATTATTTTTAAGAGTTATCCAAGCCAACTCATGCTTAGCCCCATAATTTAGCAACTTGCAAGAAACTTCCTCGGCGAACCTGAAGTCTTGCTTTTTTGTCCATCTCTCCTCAGTATATACAGGGAAGTACGAGTGTTTTATAATCTTTCCACCGCTTTAGAGCAGTTTCAACTTTCTTCCGACTGTGCAAACTCTGCTCAAGGAACTCTAATATTTCATGACCAGGAATACATTGTAAATGGTGCCCTGAGGGCGGTTCCGATTCAATTCCAATGAATGATCCTAGATCCCTTCCCAGTCACCGATGCTCTCCTCATCTTCGCTGTCTGGGAGCTCATGGTCTCTCTCCTTTGGTGCATCTGTACTTGATGCGAAGCTTCTACCTTGTATCACTTAAAACAATGGTAGGGGCAGGGAGATCATCCTCTTGCAGTGCTACGGTAGAATGTGTTTGTCTCTTTCACCGTCTACATCTACTGTTGACGTAGTGTCAGCACTCGAGACCTTCGTTTAAGGCAGGTAATGCCTCAGTTTCTTGCAAGACCGGTGCCTTCTTCTTGTCTGTCACAACAAGAAAGGATCCTGAGGTTCTTCTTTTGTAGCTTCAGTGGCGTTCCTTTCATGCAGAATTACCGCGGGGGATTCATCACCACGATTTGTACTGAATCTCCATTTCAGTTATTGTTGGTTTGTCTCGATGTACTGTTTTAGCGACAGACATCTCAGTCTTATTTGACTCTGACAGGTCAGGAGATGCCACCGTGTAATTCATCTTACCGTGTCAGGTTCGGTCGTGGATGATCATCTTTTGTTCACTCCTCAACAGGTCTTGGGCGCATCTGGCAGCAGAAACTTCCCATGATCTGTAACTGGAGGAAAGCATCTTCTTCTTCCTCATTTCTCACCAATTGGTTCACAATTTCTCTCTCCTCCAAAACACTTAATCTTGCAGATCGCTTCAAGTCCTTGTCAGCTTCATCTTCAATGGTATCAAGTCATTCGCAATCCCCTTTTCTTCTGGTTGTGATTTTCTCTTCTGGCTCTCTTCATCTTCCTTGCCCCACTGTAGTCCATTGAATTCCAGAAGAAGGGCCAGGTTGAGAAGGCAACACAGAAGCTTCTGGGATTCCACTTTACTTTGGCTCATCATGGCACTGAGCAGCAGATACTTCTTTAAGATAGTGGGGCAGTCTGCCTCATGTGATCTTTTGCCTTACATACAAAACAATAAGATTCATTCGTCATATAAAAGACTTGTAATTCTTTCCTTCAAAAGGAATGACAAAGGATCCCTACATTCAGTGTCGTTTCTCAGTTCGATTGAGACCTGTCTTTTGAATGACACAGGATATGACGGAAGGGAGGCTCACGACAACCGAGAGGCACAGCCTGAAGGTGATCTTAGCATCCAATCGTTCAGGAAGGGCACAATTGCATTATCAGCAATGAAAGGAGGTATGTTGGACAAGGTAACCCATGTACGAGACTCGAGAGAGGCTCAACTTGTACGAATAACCCCCACAACAATCCCTTCCTGATCGCCTTATTCGCTACAGCTTCAGATTTAAGGAAAAAAACGGCCTTCCGTACATTTCGAAGCTGCAACTATTGTTGATGGACCTACAACATTTGCCATTGCCTTTACATAAGCATCCATTTGGATCGTTTGGCCGAGTTCGCATCTCACGCCATGCTTCCCGTCAACATTTTAAAACGGATGTGCAGAGTGGCCCGCACTTGCTTGGCCAGAACCGCCAGTCAGCGACTCGAGCCAATTCGCGATTCATTGACATGTTGATATTAACTCAATAATCTTTCACAAACAAAACCGACTAAGTTTTGCTAATGTAATGCAGGAAGAGGCAATTAACCTGAAAGAAATTAAACTTGAAAAGAAAACAGGATCTAACAAGTGTGCCAAGCACAACAAATCCCCCATTTAAGGCATAAAGTTATTTGGGGATCAAATTTAAATTTGATATATCCTTAACCTGAATGTTGATTATAAGGAATAGAATAAGGAATATTTTAGTCTTAGTTTGAAGTCAATTAAACAATTTTGACGAAGTTATGAGCAAAAAAGATTGACCTTTCGTGACCTGACCTTGACCTTTGACCTAATTGGACCCAAAAGTTAATGGGGTCGTCCGAGGTTCATTACCCACCTGTGGATACAATTTGACAGTGTTTGAGCCAGCCGTTTTCCCGTAAAGTTGTATTTCGTAACCATGTTTTAGTTTTAATGGCAAATTTGTAATTTTGACCGATGACCATGACCACAAAACATCGGACCTACGATCTTCACAAATATGCATTTTTCACTATAGGAATGGGTAGGATTATAAGTGACAAATAGAAAAGGTCATATAAGCTTAGTTTGAAGTAAATCAGATCATTTTTGACGAGTTATGAGCGAAAAACAATTTTGATCTTGTGACCTTGACCTTGACCTTTGATCCAATTGGACCCAAAAGTTAATGGGGTCGTCCAAGGTTCATTGCCCACCTGTGGATTAAATTTGATAGTGTTGAAAAAGCCGTTTTGCCGTAAAGTTGCTAACAGACAAACAAGCAGTCATAGACTGGTACTTACGAAATCGTCAACTTGACTCTCTGACTTGTCTAATAAAAGCTGTCTCTAGAGAAGGTAGCGACGCAAACCAGAAGTTCTACGATGATTCTGTACCAAACCATAAAAATCGAATGTTTGACCTCACTGTGACCTTGACCTTTGACCATTTTGACCAATATATAATCAACGCTAGCCAACCCCCTGAATCACGTGGTGTAATTTGACATTGGTAGCTCTTCCGTTCCGAGTTATCATTGATGTGACTACTGTACCTAACTACGATTGACCAAATCTATCACTAGAACTTGATCACGTGGGTAATTGACATTGGTAGCTTCTTCCGTTCTCGAGTTACGTGCTACAACAAACACACAAACACCACAACACAACAGAGGACGGAAGTCATCAATATACTTACGAAATCTAAGTAATAATTGGAGGTGGTGTGTGGGTGGGGAATCGTTTTCGGTAAATAAATAAATATGATGTGGGTGGGTGTGTTCGTGGATTGTATTGTTTTCAGAAATAAATAAATATTGAAGGTGGTGTGTGGATCGTGGATTGTTTTCGGTAATAAATAAATAATGAAGGTGGTGTGTGGGTCGTGAATCTTTTCGGTAAATAAATAAACATATTATAAAATCCACAAAGACAGAAATGCCGGTGATTCCATTTATTTTGGATCCTTTTCACTTTGGTCAATAACGTTGGATCGAGGAGAATCGAAGGTGGAACACGGTGTAGTTCCTTACAAACACTGTATACACACCTTAAATGACGGTAAATAGACACCCGATTTTTGAAGGACTACCATTTGAAAAATAAAACTCAATCAAAAATCGGCTCAAGTAAATTTTCTAAATATTCTCGAAGTGTTAATTCCGAAGTCTCGTTTCTCTACATTCAAAACTGAAGGACAAGTATGAAAATACTGTACCGGTTTTTCGGCCGCTGCACCAGCAACGGGTGGTTGCTAGGCAACGAAATTCAAGCGCACATTCCCAGTATATTCCACCTGTTGCAAGTTTCATCGAAATAGGTTCGCTGTCTCGTGCTGTGGAGCCTCGCGTTGCAGACACACATACACACACAGACAGACAGACAGCAGGAAAACCCGACAATAAGGGATATCTCATATATAGCGAATCCAACACACAAACAGATGACGGAAGTCATCAATATACTTACGAAATCTTTAGATTTCGTAAGTAACAAACCGGACGATTACAATATCCCGCCCCCTCCCTGATAATAAACAAGGCTGAGAAACGCGTTTTTAAAGGAACTCGTTTGAAACAAACAACGAGTCTTATGATTTGTGTTTTTACACTAGGTATAAATCAAAATCAAAAGGAATTCAAAACGATATTATGTTGATAACGCCACAAATCGGGCATGGCAATCTAGCCCCACACGGGCGCGTCGCGCCGTGCAGCTAGGCCTCAAAACAAAAGATCTAATTAAACAACCAAAACACGAAAATAAACTAAACAAATGAGCCAACTCGGTTCAGAAAACCAAAACAAAAATACCAATAGAACCAGAGTATGAGGACTAGAATGGTCGATAGTCGAGGCAACTCAAGGAGCAGCGAAAATACGTGGCAAGTAGTGGTAGTGGTAGTGGTAGTGGTAGTTTTCTTTGTCATAAATTGATATTGGGGGTAGGAATATAATGTGAGGATCAGATGGAGTGATTATATTTTCCATAGTCTCCATACATGACAACATGTATAGGTGTGTGTATGTATATATATGTACAGTCTCTACAAAGTCTACAAACCCTTTCAAAATTTTCACCTTTTCTTGCCTTGTAGCCTGGAATTAAATTGCATTAAATCAGACTTTTCCCACCTTTATTTTCACATCGTAACTCACAATGTCCAAGTGAAAAACAAATTCTACAAATTTCAAAAAAAAAATTAAAAATACAAAACGAGAATATCTTGGTTAGAATTTGAACAGGATTTCCATAAAATTGACCGTTATGTGTCACGTGGTCTGGCAGCCATATTGGATGTCAGGGGAAATCTTTGAAAATCTTTGAAAATCTTTGTAGGAAAACCACTTAACTGATCAATGCAAAATGTAATGAAATGATCAATTAGCCAGGGGAAATATGGTTTCATAAAGATGATGTCATCGGTCACGTGGTCTGACAGCCATGTTGGATCAAAGGAAAAAAAAGCCCTTAAAAAACAAGTCTTCAAGACTGCATAGGGTATGTTACATATGTATTCTATGAATACCATCTAGTTTATTAGTTGAGAGCTAATTGGTTATTCCATCTGTTCACAGGTGAGAGATGCGAGTGGGTCTTCGTTTTTCATTTATATGTTGACTGCTTTTGACATTTACATGTGGTACATGCTTGGGAGCCTCATTGGTGCATGTTTCTGTCTGTGCTGTCAGTGATGCTTTGCCAACAAGCAATGAAACTGATCTGGCAGATGAGGGAGTGTGTGGCATTGGGATTCTCATGTGTGTATTATTTTTGAACGTCTTTACAACTGTGGACAAACTCTGGGAAGGGTTTGAAACGGCAAAAGGCTTACCTTGCGTAGCCTTTTATGGTTGCTTTATGCAGCTTGCTCGGCAAGAAGAACATGGGAGGAGTCATATATAGATAGATATATACATATATATATACGTATCTTCTTCTTCTTTTGGCTGCTCCCTTTAGGGGTCGCCACAGCTGATCATCTGTTATGATCCGCATACTGATTTGGCATAGGTTTTACGCCGGATGCCCTTCCTGATGCAACCCTGGTCACCTCTTACGACACAGGAGTAAGGATTGGGTTTCGCCATGATTCCGGGCTGCCCTACACCCTCTCATAGCACGGCCCAGCGCAGAGCAG
>CM068964.1:36718264-36728395 GCA_035128595.1 Eptatretus atami
AGCTCCCATCATCAAGCGATCCTCCAACCCAAGCCTCCGAGTAGCCGGATTACAGGCGCACGCCACTACGCCCGGTATATATATATATATATATATACATATATTATCCCTGTGCCGTAAGAGGCGACCAGGGTTGCGTCAGAAGGGCATCCGGCGTAAAACCTGTGCAAATCAGTATGCGGATCATAACGGATGATCCGCTGTGGCGACCCCTAACGGGAGCAGCCGAAAGACGAACACAACAACATATATATATATATATATATACTATATTATATATATAATATATATATATATATATATATATTGTTGCGGATCCGGGGTGCGGGAATCTGACCCGTCCTAGGTGCCAGCCCGCCACGCCGTCTCCGGGAGTCTATAACGCCGTCCGGGAGTCTATAACGCCGTCCGGCTCGGCACAGGCTCGGGTCACGCGTCTTCAATCGCGATACCAACGTAATCCTCCTGTACCTTACCAGTTGGGGAGATAGAACCCTAGTTACAGACTGGCTTTGTCAGTGACCGAGCGGAGTCTACCAGCCTGTAACCATTTTTGGCCCTATATGCCAATCGAAAGGATCGTTCCTCGACGCGACACGCATTAATCCATAGCGGCAACTGCATAAGAATTAACCAGATTTATTGGGACATCAGGGATCACAACACAAGAATAAACACTACAATGGTTATACTAACTATCTACCCGTTCTTACCTAGGGAACCACGGTCTAAAGGTTTCGAGGGATTCTACGAAATATGCCTGAAACAACACGTTCAAACAAACAGCATGCAGGACAAGACAGAGTACTTGGTGATGGCTCATGGACGCGAGGACCGTGTCCAAAAAGCACGAAGGTCGCTCGTAACAAGCGGGTGTCACGGGTTCGAAGTTCGAACTCCCGCTCGAACGTGCCGCGCAGTAAGAAATGACGGCGCTGCGCTCCCGTTGCCTCTTTAGTCACCGCGTGCGCGGTTCTCCTCAGCGCGTTCTGGCTCCGCGCAGCGTCGACGATGCGAGACCGCCGATCTCTCTCCAGGGTTCAGCACACAAATCCCGGCCTGGCCTGTTCTCCATACAAGGCCCAAGTCGAGGTCCGAGTTCCACAGGCGGATCGGCAAACGTGACCGCCGTTGGTGTAAGGACCGTCCGAAGGTCCGGCGTCTCCTCTCCGGCCTTCCCGCCTCGAAGCGACTCCGAGCAGGCCTCGAGAACCCAGCCGTTCCTCACACACAGCACTCCTTTGTTCGCTCGCTTGGAGACACGAGCACTCCTCTCAACCGCCTGCAGTTTTCAAACCGCCAAAACTGAACCCTTCCACGAGGTCCTTTTTCCGCTCGCTTCGAAACACGAGCACACTTCGAGCGCCACTATTTCCACATACTCATCTTTTTGTTTCTGTCTTCTCTCGCTTCTCTCGGCGACTCTCTGACCAAAGGCTCCGCCCTTCGCGTCACTTCCCTCTCTAGGCCACACCTCTCGCTCTAGGCCACTCCCTCCCGTTCGTACAGGAGAGGAAGAAGAATCATCTCTTGTTTCTCTCGTTTCACCACCGTATGAACATAAAAACACAGTCTTCTACACCTCCCGACACACATATCGTCCCTATTACCAAACAAACTATCTAAACAGGCATTTAATGGGGATCTGAGCTAATCCTATTCTTAGTAATCCCATTAAGGCCATTTCCGTAACAATATATATATATATATATATATATATATATAATATATATATATATATATATATGAGGTGTGTGTGTGTGTTCTCCTTGGTTGTTGTGGGTTTCAGAAGATGAATGGAATCCTCCCAGGTCTTGAAGTATCCATGTCCATTTCAGTAAGGGATTATGATTAATAGACCAAGTTGGGAAGTTTTCTTGTTCTCAAAGTTTTGTTCTGAGGGCTTCCAACTGGAGTTCGTTTTAGTAATATTCCAAGGATGTTTTAAAGTTGGTCCAGCAGGTCAGCCTCGGCAGCGCTGTTAATTGATGACCTGAACTTCGCAAACTAATCAAGACTTGTTTGATGCCAGTCTACCTTTACGGTCTCGAAACGGTGGAACTGACAGAGAGACAACAACAGAGATTGCAGGTCTGTGAGAACAACTGTTTGAGGAGGATTGCACAAGTGAAGAGCTTGGATATAAGGAGGATGGATGAACTGAGGGAGGAGATTGGTGTGCACATGAGCTTGACGGAGACATTGATGAAATGCTGGTTGAGATGGGCTGGACATGTAGAGCGGATGGAAGAAGAGAGAATGGCAAAGATAGATTGAGGGAGCAAGGTAGGAGGAAAGAGGTAGACCGAGGTTGAGACAGGTAGATTGTATAAGGAGGGATATCAATATTAAGGTGGTGGTGGTTGGAGAGTGGACAGAGATGGCTGAGGACAGGAGGAAGTTGAGGAGTATGGTAGTCGAGGCAGGGCTGAAGCTTGTTACTGTTGGACCTCATGCCTTGTAAAGGGAAGAGAAGAAGAATATGGTTTTTCTGTGATATTCTTCTTTCTCAATCCTGTTGCTCCAACTGTCACTGGTACAATTTTGGTGCTGTTCAGCTTCCATGATCTTTTCACTTCATTTTAAAGATCCTGGTATTTGGTCATTTCTGATTTCTGTGTTGTTTAAACAAAATTGTTGGTGTGTGTGCGTGTGTTTGTGTCAGTGTGAAGCCTTTTCTTTGATTCCTATACAATTCCATACCCCGGGGCCAATCTCCACCAAGTTTTGCAAATGTGCTGAGGTACCCAGGGTCAGGTCATAAGCATGACCACCACCCACTCCCTGCAAAGCAATTGTATGTATGTATGTATGTATGTATGTATGTATGTATGTTGTGTTTGTGTCTGTGTGTTTGTCTGAAAATCATCTTTAAAAAAGAGAGGCAAGACACTGAGGAGAAACTGACCTCAATTGAGGAATTTGGCCCATCGTTGCCATAGTGCAATCTGGGTTAATTTTTGCTACAGCTTCAAACGTCAATCTTCTTGATTCTTGATTTACCCAAAGATGAAATAACCAAATCTTGATCAGGTGACCCAACTTGTTTGTTGTATGTGAAACAGGTCCATGTTGTGAGCTATCCCCTTTCAGTGGTCCTCATGGCAGTGACAGGTCTCTCTCGTTCGTGTGAAGGCCTCCCCATTTGAATAACATTCCAGTAAGTGGTTGTTCCATTCTTGGGCACTTATCAAATGTGAGATAAGATGGAAAGACTTTTTTTTGTTGTTTTGTTACCTCCACCACCAAAGATGTTTCGTCTGTCTGTCTATCTGTCTGAGCAGGATATCTCAAAAAGTTATTACCAGATTCAGATGAAACTTGGTGGACAGGATTGGTATGTGACAAGGACGAATTGATTAGATTTTGGTGAAATCCGAAATTGGGATCTGGCCTATCAGTGGGATAAAAAAAAAATGCAAAAAAGTGCAGCCATGCCAGGTATGCTGCTCGACGAGTGTTCCGTTCTAGTTCTTCATATTACAATCCTTTATTCTTCCTCTGTCTTTGCAAGCAATCTAACTCGTCTTTCTGTCATGATTGCAATCAGTGCTTCTGTCTCTATTTAACTGAAAAATTTAACAGGAAAAAAAAAAACATTGTGTTTTGAGACCGTTGCAGTTGCGGTGCTTCTCAGCTTTATAAGTTCTCTCGTTTACACATTTATTTTCTTAATTTCAGTTGGTTTGCTAATAAATAATATATGATACTTATAGGCATTTCTATTATCTATTTCTGTTGCCTGGTGCTTCAGTGTCTCATAATGAAGAATGTGCAGGTCAGTTTTGGTCTTCAGGCTAAATGCCTCTTTATACAGTCTCTACTTGTGTGGATTTTAAATGTCAGGCTAAATGCCTCTTTACAGTCTTTACTTGTGCGGATTTTAAATGTTTTCTTTTATGTACAAATGAGATTTGGTAGATGGAAACTGTGTCGTTTCATTATCCTGCCCAAATCGCTTTCAGCTGAACGTTAGGCCTGGCCAGCTGGCTCGTAAAAGTCTTGGGACAACTTTGCCCAGTCGACCCACAAATTGGCAATAATTGGGGCTACTAATGGAGTAGTAGTAGTAGTATTAGTAGTCTGGGAAGGCATTGGCAAACCATACAGCATAACCTTACCTAAAGAGTGCTTCGGTAGCACAAGCTCTGTCAAGAGTATTATATGGTGCATTGATGATGACAATGATCAGTAGTAGAATGGGATCATAATACATGTACGTTCAGGTATGTATGAATATATGTATATGTATATGTATATACACACACACATGCACACGCACATTGTATATAATATTGTTGTGATTTGTGTGTTTATAGAAGTATAAACTCAGGATTGTTACAAATGCAGTCAGAAAGAGTTATACTATGTTGGTAAGTATATCTGATACCTGACAACTATTTGTAAGTGAGAAAAATTAGTCAGACAAAAAGGAAATGTAAAAACCTGCTGTTTATATGTTCATATTTTCATAACATATCATAAAAAACAACTATGTACATATTCAAATGCAGCAGAACGCATTCAAAATCCCACACACTATAAGCTGCCATGATTCAAGGCTGGGGTCCATGTCGGATCGTCTGCGCAATGCCAGGCGGGTGTTCGGATGCAATACCCTCATGCTCCATGGTAATGCAGTGAAAAGCGAGCATGGGAAAATACCTTTTTTTTCAACCATGCATCAGTTCAGTACATTTGTTCCCTTACGCAAGGAAACACTGCCAGGGTGGCTCAATTCCCAGCATCTCCGGCAACCCACTCAAGGTGATAGACATCCGTGCTACATAGCAGCACAGGCTGTCGACACTCATATCTCTTAGGCTGTTAGATAGAGCTCAGACAGGCATTCATTTCTGCCAAAAGCAACAGGAACGTTTGTTTAACAAAACAAATGATCTCTTCACATTCTGATCTCCATGTTAAGAGAATGTTGTATATGTGCAATTGTATGTATCGCTGTTTTCAAAAGTTGGGCATCATCAAAGCAGACCCGAATCTCCCATTTAAAATTTCCATTTCACTGTACCCAAACCTCGGATCACAAAGACATGGTCTCCTGACCAAATGGTAAACTAAGAAGCGAATATGTGTGTCTTTGGTGGCCATGATGAATCTTAGGCCAATATCCGACTCGTAAATGTATGCTGCTTGTTCTTCATGATGAGAAGGTGTCATTTTGATGCTTGTTCTTCACGATGACAAGCACTCGACAACTACTCGGTCCTAGATCCAATACTTAAAGGTGATCTTACATGATCTGGGTCTGATGTTTCTTGTGTTGAAACTTGTACGACGTTTCATGAGCACTTTTAAACGACTTTGAAGCCAAATATGGTTTCACAAAGAAGGGGAATTGTTCGTTACGGCATTTGCAATCGATGCGCAATGCATCCAGATTGCACCTAATGATCAGATTTGGTTCTAAAAATTTTTTTTAACATCAAAAGGTGCTAGATGTAAACATAAACTTAGAGAATGCCTCAATTTATCCATTATAAGTCGGCATCAAAATTGAGCAAACAACCAAGAACCAACAATGACAAAACTCTTTGAAGGAGGAGAAGAATCAGGCCAGTGAATGGTGAACTGATTTGAGAAATTCAAGTTGCAGTTCGAATATCTGCTTCATTGATCGACGAGGGTCACGCAGGAGACCATGCAGCATGAAGTTATGTTGCGTGCAGGAGGAATATGCTTAGACACAACAATTTTAAATACAGTATTTACAATGGGGGAAAGTTTACATCGTCAAATTGGCTTAGCGCAAGTCTCTTTAAAAAACAACCCAATACTTTTTAGGAAATCCATGAAAAAACGCTTTTCAATCTATGTACAAAGTTATAAACAGCTGCAAATAAAACACTTTTTTTAAACAAATAATACAATCAAGTGTGACTGTCCCTCTGGCACTGGCTGGTATGGTATGGCAAGTATAAATACATACATTTAATGACTGAGGACTTGCTGCTAAGAGGTACAAAGCTATTGCATGGTATTAAGGCACAAGTAGCACATCGTGGTCAATTATTTCCTTCTGTCCTCAGGCCATTTACAAGGAGTGAGGGAAATGTGGTGATAAAGTCAAAGAAATGGACACAACAGCAGCATCAGTCTGATCTCAAAGCTTTGTGTAGTTTCCAAGGTGATAAGTTGTGAAACCACGACAAAGACTCAATTCTGTCCCAAGATCTCCTCAAGGTCCTGCCAATCTTCATTGCTGCTACCCTTCAGAAATGACTCCATGAAATCTGTGCCGGGTGTTGGGCCGGGTAGGCCGAGGCCATTGAGAGATGGATTGACCTGGTAATAAGAACCGGGGCCCTGCTGCTAAGCTGTAGCGTAGGGTACACTCCATGTCCGACACTGCCCATGGGAGGTCCAGGCCGGCCAGGTACAACATGTGTGATGGAGTGGGCGGAATGGGCATAACCGCTTGTGCCCGAGATGCAAACTGGCCAGGTTGCGCCACTGAGGATGAGAAACGTAAGATTGAGGAATTGTGCGTGCCTGATTTGCTCTGAAGCATTTGCAAGCCAGAAAAAGCGACAGCCATGTTATTTCCTGGGCCCTGCGTTAATTGTTGCTGCTGTTGCTGTGAGGCCAGCTTGGCTTATAGCAGGCCTGTTTAGATGTTGCTGCAACCTCGAGGCCTGATAGATATGGAGGCCTTTGCAGCTGCTGTTCCTGCAACACAAGGCGGCTCCGTGTCCTGACATGTTGGGCCTTGTGCTGCGCTGCCTGTCGAAGGCCTGGGATGCTGGTCTTTCTGAGAGTGGCCGTACAAGGGTAAGGCCTGAGCTGAACTGACACTCGCAGGGTCACAGTGCAAGGATGGCTGTCCATTTGCCATCGGCATGACAGGCTGTGTAGGTCTCGCAGACATTGCTGTGGTCACAGGTTGAAAAGAAAAGTCAGGTCACAGTGGTGGCAGAAGAAAGCTGTACAATTGAAATCAACAGATATGTCAAAACGAGAGATAATCTTTCATAATCCCAACAAAATGTTTATTACCTCTGCCACGAAGGTGAAGGAGGTTGTGTTTTGACCCTTTCTGTTATTTGTTTCTCTTTACTTGGTGAAAAATTTTTTTTTGCCAAGTAGGTTGTTCTGTAGCTTTTCTGTCTTTGTCTTTTTATTTGTTTGTCTATCACACGATTTTTGCCCACAGTTTTCAAGCAATCGTTCTGAATTTTTTTGTGTGTGTAGGTGACCGGACAAGGACAACAATGCTTAATTTTGGTGAAGATCCGAATCCGGATCTGAAAATTTTCGAAATGATTCTTCACCATTGAGAGATAGGGCCAAAAACAAAAATAGCACAATATCTCAAAAAGTTATGGATGGGTTCACATGAAACTTGGTGGACAAAATGGGACGGCATGAGGAAGAATTGATTCAATTCTGGTGAAGATCCGAATCCAGATTGGAAAGGAGTTATTTAAATACCTCCGCCACCGAAGGTGAAGGAGGTTATGTTTTCACCCCCTTTCTGTCTTTGTTTGTCTATTTGTTTGTGTGCAGAATATCTCAAAAAGTTGCGGACGGATTCGGATGAAATTTTGTGGACAGGTTGGGTGTGTGGCAAGGACAAATTTATTTGATTCTGGTGAAGATCCGAATCCAGGTCTGGATACAAGAAATAATTAATTTCAAAAGTGATTCTTCACCATTGAGAGGTAGGGCCAAAACGACATAATACTGAACAGCATGATACTTCAAAAATGTATTGGGCCCGATATGTTCTTGTGGATGAGGCATTACATGGTGGAGGTATGCGCTCTACCGAGTGCCTTCCCGTTTTCAACAGTCTTCATTTATTTTATGTTGCTGATTCTTCTCAAAATGAATACAAAGAACAACTTTGTAGAGTGGCTCAATGTGCATCGGCTGAAACATACATATCGCGGCTCGCTTATAAACATGCACACACCCTCTCCTCCCCTCCCCCACCCCACACACCCACCCCACCCCTCATTACAGAGATAAATCTGCTTTAGAAAGAGAAATCGATTTTTAAAAATATCTGCCAAAAAGACAACCCCAAAAGAAAAGTGCCAGATATGTTTAGATTCATGCCGCTTAACACAATAACTACGTCGAAGACGATCGACCAACTATGTCGATAACATTTCAACTGCCTAGCACCAAAAAAGCACCGTCATTAGTCAATTAATTATCGCAGCTTTTGATAACTTCATTATATGCTGTTTTTAAAAAACAAAAACATCAAAGCATACTTGTGTGAGGTGTATACGCATGAAACACATTTTCATGTTTAATGATGCTTGGCTGGAGAGCGGTTGTAGCTCATTTTGTGGTTCAAATCCTCGTGAGCCTTGATTGACAGCGTGCGTGTGCAGGGATATTGTGATGTTTCGGGTGCATGGGGTCAAACGCATCCATCGTTTTATTTTCTACATAACCTACAGCTCATCGTGGGAGCTTGTACATCAATCAAGTGGAGGATGAAGATATGAGGAGACATCAGTGTACTTCAATGTGAATTATTCATGGACATTAGTAGACAATGGACAAACACCTGTAGTATACGTGGGATTTAAAACCGGGTTCGTACCATCATGAACCAAGAGTTCAGGTGGGAATGCAAATAGGTCAACCCGAAGATGTTGAGTTGGATGTCTCTTTTGCTTAAACTTATTGTTTGGGGCATAAATATAAGAACGGTCTCTCTCACTTAACTCGCTGAGTACACCGTAGTTATGGTGTTAGCCGAGAATGGGCTTATGCATGTAAGTTGAGTAGCCAGGATACCTGATCCACCATCACTTGCAAAATAAAGACTGAATAGGTGTAACGAGCTACAGTCTGCGTATTAACGAGAAATAGCCCAAAGAGTGTAAACTCCGCAAAAAAATTATAGTCTATATCATGAGCTAATGTCAGGTGCTGCGTTGTGAACAAGTTATAATATAGTTCCTTCCCAACGGAACTCCAAATAGTGAGAGCCATTAGGCCCATCAAAGCCTGTGCAATGGTTGCCAACATATGGTTGGCTGTCCATGCTCTAACCTTTTAAATGCTGAGGGTCAAAGAAGGAAGCAGCACGTACCATTTTTAAAGTCTTGGTATGACTCGGACGGGGTTGAACGGAACTCCATGCTCAGAGTGGACACTAATCATTATGCCACCAAGTCTGGTTTGTGGACAGGTTAAACAAGTTAGTTAATCATATGGATGCCTTGCTATGAAGGCCTGACAAGTAGGCAGTGGTGATTTCTTGTTTAATTTCCAATGAGTCTTATGCAGAAAGATGATGCTGGAACCAGTGTGAATGTGGACTGGTATAAAAATGACCAGACATAGTATGCTTATAGTGCAGTTACAATCAGATTGCTAAAAGGTCAACCAGTAAATGCTTAATGCTATGGTAATAGGCATATAGAGTCTCGTACTTGCACCACTAATAGCCAGCTTAAACGCCATGCAAAGACGAACTACACTTAGCAGAGCAATAGAATGTTGGGCTACCCGGAGCTAGAATTGACTTGAAGAAGTGCAGATAGTAAAGAGTGAGAACTAAAAGAGAATAGAAAATAGTACGACGACTGATAACTGAGGGAACGTACGTAATAATATACCACGCGGCAGATATCAGTACCCTTGCGCTTACTTTACAGTTTGTATTTCCACATTTGTCAGTCTGTCGGTTGTGTAGTTTTTTGTTTGTGCGTACCCAAGTGTGTGGTGTGTTGTGTTGTGTGTGTGTGTGTGTGTGTGTGTTGTGTGTGTGTGTTGATGTTAATTCATAATTCAGTTCTAGAAGGTGGACGGAGCGCGAGCCCTCCAGGACTCAAAGTTTTTTTTGTTTGTTTTTTTCCCTTCGTTTGGTGAAATATTGTGATTATATGTGTTTTTGTGATTATATGTGTTGGTAAGTTGGTGTTTTTGTCTCGAGGTTTGTTCTGAGGGGCTTTTTTCAGGATTGTCACTGAGCCCTGACAGCTTACACCTTTAGTTGTCGTCCGGGAGTCTATAACGCCGTCCGGCTCGGCACAGGCCTCGGGTCACGCGTCTTCAATCGCGATACCAACGTAATCCTCCTGTACCTTACCAGTTGGGGAGATAGAACCCCTAGTTACAGACTGGCTTTGTCAGTGACCGAGCGGA
>CM068964.1:36728626-36740646 GCA_035128595.1 Eptatretus atami
AAAGCACGAAGGTCGCTCGTAACAAGCGGGTGTCCACGGGTTCGAAGTTCGAACTCCCGCTCGAACGTGCCGCGCAGTAAGAAATGACGGCGCTGCGCTCCCGTTGCCTCTTTAGTCACCGCGTGCGCGGTTCTCCTCAGCGCGTTCTGGCTCCGCGCAGCGTCGACGATGCGAGACCGCCGATCTCTCTCCAGGGTTCAGCACACAAATCCCGGCCTGGCCTGTTCTCCCTCGTGGAAGGGTTCATTTTTTGCGGTTTGAAAACTGCAGGCGGTTGAGAGAGTGCTCGTGTCTCCAAGCGAGCGAACAAAGGAGTGCTGTGTGTGAGGAACGGCGGGTTCTCGAGGCCTGCTCGGAGTCGCTTCGAGGCGGGAAGGCCGGAGAGGAGACGCCGGACCTTCGGACGGTCCTTACCACAACGGCGCGTCACGTTTGCCGATCCGCCTGTGGAACTTCGGACCTCGACTTGGGCCTTGTATGGAGAACAGGCCAGGCCGGGATTTGTGTGCTGAACCCTGGAGAGAGATCGGCGGTCTCGCATCGTCGACGCTGCGCGGAGCCAGAACGCGCTGAGGAGAACCGCGCACGCGGTGACTAAAGAGGCAACGGGAGCGCAGCGCCGTCATTTCTTACTGCGCGGCACGTTCGAGCGGGAGTTCGAACTTCGAACCCGTGGACACCCGCTTGTTACGAGCGACCTTCGTGCTTTTTGGACACGGTCCTCTCGTCCATGAGCCATCACCAAGTACTCTGTCTTGTCCTGCATGCTGTTTGTTTGAACGTTTTGTTTCAGGCATATTTCGTAGAATCCCCTCGAAACCTTTAGACCGTGGTTCCCTAGGTAAGAACGGGTAGATAGTTATGATAACCATTGTAGTGTTTATTGCTTGTGTTGTGATCCCTGATGTCCCCAATAAATCTGGTTAATTCTTATGCAGTTGCCGCTATGGATTAATGGTGTCGCGTCGAGGAACGATCCGTTTCGATTGGCATATAGGGCCAAAAATGGTTACAGGCTGGTAGACTCCGCTCGGTCACTGACAAAGCCAGTCTGTAACTAGGGTTCTATCTCCCCAACTGGTAAGGTACAGGAGGATTACGTTGGTACGCGATTGAAGACGCGTGACCCGAGGCCTGTGCCGAGCCGGACGGCGTTATGACTCCCGCGCGCGTTATAGACTCCCGGAGACGGCGTGCGGGCTGGCACCTAGGACCGGGTCAGATTCCCGCCACCCCGGATCCGCAACAAAATATATATAAAATATAATATATATATATATATATATATATATGTTGTTGTTGTTCGTCTTTCGGCTGCTCCCGTTAGGGGTCGCCACAGCGGATCATCCGTTATGATCCGCATACTGATTTGCACAGGTTTTACGCCGGATGCCCTTCCTGACGCAACCCTGGTCGCCTCTTACGGCACAGGAATATGTATAATATATATATATATATATACCGGGCGTAGTGGCGTGCGCCTGTAATCCGGCTACTCGGAGGCTTGGGTTGGAGGATCGCTTGATGATGGGAGCTCTGCTCTGCGCTGGGCCGTGCTATGAGAGGGTGTAGGGCAGCCCGGAATCATGGCGAAACCCAATCCTTACTCCTGTGTCGTAAGAGGTGACCAGGGTTGCATCAGGAAGGGCATCCGGCGTAAAACCTATGCCAAATCAGTATGCGGATCATAACAATGATCAGCTGTGGCGACCCCTAAAGGGAGCAGCCAAAAGAAGAAGAAGATACGTATATATATATGTATATATCTATCTATATATGACTTCCCCATGTTCTTCTTGCCGAGCAAGCTGCATAAAGCAACCATTAAAGGCTACGCAAGGTAAGCCTTTTGCCGTTTCAAACCCTTCCCAGAGTTTGTCCACAGTTGTAAAGACGTTCAAAAATAATACACACATGAGAATCCCAATGCCACACACTCCCTCATCTGCCAGATCAGTTTCATTGCTTGTGGCAAAGCATCACTGACAGCACAGACAGAAACATGCACCAATGAGGCTCCCAAGCATGTACCACATGTAAATGTCAAAAGCAGTCAACATATAAATGAAAAACGAAGACCACTCGCATCTCTCACCTGTGAACAGATGGAATAACCAATTAGCTCTCAACTAATAAACTAGATGGTATTCATAGAATACATATGTAACATACCCTATGCAGTCTTGAAGACTTGTTTTTTAAGGGCTTTTTTTTCCTTTGATCCAACATGGCTGTCAGACCACGTGACCGATGACATCATCTTTATGAAACCATATTTCCCCTGGCTAATTGATCATTTCATTACATTTTGCATTGATCAGTTAAGTGGTTTCCTACCAAGATTTTCAAAGATTTTCAAAGATTTCCCCTGACATCCAATATGGTGCCAGACCACGTGACACATAACGGTCAATTTTATGGAATCCTGTTCAAATTCTAACCAAGATATTCTCTTTTGTATTTTTAATTTTTTTTTGAAATTTGTAGAATTTGTTTTTCACTTGGACATTGTGAGTTACGATGTGTGAAAATAAAGGTGGGAAAAGTCTGATTTAATGCAATTTAATTCCAGGCTACAAGGCAAGAAAAGGTGAAAATTTTGAAAGGGTTTGTAGACTTTGTAAGGACTGTAACATATATATACATACACACACCTATACATGTTGTCATGTATGGAGACTATGGAAAATATAATCACTCCATCTGATCCTCACATTATATCCTACCCCAATATCAATTTATGACAAAGAAAACTACCACTACCACTACCACTACCACTACTTGCCACGTATTTTCGCTGCTCCTTGAGTTGCCTCGACTATCGACCATTCTATCCTCATACTCTGGTTCTATTGTATTTTTGTGTTTGGTTTTCTGAACCGAGTTGGCTCATTTGTTTAGTTTATTTTCGTGTTTTGGTTGTTTAATTAGATTCTTTGTTTTGAGGCCTAGCTGCACGGCGCGACGCGCCCGTGTGGGGCTAGATTCGCATGCCCGATTTGTGGCGTTATCAACATAATATCGTTTTGAATTCCTTTTGATTTTGATTAATGAACCTTTAACGTGCGAAATAACACAAGATCGATAATGAGCTCAGTGTTGTTTGTTCAAACGAGTTCCTTTAAAAACGCGTTTCTCAGCCTTGTTTATTATCAGGGAGGGGGGGGATATTGTAATCGTCCGGTTTGTTACTTACGAAATCTAAGATTTCGAAGTATATTGATGACTTCCGTCATCTGTTTGTGTTGATCGCTATATATGAGATATCCCTTTATGTCGGGTTTCCTGCTGGCTGTCTGTCTGTGTGTATTGTGTGTCTGCAACGCGAGGCTCCACAGCACGAACCAGCGAACCATTTCGATGAAAACTTGCCAACAGGTGAAATAATACTGGAATGTGCGCGTTTGAATTCGTTGCCTAGCAACCACCCGTTGCTGTGCAGCGGCCGAAAAACCGCGTACGTATTTTCAATACTTGTCCTTCAGTTTTGAATGTAGAGAAACGAGACTTCGGAATTAAACACTTCAGATATTTAGAAAATTTACTTGAGCCGATTTTTGATTGAGGTTTTATTTTTCAAATGGTAGTCCTTCAAAAAATCGGGTGTCTATTTACCGTCATTTAAGTGTGTATACAGTGTTTGTAAGGAACTACACCGTTGTTCCACCTTCGATCTAACCTCGATCCAAACGTTATTGACCAAAGTGAAAAGGATCCAAAATAAATGGAATCACCGGCATTTCTGTCTTTGTGATTTTTTATAATATGTTATTTATTTACCGAAAACGATTCCACGACCCACCACACCACCTTCAATTATTTATTTATTTACCGAAAACAATTCCACGATCCACACACCACCTTCAATTATTTATTTATTTTACTGAAAACAATTCCACGACCCACACACCACCTCCAATTATTTATTTATTTACCGAAAACGATTCCCACCCACACACCACCTCCAATTATTACTTACGAAATCTAAGATTTCGTAAGTATTGATGACTTCCGTCCTCGTTTGTGTGTATGTTGGTGTTTGTTTGTAGCACGATAACTCGGAGAACGGAAGAAGCTACCAATGTCAAATTACACCACGTGATTCAGGAGGGGTGTTGGCTAGCGTTGATTATATATTGGTCAAAATCGGTCAAAGGTCAAGGTCACAGTGAGGTCAAACATTCGATTTTTATGGTTTGGTACAGAATCATCGTAGAAACTTCTGGTTTGCGTCGTCCTACTTCTCTAGAGACAGCTTTTATTAGACAAGGTCAGAGGTCAAGTTGACGATTTCGTAAGTTACCAGTCTATGACTGCCTGTTTGTCTGTTAGCAACTTTACGGCAAAACGGCTTTTGCAAACACTATCAAATTTAATCCACAGGTGGCAATGAACCTTGGCGACCCCATTAACTTTTGGGTCCAATTGATCAAAGGTCAAGGTCAAGGTCACAAAGATCAAAATCGTTTTCGCTCTAACTTCGTCAAAAATGATCTGATTTACTTCAAACTAAGCTTATAGTGAACCTTATTCTATTTGTCACTTATAATCCTACCCATTCCTATAGTGAAAAATGCATATTTTGAAGATCGTAGGGTCCGATGTTTTGTGGTCATGGTCATCGGTTCAAAATTACAAATTTGCCATTAAAACTAAAACATGGTTACGAAATACAACTTTACGGGAAAACGGCTGCTCAAACACTGTCAAATTGTATCCACAGGTGGTAATGAACCTCGGACGACCCCATTAACTTTGTGGTCCAATTAGGTCAAAGGTCAAGGTCAGGTCACGAAAAGGTCAATCTTTTCGCTCATAACTTCGTCAAAAATGGTTTAATTGACTTCAAACTAAGACTAAAATATTCCTTATTCTATTCCTTATAATCAACTCAGGTTAAGGATATATCAAATTTAAATTTGATCCCCAAATAACTTTATGCCTTAAATGGGTGGGATTTGTTGTGTCTGGCACCACTTGTTAGATCCTGTTTTCTTTTCAATGTTTTAATTTCTTTCAGGTTAATTGCCTCTTCCTGCATTACATTAGCAAAACTTAGTCGGTTTTGTTTGTGAAAAGATATATGAGTTTAATATCAACATGTCATGAATCGCGAATTGGCTCGAGTCGCTGACTGGCGGTTCTGGCCAAGCAAGTGCGGCGACTCTGCACATCCGTTTAAAATGTTGACGAGGAAGCATGGCGTGAGATGCGAACTCGGCCAAACGATCCAAATGGATGCTTATGTAAAGGCAATGGCAAATGTGTAGGTCCATCAACAATAGTTGCAGCTTCGAAAAATGTACGGAAGGGCCGTTTTTTTCCTTAAATCTGAAGCTGTAGCGAATAAGGCGATACAGGAAGGGATTGTTGTGGGAGGGTTATTCGTACAAGTTGAGCCTCCTCGAGTCTCAGTACATGGGTTACCTTGTCCAACATACCTCCTTTCATTGCTGATAATGCAATGTGCCCTTCCTGGAACGATTGGGAGTGCTAAGATCACCTATCAGGCGCTGTGCCTCTCGGTTGTCGTGAGCCTCCCTTCCGTCATATCCTGTGTCATTCAAAAGACAGGTCTCAATCGAACTGAGAAAACGACACTGAATGTGAGGGATCCTTTGTCATTCCTTTTGAAGGAAAGAATTACAAGGTCTTTTATATGACGAATGAATCTTATTGTTTGTATGTAAGGCAAAAGATCACATGAGAGCAGACTGCCCCACTATCTTAAAAGAAGTATCTGCTGCTCAGTGCCATGATGAGCCAAAGTAAAGTGGAATCCCAGAAGCTTCTGTGTTGCCTTCTCAACCTGGCCCTTCTCTGCTGAATATCAATGGACTACAGTGGGGCAAGGAGATGAAGAGAGCACAGAAGAGAAACACAACCAGAAGAAAAGGGGATTGCGAATGCATTGATACCATTGAAGATGATAGCTGACAAGGACTTGAAGCGATCTGCAAGGTTAAGTGTTTTGGAGAGAGAGAAATTGTGAACCAATTGGTGCAAGTGGAGGAAGAAGAAGATGCTGTTCCTCCAGTTACAGATCATGGGAAGTTTCTGCTGCCAGATGCGCCCAAGCAACTGTTGAGGAGTGACAAAAGATGGATCATCCACGACCGAACCTGACACGGTAAGATGAATTACACGGTGGCATCTCCTGACCTGTCAGAGTCAAATAAGACTTAGATGTCTGTCGCTAAAACAGTACATCGAGACAAACCAACAATAACTGAAATGGAGATTCAGTACAAATCGTGAGTGATGAATCCCCTGTGTAATTCTGCATGAAAGGAACGCCACTGAAAGCTACAAAAGAAGAACCTCAGGATCCTTTCTTGTTGTGACAGACAAGAAGAAGGCACCGGTCTTGCAAGAAACTGAGGCATTACCTGCCTTAAACGAGGTCTCGAGTGCTGACACTACGTCAACAGTAGATGTAGACGGTGAAAGAGACAAACACGTTCTACCGTAGCACTGCAAGAGATGATCTCCCTGCCCCTACCATTGTTTTAAGTGATGACAAGGTAGAAGCTTCGCATCAAGACAGATGCACCAAAGGAGAGAGACCATGAGCTCCCAGACAGCGAAGATGAGGAGAGCATCGGTGACTGGGAAGGGGATCTAGGATCATTCATTGGAATTGAATCGGAACCGCCCTCAGGGCACCATTTACAATGATTCCTGGTCATGAAATATTAGACTTCCTTGAGCAGAGTTTGCACAGTCGGAAGAAAGTTGAAACTGCTCTAAAGCGTGGAAAGATTATAAAACACTCGTACATTCCCTGTATATACTGAGGAGAGATGGACAAAAAAGCAAGACTTCAGTTCGGCCGAGAAGTTTCTTGCAAAGTGCTAAATATGGGCTAAGCATGAGTTGGCTTGGATAACTCTAAAATAATAATGATGCATTATCTTTTCACCTGGGATCATTGAATGTTAATGGGTGTAAAGATCATTCCGTATACACCAAGTACTGTCTCTGCTTAAAGGAGAACTTGGAGAACCTTCTGCAGGAACCCATACAACCCAAGAGATTGCCTTCCGATGGGAAAGTCAATGGAAGGGTCGCTTTTTTTTAGTCACCTCACGGATACATCTTGCGGAGTGGCTATCCTCTTCTCGTCATGTGTGAAACCTGAAATACTTGTGGTTAATGAAGTCAGTTTGGGTCATTTATTGCATGTAAAGTAGGATTTGAGGATTTTGTTGTTAACTTCGTCAACATCTATGCACCATGCTTGGGAGCTGCAAGGGTGCGATTCTATGATCACATGAGGAGATTTATGCTTACCTTGCTTGACGAAGAGTGTGTGATTCTTGGAGGAGACTTTAATTGCACTCTCAATCCTCCCTTGATAGAGTGGGTAAAGAGCCGCACATCCTTCTGCTAAGGCCTAAGTCACATTTGCTCTACGGCGAGGATACGGTGGCCGTACGCCCTCTGAATTGACAGAAACGTGCTGCGCGGCCGCAGAGTTTCGCGGTGGCCTCAGGGTGCGCCTACGCCGTTTGGCTATATTTACAGGTCGTAAGGTCGTCGTGGAATTATAACGCGGAGTTTATAACTTTTTTCATTTCTACGTTCGCCGTAGCAATTCGACAAGCCAAAAACAAAAAACTGGTAAAAAATAAAAATAAAAAAAAGAACCCACTCGTTACCATCCGTCTGCCGCACGTCGCCTTAGGCCCCCTGCGGTCGCCTTGCGGCACCTTGCGGTCTGCCTTGAAAATTCTATGGCCGCCGCAGGAACGCCCTAAGGTCACCGTGCGACATCAAATCAAAGACCGTACGGCACCCCCACGTTTTCGGTCTCCACAATTTTATAAATACGCCGTGCGGCTACCCGAAAAATAAAAACAATGTGACTGCTACATTGTGTGACCGTGAAATACTGCGGCCGCCGTAATAATTGCTAGTGCCGAGATTTTGGAGACCCCACGGCCGCCGTGGCAAATGTGACTTAGGCCTAAATACGCCGTGCGGCTCCCGAAAAATAAAAACATATGTGACTGCTACATTGTGTGACCGTGGAATACTGCGGCGCCCGTATAATTGCTAGTGGCCGTAGATTTTGAAGACCCACGGCCGCCGTGGCAAATATGACTTAGCCTTAGGAATTACAGCAAGTAGTAACACTGTTAAACCTGAGAGACATTTGGCGTGTGCAGCACCCCACAGATAAGTCATTACTTATACTAGTATCAGGGGTGGTCATATCTCGCAATCCGGCTAGACAGATTTTATTTGTCTCACCGTTGGTGCAGGAGTGTCATTTACTCCGGTATAAAACTTGCACATTTTACAGATCATAATCTGGTCTGGATTAAGCTTTCCCTGGCTAACAAGGCTGGGAAAAGGATTTTGGCACTTCAACAATTCCCTAGTCCAGAATGAAGCCTTTTATCCCCCCCGCGTGGCGGAAGGGGATAATTGTTGTCACCCGGGTCGTCCGTCCTCCGGCTGGCTGGCTGGGCTCAACATTTATAGCTGGAGTGCGATAACTCATAAACTGTTCGCCATATCGATTTGAAATTTGAGTCACACATGTACCACCTGAAAAGGAAGAACCTATTGATTTTGGCGTGGCCGATCCAAGATGGCCGACTGGCGGCCATCTTGAAAAAATGTTTTTGTAATAAATGGAAAATGCTTATCTGATTTCAATTATTTTTGGTTACTACATTCCTCACCCCTGGGAACTTTTTCGAGATGAGACCAAATGGTGTCTTGTTTCCAATTCACCTCCCTCATTATCTGGAATATGTATGACCTTTTTCATTCAATGGCGGGGATTCCCCATCTCTGATGGTATATTTGTTAATTTTTCGTAACTTTTGGCAAGCATGGAGGATAGAAAAGGAGATTTTGTTCACTCGGTCTTTTGGAAAGCACGTTCACAAGTTTCAACATGTTCACATGTTGGGAAAGCACGCTGAAATTGTTATGCAGGAATACTCGTATGGATGGAGCGCAACAATTGGAGTAGAAATTGCGAAGCTCGAAGAGGAATTGTTGCATCTGTGGAGAGTCACCTGACCACACTACCCCTGCTGAATTGCATGCTTATGAGAGAAGAAGAGCACCCTCAAAGCGTGTAGTCATGTAAAGCACAAGGAGCATTTGTGCGTTCTCCGTTGCAGTTCCTTCTTGAGGATGAATATGCCCTGATTACCTTAAAGCTTGGAAAAGTGCAAAGGTCGACTTAGGACTATATCAAGTGTTCTAGCAGAGATGGCTCTTTGCTCAATGATTCTGAAAGTATTCACGATCAAATTGAGTATTCTACGCTAAGCTTACTCTGGTACGAAGGTAGATGTGGATGCTTGTCGTATTTTATGGAACAGTCTACCTGAAGCTACCACAGAAATAGAGAAAGACTAGAAGCTCCATTTTCTCTGGAGTAATTAACGATTGCCCTTGCATAGCCTGTCGCTAATTTGTCTCCTTGGAGTGGATGGCTTATCTTTGAGAATTTTATAACAAAGTATGGACTTGATCGGACTGGACTACCTAATGTAGCACAGAAGCATGTACTACAGGCCAAATGCCGCTTTCTGCGGCGAGCAACCTTGCTCTGATTCCGAAGGAAGGTGACTTGAGAGACATGAAGAAACTATCGGCCAGTGTCTTTGCTTGTGTGGACTATAAAATTATGGCAAAAATGTTGTCGAACCGTCTGGGACCGGGTGTTGTCAAAACTAGTGAACCCTGACAATCATATGCCATCCCTGAGGAAGAACAATACATGACAACATATTTCTGGTCAGAACTTAATACAGTATGCGGAAAAAACTTCAGACTAAAGTTGGATTCTTTCCTGGATCAAGAGAAAGCTTTTGACCAAATGAACCACGATTACCTCTTTGAGACCCTGCTTACATTTGGCCTGGGGAGGAGATACGTCGGTATATCCAGAGTTGTACACTCGGCGATGCCTAATTAATCAATGGTCACTTGCTCAGCCTCTTTTTCATCCGAAAGAGGAATAAGACAAGGATGTCCCGTCCGGCCAACTCTATTCCCTATGCATTGAACCCTTCCTTTGCTTGATGAGGAGGAGGCTAACTGGCATTGTGGTGCCAAACACAGGGCCTCCCTCATACTTTCTGCATATGCAGAATGAACATCCTGTTCTTTGCCAGCAGTGCAAGGGATATGCAAGCTGTCTACGATTGCCAAGCAGTATACTCAGCAGATCATCTGCTACAATCAATGGGAGAAAAGCTCTGGGCTTCTAATTGGCCATACAGATCACAGAGTTCCCAACACTTTTTCAGAACTGACATGGAGTCGCAATGAGCTAAAATACTTGGGAGGTACATCTATCAACTTCAAGGGGTGCTCACCAATTGATAACTGGAGGACTTTTGGGGACAAAATAGAAGCAAAGTTGAGAGACTGGAGTGGGCTGTTAAAATCCCGTCTCTGAGAGGAAATCACTCCTTATTAAAAAGTTTATCATTCCAAATTAATATTCAAGAGATCTCTTGCGTAAGCATTCCAGAAGAGTTTCTGGTTAGATGCAGAGGAAGCTCTTGAAACTATTTTTTTGGAATGGCAAACACTTGGGTTTCATTGGCATTCTAAGCTTGCCCTTTATTAAAGGGGACAGTTTCCCTGCCTTCGAAGCCACTACCACGCATCCAGGTTGAAGACCATTCAACGCTACCTGTATATGAAGCCTGCACCGCAATGGTGTTCACTGGCGATCATACTTCTTTTAGCAAAGTGCAAATCTCCGGTATAAAAAAATATATTTTTGCCATTACTTCACACAACCTGTCATCAGTGAAACACTGCCTCTCTTTTACCAGAAATGCTGAAGGCTTGGAATCGCTTTGACATAAAAAGAAAGATGCTTTACCCAAGCAAATGAGATGTTTGAAGAACCACTTTTTTTTAACCCTCTTCTACAAGCCCAACCCTAGCTTTTTCCCTTAAGAAAGAAGCTCTTAACTGGCAATATATCCATGGTTGGAGACCTTCTGAATGATTAGAAAGAGGGCCTTCTTTCACCGGAAAGAGCCGCAGCAAAAATGGGCCTACGGACAATTAGATCCCTCAAGGATACTACAAGAAGTAAAATGTCTTCCCTATTGCTTGTATATCTGAGAATCCCAATGATGGTGAAGGACTTTGCAAATATCCATCACAACTTCGTGGACTTCAAAATTGGGCAAAGAAATGACGAGCTCCCTCAGACACCACCTTCGACAATATGGGTGGCGCCTCAGCA
Organism: Eptatretus atami; assembly: GCA_035128595.1. Lineage (NCBI taxonomy): Eukaryota > Metazoa > Chordata > Myxini > Myxiniformes > Myxinidae > Eptatretus > Eptatretus atami. The sequence continues at coordinate 36,739,866 of CM068964.1, forward strand.
CAGCTAAAATGTCCTTCTGTGGCTGTCAAGGAAGAAATGTACCTGTTGGTTATCCATTTCCCTCCACTATATAGCTTCTTGTAACCTGATGGGATACTCCATGGCGTGAGATTCTTCCACATCCTATTCCAAGTCGTCCATGTTTGGGGTTCACTTTATCTTTACCCAACACCAAGAACAATGGCTGACTTAGTTGGGATTGGCATGTGCTTAGCCTGGCTGATGGCATTTACGAACATTCCAGAGGAATCTGTTTGTGGTGAAAGGGAAACGATATTTCACATGCTACCTACAATGTCGCAATCTTCAGCTAATTTTCTTAGCTGATGAAAAACTTACTATTGCGCTTCTGGCTTCACTTCTCACCAACGCTCTTCATCATTGGACACCGTTAAAGAACGAGCAAGCCACGAGACCTCCTTGTAAATTTTATTTTTAACTTGTGCGAAAATGGCGATTTATAAACTAGGAATGCAAAAATAGAGAGAAATATGGAACAAGTTCTGTGGGTCTGATAGGCTTGTTGCGCTCACGAATTACCTCAAAATATAAGCGGCAGAATATTGTAACACTGTTTCAAAGTTTAAGGAACTTGGACCACAAATGAACACTTTGTAGTATCACTCCACAAGGCACTTTGCTATTTGTAATAATGTGTTATTTTGGTAATTTGTTTTTTCTTCCTCCACCCCCATTTTTTTTGGTGCTTTCTATCTAAAATGCTCACCCTTACCTTGCAGTCCTGACCGTGCGGACTTGCAGGGATGAATCTCTCTCTTTT
>CM068964.1:36740889-36761119 GCA_035128595.1 Eptatretus atami
GTTTCTCTCGTTTCACCACCGTATGAACATAAAAACACAGTCTTCTACACCTCCCGACACACATATCGTCCCTTATACCAAACAAACTATCTAAACAGGCATTTAATGGGGGATCTGAGCTAATCCTATTCTTAGTAATCCCATTAAGGGCCATTTCCGTAACTATATATATATATATATATATATATATATATGAGGTGTGTGTGTGTGTCTCCTTGGTTGTTGTGGGTTTCAGAAGATGGAATGGAATCCTCCCAGGTCTTGAAGTATCCATGTCCATTTCAGTAAGGGATTATGATTAATAGACCAAGTTGGGAAGTTTTCTTGTTCTCAAAGTTTTGTTCTGAGGGCTTCCAACTGGAGTTCGTTTGTAGTAATATTCCCAAGGATGTTTTAAAGTTGGTCCAGCAGGTCAGCCTCGGCAGCGCTGTTAATTGATGACCTGAACTTCGCAAACTAATCAAGACTTGTTTGATGCCAGTCTACCTTTACGGTCTCGAAACGGTGGAACTGACAGAGAGACAACAACAGAGATTGCAGGTCTGTGAGAACAACTGTTTGAGGAGGATTGCACAAGTGAAGAGCTTGGATATAAGGAGGATGGATGAACTGAGGGAGGAGATTGGTGTGCACATGAGCTTGACGGAGACATTGATGAAATGCTGGTTGAGATGGGCTGGACATGTAGAGCGGATGGAAGAAGAGAGAATGGCAAAGATAGATTGAGGGAGCAAGGTAGGAGGAAAGAGGTAGACCGAGGTTGAGACAGGTAGATTGTATAAGGAGGGATATCAATATTAAGGTGGTGGTGGTTGGAGAGTGGACAGAGATGGCTGAGGACAGGAGGAAGTTGAGGAGTATGGTAGTCGAGGCAGGGCTGAAGCTTGTTACTGTTGGACCTCATGCCTTGTAAAGGGAAGAGAAGAAGAATATGGTTTTTCTGTGATATTCTTCTTTCTCAATCCTGTTGCTCCAACTGTCACTGGTACAATTTTGGTGCTGTTCAGCTTCCATGATCTTTTCACTTCATTTTTAAGATCCTGGTATTTGGTCATTTTCTTGATTTCTGTGTTGTTTAAACAAAAATTGTTGGTGTGTGTGCGTGTGTTTGTGTCAGTGTGAAGCCTTTTCTTTGATTCCTATACAATTCCATACCCCCGGGGCCAATCTCCACCAAGTTTTGCAAATGTGCTGAGGTACCCAGGGTCAGGTCATAAGCATGACCCACCACCCCACTCCCTGCAAAGCAATTGTATGTATGTATGTATGTATGTATGTATGTATGTATGTATGTGTTTGTGTCTGTGTGTTTGTCTGAAAATCATCTTTAAAAAAGAGAGGCAAGACACTGAGGAGAAACTGACCTCAATTGAGGAATTTGGCCCATCGTTGCCATAGTGCAATCTGGGGTTAATTTTTGCTACAGCTTCAAACGTCAATCTTCTTGATTCTTGATTTACCCAAAGATGAAATAACCAAATCTTGATCAGGTGACCCAACTTGTTTGTTGTATGTGAAACAGGTCCATGTTGTGAGCTATCCCCTTTCAGTGGTCCATCATGGCAGTGACAGGTCTCTCTCGTTCGTGTGAAGGCCTCCCCCATTTGAATAACATTCCAGTAAGTGGTTGTTCCATTCTTGGGCACTTATCAAATGTGAGATAAGATGGAAAGACTTTTTTTTGTTGTTTTGTTACCTCCACCACCAAAGATGTTTCGTCTGTCTGTCTATCTGTCTGAGCAGGATATCTCAAAAAGTTATTACCAGATTCAGATGAAACTTGGTGGACAGGATTGGTATGTGACAAGGACGAATTGATTAGATTTTGGTGAAAATCCGAAATTGGGATCTGGCCTATCAGTGGGATAAAAAAAAAATGCAAAAAAGTGCAGCCATGCCAAGGTATGCTGCTCGACCGAGTGTTCCGTTCTAGTTCTTCATATTACAATCCTTTATTCTTCCTCTGTCTTTGCAAGCAATCTAACGTCGTCTTTCTGTCATGATTGCAATCAGTGCTTCTGTCTCTATTTAACTGAAAAATTTAACAGGAAAAAAAAAAACATTGTGTTTTGAGACCGTTGCAGTTGCGGTGCTTCTCAGCTTTATAAGTTCTCTCGTTTACACATTTATTTTCTTAATTTCAGTTGGTTTGCTAATAAATAATTATATGATACTTATAGGCATTTCTATATCTATTTCTGTTGCCTGGTGCTTCAGTGTCTCATAATGAAGAATGTGCAGGTCAGTTTTGGTCTTCAGGCTAAATGCCTCTTTATACAGTCTCTACTTGTGTGGATTTTAAATGTCAGGCTAAATGCCTCTTTACAGTCTTTACTTGTGCGGATTTTAAATGTTTTCTTTTTATGTACAAATGAGATTTGGTAGATGGAAACTGTGTCGTTTCATTATCCTGCCCAAATCGCTTTCAGCTGAACGTTAGGCCTGGCCAGCTGGCTCGTAAAAGTCTTGGGACAACTTTGCCCAGTCGACCCCACAAATTGGCAATAATTGGGGCTACTAATGGAGTAGTAGTAGTAGTATTAGTAGTCTGGGAAGGCATTGGCAAACCATACAGCATAACCCTTACCTAAAGAGTGCTTCGGTAGCACCAAAGCTCTGTCAAGAGTATTATATGGTGCATTGATGATGACAATGATCAGTAGTAGAATGGGATCATAATACATGTACGTATCAGGTATGTATGAATATATGTATATGTATATGTATATACATGCACACATGCACACGCACATTGTATATAATATTGTTGTGATTGTGTGTTTATAGAAGTATAAACTCAGGATTGTTTACAAATGCAGTCAAGAAAGAGTTATACTATGTTGGTAAGTATATCTGATACCTGACAACTATTTGTAAGTGAGAAAAATTAGTCAGACAAAAAGGAAATGTAAAAACCTGCTGTTTATATGTTCATATTTTCATAACATATCATAAAAAACAACTATGTACATATTCAAATGCAGCAGAACGCATTCAAAATCCCACACACTATAAGCTGCCATGATTCAAGGCTGGGGTCCATGTCGGATCGTCTGCGCAATGCCAGGCGGGTGTTCGGATGCAATACCCTCATGCTCCATGGTAATGCAGTGAAGAAGCGAGCATGGGAAAATACCTTTTTTTTTCAACCATGCATCAGTTCAGTACATTTGTTCCCTTACGCAAGGAAACACTGCCAGGGTGGCTCAATTCCCAGCATCTCCGGCAACCCACTCAAGGTGATAGACATCCGTGCTACATAGCAGCACAGGCCTGTCGACACTCATATCTCTTAGGGCTGTTAGATAGAGCTCAGACAGGCATTCATTTCTGCCAAAAGCAACAGGAACGTTTGTTTAACAAAACAAATGATCTCTTCACATCTTGATCTCCATGTTAAGAGAATGTTGTATATGTGCAATTGTATGTATCGCTGTTTTCAAAAGTTGGGCATCATCAAAGCAGACCCGAATCTCCCATTTAAAATTTCCATTTCACTGGTACCCAAACCTCGGATCACAAAGACATGGTCTCCTGACCAAATGGTAAACTAAGAAGCGAATATGTGTGTCTTTGGTGGCCATGATGAATCTTAGGCCAATATCCGACCTCGTAAATGTATGCTGCTTGTTCTTCATGATGAGAAGGTGTCATTTTGATGCTTGTTCTTCACGATGACAAGCACTCGACAACTACTCGGTCCTAGATCCAATACTTAAAGGTGATCTTACATGATCTGGGGTCTGATGTTTCTGTTGAAGTAACTTGTACGACGTTTCATGAGCACTTTTAAACGACTTTGAAGCCAAATATGGTTTCACAAAGAAGGGGAATTGTTCGTTACGGCATTTGCAATCGATGCGCAATGCATCCAGATTGCACCTAATGATCAGATTTGGTTCTAAAAATTTTTTTTAACATCAAAAGGTGCTAGTGTAAACATAAACTTAGAGAATGCCTCAATTTATCCATTATAAGTCGGCATCAAAATTGAGCAAACAACCAAGAACCAACAATGACAAACTCTTTGAAGGAGGAGAAGATCAGGCCAGTGAATGGTGAACTGATTTGAGAAATTCAAGTTGCCAGTTCGAATATCTGCTTCATTGATCGACGAGGGTCACGCAGGAGACCATGCAGCATGAAGTTATGTTGCGTGCAGGAGGAATATGCTTAGACACAACAATTTTAAATACAGTATTTACAATGGGGGAAAGTTTACATCGTCAAATTGGCTTAGCGCAAGTCTCTTTAAAAAACAACCCAATACTTTTTAGGAAATCCATGAAAAAACGCTTTTTCAATCTATGTACAAAGTTATAAACAGCTGCAAATAAAACACTTTTTTTTAAACAAATAATACAATCAAGTGTGTACTGTCCCTCTGGCACTGGGCTGGTATGGTATGGCAAGTATAAATACATACATTTAATGACTGAGGACTTGCTGCTAAGAGGTACAAAGCTATTGCATGGTATTAAGGCACAAGTAGCACATCGTGGTCAATTATTTCCTTCTGTCCTCAGGCCATTTACAAGGAGTGAGGGAAATGTGGTGATAAAGTCAAAGAAATGGACACAACAGCAGCATCAGTCTGATCTCAAAGCTTTGTGTAGTTTCCAAGGTGATAAGTTGTGAAACCACGACAAAGACTCAATTCTGTCCCAAGATCTCCTCAAGGTCCTGCCAATCTTCATTGCTGCTACCCTTCAGAAATGACTCCATGAAATCTGTGCCGGGTGTTGGGCCGGGTAGGCCGAGGCCATTGAGAGATGGATTGACCTGGTAATAAGAACCGGGGCCCTGCGGTCTAAGCTGTAGCGTAGGGTACACTCCATGTCCGACACTGCCCATGGGAGGTCCAGGCCGGCCAGGTACAACATGATGTGATGGAGTGGGCGGAATGGGCATAACCGCTTGTGCCCGAGATGCAAACTGGCCAGGTTGCGCCACTGAGGATGAGAAACGTAAGATTGAGGAATTGTGCGTGCCTGATTTGCTCTGAAGCATTTGCAAGCCAGAAAAAGCGACAGCCATGTTATTTCCTGGGCCCTGCGTTAATTGTTGCTGCTGTTGCTGTTGAGGCCAGCTTGGTGTCATAGCAGGCCTGTTTAGATGTGTTGCAGCAACCTGAGGCCTGATAGATATGGAGGCCTTTGCAGCTGCTGTTCCTGCAACAAGGCGAGCTCCGTGTCCTGACATGTTGGTGCCTTGTGCTGCGCTGCCTGGTCGAAGGCCTGGGATGCTGGTCTGGTTCTGAGAGTGGCCGTACAAGGGTAAGGCCTGAGCTGAACTGACACTCGCAGGGTCACAGTGCAAGGATGGCTGTCCATTTGCCATCGGCATGACAGGCTGTGTAGGTCTCGCAGACATTGCTGTGGTCACAGGTGGAAAAGAAAAGTCAGGTCACAGTGGTGGCAGAAGAAAGCTGTACAATTGAAATCAACAGATATGTCAAAACGAGAGATAATCTTTCATAATCCCAACAAAATGTTTATTACCTCTGCCACCGAAGGTGAAGGAGGTTGTGTTTTGACCCCTTTCTGTGTATTTGTTTCTCTTTACTTGGTGAAAATTTTTTTTTTGCCAAGTAGGTTGTTCTGTAGCTTTTTCTGTCTTTGTCTGTTTATTTGTTTGTCTATCACACGATTTTTGCCCACAGTTTTCAAGCAATCGTTCTGAATTTTTTTGTGTGTGTAGGTGACCGGACAAGGACAACAATGCTTAATTTTGGTGAAGATCCGAATCCGGATCTGAAAATTTTCGAAATGATTCTTCACCATTGAGAGATAGGGCCAAAAACAATAAATAGCACAATATCTCAAAAAGTTATGGATGGGTTCACATGAAACTTGGTGGACAAAATGGGAACGGCATGAGGAAGAATTGATTCAATTCTGGTGAAGATCCGAATCCAGATTTGGAAAGGAGTTATTTAAATACCTCCGCCACCGAAGGTGAAGGAGGTTATGTTTTCACCCCCTTTCTGTCTTTGTTTGTCTATTTGTTTGTGTGCAGAATATCTCAAAAAGTTGCGGACGGATTCGGATGAAATTTTGTGGACAGGTTGGGTGTGTGGCAAGGACAAATTTATTTGATTCTGGTGAAGATCCGAATCCAGGTCTGGATACAAGAAATAATTAATTTCAAAAGTGATTCTTCACCATTGAGAGGTAGGGCCAAAAACGACATAATACTGAACAGCATGATACTTCAAAAATGTATTGGGCCCGATATGTTCTTGTGGATGAGGCATTACATGGTGGAGGTATGCGCTCTACCGAGTGCCCTTCCCGTTTTCAACAAGTCTTCATTTATTTTATGTTGCTGATTCTTCCTCAAAATGAATACAAAGAACAACTTTGTAGAGTGGCTCAATGTGCATCGGCTGCAAACATACATATCGCGGCTCGCTATAAACATGCACACACCCTCTCCTCCCCTCCCCCCACCCCACACACCCACCCCACCCCTCATTACAGAGATAAATCTGCTTTAGAAGAGAAAATCGATTTTTAAAATATCTGCCAAAAAGCAAACCCCAAAAGAAAAGTGCCAGATATGTTTAGATTCATGCCGCTTAACACAATAACTACGTCGAAGACGATCGACCAACTATGTCGATAACATTTCAACTGCCTAGCACCCAAAAAAGCACCGTCATTAGTCAATTAATTATCGCAGCTTTTGATAACTTCATATATGCTGTTTTTAAAAAAACAAAAACATCAAAGCATACTTGTGTGAGGTGTATACGCATGAAACACATTTTCATGTTTAATGATGCTTGGCTGGAGAGCGGTGTGTAGCTCATTTTGTGGTTCAAATCCTCGTGAGCCTTGATTGACAGCGTGCGTGTGCAGGGATATTGTGATGTTTCGGGTGCATGGGGTCAAACGCATCCATCGTTTTTATTTTCTACATTAACCTACAGCTCATCGTGGAGCTTGTACATCAATCAAGTGGAGGATGAAGATATGAGGAGACATCAGTGTACTTCAATGTGAATTACATGGACATTAGTAGACAATGGACAAACACCTGTAGTATACGTGGGATTTAAAACCCGGGTTCGTACCATCATGAACCAAGAGTTCAGGTGGGAATGCAAATAGGTCAACCCGAAGATGTTGAGTTGGATGTCTCTTTTGCTTAAACTTATTGTTGGGCATTAAATGAACGGTCTCTCTCACTTTAACTCGCTGAGTACACCGTAGTTATGGTGTTAGCCGAGATGGGGCTTATGCATGTAGTTGAGTAGCCAGGATACCTGATGCCACCATCACTTGCCAAAATTACAGACTGTGTACATGTCTATGGTGGTGTCATCGATTACTAGTTTTCATGAAGGCTACTGTCAGTCTGCGTTTGTGAACAAGTTATAATATAGTTCCCTTCCAAGGAACCTCAACATAGTGAGAGGCCATTAGGCCCATCAAAGCCTGTGCAATGGTTGCCAACATATGGTTGGCTGTCCATGCTCTAACCTTTTAAATGCTGAGGGTCAAAGAAGGAAGCAGCACGTACCATTTTTAAAGTCTTTGGTATGACTCGGACGGGGTTCGAACCGGAACCTCCCATGCTCAGAGTGGACACTAATCATTATGCCACCAAGTCTGGTTTGTGGACAGGTTAAACAAGTATAGTTAATCATATGGATGCCTTGCTATGAAGGCCTGACAAGTAGGCAGTGGTGATTTCTTGTTTAATTTCCAATGAGTCTTATTGCAGAAAGATGTGCTGAAAGCCAGTGTGAAGGTGTTGAGTGTTATTAAAAATGATAAACCATAAGTATTGTCATTTTTATAGTTCTGCACGGGCTTCTGCATCATACAGCACTTAACAGCTTCCAAGAAGGTACACACAGTAGATGTTAATGCTTATGGCTAATAGGCTAATGTAGCGTTTGCCATTTGTCAAGGCTCCTCAGGCATAGAATGGACAGCTACTGAGAAGCAATGGGAGGAGTATGGAGGACTAGTACCACGCGGCAGATATCAGTACACTCTTGCGCTACTTTACAGTTTTGTATTTCCACATTTGTCAGTCTGTCGTGTGTAGTTTTGTGTGACGTGTGTGTGTTGTGTGGTGGTTGATTGTTATCTCCATAATTCAGGTTTCAGAAGGTGGAACGGAGCCCTCCCAGGACTCAAAGTTTTTTTTGTTTGTTTTTTCACCTTCTTTTGGTGAAATATTTGTGATTCATGGCCCAAGTTGCTGAAGTTGTGTTTTTCTCAGAGTTTTGTTCTGAGGGCTCTTTTCAGGATTGTCACTGAGCCCCTGACAGCTTACACCTTTAGTTTGTTTGTGGTAATGTTCCCAGGGATGGTTTGGAGGATCTTTGTGAGGCTCTTCTTTATCATTCCCATTGCTCCAATTGTCACTGGTACAATTTTGGCACTTTTCAGCTTCCAGGGTCTTTTCACTTCATTCTTGAGGTCTTGATATTTGGTGATTTTCTTGATTTCTGCATTATTTAGACCAAAATCACTGGGTACTGAAACCTCAATTAACAATGCCATCTTTTCCTTATTTATATCTGAGTACTATGTCCGGTTTACAATGCTCTGTTTTCTGGGTTCACGCTGGATGGGATCATCAGGTCGTACGTGAGCATTACGTCTGTTTTCAGTGATTGCTTTTGGTTCATATTTCCATGAGTTTTGTGCAAATGGAATTGAAATTTCTGTAGACTAGTGCGGGCCCGTAGGTGCGTGCCGTAGGTGCAGCTTCGTTCCTTCGCTCTCGTAAACGACGACTGGATTGCGGCATTGTTTCAATAAGATCAGACCAACCGTATCAAAATGGCCATAACTTGGGAAACACCTGGGAAACATACTCAGGTCCCCAGCGTCAATTGTGACGTAATATCAAACGAAGAAGAAGAAGAATTGTGACGCCTCTCTCTCTCTCCCTCCCCTCTCTCCCTCTCTCACCCCTAGTTCCCCCCCTCGCCCCCTCTCTCCCCCCTCTCTCTCCCCCTCCTCTCTCCCCCCTCCCCTCTCTCCCTCCTCTGTCCCTCCTCTCTTCGCCCCCTCTCGCCCCCTCCTCTGTCCCCCTCCTCTGTCCCCCGCCTCCTCCCTCCCTCTCTTGCCCCCCTCTCACCCCTCTCTCTCCCCCCCTCCTCTCTCTCCCCCCTCTCTCCCCCCCTCTCTCGCCACCTCCTCTGTCCCCTCTCTGAATTGTGACGCCCCATCTCTCTCATCCCCCTCTCTCCCCCCCCCTCCTCCCCCCTCTCTCTCCCCCCTCCTCTCTCCCCCCTCCTCGCCCCACTCTCTCTGTAAATGTATTCACAAATGTCTACCAAGCACAACAATTAATTCAAACCTTGGGAAAAAACAGCTTTCAAACCCTTGGGAAACAGCTCTTTCCCTTGGGAAAATTCAAACCTTGGGATTAATTAATAATTTTGAACAATTAATTCAAACCTTGGGAAAAACACAGCTTTCAAACCTTGGGAAACACTTGGGAAACACCTGAAACGGATGAAGAACATATCAAACCTTGAAAAGGCACATACTCAGGTCCCCAGCGTCGATTGTGACGTCATACCAAACGAAGAAGAAGAAGAATTGTGACGTCAATCGTGCAAAAAATAAAATAAATAACAATTAATTGTGACGTCATAGCACCGTGTCTTGTCATTGTTTGACAGATAAATGGCCGTAACTTGGAACCGCTCGTAGGTGCGTGCCCGTAGGTGCGTGCCAGTATGTGCAGCTTCGTTCCTTCGCTCTTGTAAACGACGACTGGATTGGGGCATGTTTCAATTAGATCGGACCAACCGTATCATAAATGGCCATAACTTGGGAAACACCTGGGAAACATACTCAGGTCCCCAGCGTCAATTGAGACGTCATATCAAACGAAGAAAGAAGAATTGTGACGCCCCTCTCCTCTCTCCCCCCCTCATCCTCTCCCCCTCTCTCTCCCCCCCCCTCTCTCCCCCCTTCTTCTCTCCCCCCCTCTCTCTCCCCACTCTCACGTCCCCCTCTCTCGCCACCTCCTCTCTCCCCTCTCTGAATTTGACGCCCCTCTCTCTCACCCCCCTCTCTCCCGCCCCCTCTCTCTCCGCCCCCTCTCCCCTCCTCCCTCCTCCCCTCCTCCTCTCCCTCCTCTCTCCCCTCCTCTCTTCCCCTCCTCTCTTCCCCTCCCTCTTCCTCCTCCTCTCTCCCCCTCCTCCTTCCCCTCCTCTCTCGCCCCTCTCTCTGTAAATGTATTCACAAATGTCTACCAAGCAACAACAATTAATTCAAACCCTTGGAAAAAAAACAGCTTTCAAACCTTGGGAAACACTTGGGAAACAGCTGAAATGGATGAAGAATGATATCAAACCTTGAAAAGGCACATACTCAGTCGCCAGCGTCGATTGTGACGTCATACCAAATGAAGAAGAAGAAGAATTGTGACGTCAATCGTGCAAAAAAAATAATAATAAACATTAATTGTGACGTCATAGCACCATGTCTTGTCATTGGTTGACAGATAAATGGCCGTAACTTGGGAACCGCTCGTAGGTGCATGCCAGTATGTGCAGCTTCGTTCCTTCGCTCTCAAACGACGACTGGATTGGAGCATTGTTTCAATTAGATCGGACCAACCGTATCATAAATGGCCATAACTTGGGAAACACCTGGGAAACATACTCAGGTCCCCAGCGTCAATTGTGACGTCATATCAACGAAGAAGAAGAAGAATTGTGACGCCCCTCCTCACTCCCCCCCTCGTCTCGCCCCTCCTCTCTCCCCCTCCTCTCCCCCTCTCTCTCCCCCTCTCACGTCCCCCTCCCTCGCCACCTCCTCTGTCCCCCTCTCTGAATTGTGACGCCCCTCTCTCTCACCCCCCTCTCTCGCCCCCTCTCCCGCCCTCTCTCCCCCTCCTCTCTCACCCTCCTCTCTGCTCCCCTCCTCGCCTCCCCTCCCTCCTCCTCTCCCCCTCCTCTCTTCCCCCTCCTCTCTCGCCTCCCCTCCCTCGCCTCCCCTCCCTCGCCTCCCCTCCCTCCTCTCTCCCCTCCTCTCTTCCCCTCCTCTCTTCCCCTCCTCTCTCTGTAAATGTATTCACAAATGTCTACCAAGCACAACAATTAATTCAAACCTTGGGAAAAAACAGCTTTCAAACCCTTGGGAAACAGCTGTTTCCCTTGGGAAAATTCAACCTTGGATTAATTAATATTGAACAATTAATTCAAACCTTTGGAAAAACAGCTTTCAAATATTATTATTATTATTATATTACTACTAGTGCGGGCCCGTAGGTGTGTGCCAGTATGTGCAGCTTCGTGCCTGCAGTATCAGGTCCCAGCATCAATTGTGACGTCATATCAAACGAAGAAGAAGAATTGTGACGCCCCTCTCTCTCCCCCTCCCCTCCCCCTCTCTGTCCCCCCTCCCTCTCCCCCCTCCTCTCTCCCTCCCCTCTCTTGCCCCCTCTCACCCCCTCTCGCCCTTCTCCCCCCTCCTCTCTCCCTCTCTTGCTCCCCCTCTCACCCCTCTCTCGCCCTCTCTCTCCCCCTGCTCTCTCCCTCCCCCTCTTGCCCCCCTCCTCCTCCCCCCCCTCCTTCCCTCTTCTCCTCTCCTTCCCCTTCTCCCCCCCCTCTCTCCCTCCCCTCTTTGCCCCCCTCTCTCGCCCTTTCTCTCCCCCCCTCTCTCCCTTCTCTTGCCCCCCCTTCCCCCTCTCCCTCCCTTCTCCTCCCCCTCTCTTGCCCCCCCTTTCACCCCCCTCTCTCGCCCTCTCTCTCCCCCTCCTCTTCCCTTCTCTCCCCCCTCCTCTCCCTCCCCTCTCTTGCCACCCCCTCTCTCCCCCCTCCTCTGTCCCCCCTCCTCCTCTCCGCCCCCTCCTCTCCCTCCTCCTCTGTCCCCCTCCTCTCCTCCCCTCTCTTGCACCCCCTCTCTCCCCCCTCCCTGTCCCCCCTCCTCTCTCTCGCCCCCCCTCCTCCTCGTCCCCCCTCTCTTGCCCCCCTCTCACCCCCTCTCTCCCCCCCCTCTCGCCTCTCTCTGTAAATGTATTCACAAATGTCTACCAAGCACAACGATTAATTCCAACCTTGGGGAAAAAACAGCTTTCAAACCCCTGGGAAAACTTGGGAACAGCTGAAATGGATGAGGAAGAATGATATCAAACTTTGAAAGGCACATACTCAGGTCCCCAGTGTCGATTGTGACGTCATACCAAACGAAGAAGAAAAATTGTGACGTCAATCGTGCAAAAAAAGATTAAAATAAATAAATAATTTAAAAAACATTAATTGTGACGTCATTCGTGATGTCATAGCACCGTGTCCTGTCATTGGTTGACAGATAAATGGCCGTAACTTGGAACCGCTTGGCCGATTGATATCAAACCTTGAAAAGGCACATCCGCGGGCCCCGGCAATATTCCTGGCAAGTTTCAATCCGATCGGACCGGTGGTCGTCTGGTTATTAATAATTTGGGAAAAAATGGCATAAGGTGAGAAGGTGGAACGACACCTTCAGCTGCCATATATACACCTTTTCAACACTGAAAAAGCAATAAAATGGCCGTAACTTGGGAACCGCTCGTCCGATCGATATCAAACCTCGAAAAGGCACATCCGGGGGTCCCCGGCAATATTCCTGGCAAGTTTCAATCAGATCGGACCGGCGGTCGTCGAGAAACGGCGGTCGCAGACAAACAGACACACAGAGATTGCTGGAATTATAGATAGATTATTGTGCTAATTATTATAATATGCTGTTATCAATTCTGAGATATCTTTGGGAAAAAATGGCATGATAAGGTGGAACGACACTTCAGCTGCGATAATACACCTTTCCAACACTGAAAAAAAGTAATAAAATGGCCGTAACTTGGGAACCGCTCGTCCGATTAATATCAAACCTTGAAAAGGCACATCCGCGGTCCCCGCAATATTCCTGGCAAGTTTCAATCAGATCGGACCGGTGGTTGTCGAGAAACGGTCGCAGACAGACAGACAGACAGACAGACAGACACACACACAAGAGATTGCTGGAATTATAGCTAGAATGGCCAGTGGATTACTCGACATACCTTGTGCCTTTGTGTGTAAAGCTGTTCTGACATGAGTTTTCTACATCCTGATTGGAGGTGGCTCGTGCTTTCTGTTTCTATATTGCAAAATCTACACTTGTCTGATTGGCTTAGTCCTGCCATTTAATGAAGGCCATCGGTCCCCAGTCCTGGGCATTTATTATGATTTGTTGTCCATCCCAGTTGAGCTGACCCTCAATCCCCCTTGCCATTCCACTGCACTGATATATGTGTGTGTGTGTGTGTGTGTGTGTGTGTGTGTGTGTGGGGTGTGTGTGTGTGTGTGTTGTGTTGCACATGCACACATGTTGTTGTAATATGCATATCATGAAACACCCCTCCCAATCATCCCCAACCAAAAAAAAAAGAGACATGAGAAAGAAATAAGATAGCAATTAAAGGAGTTCTGACACTTACACAGGGCATCAGCAATGCTCTGCAGGAATGATAACATGACAATGATGGGCCTCGTCCCGAGTGGATTGTTTTTGTACGGTTTACTTTGCATTCCTGTGCAGCTCAAGGACGTTTGGCCCGCACAGATGCTTACAGGTAGAACTTACCAGTGTAAGGGCATGGAGGCTGTGACGCCACCATTGAAGCTGTCAGGACCTGATCCTTGTAGTGCTGCTGCATTGGCTGTAGCTGCGGTCGAGACAGTTGATTCTCCTGGAAGGTAAATGGGTGTGGATTAAAATGCAAATGTAAAAATGAATGATGTAACTGTGAACAAGATGCAATTTCCCACAGGTCTTGTATCGTCAAAACCTCAAATCCCGACATAACTGCATTTCTTTTTGTTGCCCTCTTCTTCCAAACTCTTTCTAACCTAGACCCACCGAAAGCTGTCGCTGCATGCCGAGTTTCCTGTCCATAGGGGCCGGGCCGGGCAGGGTTGCTGGGAGACGGTTACCAGGGTAACCAGCTGGCAGGGCTTGGGGCCCCAGGCCTGCTACTTGCTCCTGAAGAGAGAGTGTGATGGACGGCAGGCAAGGCAGAGAGCAGGAGAGCAAGGGTGGGTGGGGGATGTAGGAGTTGCAACAGGGGAGGGAACAGACAGGACATTCACAGGATTAGAGGAAGAAAAAGCAAGAGACGTGTATTTTCTGTTCTGGAACTTGTCTGCATTCGTTGAAACAATGATAGAGAAAAATAGATAGAGGAGAGAAATGAGATCTCCACATGCCAAGTACAGGAAGGATCGCCACCCCAAATGCCAGTGTGTCACGTGGGTTCACAAAAGTCTGTTTCAACCAAAGCATTGGGCATCTGTTTTGATATTTTTAATGTCGTTAAACTTGAGGTTATTTTTGTTTCAAAAACAAGTAAAAATAGTGTCAACACATTCCACACCAGAATGATGGTCCACCTGTCGGCAGCGCGATTTCATAACATAAGCAACAGATATTCCGGGTCTGACCTCTTCACCAGTGCAAAATTACTGATTCAACTTCATTGTAAAACAAGCCACGGCCTCGTCGGGATAAAGCATTCGGGGGCAGCCTGGATGTCATTCCCCTCTGAGCACCTGCCTCATCGTACTAACTGTGATCCCAGGTTCAAATCCGATGCGTGTAATTTGCAAATTGTGCTGCATGCAACATTGGCTCCTCCACGAGCCTTAGAGACAATAGTGAAATGACAAAAGCTTCTGCCTGAGAAGCAAGGATTGAAAAAGAGACAGAGATGGTGAAAGGAAGACGGAGTACCAACAAAGTCAAACCAAGAAAGCTAATCAAAGCAGGCAAATTGATTGAATGATAAACACAAAGTAATGACAAGAAAGTAAGCTAAGCTCGAGATGACAAATACCTCTTTAGTTGATGAACCACTTGCTTTCGTATGAATCGTATGAATCAGAAGGCGGAATCATCAACCAAAGATGAATCGATAATTAAGAAAGCGACCACCAAGGGTGAGCATGCAAAAGGAGATGGGTAAAAGGATTGAGGGACAAACTAGCGAGCAAAGGATAAAGACATAAATGAGGAAAAAGAAAGAGAAGAAACCGAGTGTAAAGAGGTGGTGAATGATATTTTTCAAAAGAGTCAGAGAGGAAGAACTTAAACAGATGGTTTTCCGATTCCTTTTCGTTGACGGTCGAGCTAACAGAAAGGTGGTGACCTGGGTCTTGTTGGCTCAGTATGGCGATGATTTAGCCCGTATCCGGAGTGCATACCATGAGCCAGGCACTGGCAGCTGAGCACCCGCTGCAGGTGCAAGGAAATGCAAAACACAAGCGCTTTCCTCCTCTAAGGATCGGTGGTTTCATTCCCTCGAGCGACCAAACTCTTTTATTTGCTGCCATCATTCTCTTTCATCAACTCTTCATTTTTTTGATCCTTTCTCTATCCCCACGTCCCTGTCAGCTTTTGCCACCTGAATCAACTGGCCATGATAATTTCGACTCCATCGCAGGCATTTTGATTGCCCTCAAGTCACTAGACCTACGAGATGAGTCCTTGCTCCCGCCATAAAGCGCCACCAGCAGACGTGAAGTGTTTGTGTAAAACAGCACGTGAGCTACAGACAGCCCAAAGACTGGATTATACAGGCCGACATGGCGCCCTGATCCAGTGAGACACCATAAAGCCACGCGCATCAATACTTAATGGGCTGGCTAGCCACAGCCAGGCCTGCCTGAGGCTGAATGAGGGGCACACTTTGTGTTACTGGCTTTCCATTTGTACAATCTCTCTCTCTCTCTCTCTTCTCTCTCTCTCTCTCTCTCTCTCTCTCTCTCTCTCTTCTCTCCCTCTCTTCTCTCTCTCTCTCTCTCTCTCTCTCTCTCTCCCCCTCCCTATAACCCCCAAAACAATACCGTCACTTAAATTTGATGTTGTCTGTCAAAAACTCGCCAAGGGAGCTTGAATGAGTTTTCAACCAAAAAAATTTTTTTTGGATGAATTTGACAACAAAAGTTAAATGGGATGAATCATGCTCCAAAAGTTATTTGTGATTAAATGACATCATAAGGAGAAGAGGGATGGGTTGTGGTTTGTTGAGGGAAAGTAAAAACTCCAGACTAAATTTATTAATATGTAAAACAACAACATTGATAAACTTCGATCCTCCCTCACTCTACCAGGGATCTTTCCTATCCCAAATAACCATAACCCCCAAACCTACCCTTCTTTCTTGCAGGTTAATGTCCCTTTCTTCTTCTTCCCCCATCCTCTCTTCTCCTGTTTGTTCATTCCCTTGCAGTCAGTATGTCGCCTTTCTAATCCCCGTCACATGACTCATCCATGAGTCTAGATTTTGTGTACAAAATAAGACAGTTGTAACCGTTTGCAATGTGCACTTTTAATCAATTTTAGTGTTAAAGTGATGGGACAATATGAAGTAGGCAACGATTAATGTGAGCGGTGCGAAGTAAAACCACAAATTGCATCATCTCTCAAAACTCGGCACATTGGTTAGTCGCCCGGGAATCGCCATGTGGTCCGTGGGCCTACACCCTACTTTTGCAAGGCTGAGAAGAAAGACTGCACCTCCAGAATGGGCTCTCCTGGTGTCCAGGCAGCCAAGGCCCTCAAGGTGATAACTGCCTGCTGGGCTGGCTAAGCAAAGCATGGCTATAAATCTTGGCCACAGGCGTCTCGAGGGAGGCGAGCGGCAGGGCAGGCAGGAAACAGCAATGTCTTTGTGTGCTGGACTGGGGTTAGGCGCCAATATATCGTCGGTAGCCTTGTATACACGATTGTGTGTGTGTGTTTTGTGTGTGTTGTTTTTTTTTTTCAACCAAACTGCATTTAAGGACACAGAGTTGAAATGCTCATAATATTTTTTGAGCATTTTGAAAAGTGACATTTTGGAACTGTGATCGCCACCCCAACTTCCTTTATGTATGTACCATAAATTTCCCTCCACTCTCCTGACCTTCCTTACATTTTCTTCCCCTTTATCCTACCTCTTATCTTGCCTTCATTTCACCGCATTCCACACTTTTTCAGTGTATGTAATATGGAGATGTCCCAGAGGATGATGTCCTGTTTCCTGCTCCACGATATTCTTTTGACAAATGTGTATTTGTCTTGGACCCAGCATTCCATAAATCTGGATCACAAACTCAGGAAACTCTTCACCTTTCTAAAAAACTGCTCTTTTCATCCACCATTCTCTAATTACCATAACTGTGTGTGTGTGTGTGTGTGTGTGTGTGTGTGTGTGTGTGTTTCCTCCTTTCACTCAGCCAATCCAGTGGACATGACTTTCTTTTTTGTCATCCGAGTACGTTCCTCAATCCACTTTTCGTTTTTTCTTGAAGAACCAGCAGTTACACTCTGCCTACCACTTTGGTCTTGCCTTACGTTCCCGTCCCCTCCCGGTACTTATCTATCGATACACTGTTTATGACCATTTTCCACTTTGATTTATTAACAAGATCTCGATCCTAATTTTAAAAGCTGGTAGCTCACTCAATTTTCAATAGTTTCGTATCTTCTTTCACTTTCCTCTGGAGAACGTTAAATTCCAGGGCCTCTTGTAAAACATGACCGCCTCCTGGTGTTCAAGTATCCTCGGGTCGATTTTGTTTTGTTTGTGATTCTATTTGCTGTTTTATTTATATTTTTACTCATATTTAAGCAAAATGAGGTCTTAAGAACAGCAAAAAGAATCTCTCCAAAAAAAAAAACATCATCTAAAAGTTCCACTCTTGAAAGTACACACCACTATTGAACATAGTACTGACCTGTTCAGTGTCTCTCTTCATTCTTGCTCTAATTTCAAACTTAAACTCCAATGTTTTTCTTTCGTAATCTCATTTAAATGTGCTTAATGCAAATTGAAACTTTCTCCCCTGTCCTTGTCTGTTTCACAATTTCCGTTTCCTGTTTCCTGTACACACTCCTGCAATCTCCACTCTCTCTGTTTCCTCATCCTAATCTTCCCACAGTCCTTTGCTCCTCGGTTTCCCACCTCCGTCCCACGCGTCAATCCATCACGCCTCTGTCCACCCTGTCGAACCTGATCTGCGCTTTCCACAGGAATCTCCATATTTGGAAGCACCACCCACTCAATTGGCCATGTGGCTAGTGACATCACTGCAGTAGCCATGGCGACAAGAAGAAACACCGTTTGTCTGCGGAAATGTACAAAACAAACAGAATAAAGACAGGGTTTAAAGACCGAAAAAGAAACAACAAAGACAAAACACCCTAATAGTAACTTACAATGTGTGGGATATTGATATTACGCTGAAAACACAAACTGTGCCCTGATGGAAGCAACGTGCTAAAGTTTTACCATTATTTCCATTTATCAAAACATAGCTCAGGTGTTGGAGTCACAATCTTTTGAACCCATACAAGTAACCCTCCGTCTCTCTATACATACCGTATACACGCCGTCTTATGGCAAGCCATGTATTCCAAGCTGAAACAGTCTTGCTGATGAAGCCTAAGGCAGAAACACGTGTCCAAGACTGGGACTTAAAAATGCTGAGCTTACACACTTCTCCATTTGGAATTTTTGTCTTTTATAATTTAAGGACTGGTCTCAAATAACCACCTGTAGTTGGGAAGATCCATATTAAAAACTAAAGGCATCACCAATTAGCGGAGCTTCACCTATTGAGCATTTGTACTAATCGGTGCTGCCTTTGGTTTTGAGTATGGCTTGGTCTCTGTCTCTTTGTCTCTCACACACCGCACCGAGATGCACACCCACATCCAAAAACAGCACCTACCGCAGCAGCAATTTCCTGCCTGTTTTATGAAAACCTACAGCTTGGGTAGTTGGGAGTTCTGTTAATCACACATGACGGGTCAAAAGAAGCATTTGATGAATAAATTGCAGGACATTGCAAAATGCAGTATCTGCCTGTATTGTACAATGCGCTGATTACAGTACACTTAAACAGAACCTATTCTGGACATTTATTTAGGAGGTGTGGATTGATGACGTCACGTGGACATAACTAATTCTGGACCGATGACGTCTCAATACCGAATCATTCATTGAACTTGCTGTGCCTTATGCAACAATATCACTGAAACTGTCCAATGGGGATCTTTCATTATAATGCGGCTTAAGTGATTATGCATAAATCTACAGTTGATGGGAAATACCACACAACACACTTTAACACCCATGAAAGAACACACATGCACTCTTTCAGAAAAACGTCCTCTTTTCATTTTCGTCTCAGATTGGAGGTTGGTGAGGTTCAGGATTGCTACATCCCCCACATAAACCCCCTCAAGTGAAGGACTCTGGCAGGATTTTTATTAAAATAATGGGAAAATTGCTCCGATGAAGGGGTGACGCCCGAAACGTCTGCTTCTCATGGCAGTTAATATACTTCGATCAACGTTCTGTTCATTCCGTACATTGCACTTGCACCGCAACCTGCCTACCTTATAAGGTGATAATTTACAAACGTAAGCGTCAAATGTAGCACTTAACGAACCACTTCCACGTCACGGGGTCTTGCCTCATTAATTTTGTGAATGTTGACAATGCAAACAGAGAGAAATTTTAACTGGTTATCATCTGCAAAAGAACCTTCCATCTTGCAGTGAGTACCGCAAAAAAAACCACAAAGCGGGGTTGCTCTTTAGCTCGGGACTGGCTCCTTTGAGGCCATAAATGTCCATTTGCAACCTGGGACTATACTTTGGACTTGGCCTTCAAAGGGACAATTACACAGTGATTGTGGTATTTGGTATTTGTCTGTGTGAAGTAACTAGCTCAGGAGAGGAAGCTTGTTTAGCACTCACACCTGAACCCCTTGCTTATGAAGCCGTGATCCCACGTTCTTGTTTAAACCTCGTTTACTACGTGGATTTCTCCATTGCCTTCAAATGTCTTTGTAATTCAAGTAAAAGTGCACTGATCTCTTCCACTGTACTCGTCCTTCTTGTGATGTACGTACAAGTTCCTCCGTGAGCCTTAAGACGCTGTGCTGTACAAAGAAAATAATGTAGTACTTGGTGGTTTGGAGCACATTACGTCTCTTGGTTTATTCCACAAGGACAAGCTATCCTGTGATGGGTTACAGACGATGCACACAAAACAAGTTATTGTTCATCACAGATCAGTGAGTCAGGTAAGAACAATGGCTCCGTGACAATGGAACGATAAAATGCAATGCAGCGTTGAGAAAACTCTTCACTCAAGTGAGTTTCATTTTCGAGCAGGTGTGTGAAAATATCTGAAATTTTTCTAGTCTTGTGATTTTCAAGGACTTGGGTTG
>CM068964.1:36761129-36786581 GCA_035128595.1 Eptatretus atami
GGGGAAGGGGAGCCCAAATATTTTCCATTGCTGTAGCAAATGATAATAAGTGCGGTCGCCGGCAAGCATTCGTTGGTGGAAGTTGTTCCACAACCTTAAAAGATATTTAACTTTCCACTGTCCTTAATTACATCAAAACACAGGTACTATATATGTAAGAATAATCCCACTATGCTCTCTACCCACCCCTCCCTTCCTCTTTCCCCCACACCAACCCTCTCTACAAATCCCTCCCTCTGTTTTGAATCGAAGGCCTGCCAGGTTGCAGGGCCATGCTCCAGAAGCGTCACTAGCCCAGACTTTCCTACTGTGAGCAGAGACGGGGAGGGGCAGAGTGTGGGAAGGTAAGCTTCCAAATGACCTGCAAATTTATCAGCCCCAGAGAGAGAGAAAATAAAAAAACTACCCCCCAGGAGCAAAGCGACGCTGAGACAGGCAAGAGGGGCAAACATTGGTGATGTCACACTTTGAGCGCATGACGTCAGTGTGCATAAATCACCGCGTGCTGTTTGGCAAAGTAGAGTTTGGGTTTGGTCGGCAAGCATTTGCTCACTTTGTACAGGGCCAGAGAACAAGTGTTGAATTAATCTGAGCAGCCGAGGCCTACGTTAGACTCAATCCGGCACCGCTCCTTGAGACTGAGTGCTCTTGAGACGAGCGCGCACATGCTGTTGGTCCATGAGCAACGATTCATGGTATTGAGGATCGTGCAATGTGCTCATTCAAAAAGCACACAAGAGGACTGTTACCTTTTGTAAAAACACAGAGCCTTGGGTAAACCAGTCATTGTTCTGCTTACAGGCCAAAGTCTCAGCCAAAACAAACAGCCATCTTCTGGATTGATCATCATGTCAGAGCATCAAGGTCTCATAAAAGGCCGTCTTTTTAATCGGCATATCAAGGCTCATGGAAGAGCTGAATTATAATTCCACATAAGACAGGATAGCTCACAGGTTACGTACTCACCTGTCAAGTCAGAGTTCGATCCTTATTGGGATAATGACAGACTACAATCCTGGTGCAATGAAGGTGGGGTGTCGCATGATAGAGTACGCCGTCCTATAAGAAGTAATGATAAGCCAGCTGTCCCGTCTGCTCTCACTTGTCTGGTGGACATTAACGACCCCACATTAGCTTGTAAAAAGAGTAGGCCAGTGTGTGGTGGTACATGGACCATGATTCAAATTACTACCCCGATCACCGCTGGTAAGGCAAAGCGAGTGTATTCCTTGCCATTCAACTACTTTGGTAGCACCGATGCTCTGGTGTCGCAGTATGATATTACGATGGATGCATGACTAGTATGTAAAATGTGGGATTATTTCCCTCTTCCCCACTCCTCCTCCTTGCCCATACATTTCCTTTCTCTTTCTCCTTACTCTCCTCCTCCTTCCCCATTTTCTCCCTTGATCCGACCGAACTTTCCTACCCCTCCTTTGTTTAATTTCCCCTCAAACTCTGTCCACGTCAACATAATATGTAGATTGTGCCAGTTTAATTATCTTGAAAGTGAACACATTCTTGTGGCTGGAATGCAGGCCAGACTGATGGATGATCACCAAGAAAGACAATGTGTGCACAAACAGCTACTGTAATCATGTTCCATGTACACATTATAACTGTGTACAGTGAAAGTACTGTTTTGTACAGTTCAGGTACACAATATGTACAGTGCAAGTCAGGTTGTTGCTGATCAGCCCCGGTCAGTTCTGCTCGAACAGGCCCGTGGCTCGGAGGTAGCCGATCGATCTCGCGGGAGCGACCCAGGGATCCCTCGCATCTAAAATGTTGTGCTCCTGCCTCCGTGGAGCAAGTCAGGTTGTGCATGGTGCTTGCATGGTTGTGTACGGTGAGTGTATGGCTATGTATGGTGAGGGTACAGTTGTGTACAGTGCACTTTCCCTTTTACAGTGCACCAGCTAATGAGTAATCTTTGATGATACCTCTTGTTGGCAGGTGATAAGGAGAAAAACAAACAGGACTGTATTTTGAACTTCTGTTGTAGACTGAGAGTGATGTTTGTTTTTATCCACAATCCCCAAGATAACATCCCACGGTTTGTCCACCAAGGAGAACACGGATAAAGACGGAGAAAGCCAGGAGATAGATATAAATAAATAAATAAATAAATAAAGATGAGTGTGAAAGAAGGATACTATGCAGGTAAGAGTTAATGACTTGATGAGACATTACGAAGAATGTAGGATATTTGAACCCTCCATCGATGTAGGTTTGAGCGAAGGTTTGAGAAGAAGCCAGACTCGTATCCTACATCAACTGTGATCTTGACTTTTCTGAGGCAAGAATTTCTGTGGAAAAATTCTAGAGTTCAGCTTCCTGCCCGAATTCATTGCCAAATAAGGTGAAGGAGGGCGGCAGTCAGCGTGCCTTTCCCAGGGCCCAAGCGGCTTTCCACCAACCCACCCCCAGTGCAGGCATTTAGCCAAAGAAACCAGGCCTGGGTTCCAGCTCATCGTGTTGAAGTACTCGTACTGCTCTGCGATACCAAACTATCAATCAAATTTTTTTCCTTCAGCAATTCATTCAGACATTTTTCATTCTCTTGATCAGGTTTCATCTCGTCCTCTGCTTTTGGGAGAGCATCGATGGATTCAGAGGTGAGGGTATCAAAGAGTTTCAAATGAAATGCTTTTCATGTTGAAAGTGTGCTGTTTAAAGCGCATCCATGATCTTTGACCGAGGTAGGGCAAACCTATCAGTCTCCTACCATTGCAATATTACAAACTACAGAACCAAAAACACTGCGGGTGCCTCCTCATACAGCCTCCTTTCCTTTTCCCTCTGTCCTATGCATCCCTCTCCCGAAGAGTGACTCGGCCTCCTCTTGCCCGAAGGAAAAGAGGGGGAGGGAAACAATGACAAGATGAGGCATGCAATCATTTTGAGACTGCTGTGTGACCCCAGGCATGGCCTGTGGAGGTTAAGGGTCACCTAGGACGGAGGCATACTATGATTGTAGCCTCACTGAGAAATGCAAAGCCATCATTGTGGCTCAACTCCAACTCCATCCAATACACTTGCACAGGAATTAATGCATGGGGTGCTTCACAGCACCTGGTCACCCATCTCTTGGGGAATATCAAAGCTATCTCGGTCCAAATCCACTCTTTACCGTTATAACACCACAATGATCATGATTCTTCTAGAATCTAGAACTATGCCAATGGCCACTAGTGAATGATCGCAAATCCATCAGTATATAATTCCAACATGACCGCCCCTTGCGCACCATTGGACAGGAAATTAGACTGACTAAAATAAAGTAAAACTGCAGTTTAAAATGCTTGCAAGTTGGATAATTTTCTTGATAATTCACACTGTACAGCTTTCTCATTTGCATGTGATGATATATATATATATATATATATGCAGCAAAAGTACGTTGAAACAACGTTCACCGATGTTAAATTAGATAATTGTATTCTTCTTGTTTGACGTCGCGATGTAATTTTCACCAAATTTCAACGATGAAACAACGTCGAGTGCTTTCTGGCCTTGCTTCAACATTGGTTCTCCAAATAATGAGATGCATCCAGGTTCCCCATGTGTTACTTGGTGTTGAACAGAATCCAGGTTGCCCTATAAGCTCGACAGTTAAAGCTGATTCTGTCTTGCTGAAGACTCCATTAAGGCAGAAACAGCAATTGTAGCTTGTATGATATATTTTGAACATTAGGGTCAAAATGCATGCACATTGTTTTGACAAGTTTTACATGAGCACGTATGATTTGAGTCTTTTGGCTAAAATATATGTGTTCAGCTTGATCACAGTCTTGAACTTTTACCTTTTTTTCTACAAAGGCAAACATGTCCAACACTGATGTTTAACAGGTTGAGCCTGCGATTTCCTCTTAAGAGTTGTTGTCTTTCGATGTCTACTCTAATGACATCACTGGTGATGTGTTGGATGATACAAATCCAGTACTTGCTGAAATATCCAGCATGTATCTGCAGTCATGCAATATGGAATCACATGGTATACAGGCCTCGTGAAAAGTCTTGCATTTTAAGCCAATTTATGTCTTGATGAAAATGCTGCTGAGGCAGAAACACTTTTCCAAGACTGAAGATTTCAAATCCTGGCTTGAAGACTAGGGATTGTTGTCATTATTTTGACATTTCCTCATATAGTCTTCAAATCTGTCAGCAGCAGTGAATATGTCCATTTTAGTATTCATGGAGTGTTTTGTGGTGTGCACGTACCTGTGTTGACAGAGCTCTCTGTCCCACTGCATTCCTATGCAGGCCACCTTGTTCCAACATCCGTCTCAGAAGCATTCTCTTGAACTCAGGCGTTCCTCGGACACGCGCTCCAGGTCTTCCAGGCCCACAAAACAGTGTCGCAAGTGCTGCATTGCCGCCGTTGCCTGCTATAGCCGATGATATTGCATGGGGAGGCAGTGTAGCGGGGTGGTGAGAAGGATGGGAGGGTAGTCCACCATGAGAAGCATGTGTGGGCTGCTGCCCAAGTGGTGTGTTTGTTGCTTCATTTGCTGGGTCAAAATGCGACAGCGGCTTTGTATCCCCATAGGAGAGGCTGTCGGAAGCGTGTTGGCCACATGTAACGTTTGGACACGTGTCAGGGGCTAGATGGGTGAGGTGGGCCGGTGAACCACAATGTGAAAGGCGCCCGGGTGATGGAGAGGACGTATTGGCTGACGACGGGCCCACGGGAGGCAAGCGCGTCGTGAGCGCCGGAGTTTGCGGTCGTGAAGGCATGATAGGGCTAGTAAGACCTGGTGGAGATGCCAGATTATTTAGGGGCGACACGTGACCTAAGGAGGAAGGAGGACACTTAAGACGCCCACCGTGAACCGTTGATCCCACCACTGGGGTCTGTCCCATCGGGCTCGGTCTTGCACTAAGCAAGTGGCCATTAGCAGGTCTGGGACCTTGCAGCATATTGGGATTAGAACCCATTGGTCTTTGGCCTGCAGAGCCACAGCACACCAGCTTTTTGGAGTCGAAAGGTGAGTTTGACGAGGGATGACTGAGAGTAGGAGACCATGTTTGACTAAGATGGGACTGGTGTGGCATTGGGAGAGGAGGAAATCCTTGCTGCTGCTGCTGCTGCTGTTGTTGCTGCTGCTGATGTCGTTGCTGAAGTTGTTGCTGCTGCTGTTGATTAAGTCCAAATGGAATGCAGGATGGGCCTGAAGGTTGTTGGAATCCAGGTGAGTACCCAGAAAAGCCATGGGCTTGTATGTTGCGAGTATAACCAGGTGAAGCAACAGTTGCAATTGCTGATGCAGAGACACTGGCAGAACAAACTGGCTGTCGTGAGAAGCCTGCCGCCTGCGTTGGTTGCTGCTGAGATGGTGGAGAGGCAACTACTGGTGAGGGAACCGTAGTAGGGCGGCCCGAAGATCCAGGCCGCACCTGGGCCTGTGGTGATCCGACCGAGGCCTGACACAAGCTTGGAGAAAACTCCTGTTTTATCGGATGGACTGGAGAAACAGCCAGAGCCTGTGGGGACCCAGTCAGAGTAGAGTTTGCTTCAGGACCAAAAACTGTATCCTCCAATCCTGCTAACGGCTTGCGATCTCCATTCACCATCTTTCCATAAGCCTTCCCATCATAGCCTGCTAGCTCATTTGCAAGCTGATCTAAGATGGCCTCAAGGTCTGGATCTAGTTCTGAACTCGTTACCTGTCCCCTATCACCATTGCTGTTCTCACCCTCTGTCTGATACTCAGACTTTAGTGGAAAGACTGGACAAGTTGTAGCATCTCCCATTGCCACAGCTGCTGCTGTAGCCATGCTGCCATCTCTCTGGTTGCTCGGCCCACCACCATCTCGTTGCACGGTCACAGTCGTGTGAATGGTTTGCCCAGGTTGGTTGACAGCAATGCGGTGCGTCACAGATACAGAAGTAGCTCCAGGCATCAAGGATGGTGTCGATGTCAGAGAAGAGCATGGGTCCAGTATTCCGCTAGCCGCAGCCGATGTGGACACACAATCTGGACGTGAGCGCTTGGCATCGGGTGGACCCAGAGAGGAATCATTTCCTCGTCTTTCAGAGTGACTTGTGTCTTCACTTTCCTCCAATCGCCTTTGGAGTTGTTCTTGTAACTAAAATAGGGAGAGAGAGAGAGAGAAAGAGGAGACAGGGTTAAGAGAGGTTCAGCAGGTATGGACTCCGTTCATTAATCCGAAGATGTCATGATAAAATTTTTGAAGAACAATAAATGACATTTGGTGATGTGACTGCTCGCTCAAACCCTTTCACTATGGTACACTATGCAGCCGCCATGAATAAAGGTCAAAGATAGTTACTGGAAATGTCAAAGAATAAAAGAAGAGGGTGAATGAAAATACTGTTGATGAATGAGAGACGAGGTTTCCATTTGATCCTGATAAAATGCTTGTGTTGTGATGCAATCCAGCTTGCCTCTCTGGCGTTGAGAACCAATGTAAAGCTCCTTTGCCCCGTCCCCACCCATTCTCCTCACAGCTATTATTCCATCCCATTAAACCCCTTAATTAAGCCCATCCTAGGTGGCTATGCTCTGATCGATGCTATGAAGCCAAACGCTGGAGTAACGAGAAAAATCGACCATGAATAATATTTGCCTGGATTGACAGTGGTGCGTAAGATGTGACTATTCAGAGTGGGGCCAATGAAAATAGGTCTTTATCTGGCATAAGTCTAATGTGCTGCTGAACACACTCCAAGTACCATAGCTCATAACCAGCATGCAATGTCCAAGGCTTAATACCAAATAATAACTGGATATGTCCTCTTACAAAATGTTCCATTACTGTTTGTGAATGACATACTGAACGATACAAAGATTTCTTATCAAGACTTCATGTTTCCAAGCTAATGTGGAAACCTTAACACCTACCACAGCTCCCGGCAAGACTCAAGGCTGCGTTCCCTCTTACAATGCTTTTACATCGTGAAAGGAGTTGCCAGCGTGTGAGCTTTATCTTGAGATCAGGGGCAGCTGCCTGGCCTGCCTGTTACGAAAGGCAGTTTTACCCCCCATGCACTCGCTCTTCGTGTCTGTCTGGCCTCCTGGAGAAAAGCCGAAGGCTGTGATTTACCTCAACGTTCACCCACCAATACCTGGCCTCAAAATTTTTCAATTGTTCTTTGTATGATGAAGATGCTTTTGAGTATTTTATACATTTGCAATATTTATTTGCCCAAGCTGAATTTAACAATGTGGCAAATTAAATGTGTTTACGGTGACTTGCAATCAGTATCATCTCAATCCAAATCACAGGGGTGGAACGTGAGACTCGCATTTTGAAAACATGTCCAGAAAGAAGCATATTAGAGTAGTATAAATATGACAATTCTAGCTCATAGCAACCAACAAAATGGTTGCCTAGCTACAGCCACATTTCACATAATGTGGAAACAGTAAAATTACATTCACCTGCCAACCTTCACCAGAAAACTTGGCACCCAGCCAGGTGGATACTCTGCAGCAGTGACATTTCATTGACATATTAATTTGCGAAATAAATTTTATCAAACAAAATCTGGTTTAAACCAGCTCAAAAAAACATTTTAAATGTTAAATTATTATTATTTTAAACGTGAAAGTTACTCTGACTCATAAAGCTGTCCCCTTCATGAACTGACACATCGACTTACAAGTTCTTTACCCCTTTATCCATAATCTTTTTTACCCCCATTGACCCAGCCGAGCCCAACCCTCTTACTTGCAGGTTGCTGTGTTTCCTCATCTCCCCTCTCTCCTCTCTTTTTCAGCTCGTTCATTCCTACCCCACTGTCAGTTTATACTCTATGTCACCTTGCTCTTCCATGAGACTTGATCTTGTAAAGAAAAGAAAGAACGTGCTGTTTGCAGTTTTGACGGTGTGAGTGAGCATTCATCCAAAATCCTCATGGATGTCTCCTCAACACTCTCGGCTAGCTATGAAAACAAACATTCAGAAAATTTTGGAATTGTACAAATTTTTTTGATTGGTTTTGCAAACATCTTTTCAAGATTGATTTGAAGTAAAGGATTTTTTTATTGTCCAAATAAGCATCGATAAATTATAATATGGATTTCTTCAATATTCCAGATGCTTAAACCCGTATTAACAGGAAACTGAACAGAAAAATCTGGTTGATCTAAGATGTGATTGACAAGGTTTAGAGTTTGTACCTGAGATAAAAACTTGATTGGTAGAGTGGCATTCCTCTATTTATTTATTTATTTTGTATACCAAGTCGAGGCTCGTGTAAGTGCTAACACAGAAACATAGAACAAGGCAGGAGACAAGAGGGGTGGGGGAGGGAAGCACAAAATAGTGGGGAACAAAGACAATAGGATATCTGTGGAAGGGAGAGGGATTGGGGGTAAACAAGATGGTAAGCTTACAAGGACTTTCAGGAAGGAAACAGGGAATTTGAAGGAGGTGCGTTTGGGGTGGATTATGGGGGTAGAAAAGATCATGATTTTGGATGGGGGAAGATATGAGATGGTGGTGAACAGCTGTTTTGAAGACCTGGAGGGAGGAGTGGGATTGAAGAGAGGTGGGAGTTTGTTCAGAGGTGGGGAAAAAGAGGAATGAAAGAGTGAAGCAGTGATTCTTGATTTTAGCAGTTTCACCAGAAGGGGGTCAGAAGGGGGTTTTGGACCTTGAGCACTCTGAGGAAATATAGGGGGGGACAGATCACAACAGAGTTGGGGGGGGCAAGGCCGAGAGGAGATGGTAGAAGACAAAGACCACTGACCTGCCTGCAGTGAGAGAGTGAGAGACCCAAAGACTCAGCTTCATCACGGGAGATACCAATGATCCTAAAAGCCTTGGTTTCCACAGCGTGAAGTCGAGCTGGTGTGAGGCAGGAGCACCAGCCCAGAGGGGAGAGCAGTACTCCATCAGACTGCAGATGAAAGCTTTATAAGTGGTAAATTTGCAAAGTAATAATGTGGTTGGTTACTATGAGCTCAAAGTGGAATAGTCACCCAATTCATGAGGGTTGTTTGGACCTCTCTGAGGCCTGGACTTAAATTGAACAATTGCACCTGTCATAGACACCTTGCTATATGATACAACAGGAAATGCAAGGTTCTGACAGATTGTTTTCGCATCATTTAATTTTACTACTGTCAATTCTACACTTTTCTGAATGTGCTTGTGATGAGCCAATAAGCAGATGATTTTCAGGGAAGCCTGTATTTCTTCTGGACATTTATTTTATTTTTAGATTTCAGATTTTGATATAATCACAATCTGTCTGATTACAAAAAAACAAAGACCCCCCCCCCTCCCAAAAATGTATTGTTGCGGTTCTGTAAAACCGCATTCCTCTGAAGCAATGGCACACAACATACAGTGATCCCAAGGCAGTTATTTCTTTAGTATTTGTTGAGTTAGTCCTTTCCATATGTCTAGTGGGTAAATAGGAAAGGTGCATTGTGTCGGGCTCTTTTAATTAGGTCCTCAATCTTCAATCTTTGCACTTCTTCCATTCCTTTTCCCCGCTTTGTCTCTCACATACAAAACACGCAAGCAAGCATGCAAACCAATAGGAGTCAAGCGTGCAGAACAGCGGGCGTTTCATATACATCCGCACGCCAATTTTCCATTCAAAACTACGTGCCAATTTTCAAATTCCATCTCACCTCAGACCTTCATTTTACTCACCACGCTGCTACCATGCTCACCACAACAACTCCACACAACTACCAAAAATCCCCGCAACAATTTACGTTTACATCTTCAATAGAAATGACAAATCTCTCCCTCTCCGCCAAGACGCAACTTCTATCACAAGCAACTTCTTCATCACAAGCAACTTCTACCTCTTCGCCGCAATGCCACATTACAATCTCTTCACTACAAATGCCACAACCTTCTCTTACCTCTCTGCAACCACCGCAACTGCCGCCTATTCATTGAACGCTCACAACAGCCTCGAAGGACGCAGAGGGAACGAGAGACGGGTTATTTCGGGGCATAACTCAAAGCACGAATGTTCGCTGGAGTTTGTTCAAGGACATACGACTAGCACAGGGATTTCCCTAAAATACCACATTTGAATGGAGGCCAGCACACGTTTGGGGCCAGAGAGCGCTTCCAAAAGCCCTTGGCCCCCTGTTAATCTTGGAGCTCCGATGTGTGGGCAGATCAGCGAGCAACTGAAGCCATTTTTCGGTTTTGGGACCAGGTGGGGCATGGCCTCGGCGCAGGATGACCACTATGGGCCAATGGGAAGGCTAGAAATCATCAACAGCCCTGCTTGATCCAATTCTTAGCTCCTCCCCTGCCTGGGGCTCATAAAAGAGCATACTCAGCTGAGTTCAGAGAGATTTTGCCAGATGCCAGACCTTGCTGGAGATGCAAGAAGACTGTGGCAGACTTCGGACCTCGCCGGGGAAACAGGCAGCAGCAAATGGCGCAAGTAGGGAAAGCGTCAGTGCTGAATGAGTGGCGTGCGAGTCAGCGTGGTCAAGCGCGGAGGCAAAATGAGTGACTATGACGAGCCGGGGCTCCTCTCATTCCATTGATGCTCGGTTTGGCTGCATCCAGCAGCGACATTTACACGTATAGATTCTTACACTGTTCCGATAGGGTCTTTCTCTTACGCATCTTTCTCTACCATCTATCTCTCGTCTACTGTGGACACTCTCGCAATCGGCACGGGCAAGCCCGACCAACCGTTCTTTTCAGAACGAACCCAAGAGTGAACCGTACTGACGCGCATCTCACATCTTCCTCTTACACCACGCTGCACCCCACGTTGTACTTCATTCTCACCTCTCACTCACACAGCCTAGACACTTTCAGTATTTCTCCCTCCTTCCCCATTCTGAAGTGTTTTGGGTTGTGCAGGTCTGCCGACCATGCCAGGTATTGAGAGGTTGCTCGGTTGCTTATCCTCCACTGCTTCTTTTCTTTCTGGGCTATCTCTAGCTTTCCTCGGGTTTGTGTGTGTGTGTGATGGCCGATGTCATCACATAAATGAAGACTGTATAAGCATATTCGGGGTACCTCTGCACTGTCTTCTTTTATGAATACTGTATGTCTTTTGCCACACCCACAAATTCCTTGCTTTCTCCTGCTGTACATTTACAGTAAATCCTTTACTGTGCCACATAATTTTCCTCGCTTTTTAAATAAATGTGCTTGTTAGAAATGTATCCAGCTCGTTTTTGTCTTTTCCTCCATTGGTCGAGCATGGTTCACACCTTAGCTTAGCTGGGACGTTATACCCCAAAATCTGCTTAATAGCCGGTGCATACTTGGCAGCTCCACTCGGCTGCACCTCGTATGGTAAGTTAAGCAAGTACGCATGGAGGACGCGATTCCCCGATAAGGCGATCATGTGCTCCAAGTAAAACGGTTGTCCAGAGACAAACACCATCCAGACATAACGACCATCTGGATATGTCCAGAGACAGACAGACATAGAGAGAGGGGGGAGGGGAGAGTGAAGAAGGAGATGTGGGAGGAGGGTCTGCACTGTATTTGGGAGGGGTAGAGCAAGGATGGGACACAGAGAGAGAGAGAGAGAGAGAGAGAGGAAATATGTTTATGCTTTATGAACACAACACACACACACACAACACACACACACACACACACACACACACACACAAACGTGCTTGGCCGATATCAGCAATTTTTCTGGTATTGGCAGGTTGGAGTCAGTGTGATTACCAACTGCAGTACTTACTGCAGACACCCGGAAGCCTTGAGTAGCGTGGAGAAAAACAACATTGCATTTATATCAACATTTTAGCGATATGTTCACAAACATTATTCTTTATAACAGCTGCGTGTGACAGGTGGAAAAAAAATTTGGTTCGGGAATTTAGAAAACTCGTTAATACGGCAAACGGCTCGGAAATCTGGTGTTATTTCATAACAACTCACTCAGAATGACGGTGCACGAACAACTTGCTCAAGATGGCAGAGCACAAACCACTCGCTCAGGATGGCAGAGCACAAACCACTCGCTCAGGATGGCAGCGCATGAACACTTGCTCAGATGGCGGAGCATGAACCACTCACTCAGGGTAATGGAGCACGAACCACTCACTCAGGGTGACGGAGCATGAACCACTCATTCAGGTGACGGAGCAGAACCACTCATTCAGGGTGACGGAGCACGAACCACTCATTCAGGGTGACGGAGCACGAACCACTCATTCCAGGGTGACGGAGCACGAACCACTCACTCAGGGTGATGGAGCACGAACACTACTCAGGGTGATGGAGCATGAACCACTCACTCAGGGTGATGGAGCACGAACCACTCACTCAGGGTGATGGAGCACGAACCACTCATTCAGGGTGATGGAGCACGAACCACTCACTCAGGGTGATGGAGCACGAACCACTCACTCAGGGTGATGGAGCACGAACCACTCACTCAGGGTGATGGAGCACGAACCACTCACTCAGGGTGATGGAGCACGAACCACTCACTCAGGGTGGCGGAGCACGAACCCTCACTCAGGGTAACGGAGCATGAACCTCACTCAGGGTGACGGAGCATGAACCACTCACTCAGGGTGACGGAGCACGAACCACTCATTCAGGGTGATGGAGCACGAACCAATCACTCAGGGTGACGGAGCACGAACCACTCACTCAGGGTGGCGAGCATCGAGCACTCGCTCAGGGTGATTGAGCACGAACCACTCGCTCAGGTGACGAGGGAAACTCGCTCAGGGGTTTCGCCTCAATCTATCCAGCCGTTCTGGAGAAGATTTCTTAAAGGTTTTAGGGTAAATCCAATATGGCAGCCAAACCATGTGACCTATGATATCATAGGTGGGAGCCTTTTGTTCCTCATTGATAGACTCGAGTGCGTCTATGAGTACGCAGGCACATGCTGTTGGTCCATGAAGCAACGATTCATGGTATTGAAGGATCGTGCAATGTGCTTCATTCAAAGCACACAAGAGGGATGGTTACGCTTTTGTAAAAAAACACAGAGCCTTGGGTAAAACAGTCATTGTTCTGCTTACAGGCCAAAGTCTCAGTCAACAAACATTTCTGGATGGATTCATCATGATCAAGCATCAAACGGTTCATACGAAGCGTTTATTACTCGGCTATTCAGGCTCATGGAAGAGCTGATTTAATCCACATAAGACAGGATAGCTCACACAGGTTACGTACTCCCGTGTCAAGTCAGAAGTTCGATCTTATTGGATAATGACCAGACTAACAATCTGGTTGCAATGAAGGGTGGGTGTGCCGGCACTAGATAGAAGTACGCCATCCTATAAGAGGTAAAGATGAAGGCAGCCAGCTGTCCGGTCTGCTCTCACTGTCTGGTGGATCATTAAGACCCCACATTAGCTTGTAAAAAGAGTAGGCAGTGTGTGGTGGTAAATGGACCATGATTCAAATACTACCTACCGATCACCGCTGGTAAGGCAAAGCGAGTGTATTCCTTGCCATTCATCACTACTTTGGTAGCCACCATCGATGCTCTGTGGTTCGCAGTATGAAAATATATGATGAGATGCATGACTAGTATTTAAAATGTGGGATTATTTCCCTCTTCTCCTCCCTACTCCTCCTCCTTGCCCAACATTCCTTTCTCTTTCTCCTTAGCTCTCCTCCTCCTTCCCATTTCTCCCTTGATCCGACCGAACTCTATCCCTACCTCTTTTTGTTTAATTTCCCCTCAAAACTCTGTCCACACGTCACATAATATGTAGATTGTGCCAGTTTAATTATCTTGAAGTGAACACATTCTTGTGCTGGAATGCAGGCCAGACTGTGGATGATCACCAAGAAAGACAATGTGTGCACAAAGCTACTGTAATCATGTTCCATGTACACATTATAACTGTGTACAGTGAAGAGTACTGTTTGTTACAGTTCAGGTACACACAATAGTAGCAGTGCACAGTCAGGTTGTTGAGATCAGCCCGGTCAGTTCTGCTCGAACAGGCCCGTGGCTCGGAGGTAGCCGATCGATCTCGCGGGAGCGACCCAGGGATACTCGCATCTAAAATGTTGTGCTCCTGCCTCCGTGGAGCAAGTCAGGTTGTGCATGGTGCTTGCATGGTTGTGTACGGTGAGTGTATGGCTATGTATGGTGAGGGTACAGTTGTGTACATGTGAACTTCCTTTTACAGTTGGCACCAGCTAATGAGTAATCTTTGATGATACCTCTTGTTGGCAGGTGATTAAGGAGAAAAACAAACAGGACTGTATTTTGAACTTCTGTTGTAGACTGAGAAGTGATGTTTGTTTTTATCCACAATCCCCAAGATAACATCCCACGGTTTGTCACCAAGGAGAACACGGATAAAGACGGAGAAAGCCAGGAGATAGATATAAATAAATAAATAAAATAAATAAAGATGAGTGTGAAAGAAGGATACTATGCAGGTAAGAGTTAATGACTTGATGAGACATTACGAAGAATGTAGGATATTTGAACCTACCATCGATGTAGGTTTGACGACCAGGTTTGGAGAGCCAGACTCGTATCCTACATCAACTGTGATCTTGACTTTTCTGAGGCAAAATTTCTGTGGAAAAAATTCTAGAGTTCAGCTTCCTGCCGAATTCATTGCCAAATAAGGTGAAGGAGGGCGGCAGTCAGCGTGCCTTTCCCAGGCCCAGCGGCTTTCCACCCAACCCACCCCAGTGCAGGCATTTAGCCAAAGAACCAGGGCCTGGTTCCAGCTCATCGTGTTGAAGTACTCGTACTGCTCTGCGATACCAAAACTATCAATCAAATTTTTTTCTTCAGCAATTCATTCAGACATTTTTCATTCTCTTGATCAGGTTTCATCTCGTCCTTCTGCTTTTGGGAGAGCAATCGATGGATTCAGAGGTGAGGGTATCAAAGAGTTTCAAATGAAATGCTTTTTCATGTTGAAAGTGTGCTGTTTAAAGCGCATCCATGATCTTTGACCGAGGTAGGGCAAACCTATCAGTCTCCTACCATTGCAATATTACAAACTACAGAACCAAAAACACTGCGGGTGCCTCCTCATACAGCCTCCTTTCCTTTTCCCTCTGTCTATGCATCCTCTCCCGAAGAGTGACTCCGGCCTCCTCTTGCCCGAAGGAAAAGAGGGGGAGAAACAATGACAAGAGAGGCATGCAATCATTTTGAGAACTGCTGTGTGACCCCAGGCATGGCCTGTGGAGGTTAAGGGTCACTAGGAAGGAGGCATACTATGATTGTAGCCTCACTGAGAAATGCAAAGCCATCATTGTGGCTCAACTCCAACTCCATCCAATACACTTGCACAGGAATTAATGATGGGGTGCTTCAACAGCACCTGGTCACCCATCTCTTGGGGAATATCAAAGCTATCTCGGTCCAAATCCACCCTTTACCGTTAATAACACACAATGATCATGATTCTTCTAGAATCTAGAACTATGCAATGGCCACTATGAATGAATCGCAAATCCATCAGTATTAATTTCCAACATGACGCGCCCTTGCGCACCATTGGACAGGAAATTAGACTGACTAAAATAAAGTAAAACTGCAGTTTAAATGCTTGCAAGTTGGATAATTTTCTTGATAATTCACTGTACAGCTTTCTCATTTGCATGTGATGATATATATATATATATATATATATTATGCAGCAAAAGTAACGTTGAAAACAACGTTCACTCACGATGTTAAATTAGATAATTGTATTCTTTCTTGTTTTGACGTCGCGATGTATTTCACCAAATTTCAACGATGAAACAACGTCGAGTGCTTTCTGGCCTGCTTCACATTGGTTCTCCAAATATGAGATGCATCCAGGTTCGCCCATGTGTTACTTGGTGTTGAAGCAGAATCACAGGTGCCCTATAACTCGACAGTTAAAGCTGATTCCTGTCTTGCTGAAAGACTCCATTAAGGAGAAACAGCAGATTGTAGCTTGTATGATATATTTTGAACATTAGGGTCAAAATGCATGCACATTGTTTTGACAAGTTTTACATGAGCACGTATGATTTGAGTCTTTTGCTAAATATTTGTGTTCAGCTTGATCACAGTCTTGAACTTTTACCTTTTTTTCTACAAAGGCAAACATGTCCAACACTGATGTTTAACAGGTTGAGCTGCGATTTCCTCTTAAGAGTTGTTGTTTTTTCTTATGATTATCTACTTATGACTATCACTTTACAGATGATGTGTTGGAGTACAAATCCAGTACTTGCTGAAATATCGCATGTATCTGCAGTCATGCATATGGAATCACATGGTATACAGGCTGTGAAAAGTCTTGCATTTTAAGCCAATTTATGTCTTGATGAAAATGCTGCTGAGGCAGAAACACTTTTCCAAGACTGAAGAATTTCAAATCCTGGCTTGAAGACTAGGGATTGTTGTCATTATTTTGACATTTCCTCATATGTCTTCAAATCTGTCAGCAGCAGTGAATATGTCCATTTTAGTATTCATGGAGTGTTTTGTGGTGTGCACGTACCTGTGTTGACAGCTACTCTGTCTGCACTCCGCCACTGCATTCCTATGCGAGCGCCACCTTGTTCCACATCCGTCTTCCGAAGCATCCGCTTTCTGCGACACAGTCGCTCGACGCCGTCAGTTCTATCCTCGGCCAAAACAGTGTTGCAAGTGCTGCATTGCGCCGTTGCCTGCTATAGCTGTATTGCATGGGAAGGCAGTGTAGCGGGTGGTGAGAAGGATGGGAGGGTAGTCCACCATGAGAAGCATGTGTGGGCTGCTGCCCAAGTGGTGTGTTTGTTGCTTCATTTGCTGGGTCAAAATGCGACAGCGGCTTTGTATCCCCATAGGAGAGGCGTCGGAAGCGTGTTGGCCAATGTAACGTTTGGACACGTGTCAGGGGCTAGATGGGTGAGGTGGGCCGGTGAACCACAATGTGAAAGGCGCCGGGTGATGGAGAGGACGTATTGGCTGACGACGGGCCCACGGGAGGCAGCGCGTCGTGAGCGCCGGAGTTTGCGGTCGTGAAGGCATGATAGGGCTAGTAAGACCTGGTGGAGATGCCAGATTATTTAGGGGCGACACGTGACCTAAGGAGGAAGGAGGACATTTAAGACGTCACCGTGAACCGTTGATCCCACCACTGGGGTCTGTCCCATCGGGCTCGGTCTTGCACTAAGCAAGTGGCCATTGCAGGTCTGGGACCTTGCAGCATATTGGGATTAGAACCCATTGGTCTTTGGCCTGCAGAGCCACAGCACACCAGCTTTTTGGAGTCGAAAGGTGAGTTTGACGAGGGATGACTGAGAGTAGGAGACCATGTTTGACTAAGATGGGACTGGTGTGGCATTGGGAGAGGAGGAAATCCTTGCTGCGCTGCTGTGTGCTGCTGTTGTTGCTGCTGCTGATGTCGTTGCTGAAGTTGTTGCTGCTGCTGTTGATTAAGTCCAAATGGAATGCAGGATGGGCCTGAAGGTTGTTGGAATCCAGGTGAGTACCCAGAAAAGCCATGGGCTTGTATGTTGCGAGTATAACCAGGTGAAGCAACAGTTGCAATTTGCTGATGCAGAGCACATGGCAGAACAAACTGGCTGTCGTGAAGAAGCCTGCCGCCTGCGTTGGTTGCTGCTGAGATGGTGGAGAGGCAACTACTGTGAGGGAACCGTAGTAGGGCGGCCGCAGAGATCCAGGCCGCACCTGGGCCTGTGGTGATCCGACGAGGCCTGACACAAGCTTGGAAAAACTCCTGTTTTATCGGATGGCTGGAGAAAACAGCCAGAGCCTGTGGGGACCCAGTCAGAGTAGAGTTTGCTTCAGGCCAAAACTGTATCCTCCAATCCTGCTAACGGCTTGCGATCTCCATTCACCATCTTTCCATAAGCCTTCCCATCATAGCCTGCTAGCTCATTTGCAAGCTGATCTAAGATGGCCTCAAGGTCTGGATCTAGTTCTGAACTCGTTACCTGTCCCCTATCACCATTGCTGTTCTCACCCTCTGTCTGATACTCAGACTTTAGTGGAAAGACTGGACAAGTTGTAGCCATCTCCCATTGCCACAGCTGCTGCTGTAGCCATGCTGCCATCTCTCTGGTTGCTCGCCCACACCATTCGTTGCACGGTCACAGTCGTGT
The DNA here is from genome assembly GCA_035128595.1 of Eptatretus atami. Lineage (NCBI taxonomy): Eukaryota > Metazoa > Chordata > Myxini > Myxiniformes > Myxinidae > Eptatretus > Eptatretus atami. The sequence goes on from CM068964.1 coordinate 36,779,148, forward strand.
GAATGGTTTGCCCAGGTTGGTTGACAGCAATGCGGTGCGTCACAGATACAGAAGTAGCTCCAGGCATCAAGGATGGTGTCGATGTCAGAGAAGAGCAGGGTCCAGTATTCGCTAGCCGCAGCCGATGTGGACACACAATCTGGACGTGAGCGCTTGGCATCGGGTGGACCCAGAGAGGAATCATTTCCTCGTCTTTCAGAGTGACTTGTGTCTTCACTTTCCTCCAATCGCCTTTGGAGTTGTTCTTGTAACTAAAATAGGGAGAGAGAGAGAGAGAGAAAAGGAGACAGGGTAAGAGAGGTTCAGCAGTTATGGACTCCGTTCATTAATCCGAAGATGTCATGATAAAATTTTTGAAGAAATAAATGACATTTGGTGATGTGACTGCTCGCTCAACACCTTTCACTATGGTACACTATGCAGCCGCCATGAATAAAGGTCAAAGATAGTTACTGGAAATGTCAAAGAATAAAAGAAGAGGGTGAATGAAAATACTGTTGATGAATGAGAGACGAGGTTTCCATTTGATCCTGATAAAATGCTTGTGTTTGTGATGCAATCCAGCTTGCCTCTCTGGCGTTGAGAACCAATGTAAAGCTCCTTTGCCCCGTCCCACCCATTCTCCTCACAGCTATTATTCCATCCATTAAACCCCTTAATTAAGCCCATCCTAGGTGGCTATGCTCTGATCGATGCTATGAAGCCAAACGCTGGAGTAACGAGAAAAATCGACCATGAATAATATTTGCCTGGATTGACAGTGGTGCGTAAGATGTGACTATTCAGAGGGGCCAATGAAAATAGGTCTTTATCTGGCATAAGTCTAATGTGGCTGCTGAACACACTCCAAGTACCATAGCTCATAACCAGCATGCAATGTCCAAGGCTTAATACCAAATAATAACTGGATATGTCCCTCTTACAAAATGTTCCATTACTGTTTGTGAATGACATACTGAACGATACAAAGATTTCTTTCAAGACTTCATGTTTCCAAGCTAATGTGGAAACTTAACACCTACCACAGCTCCGGCAAGACTCAAGGCTGCGTTCCTCTTACAATGCTTTTACATCGTGAAAGGAGTTGCCAGCGTGTGAGCTTTATCTTGAGATCAGGGGCAGCTGCCTGGCCTGCCTGTTACGAAAGGCAGTTTTACCCCCCATGCACTCGCTCTTCCGTGTCTGTCTGGCCTCCTGGAGAAAAGCCGAAGGCTGTGATTTACCTCAACGTTCACCACCAATACCTGGCCTCAAAATTTTTAATTGTTCTTTTTGTATGATGAAGATGCTTTTGAGTATTTTATACATTTGCAATATTATTTGCCCAAGCTGAATTAACAATGTGGCAAATTAAATGTGTTTACGGTGACTTGCAATCAGTATCATCTCAATCCAAACACAGGGGTGGAACGTGAGACTCGCATTTTGAAAACATGTCCAGAAAGAAGCATATTAGAGTAGTATAAATATGACAATTCTAGCTCATAGCAACCAACAAAATGGTTGCCAGCTACAGCCAACATTTCACATAATGTGGAAACAGTAAAATTACATTCACCTGCCAACCTTCACCAGAAAACTTGGCACCCAGCCAGGTGGATACTCTGCAGCAGTGACATTTCATTGACATATTAATTTGCGAAATAAATTTTATCAAACAAAATCTGGTTTAAACCAGCTCAAAAAAACATTTTAAATGTTAAATTATTATTATTTTAAACGTGAAAGTTACTCTGACTCATAAAGCTGCCCCTTCATGAACTGACACATGACTTACAAGTTCTTTACCCTTTACCATAATCTTTTTTACCCCATTGACCCAGCCGAGCCAACCTCTACTTGCAGGTTGCTGTGTTTCCTCATCTCCCTCTCTCCTCTCTTTTTCAGCTCGTTCATTCCTACCCACTGTCAGTTTATACTCTATGTCACCTTGCTCTTCCATGAGACTTGATCTTGTAAAGAAAAGAAAGAACGTGCTGTTTTGCAGTTTTGACGGTGTGAGTGAGCATTCATCCAAAATCCTCATGGATGTCTCCTCAACACTCTCGGCTAGCTATGAAAACAAAACATTCAGAAAATTTTGGAATTGTACAAATTTTTTTGATTGGTTTTGCAAACATCTTTTCAAGATTGATTTGAAGTAAAGGATTTTTTTATTGTCCAAATAAGCATCGATAAATTATAATATGGATTTCTTCAATATTCCAGATGCTTAAACCCGTATTAACAGGAAACTGAACAGAAAAATCTGGTGATCTAAGATGTGATTGACAAGGTTTAGAGTTTGTAACTGAGATAAAAACTTGATTGGTAGAGTGGCATTCCTCTATTTATTTATTTTTTTTGTATACCAAGTCGAGGCTCGTGTAAGTGCTAACAACAGAAACATAGAACAAGGCAGGAGACAAGAGGGGTGGGGGAGGGAAGCAAAAATAGTGGGGAACAAAGACAATAGGATATCTGTGGAAGGGAGAGGGATTGGGGGTAAACAAGATGGTACTACAAGGGACTTTCAGGAAGGAAAACAGGAATTTGATGGAGGTGGTTTGGGGTGGATTAGATGGGGTAGAAAAGATCCATAGATTTTTGGATGGGGGAAGATATGAGATGGTGGTGAACAGCTGTTTTGAAGACCTGGAGGGAGGAGTGGGATTGAAGAGAGTGTGGGAGTTTGTTCCAGAGGTGGGGAAAAAGAGGAATGAAAGAGTGAAGCAGTGATTCTTGATTTTAGCAGTTTCACCAGAAGGGGGGTCAGAAGGGGGTTTTGGACCTTGAGCACTCTGAGGAAATATAGGGGGGACAGATCACAAACAGAGTTGGGGGGGGAAGGCCGGAGAGGAGATGGTAGAAGACAAAGACCACTGACCTGCCTGCAGTGAGAGAGTGAGAGACCCAAAGACTCAGCTTCATCACGGGAGATACCAATGATCCTAAAAGCCTTGGTTTCCACAGCGTGAAGATCGAGCTGGTGTGAGGCAGGAGCACCAGCCCAGAGGGGAAGCAGTACTCCATCAGACTGCAGATGAAAGCTTTATAAGTGGTAAATTTGCAAAGTAATAATGTGGTTGGTTACTATGAGCTCAAAGTGGAATAGTCACCCAATTCATGAGGGTTGTTTGGACCTCTCTGAGGCCTGGACTTAAATTGAACAATTGCACCTGTCATAGACACCTTGCTATATGATACCAGGAATGCAAGGTTCTGACAGATTGTTTTCGCATCATTTAATTTTACTACTGTCAATTCTACACTTTTCTGAATGTGCTTGTGATGAGCCAATAAGCAGTATCATGATTTTCAGGGAAGCCTGTATTTTCTTCTGGGACATTTATTTTATTTTTAGATTTCAGATTTTGATATAATCACAATCTGTCTGATTACAAAAAACAAAAGACCCCCCCCCCTCCAAAAATGTATTGTTGCGGTTCTGTAAAACCGCATTCCTCTGAAGCAATGGCACACAACATACAGTGATCCCAAGGCAGTTATTTTCTTTAGTATTTGTTGAGTTAGTCCTTTCCATATGTCTAGTGGGTAAATAGGAAAGGTGCATTGTGTCGGGCTCTTTTAATTAGTTCCTCAATCTTCAATCTTTGCACTTCTTCCATTCCTTTTCCCCGCTTTGTCTCTCACATACAAAACACGCAAGCAAGCAATGCAAACCAATAGGAGTCAAGCGTGCAGAACAGCGGGCGTTTCATATACATCCGCACGCCAATTTTCCATTCAAACTAACGTGCCAATTTTCAAATTCCATCTCACCTCAGACCTTCATTTTACTCACCACGCTGCTACCATGCTCACCACAACAACTCCACCACACCTACCAAAATCCCGCAACAATTTACGTTTAACATCTTCATAGAAATGACAATCTCTCCCTCTCCGCCAAGACGCAACTTCTATCACAAGCAACTTCTTCATCACAAGCACTTCTACCTCTTCGCCGCAATGCCACATTACAATCTCTTCACTACAAATGCCACAACCTTCTCTTACCTCTCTGCAACCCCGGCAACTGCCGCCTATTCATTGAACGCTCAACAACAGCCTCGAAGGACGCAGAGGGAACGAGAGACGGGTATTTCGGGCATAACTCAAAGCACCGAATGTTCGCTGGAGTTTGTTCAAGGACATACGACTAGCACAGGGATTTCCCTAAAATACCACATTTGAATGGAGCCAGCACACGTTTGGGGCCAGAGAGCGCTTCCAAAGCCTTGGCCCCCTGTTAATCTTGGAGCTCCGATGTGTGGGCAGATCAGCGAGCAACTGAAGCCATTTTTCGGTTTTGGGACCAGGTGGGGCATGGCCTCGGCGCAGGATGACCACTATGGGCCAATGGGAGGCTAAAATCATCAACAGCCGCTTGATCCAATTCTTAGCTCCTCCCCTGCCTGGGGCTCATAAAAGAGCATACTCAGCTGAGTTCAGAGAGATTTTGCCAGATGCCAGACCTTGCTGGAGATGCAAGAAGACTGGGGCAGACTTCGGACCTCGCCGGGGAAACAGGCAGCAGCAAATGGCGCAAGTAGGGAAAGCGTCAGTGGCTGAATGAGTGGCGTGCGAGTCAGCGTGGTCAAGCGCGGAGGCAAAATGAGTGACTATGACGAGCCGGGGCTCCTCTCATTCCATTGATGCTCGCTTTTGGCTGCATCCAGCAGCGACATTTACACGTATAGATTCTTACACTGTTCCGATAGGGTCTTTCTCTTACGCATCTTTCTCTACCATCTATCTCTCGTCTACTGTGGACACTCTCGCAATCGGCACGGCAAGCCCGACCAACCGTTCTTTTCAGAACGAACCAAGAGTGAACCGTACTGACGCGCATCTCACATCTTCCTCTTACACCACGCTGCACCCCACGTTGTACTTCATTCTCACTCTCACTCACACAGCCTAAGACACTTTCAGTATTTCTCCCTCCTTCCCCATTCTGAAGTGTTTTGGGTTGTGCAGGTCTGCCGACCATGCCAGGTATTGAGAGGTTGCTCGGTTGCTTATCCTCCACTGCTTCTTTTTCTTTCTGGGCTATCTCTAGCTTTCCTCGGGTTTGTGTGTGTGTGTGATGGCCGATGTCATCACATAAATGAAGACTGTATAAGCATATTCGGGGTACCTCTGCACTGTCTTCTTTTATGAATACTGTATGTCTTTTGCCACACCCACAAATTCTTGTTTCTCCTGCTGTACATTTACAGTAAATCCTTTACTGTCACATAATTTTCCTCGCTTTTTATAAATGTGCTTGTTAGAAATGTACCAGCTCGTTTTTGTCTTTTCCTCCATTGGTCGAGCATGGTTCACACCTTAGCTTAGCTGGGACGTTATACCCCAAAATCTGCTTAATAGCCGGTGCATACTTGGCAGCTCCACTCGGCTGCACCTCGTATGGTAAGTTAAGCAAGTACGCCATGGAGGACGCGATTCCCCGATAAGGCGATCATGTGCTCCAAGTAAAACGGTTGTCCAGAGACAAACACCATCCAGACATAACGACCATCTGGATATGTCCAGAGACAGACAGACATAGAGAGAGGGGGGAGGGGAGAGTGAAAGAGGAATGTGGGAGGAGGTGCTGCACTGTATTTGGGAGGGGTAGAGCAAGGATGGGACACAGAGAGAGAGAGAGAGAGAGAGAGAGAGAGAAATATGTTTATGCTTTATGAACACACACAACACACACACACACACACACACACACACACCAACACACACACAACGTGCTTGGCCGATATCAGCAATTTTTCTGGTATTGGCAGGTTGGAGTCAGTGTGATTACCAACTGCAGTAGACAACCCGAGAAGCCTTGAGTAGCGTGGAGAAAAACAACATTGCATTTATATCAACATTTTAGCGATATGTTCACAAACATTATTCTTTATAACAGCTGGTGTGACAGGTGGAAAAAATTTGGTTCGGGAATTTAGAAAACTCGTTAATACGGCAAACGGCTCGGAAATCTGGTGTTATTTCATAACAACTCACTCAGAATGACGGTGCACGAACAACTTGCTCAAGATGGCAGAGCACAAACCACTCGCTCAGGATGGCAGAGCACAAACCACTCGCTCAGGATGGCAGAGCATGAACACTTGCTCAGATGGCGAGAAGAGGGCAGGGATGAACCACTCACTCAGGGTAATGGAGCAGAACCACTCACTCAGGGTGACGGAGCATGAACCACTCATTCAGGGTGACGGAGCACGAACCACTCATTCAGGGTGACGGAGCACGAACCACTCATTCAGGGTGACGGAGCACGAACCACTCATTCAGGGTGACGGAGCACGAACCACTCACTCAGGGGTGATGGAGCACGAACCACTCACTCAGGGTGATGGAGCATGAACACTCACTCAGGGTGATGGAGCACGAACCATCACTCAGGGTGATGGAGCACTGAACCACTCATTCAGGTGATGGAGCACGAACCACTCACTCAGGGATGGAGCACGAACCACTCACTCAGGGTGATGGAGCACGAACCACTCACTCAGGGTGATGGGGAGCACGAACCACTCACTCAGGGTGAGGAGCACGAACCACTCATCAGGGTGCGGAGCACGAACACTCACTCAGGGTACGGAGCATGAACCACTCACTAGGGTGACGGACAGATACCACTCACCCAGGGTGACGGAGCACGAACCACTCACTATCAGTGGTGATGGAGCACGAACCAATCACTCAGGGTGACGGAGCACGAACACTCACTCAGGGTGGCGGAGCACGAGTTCCACTCGCTCAGGGTGATTGAGCACGAACCACTCGCTCAGGTGACGAGGGAAACTGCTCAGGGGTTTTCGCCTCAATCTATCCAGCCGTTCTGGAGAAGATTTCTTAAAGGTTTTAGGGTAAATCCAATATGGCAGCCAAACCATGTGACTATGATATCATAGGTGGGAGCCTTTTGTTCCTCATTGATAAGGCGGTCATAGCTGTAAAGTTGCCTCAATCTGATCAGCTGTTTCCGAGAAGAGGATTTTAAAAAGTTTTTTGGGGGGGAAAAAGGCTGCCGAACCACGTGAACGATGGCGTCACATCAATTTTTCAAATAAATATATTATCATCTGCATATATATACATATATAGATATATATATATATTAGTATAGGCAAAGAGTCACGCGGCATAGGCTCTGAATTGGAGGCGACACTTTGGTGTGGACTGTGTCCAATGGGGATCGGTGGAGTACCCGTCACACTCCACATGTTTCGGCATATATAAATAATATAATATATATATATATATATAATATATACTATATACCATATACATATACTTGCAACATATTGTTGTGGGCCGGGGTGGTGGAGTACCCGTCACACTCCACATGTTCGACATATATAAATATAATATATATATATATATATATATATATATATAATATATATATATATTATATATTATATATATATATATAATATA
>CM068964.1:36786606-36796606 GCA_035128595.1 Eptatretus atami
GGCGGGGTCATAGCTGTAAAGTTTTGCCTCAATCTGATCAGCTGTTCCGAGAAGAGGATTTTAAAAAGTTTTTTTGGGGGGGGAAAAAAGGCTGCCGAACCACGTGAACGATGGCGTCACCAATTTCAAATAAATATCTTACATGTATATATATATATATATATATATATTTGTATAGGCAAAGAGTCACGGGCATAGGCTCTGAATTGGAGGCGACACTTTGGTGTGGACTGTGTCCAATGGGGATCGGTGGAGTACCCGTCAACTCCACATGTTTCGGCATATATAAATATAATATATATATATATATATATATATGATATATATACATATACATACATATTGTTGTGGGCCGGGGGTCGGTGGCGAGAACAACCACTAGGTGGAGAAAGCTTGCGTCGTCTCCCACCAAACTCCCCGGAATTGTAGGCCGTCGCTCGGAAATCTCCGCGAGCCGGTGGGTCGTTTCACTGACCGTGGTCGCCAATATTTCAACCGTGTAGCATAGGGACTATTTGTCTATAACCAATTTACCGAATTAACTACGTGATTTCGACTACCGGGGAAACCACGCCCTCGGCACGTCTTGCTCGAACCGGGTCATACTACCGACTGCGTTCGAGGTACAGCTACCGACTCCCAACTCCGGTTCGGGTGCAGCCGAGCGGAAACTGCCAAAGCCGCGCCAGCTGGGACGAACGGATTATCGGGGATAAAACCCCACCTAAACTCAGATCCGAACCATGCTGGACCAATTCAAGAAGGGACAGAAACGAACTGGGAACATTTCTAACAAGTTATATTTACAGTAAATGAAGACCCAAAGCAAGACTTAACGCGAATATGCCAGAAGTATTTACAATGATCCAAAAACACTTATTCAGTTCTACTTAAAGACGGGCCCACACGCAGACACACACACAAATGAAAAGAAACCAGAGTTCCTTTATTGCACCCTCACAGCTGAGAAGAGAGAAAGCTGGGGGTCAGAGTTCGGTTGGGTACGCCCGTCGGAGAAAGGGGTACTTCGTGCTGCGGCAACCTGACCAATGGTCGCTGGTTTGGTCCCAGTCGCACGTGTGTGACTCAAAGGTTCGTGGAAGAGCTCGGGTGGTGAGTTAGTGGGGTCCACGGAGGGGGGGCGGTCGGGGTCGCTCTTTCCCTTCTTGTAGAGGGCCAGCAGAGACACGTTTCGCTGCCTCGACGACTTCATAACAGTAAAAACCCCTTTTCGTGACAGCAAAAACCCTCCAAAACTCTCCAAAAAGACCCACCAAAACTCTCCCAAGACGCCCAAGAAGACCCCACCAAAACTCTCCAAGACCCCAAAAAGACCCCTGCCTCAGAGAGTGCTGCGGATGTACTGGCCTCACTCAGGGGAGGGGCCTTGGTGAACACACCTCGCTCTCCACCTTTGATTAGACAGGGTCCCACGGAATACCTTTCCGGGGAGGGGCCTTGGCCCCTGCCGGGAAACCCCAGTCACTCTTCCACGAGGGTTCATACTTGACGAGTAACAGTATCAACGCTGCAACGGCCCCTGCCAGGAAACCCCAACCACTCTTCCACGCGGGTTCAAGAAAGGTCGTGGTGGTGAAACTGCCTCGAGCATCCTCGGAAATACGTCTCAGGCAAATGTGCGCTGTGGCCCGCGAACCGAGGGCTGCAAGCGCGTGCGTACGGTGCGCTCGTTTAATGCGCCCCGCAGGGTTCACTGCGCAGAGGGGATGGGTTGTTAGAATGCCATACATGTGGACATGTAAGAGACTTCTAATAACCTAACCTAAAAAGAAATCGCAACGGCACCTGCCCAACTGGCCTGTTCTTGAATTCTCCCACTAGACAAAGGAAGGGGATCTGACTACACACATACTTAACGAATAACTGACTTTTGGGACATCGTATGTTGAATGCTTATGGTTTCCAGATCCGTAACAATATATACATATATATTATATATATATATATATATATTATATATATATATATATATATATAATAAATGCAAATATATAATATACAGTTTATATATATGCATATATATGATATATATATATATATATATATATATTATATATACATACATATACATATATATATTTGTTATATATGTGTGTGTGTGTATATATATATATATATATAATATATTTATATATAATATATATTATATATATATATAATATATATTATATATATATATAATATTCCAGCTAAAACTTTTTTTAAAATGTTGTGCAATGAGGCAAAGTTAGGGGGTCACTTCTGCTTCTTGGACAACAAAATGAAAAGACCTTATGAAGGCCTGTAATCCCTGTATTTGCATGGATTGGGTGGAAGTTGGAATGCCAAAAAGCAATCTATCTCTAAAAAGATGTTCTCGATTGTGACAAAACCAAGGCGACCCACACATCAGGACATAATTTGCAACCCAGATCACCATGACCTTGGCTTCACAACAAGGCTAGGGCCGAGCAGAACTGTGTGTTGCTTGCTTATTTACAAGGATAGTTTGAGATTCTGACAGCAATGTAGAGTCCAAGTCTGAGTAAGCTAAATCTTCACCTGATGGATGGTGTACACACTGATAAATCGCTTACAAGTGAAACACCAAGCCAACACCAGGGGTTGATGCCTGTGTTCCAGGCAGAGCACAGAACAGCATGCAACAACACGAGTGCAGCACTGCCACCAGCCTTGAGAAGTTCAGCATGGATGCCACAGATCCCAGGAGCTTTACCCCATTTCAACCGGTGTATCACCGCAGCTTGTGTTTCCAAAAATGAAGGTGTATCACAGTTTATTGGAGGGTCAGAGGTGAGCAGTAATCAGCCAGGTGAACAATAGACGAACTATATTTGTGTGTTGTTATGAAGGAATAACACACAAACTTTCAGAATCATTATTCCATTGGTTCGATGAAAATCCCTTGTTCGAGTTTCAGTCGTAAGCTTTTGAGTCTGAGTGCAGTAAAATGGGAACTTGAGTCGTACATAAGTGACTTCTGAGAAACTGTTCAGCAATAAATGGTGAGATCTCCAGGTTCAGATGCTAGCTGAGGCTGTATATGGATATCTTGTAGCAATAATGAACTAGAACCATTCTCGGCATAGTGCATACCTCCACCAAGCTGAACATTCTACAATTTGCATCCCACTGATAGGCCGGATCTGCATCCAGACATTCACAAAAATCCTTGTCACCTACCCAACTCATTCACCAAGTTTCATCCGAATCCGTCAACAGCTTTTTTGAAATATCATGCTATATGTCGTTTTTGGCCTGATCAATGGTGTAGAATCACTTAAAAATAAAAATAAAAAAGTCTCGTGTCCAGATCCAGATCTTCACCCAAAATGAATCAACTCATCCTTGGTACACACCTAACCAGTCCAGCAAGTTTCATCCGAATCTGCCTGTAACTTTTTGAGCTATCGTGCTCCCAGATGAACTAGAATGCCCACGAGGTGGAAAGCATACCTCCGCCAGGCTGATTAGCTTAAGTTTTGTATCCCACTGATAGGCCGGATCTGGATTCAGAACTGATCTACAATTCAATCGGCTTGTTCTTGTCACCTAACCAACTCATCCACCAAGTTTCGGCTGAATCCGTCCATAATTTTTCGAGATATCCTGCGATATATCATTTCAGCCCGACCACTCGACTGTGAAGAATCACTTTAAAATTCTCGTATCTGCATCCGGATTCAGATCTTCACCAAAATCGACTCAATTCTTCCTTGTCACACACTGAAACTGCCCACCAAGTTTCGTCTGAAGCCGTTCACAACTTTTTGAAATATTCTGTTCACAAACAAACAAACATAAACAAGCAGACAGACAGACACAGACAGGGGTGAAAACAAAACGTCCGTCCAACTTTGGTGGTGGAGGTAAATAACATTTTTACATGTTTTAAGTTGATAAAGAGAAAATAAATAACAGTTAGCATCAATTTTTCTCAATGCAACTTTTCTAAGTTTTTGTATTGTTATTATTATTAAAAAGGCAAAGTAAAAAAAGAAAGTCCAAAAGCACCCAGTTTCATTCCCAGCATGGCAACGTGTCATTGTAGGAAATGTGTGAAATTGGTCAGGCCGTTTCTGGGCACTCAATTTACACGCTGGCGTTGTGACAAGCACGAGGCAAGCAGCTATGCCAATATTACGACGGCTGGATGGACATCACCAGAAAAGATCTGGCCAGGAATGCCCAGAAGAGACCAAAGCTAAGGTAGGTTTACGTTAATGTGTGAAACACACCAGGTAGAGTATTGGCAGCCGAGGAAGAACTCTTATTTTCGGCATCAAATGAGGCTCTTGGCAGAGCAGGATATGCTTTAACAAGGACAAGGACATCACATGAAGGACGTTGAGATGGCAAGGGCACGATGACAGATAAAATGCAGAAATGAAGATAATAAAGAGGTGCAAAGCTTGTGTTGGAAATTGTCCTGCAGAAGCAAAAGCATTAACTTAATTCAAGATGGAGGGGGAGTTCTTGCCAAATATGCAGTAAAATGTTCAACATTTCATTATAATACACACAGCAGAGTATAGCTGTGAGATATTGTCCACTAGTTCCGTTTGGTTATGCAAGAAAAAGATCTTAAATGCAGTAACTTGACCATCTAAAAAAAAACAAAAACTATTTATTTAATTATATTTTCAAAAGAAACTACTGTGGTTGCATAAAGCCAGTGAATCATTCCAAGACCACCATGTTTTGCAGGTGCTACATGGCAGAGCCCCAAGTTGCTATCCTTGAGAGTAGGAATGAAAGCAGAAGTTAAAATAATACACAATTCCTTCACTTTCAACATAAACCTATGACATCACAGCCGAGTGTACGATGATCAGCAACACAGAGCATGGTAAAGAATAAAATGAGACGATGATTCCATTTTTGAAGATTGCGTATTTACACGAGTTCGTTAGTTTCATGAAAGAAAGAAACGGAACATCTACTGGATTTCACTGCCTTTCCTTTGGAGCACAAAGTTGAATATGATTGGTATTTTCATCTGCTATGTATGGCAAAGGACATCAGTTGCCAAAGATTTTGATCACTTTAAGGTTTGAACCGACGACTTTCAGGTCGCAATAATTACAATGAGTATCACAAACGATGATTATGACAATCAAACTACAAGCAATTGAGCAATCGGGGTATCGATGTGTGTTTCCACCAACACCAGAGGATTTGATTGCGTGCCAGTACTCTCGCGTCCTGAGTGCTTGTAAATATTTCATATGGATGCCAAGAAAGCACAGTGTTAAGGCTTAAGGCTGGGAAATCAGAGGTCACAGGTCAAATGCAAGCCCTCCAAGGCTGCCCCTGTTGAAGATTGCAGCAAGCACATTTAAGGGAATGCATCAGTACGTCTCCCTTTAACAGTACATATATGTATGTACATATATACAAAGTATCAGTTTTACAGTATTCTCAATAAAATGTAAATATATACAGACTTTATGTATTGAAAATTACACTATCTTGTCATTCTGCACTGCCTTATGACGTGCAATCATTCCATCACATGCGAACACCATCTGTTATGTATTAGTAACACAAAATCGCCACTCTCTTTGCTACTAAATTTATTTTTCTGAACTATTAAAGTCTATATATAAACATATATATATATGTATATATGTATATACACACACATGCACATACATATATGCATATATACAGTATATATATATACACATGTATATACACACACACACATATATGCATATATACAGTATATATATATATATATATATATATATATATATATATATATATATATATATACACATGTATATACACACACACGCACACACATATATGCATATATACAGTATACATATATATATATACAACATGAAAAGCTCATTCTAACTACTGACTCACTGACTGATTAACCATCCCTCCATCCATAGGGACCATACTCTGTGCAGAGCGTTGGCATTGCCGAAGCAGTCTCCTTGGCTATTGGACACAATCCTGGATGGGTCATCACTCCGACACACTATACCAGCATGTTGGCACTCATTTTGCCGACCTCAGAAGGATGACAGGCAGAGCCAACCCCACCTGGTATTGATTCAACAGCTGAGTGGGATTTGAACTCAGGATTCTCGGATTCATAGCCCACCACTCTCACCATTAAGCCAACACCAGGAATATACTGACTGACTAACTGACTTATATTAAAGATCTGTACCTTCCAGATGATGTAGAAAGCTGAAATTTCATGTGGCGATGGACGTCGAAGTCGGTACATCGGGAAAAATCATAGAACCATCAGAAAATGTCCATAAATGAAAATATAAATAAATGAGAATAAATAAATGAAGAAAAAAAACAAATGCAGGTGAGCAACCGGAGACAATGGGGAAACATGGTTCACTATTGCTTCCAATGTGTAAACATACACCACTAGGATATATACTGTATATATATATATATATATATATATATATATATATATATATATATAGATATATATATATATATATACACACACACACACATTTGGTGGCTGCCAAACAGGCTTGTAAGATGTCAGCCATGATATAGCTTGCAATGTTAGTGTGAGAAACTTCTGAGGTTATCCTGAAGACTCAATAGCTCAGTGGGCTGTCCTTACATTAGCGATGAGGTCCTTGGGCTTGAGTCCTAGGTAGAGTCAGGATTTTTTCACCTTAGCCCCACACAGGAATTTATTCCTGATAATTAATACATATATATAGATATATAGATATAGATATACACACATACCTACATATACATATGTGCAGTATATCCTGTAAACATGCTTGGTTTGTAAATGAAAGCATTTAATTCAATGTTGAATTACTGGACTCAATTTGAAAGACTTCAGTTTGACTAACTTTATTTGCCTCAAACATTTTCTGTGTCTAATTGTCCTTTTCTGTCGGGTAATTGCTTTGCCTCTGGGCCTGTGTTTGACTCTTTCTCCCTTCATTTCAAACTCCTTTCCCCCCAAAGAGTATATTTATTATCCCCACAGCAATGGCTAGATATGCACGCATTGCTTATTAGTAAAGCCACATCACCCTCGTTAGAGAATGTATTATCGACAGAATGAATTCAAAACAGTTCGTTCAGGGTCCAAAAGCTTTATGATGGCTTCGGGTCCTGGTCAAACATAAGAAGGATTAAATATTAAAACGAGAAGAGCACTCGATAGAGCGCATATCTCTGCTACGCAATGTCCGATCCACTACAACATATTGGGCCAAATACATTTTTGAAATATCATGCTATATATCGTTTTTGGCCCTATCTCTCAATGGTGAAGAATTACTGAAAAAAATTCTCGTATCTGGATCCAGATTCGGATCTTCACCAAATTTAAATAAATTCTTCCCAAAATCGAATAACTTTGTCCTTGTTACACACCCAACCTGCCCACCAAATTTCATCCGAATCCATCGATAACTTTTTGAGATATCCTGCACACAGATGAACAAACATAGACATCTGTCTGTGTGTATAAATGACATCTGTCATTGACATCTGATAATAATAACGTCTGTGTGTATAAACATACAGACATCACACGTCTACGTGTGTATAAATGCTATTATATCTCAGTGTTCCTCGACCTAACAATGCCTTTGGACAGCATTTATTCCCATTAAATGATTAGGGTCTTGTGATTTTGCTTTGCTGTTCTCTGGACTGTATTGTTATCATTAAGCTGTGTGCACGTACATCAATGTAATCTCACTTGTGGGTGGTGGTCGAAAAAGGGTGTCTGAAACAAAGGCTGCCTGTCCATCTGAGTGTGATTTTCTTGTCTCTCCAGCAAATACCTCTAAACAATGGACACACTAATTGTGGGACAACTTCAGGAACACAGATGAGTCCATTGTAATAAATGATTCTCAGAGGTATCTGAAGAGTTATAACGAATCATTATATCGGTTGGCTGTCAAAACCACGTGCTTGACCCAGGTAGGATCATGTGCAGTAGGAACAAATGTTTATCAGGATATCAGCTCTTACTATATTGTAGATGTATCTTCAACTATACTAATAATTATAACAATACATTTTCCAATAAAAGCCAAATTTAAGAGCTTTACATGTGCAAGGTTGACATTTTGATGGGGTAAAATAAACTATCAAAATGCCATGTTCTCATGTCCACATCACCAGAACAATATTTTCTGATGGGATTAAAATAACATAATAGTGATGATCATCAGAAAACATAAAGACTGCATAAAGTGACGCAACTCGCAAAGTGTGCAAGGTATTTACACCATACGTTGAAAACAAATGAATGTAAAATGAGATGGAGGGGTGGGTGAGGGAGCGAGGGAGGGGTAGTGGAGACTACTCCAATGAGCATGTGATGCTAATGCTTCCAGATGATGTTGCTAACTCCCAGTGCTGTCATTTGCCCTAGTTAGTTATTTCTCTCCTTTCCTGACAGCACTGTGGGCATCTCACTGTGGTGTCTTTTCTCTTGCTCCTGCTTTGGTAATGATCTTAGCCTCAGGCTTAAATCAGTGTATTTTTGAGCCAAACAACTCAAGAGTGCAAGTCACTGCATTTGTGGAGAGAGTGGTGTATACAGGATGCTACCATAGTCCCACCAGGGGCAACGAACAATCATAATGTGAGTCTGTACACGGTCAGTTGTGTTAAGCTAAGGGGGCATTGATACGGATGCTCCCAACGCGTGCACAGAAGTGAGGGTGGGGTGATATGTACAGGATGCTTCCAAGAGGAAGGGGAATCAAAATCTCTGCCACATACTGTACGTAATAAACAGATGACTCTAATTTCACTTTACTCTGACCACATTGACACATAGAGACGTTTCTTCAAAATGGGTTCTTTTTTTTTTCTTCAATATATCTACTTTCAAAGGGATATCAAGACAGGCAAAGGTGAAAAGCAGAGGGTCAAAGGTGAACATACAGACAATGTGCGCACACGGGACAAACATGAGACATCAACAAGCAAGAAAAATCAAAAGGCATAACATTAATCATGTGGGGTAATAGAATGCAATAAACTTGTTCTTAGTCAGAAGGCTTACATAAATAGTTTTACAACTTCATCATTAAGGTATGCGAGATCTGCTTGGAAAAGCTTGGAACAAATCTGGCTTTAAAGTGAGGAAGCAGCTGTACAAAACACAAATGCTTCCGCTGACAAGCAAAGAGAGCGAGAGAGTGAGAGAGCGAGAGCGAGAGAGCGAGAGAGCAAGAGAGAGAAAACTAGGGATAAAATGGTGAGGGGGAATTGGAAGGAGAGTGAAGAAAGAAAGAAAGAAAGAAAGAAAGAAAAGGAAACAAAAGTAAGTCATCGGTGCCTTCCAGTGGATTGACCCCTCAAGTGGAAGGAATTATTAAGTGGGCGGAGTCACAACCAATACAAATAGATTGGGACCATGGACCACCACCCAAAAAGGTAGTGTGTAAAGGTCATGTGGATTTTCAGAGCTTAAAACAACAACCATTTTTGGATGATGATTTCAGAATTGAACCCTAATCAACAAGACAAAATGGTTTGGACAAACGTCTCTGGGTGCAAGTTAGTTGTACAGTTGAGGGTCACCACGGTAGACCAAGCCATGTGCAGTGAAGAACTTGCTTTTTTAATTTGGTGTCGTCCCTTAAAACGTTTGCCAACTACTTGAAATATATGTTTTTTTGTGAAGATATCTTTGCAAACAGCCTGAAGGAATGAAAGCAACACTGACAAACTTAACGGCACGTGGCGACACGGTACAGAAGAAACACTGTTTGATGTGAAGCTCCCACCCTTGCGCCTTTACTACCCTCTGAGACTAATCAAGAAAAGAGGAGGCACTGCAGCAAGGTGGATAATGAACCTCACACAAAGTGACTTCCATCGCTGACAAATAAGCTATCGGAGGCTGGAGGACCGCTGGCGCTGTGCACAAATTAGGAGCGAAATATTCACAGGATTCAGGCTGCGGCATGCAGGGAGAGGGGACCTGGGGACT
>CM068964.1:36801606-36807764 GCA_035128595.1 Eptatretus atami
CACACCCTACACATCCTCTAACACACACACACACCACAACCACATCACACAATCACCTAAACATACTGCACACAAACAGCGCACCAACACAATCATCCTTAATACATACGCACACACACACAACACCACCCATCACACAACCCACACACAACACACACACACACACATATCCTCTATTACAACACACAGACACACACACAACACACACACACACCTCATCCTATAAACACACAGCACCACACACCATCCTCTGATACACACACACACATATCACAACAACACCACTCTTATCACACCCACACACACCACAAACACACATCCTCTATTAACACACACACAAACAACAAACAATCCACACCATACACACCATCCTTATTATTACAACACCACACACACTACGACACACCATCTATTATTACATACACACACCCACACAGACTACACATCTCATTACAACACACACACACACACATCAACACACAACAACACACAACAACACCATCTCAACACACACACCACACCATACATCACCAATGCTTATTAACAACTACATCACACACACACAACCCAGATCACGCATAACTGGATTCATGTACGTGAGAATATACAAGTGAAACAAAACACGATGAAAATTTTCGTGTAACAAGGTGGGAATTTGAGTATCAAAAGGTACAGAAAGTTTCCGTGTCCGTCCGTGGCGTCGATCACCGAACGAGGAGAGACAGAGGACGGACCATGAAGAGTCGGTGAGGCACAGACAACGCGAGCGTCGGACAGGGAGACCGTAACTAGGACGATCAGTCACCTGCGGCCGGGGAACGTCATCACGTGTCGGGATTTCGCCGAGAAAATCATTGCTCAAGGCCGAAGAGAGCCGACGACCCCCCGGCGGGTGCGCGTCCCCGGCTCACGGCCCGATCCTCTCCATGGGCCACGGAGATCCTTCTTCACTTTTGTCACCGCTCGCTGCCGCTTTTCCCCCTCCTCGTCCTGCCCTGCCCCTGCCTCCTGCGTCCCAATTGGCGCCGTGACTCGTCGCGGGTGGGATTCGAGGGTGGGGGGGGGGGTTGGTGGGGGTGAGGCCACGGGTGGAGGAGTGTGTGCCGTGAACACGGGGGGCTCGCGGGGTCCACGCGCTGTTTGTTCCTTAACGCAATTCGGGGAGCCACGAGAAAACCTGCACGGCAATCCGCCCTCGGTCTCCATCATTTCCGTGTCCCTATCATTGCGTCGTCTCCTGCTGGAGCCGACGCCGTTAACACGGCTGTTCTGTTGCTCTCACCGACGGTGAGTGTGTGTGTGTGTTGAGTGGTGTGTGTGTGTGTGAGTGTGTTGTGTGAGTGTGGTGTGTGTGGAGTGTGTTGTGTCGTGTGTGTGTGTGGTGTGTGTGTGTGTGTGGTGTGTGTGTGTTGGTGTGTGTGTGTGTTATGTGTGTGTGTGTGTGTGTGTGTGTGTGTTGTGTGTGAGTGAATGTGTGTGTGTGTGTGTGTGTGTGTGTGTGTGTAATAGAGGATGAGTGTGTGTGTGTGTGTGTGTGTAATAGAGGATGGTGTGTGTGTGTCGTGTGTAGTATAGAGGAGTGTGTGTGTGTGATGTGTGTGGAGTGTGTTGTGTGGTGTGTGTGGGTGTGTGTGTGTGTGTGTGATTGTGTGTGTGTGAGTGTGAAGTTGTGTGTGTGTGAGTGTTGTGTGTGAGTGGTTGTGTGTGTGTTGTGTGTGTGTGTGTGTGTAATAGAGGAGGTGTGAAGTGTGAGTGTGTGTGTGTGCGTGTGTGGAATAGAGGATGTGCGTGAGTGTGAGTGTGAGTGTGTGTGTGTGTGAGTGTGTGTGAGTGTGAGTGTGAAGTGTGAGTGTGTGTGTGTGTGTGTGTGTAATGAGTGGAATGGTGTGAGTGTGAGTGTGAGTGTGTGTTGTGTGAGTGTAGTGTGAGTGTGAGTGTGTGTGTGTTGTGAGTGTGTGTGTGTGTGTAGTTGTGTGTGTGTGTGTGTGGTGTGTGTGGTGTGTGTGTGTGTGTTTGGTGTGTGTGAGTTGTGTGTGTGTGTGTGTGTGTGTGTGTGTGTGTACCGCCTACCTGGCGCGATGACTCACAGCACGCGCTCTCTCACTCATCTGCAATGCGTAATCGCAATTCACGAGCGCAGCAACAGGCGAATCAACAAGCAACAAGTCGATTACAAATCAGCCTTTCCTAACTAGGAAAACCGCCTCCACAGGATGGCCGCCCCTCTTCCCTCTGGAACATTGAACGATCTGTGTTCAAACTACATGGTGCGGCGTTCACTCGAACCATCACGTACCGAGTCCGACTGGTTTCGCGCAACTGCTCTCTTGGCATCCTCCTCAGCCCCCCCTCCTCACCTTCCCCCTGCATCCTCTCGCCCCCCCTCACCTTCCCTCCTTGGCATCCTCCTCGCCCCCCCACTCACCTTCCCTCTCTTGGCATCCCCTCGCTCTCCCTCACCTTCTCTCTTGCATCCTCCTCGCTCCCCCTCCTCACCTTCCTCTCTTGGCATCCTCCTCGCCCCCCCCCTCACCTTCCTCTCTTTGGCATCCTCTCGCTCCCCCCTCCTCACCTTCCCTCTCTTGGCATCCTCCTCGCTCCCCCCTCCTCACCTTCCCTCTCTTTGGCACCCTCCTCGCTCCCCCTCGCTCTACCTTCCCTCTTCTTGGCATCCTCCCTCGCTCCCACCTCTCTCTCCACCTTCCCTCCCCCTTCTCTTTGGCCCCCCATCCCTCCTCCCCTCCTCTCCTTCCCTCTCTTGCCCTCTCTCGCTCTCCCCTCCCTCACCTTGTCTCCTCTTCTCTTGGCATCCTCCTCGCCGCCTCCTCACCTTCCCCTCTTTGCATCCTCCTCCTCCCCTCCTCACCTTTCCTCTCTTGGCATCCCCCTCGCCCCCCTCGCACATTCTTAAAACTTGTTCACTCGGAACTTGCGCCGGTGTGACGTCATCGCCGGTACCTGCGAACCCCATTGATATTGTGACGAACAGAAGGACCGCGCGTCCTGATAGATCGATCGTGCCGGTTCATCTAGAAACGCCGAATGTGAAGTTTGTGCTGCGAGAGGAACGCTCAGGCGAACACGCACGTCCGACGAGCGACCGTTTGTCGCCAGACATTGAGGCAAGTCGAAGCTTTGACTTTAATCAAACAGAAAATGTTTGCGTTGTCTCTGTCTGCCAAGGTTCCGAGTCATCGGGCTTGCGCAGCCCTTACGTTCCGACAATCTGCTCCCTGTTACCGGAAAGCTGAATATTTCGTTTTCTGTGAACCCATCAACTCGGCCAAACACTGGTCCATTCATTCACTCGCACATTCACTCACTCATTCTTAGTGTGTCTGCAAACGTGTCTGTCTGCTCGTCTGGAAGAACACATTTTTTTCTTATGTTGACATAATATGTCTCAACTTTACACTCGCTGTTCCTGCTTCGTACGACTGCCATCTACTACTACTACTACTACTACTACTACTACTATTATCTTCTTGGCCTGGAACGTTTTTGCCCACAGTCTTTCACGAACCGGTTGTCCAGGGCTGACTGAAAACAGTAATTTGTAATCCGTTCAGATAGAACGGGTAACTCGCCGACTTTTTCGCCAAAGACACCCTGGGATCTTTAACAGTCCACCGAGTAATGCTAGCAGACGGGACACCCGGCTTAATGTGCACGACGGCGCATCTTCGTGATGCAACACCCTGCCCGTGAAGCACCGATCCCACAGTTCATACCGGGGTCGTAGGGAATCGAACCCAAGCTCGAGACGGCTCCAAAATAATCTCACTACCTCTGCAGCATCCTGTCGGACACAACCTGTTGTTATGACAACCCTTAAAATCGTCATGCATGATTATATATATATCAACAAAGGTTCAGCCTGGTTGGGTGATCCCATCAGAGCACTGCATCGTGATGCTTCGAGACCAGGTTCAAATGCCTTTCATTGTTTACCATGATATCTTTGATATCCAAGAAAAAGTAAACTGATGTCCTCTTCCAGGGTCCATGATCATTATCAAAAGTTTTGCTTTGTACTTTGTTCAGGAAACACAAGAGGAAAAAAAAGAACGACGTTCAAAACTCAAAAAAAGTTTGTCTGTTTATATTCCATTCTGTGTTCCCAAACGTGTTCGTTCGCTCTATATACTGTGTGGACACTTTGAGATAAGCTCTACAATTCAGATTAGATTTCCCTCGTAGATGTGATTCCAAACATCAACTCCTCTCCTGATCTTCCACATTATTTGGGAGCATCACCCCTACTTCTCCTTCCCTTTAACTCAATTGTCTACCCGTCATGATACTCCCTCTGTGTTGCTCCAGTGAGGAATCCTGTTAAAGTAAATTAGCCAGGGTTCGACGAGCCTGTCCCTGCCACCGTCGCTCATGTCCGAGGGACGACCATGACCTGCAGACTCGTGAAATCCCCAACATGAAGGTGAATGAAATGCTTGGGGAGTCGAAACAATCAGACGACGTGAGGAGGGACGAGGTGAAGCAAGGTGTGTGGTCAAAGGAGAAGCAGAATGAACGTTTCACTTTGGCATGGGCAGGTAGACAGAGGTAAAGGTGTGTTTTTAATCCACATACATATGACTGATAGACACGTACAGTGTATCATTGAGACACTATATGAGATCACACGTACAGTGTATCATTAAGACACTATATATGAGATCACAGTACAGTGTATCATTAAGACACTATAATATGAGATCACACGTACAGTGTATCATTGGACACTAATATGAGATCACACGTACATTGTATCATTGAACACTATATGAGATCACACGTACAGTGTATCATTGAGACACTATATGAGATCACACGTACAGTGTATCATTAGACACATAATATGAGATCACTTGACTACAGTGATCATTGGACACTATTAATAGAATCACACGACAGTGTATCATAAGACACATTAAATATGAGATCACACGTACAGTGTATCATTGAGACACTATAATATGAGATCACACGTACAGTGTATCATTGAGACACTATAATATGAGATAGCACTTTTACTTCGAACCTCTGACAGTCGGCCTTCCTTTTACTGTCCGTGCCAATCTCATGACCCCTCATACATCCAAACCCAGGAATATAAAATGTTCTGGCCACAAAGCACCTTTCAGAAACGGTTAATTATGATGGCCACAATGTATGTGATGACGATACAGTAAGTGTGATGACCACAGTGTATGGATGATTGTCACACTGTAAATATGATGACAATGTTGTATATGTGGTGGTGACACTGAATGAATGACAATCACACAATAAATGTATAGACCACACTCGATGTATGATGACCACACTGTACATGTGATTGAGACACAATATATGACCACACTGTACATGTGATTAAGACACTATATAAGACCATACTGTACGTGTGATTGAGACACAATATAAGACCATACTGTACGTGTGATTGAGACACTATATAAGACAATACTGTATGTGTGATTGAGACACTATATATGACCACACTGTATGTGTAATTGAGACACTATATAAGACCACACTGTACGTGTGATTGAGACACTATATAAGACCATACTGTATGAATAATTGAGACAATATATGACCACACTGTACATGTGATTGAGACACTATATAAGACCATACTGTACGTGTGATTGAGACACAATATAAGACCATACTGTATGTATGATTGAGACACTATATATGACCATACTGTATGTGTGATTGAGACACTATATAAGACCACACTGTACGTGTGATTGAGACTATATATGACCATACTGTACGTGTGATTGAGACAATATATAACACCATACTGTATGTGTAATTGAGACACTATATAAGACCATACTGTATGTGTGATTAAGACACTACATAAGACCATACTGTACATGTGATTGAGACACTATATAAGACCACACTGTACGTTGTGATTAGACACTTATAAGCCAACTGTATGTGTGATTGAGACACTATATAAGACCACACTGTATGTGTGATTAAGACACTATATAAAACCACACTGTATGTGTGATTAAGACACTATATAAGACCACACTGTATGTGTGATTGAGACACTATATAAGACCACACTGTACGTGTGATTAAGACACTACATAAGACCATACTGTACATGTGATTGAGACACTATATAAGACCAC
>CM068964.1:36812203-36825685 GCA_035128595.1 Eptatretus atami
AGCTTATCCTTGCTCTCTGTGGTCTCACCCAGACCCCCGGCCTGCAACAAATATATATATACATATATAAATTTATATATGTATACATTAACTAATATATTATATATTATATTATATAGTATATATGTATATATATGATATATATATATATATACTGTATGTATATGACTAGCAGAAGCCTAACTGTCACTTTGCTGAGACCAATTGGTCGGCCGTGTTTGCAAAACTTTTGGCGAGAAGGAGGAAAAGGAAGACAAATTTACCCATGCAAAGAGTGCTTTAACCCCTCTACCCATCCTGCCCCACCCCATCCTCACGCTCGCAACCCCCCCCCCCCCCAATGACAGGGCTTTTGACAGGCCCTCTGTTTTTATGGGGATGGGGCGGAGAAGGGAAAAGAGGACAAATTTACCCATGCAAAGATGCTTAACTCAGCGTCGGCCAGGAAAAATAGAAATTGTAAATACCCTCTGCCACCACCACCAGTGGCGCGACATGGTACACATTTACTGCAGAATTTAGGGCCCTCCCCTGCCCCCAACACCCCGTGTAAGGCCACAGCCACGAAAAGCGTATATTACCCCCAACAAAGTTGTAATTTGTTCTTCCGAGCACGGACTTTGTAATTAAAACATGTAGCCGTGCCAATAAGGAACAAGGAAAGAGAGAAGAAAAGAAAGAAAAGAAAGAAAGAAGAATGGCATATATATATAGTATTATAATGTATGTATATAATAATTATATATATACTAATATAATATACTAATAATATATATATATACATAATAATATATTGTTACGGTGCTAGGAACCGTAACGCAGACAACATACAGGTGTTCCCAGTCCAGTTATGTCTCGTTAAGTTAATATGTGTCGACAGAATCCCTCCATTGTGTGTAGTTGGGAAATCGAAAGGGTGCGTTGTGGATGTTTTTTATGTTAGGGTAATGAAATCTTTATATCCCATCCTCCATGCGGAACCATGCGTAGACCGAGCGTTACACCCTTCGGTTCGCGGCCGCAACGTACCACGAGGTCCTGCCTGTGGTCTCTGGAGGTCGTTTTCCGAGACAGAATCTTGCTGTCGCATCCTATTTAGCTTCTCCAAATGCTCCAAACTCTTTCTTTGAGAGTCCACACACATGCAGTGGCGGCTCCGCGGGTGCCTGCCGAGGCCCCGCCCAGAAGGTGGAAGACCATGGAGGCCCGGTCCCAATCGGCGCGACGGTTGGCGTCGGCTTCATGAAGGCTCCCTCCCGCGTAGGAGGCTCAATAAACCACCGACACCATCCTCAGTCTTGAGTTATTTTGGGGGTCATGCGTTCGTTCTTTGGGGTCAGTCATTCAAGTTCTTTTGGGGGTTCCTCGTTATGCGATTGGTAGGTCGGAGAATCGTATAGTGAGTGCTTGGGAGGTCGGAGTTGGTTGAAACCGAAGGGGTTCCCGCTGCTTGGCTCTGCTCACCGATCTTGCCGACTACTCGGTCCCGCCCACTCGAGCTCCCTCCACTGGACCCGAACTCCACACGGGGGCTGTGGACTGACTGCACGGACTGTTGGAGGTGCCGCACACGGAGCATTTCTTTCCCCGAGACTCAGAGTTCTCCAGAATGTAAACTGCCGACGCTCAAGCTCACCTTCCCCGCCTGGCTACAAATCCTTTGCTTTCAACTGGATTTATTTTGTCCGAGCTGTGTGTTCTGAGTGTGGTCGTGGCACCGTCCATTAGTAGAACTGTAGAAAGCTTTCATTAACCTGAAAATTTGTCGTACTTATTGCCGACAAGGTCTGCTATGTGTCTGGCTTTATAAGTGCCTGTAAAATGTCGGCACGTACATCGTCTTCTTCTCGTCTTCCCCTGCTAAACCCCAATAAACCTTTACCTGTACATCACGATAAACTTTCCTCGCTTATTGTAAATAATTATGTATTAGAAAGTTCCAGTTCGTTTTCCCTTGTTTCTTCATTGTGTCCAGCATGGTTGGATCTGAGTTTAGCTGGGTTTGTTCGCCATTCATCTGCTTCATCCGGCCCGCACGGCTTTGGCAGTTCGTCGACTGCACCCGAACCGGAGTTAGTAGTCGGTGTTGGACTCGTACACGCAGTGGCTTGTAGAGTACCTCGGTTCAAGCAAAACGTGCCGAGGGTGTGGTTCCCCGGTAGACGACACCGCGTGGTTAATTAGGTAAATTGGTTCTAGACGAAAAAGACCCTATTGCTACACGGAGGAGGTAATTTGCGCGTCCACGTCGTAAGCGACCCGCACCTCAAAGGAGTTATCCGAGAGAGACGGGCCTACAATTCCCGGAGAGTCGGTGGGAATCGACAGAACTATCCCTCTACGGATCGTTCTCAGCCACACCGGACCCTCTGGCCGCCAACAAGTAACTGCTGATCGTGTATATACATATTATATATTATAATAATATATATATATTATATATATATATATATCTATTATGACTCTGTACTTCCATGGTGATTTCAAACGCTACAAGGTTCCACTTCTTTCCTCATCGGATGAAAGCAGTGGCGGCTGCTCTGCAAAGAACTCTTTCCGAAATGTCTCTCCAAAAGAAACATCTGAAACCCGCTCCCCCCACCCCACCTACTTTTCCTTCTGCAATCGTCTTGAAGAAGTCCTGTCACTCAAATTGGTCTCACTATCTGCCATGATCTTTCCTGGAAAGCCACAATTTCCAAACTGCTCCAAAGACAGTGCCGGACAGGGCATCCTCACATCGTGCCAGTCTTTTCCTTGGCATCACGGCGAGCCTCCGACAATATGCAAAGCTGCGTCGCCACAGCCTGATGGAGTACTGCTCTCCCTCTGCTGGTGATGGCTCATGCCTGCCACCTAGCTCTGGCTTCATGCTGGAGAACCAAGGCATTTAGGATATTTGGTACTCCTGATGAAGCTAGTTTTTGTGGTCTTCCACTCTAATCACCGTAGCGCATCAAGTGGTTTTCAAATCTTGGTACCAACTCATCTCTGGCATTGAACCCCTGCTTGTCTGTGTTCTGTCCTCTAATATTTCTTCAGGAACTCAAGGTCCGCACACCACCCTTCTGGTGAACTACAATCAAAATCAACTGCTCACTTTCCCTCTTTCATTTCTTTCTTCTTTTTTTCCTTTTTCCACTCTAGAACCAACTTCCACATTCTTCATCCCTTTCTTCCCCTCCGCTCTTTCAAGATAGCTGTCACCGCCAATCCTTATCTCTCCCTCATCCCAAACCATGATCTTTTCTACCCCCATTAACACGCCCCCCCAAACCACCTCTTCCAAACTCCCCTGCTTTCACTTCCGACGTCCCTGTACCCCTGAACGGTCCTGTACTCCTTCCTGATCACCGCCTGCTTCCCCGCGGAGGTCTGATCTTGGTTTGACCCCTGTTACCCACCACATCCCTTCTCTCTTCCATAGATCTCCTTGATACTCTCTGTTCCCGACTGTTGTTGGTACTTCCATCTTCTTGCCTCCTCTTTTCTCTGCTCCCTTAGTATGACGTTCTGTATGTTGGCTCTTCAGCCTCAACCAAAGTATATGCAAAAAAAGAAGAAATAAATTTACCGGACAAAGATAATGGATACCATCCAGAATTTCTTTGTGGCTGTCGATTTATTGCTGTTCTTTAAAGACCGTAGTAAGTTGGTATTTTTGGTGTTTGTAACCATCATAGTTAATTGTCTCCATTCCTTTTCTTCATCGATGACTAACATTTCAAACCATCTCCAAGTCTCCACATATCTCTTTTTAACAAGTACGTGCAAAAGAAAATCTGCTGTGCATGTTGCTCTCCAAAGTCTCACTTCTTCGTCCTCTGATCGATTCCATCCTATCGTTGATGGCGTTCTCCATAGGCCTCTCCTCTACGACTCTGCCCGTCTTCATAACATCCGAATTCATGTCGACCTCTTTCTTCCTCTACATTGCTCTCAGGCTTACTGTTTCACATTTGACCACACGACTACATGAGGCAGTCCTCCCCAAACACCACAGATTCACACAAAACCCTTCGTTCATTACTTGGACAACATAACTCAAACCCCATTGCTGAACTAGGTTTATGGAAATGTCATGCGAAGGTAGCATGGAGAACAGTCACTTCAAAAACTCCCATAGTCTCTGCGTTCCCCTCCATCAGTGGTCCTCATCGTGTGCTCCCCCTCTCCTAGATCCTTGCGGATACCATATAAACAGGTCTGTGCTCCAATTTTCACAAATCTGTCCATTAGACTGCAAAATGTCAACGCCAGTTATAGTTACATGTCTCTCTCCTGGTTATTATTCGTCTGCTTCTGACAAGGCCTCAGTTTCTGTGCTGTGTTGTGTGCGCTCGCGTTTTTAGTTTCTCATGCCCCAAACCCATGCCCTTCACTGGTTTCCTCCACCTCATGAAGTGTTTATTTGGCTCGTTGTGTGCCTCTTCCTAAAGAATTGTTCTCTTGTGTGGTCTACCATCTACGACAATCTTGATGACTCCATGTAGGGGTCCCTCCTTTACAAACAGTGGCACTCTGGCCTCGTGCTCACCCATGTTCGCCTTATCCCTAATCTGTGGAGACTTTAAATGCCGCATGTCGCTGCTATGTTGGTTTCCCACATCAATAACATGTCCGAGCAGCCTTCGTCTATTCTGTGAAATGAACTGGGACTTACTCGGTCTGTTTCTGTTGCCAACACACATCTCCCAAATGGCAACCAACACCTTGCCATATCGAAACTTTTCCTAAACCTGTCCTCGCTCCTTTCTTCCTCTCGGCTTCTACTTCTTCTTGTTTATGACAAGTTGTGGCTGTTGGGTAGCTATAATTTATTGGGGACGACTAGGTGTCGCTGATGCTGTGCCCCATAACCAGTCAATTGTACATCATTTGCTTATCTCAAAGGATGAAGGTTTGAGATCAAACCCCACCTGGTGTTGAAATTACAGTGGCTATAACAGGCATGAATTCACGGACCTGAGATCCCAAGCCACCACGCTAATCGCTAACGCAACAACCATGGCTTGGTCGACTGACAGATGGGTCTTGTAAAAGTGGCGTCTCTTCGAGCAGTCATCCCAATAACCTCAAGAGCACTGTGTGTCATTGGAATTTGGCAGAAGCTCGATTGGTCTGCCTAAAATCCCGCTCTCTCCAGTCAAAATTGGTCCAAGATCCACACATTCAGCTCTGCGAACAACTGAACTCCTCAGAACTGCTTCGACAACGGACTAATTTCTTTCTTCAGAGTTTATTTCATCACCACATAAATATTTGGTCCGTTATCCTGTGATCCAGGAACAACGACTGCCTATGGTGATCTTTTGCAGGAAAGAAAAACTGCATTCTCCTGCTGGAAGGAAAACATTACTGATGACACCTGCAGTCCTCTCCACAGAGCTCAGAACATTGTGTATTAATCTCTATTGAAGAACCTGGGCCCTCATTTTAAACTCACTCTGTGATCAATTAGCTAGACCTCTCACATGCTGAAAATCGGGGGAGCTGGTCAAATCTGTTTCTGTCACAACATTCCCCTTAATAATTTTCCCCTAACAGGATGAATATGCTGACGCTACTCTTCGAGAAAAACGGAAAGTTCTTTCTCTCAAGAAATGCCAGTCAAGGTCTCCAATCCATCCCTTCCTGGACTCATCGCATTATCTCCTTTAACTTATTTTCAACCCATTAACAGCATTTCTCCATCCAATAGAGCGAGAGTTCTTTCAGCTTAACATCTCTTCTCGCACTGGTCTCCAACGCATAAGTGCTCTAATCCAGTAATTATGATTAGCTATCTAACAGTAATACATCATCCTCTCAAATACCTCTTCTCTCCTTATTTCTTTTTTCCAGGTGCTCTTGATGAGGCCTTCACTTCCTTCTCCTCCATGAACAATTCAACATCACTCCTGATACAAAAGACAAGGTTACAAAGTAATATCTCCTCAACTACAGACGCTATCAAGCTTTTTTTCACCCTTGATAGTGTCCTTTCCCATGATTTTTTTCCCTTCAGGCTGTGGTTCCATGTAGGCATGTCTTCGGACCTCTTATTTTGACTATTAGTCTGATTCTCTGAAAACCGAATCTTTAACATTTTTAACGAATGATACACCCAGTGAGAACAACAACAATTGTGAAAGGTTGGGCTGCTGCTGCCTCATCTTTTCTCAGACTCACGAAAGAGACATTATGTTGGTCACGCTACTTTGAACAGGCCATACCTTCAACGTCAGTCAAGTGATACAGACAAAAGTGGAAATACGCATACTCTCACACTCTCCTCTCTTCACAGGACTGTCAATCAAATGTTATAAATCAACCTTCTATCGGAGCCAGCCACTAGAAGAGGCGATGTCAGTCTCGAGATCATTTGGCACTCACCATGTGCCATACCTTCATGGAAGGATCCATATCACCAAAACTGCATTAAAGGCAAATCATCACCATGGAGTTATCCTGCTTTAAGCAGTGCTGGCTTGGAACCTTGGTCCTGAGTTAACATCAGGTTTGAATAACCCAGGGGGTGTTGACTCAGCCTCTCATCCTCTCCCGCATGGAATAACTTGGAGGTAATAACCTATTTGGGGTTAGAACTTGATGTCGGAGTGGCAACACGTCCAGACTGATACTCCTTCTCAATTGAAACCCCTTGCCTTTGAGACCCAAGACAATGGGGAAGCTGGTTCATTATTTTTGAGACGGCGATTGTCACTGAGATTTACTGACTGGGATCCACCATTCAGAACCAGACAGCATAAATGCCAGCGGTATGGAGCTGCGAACCATCCGACATCACCAGTCAAAGATTAAGGTTCAAAAGTCAACCATCGGCCGGAAAAAGTTGATGTTCACCATTTCTAGGTACTCATCAAGGCCCAATTTTGCTGAAAACTATCAGGAGGGGGCACAAGCGAAACAGTTGTCCTTGTGAAATGCTCCGGACCAGTGAAAAACCAGCTATTCAATGGAAACGCTGAGGGCTCTATCAAAAGGGTGGTGCATTGTTGCATGACAAGCCCAGCCACCACATTGACTGCCCATTAAGCTGTCGAAACCTCTTGGCAATTGAACTTTGAAGTGTTGGAGCATTCCTCCGTACAAGTCCGGCCTAGCCCCTTCAGACTCTTCACCTGTATTGGTCTACTCAAATATGCTTTTTAGGACCACCACTTTGCCAGTACCAACAAGTGAAAGACCGCGGTACATGTGGCTCATCATTTAGTACCAAACAAACATTTTCTGAGGACAATACAGAAGCTTGTGAACTGATTGTGAGTGTGTGGTAGAGGTTTAAATAAAAAAATACATTGCGGATCCTTTTTGACTCACCCTCAAAAATAATTATAAGATATATATATATATATAATACTATATATATATATATATAACTTAAATATAATATATATGGCTGTGGCTGTACATCTAAATGTAAACCTCTTTCTAACCATTGACTGACACTCTCTCACTGCACTGATATTGTAAAGATCGGCATTCCGGGTGATGTTAGAAAGCTGAGAATTTGAGCCGATGGACATGGAAGCCCATTACACCGGAAAAAAATTCACAAATCATCACACAACATCCCTAAATGAAAATATAAATAAATACATAAATAAATTATTTTTTTAAATGCAGGTGAGCGGCCCAACAATGGGCAAGATGGTAATTTGTTGTGCCGACCAAACATCGAAGCCCAAGTAACACCAGGAAAAAATACCAGAACTGTTGGAAAGCATCCGTAAGTTACAAATATAAATAAATGAAAAGAAAAAAGAGTGATGGACATAAAAAATGAAAAATCAAATGCATGTGAGTACCCGAGGACAAATGCGGAAGCACCAGTTAGTTTGCATTACACAATGTGTAAGCACACCCCGCAGTAATATGTAAGCTCTTTCTAAAGGCGCTGTCACACCTTGCGATATAGCAGCAATGGCAACGTATAAAAATGTATGTAAACGTGGCGTCGCTGAAAATTTTGATGTTTTTTTCTAAAGTTTTGGTCATATTTCATAACTGTTGTCGTATGCATAACATATTATACGGGCACGGAAACCCGTTTCGTTGTCTGTATAGGGATAACTTATAACCAACGAATGCTTAGCCGTTGTCGGCGTTCACAAACCTATGCCAACGATAGTTTAACTTTAACGCATAGCGCGCCTGCACGTATCGCCGGACGGATCACGTGGCGTAGCCTGTTAAAAACCTGCCGGCACCCTGATTAAAATCATAACCGGACCCTGAGAATTGGAAGTGTCAAGCCACGCAGTCACACCTTGACGATTTACGCCAGCGTATTGACGCCGACCCTATGAAAAGTGCTCTAAAACCGCTGTTGCACACGTCGAATACGGCGTATGGGTAAGTTGTGTATTACTGTTAAGAGCACGCCTGAAAAACGATTGAAGTACGCGTCATATTTCGTGGTTACGTTTAGTTACTCGTGAAATTCAAGCATGCTGAAAATTTGTACGACCGTACTCCGATATGGCTACCACGTTCCGCTACGCTGGGGAATAAGTTGTAGGCACGATATGCGACGTTGACCACACTTGTTCGACACAAAGTTCCTTGTGAAGTTACTATAAGTCGAAAACACGTCGATATTGTTTAAGATACCCAAAACTTATTTTTCTCCGTCAACGGCACTTTATTTTTTTCCTGGCTCCGTGAAGGCACGTGACGAAATATCTGAAGTTGTTTTTTTTATTGATTAATTATTTTTTTTTTAGTCTATCACGATTTAAAAATATATGTCGGGACCATTTGCTTTTAAGTTCGACGTCGACGGACAATATCCTCAAACAGAAATATTCACAGAGGAGAAACTTTAGAATAAAGACGAGCCGCAAACGAAGAGGCAATCTGACGTGATGTAACGGCACGATGACGAAATATGGAAGCTTATTGTTTTTTTTTGTTTTTTTTAACGCTGCCATACGCCATTATCGGTAGCTTAAATTAGAAAACACGTTCAGTAAGTATCTGTGGTCGTCCCGGAGAAGAACGTCATCATAATGACGTTCTACATACGTTCAATATGCGTGTGGAGGTACTGTTACCATAGGCGTTCCAAAGCACGTTACTCATTGGTCTAGAAATAAGATACTTGGGTACCTAAGCCTATACCCTCTGGAACGTGTTCGACTCATATGAGTAACTTAACAAAGTAATCGGCCTCACGTGCTGTCAACGATTCGCCATAACGTAGCTTACAACACTGTTACTACATAGTTAGTTAAATAGTCTTTGCAGTCCTCCTCGCTTATAAGCGTACTGTTACCCGCGCGTCTGGTAATAGTCTTAATAGCCCTGATCACCCATGCCTGGCTAGCATAACCTTACCCACAGTCTCAGTCTCACGACGGTGGACCCTACTGACGTCTGAGTATTCACGATCGCGGTCTCAAATCGAGCAGATGCCTCTCGACTCGTTGTGTGGTCAACCGAAATCGTCATAACTATGCGCCTGCAGACGATACTTCGTATGTGCCGACAAGACTCGGACTCGCGAGTAGACCTTATAATCAGCTCGATTGTATACGATGAGCTCTACCACTACCAATCGTCGTATACTCATATGGGTTATAAATACGTTTTGAGGCTACGCTGAGATGCCAATTCGACCCCTCGATCCGTTTGATTTTGAATCCTTATGAGTAACTTTACAGTAAACGTGTGTCGACGTTGTGTCAACGATCGACATAACTGCGCCTACAAGCTTATGGCCAGCCCACGTAACGGAACGTGGTGGCACTACGCTGGTCTATTACTCAGACCACGTCGCTAAAACATCTTCAGCATGCTAAAATTTGAGACAACCGCAAAGTACAACGATGAAAGCCTCGACACTGATTACTACGACGTAAGCAGTCTGTTTTCAGCGTGCTCTATACACAGATCTCTCGCCTCATAACAACTTTACACCAGACTGACACACTATCCTACTCGTCCAGCTCTGTCTGCCGAGCGATATATATAGACAAAATTTTCACTACAGTCGGCATTCCGCTGGCTAAATCGCGTCAAGACCTCACCGGCACATTTCCTGTGACCAGCTCGCAACTTAAATAACTCACTCACCTCACCTCCTATGCACAACAATACCTCCTCGCGATGATTGTAAGCGATACAAGCACGCTTCCTAATTAGTACATATAGAAAGCTGAAATATTAATTGTGCGTGACCGAAATGACATCAAAGCTTTGAAGCTACAAGAAAAAAATTCACCAAATCATCACAGCAACTTCCTCAACCTAAATGAAAATATAAATTAAAACGAATTGGGTTTGATTTTCCCTATTCAGCAGGTGAGTGATTCTAAGTACTCTGAGACAATGGAGCAAGCCATGCTAATTTTCGTGTGCGACAGATATCGAAAGCTGCTACACCAGGGAAAATCCCACAGAACCATTGGAAACATTGTTTAAATTAAAATAAAACAAATGAACAAAAAAAAGAAGATAATTAAATTGATAACATAGAAAATTCCAAATTGCAGTGAGCAACCTGAACAATGGGTGGAAGCACACCCCAGTGGTACATATGAGCACATCAGACAAGCCGTTGGTGTTGCTTAGTGTTCCGGCTTGCTTGGACCTTAGAGTCGTGACATTCAAGCTCACTGAGTCGACTGTTGAATCAACACCTAGTGGAGTTTGACTGCGCCTGTACATCCTTCGAGTTGGTTGATAAACAAGATACCAGTGTACTGGAGGGTAATAACCATTTGACGGATAACCTGCATCACAGTGAGCGACCTGTCACAGGACCTATGTACTTCTTGCCTAATTAACTGCCTCATAGCGCCTATGTGCTTTTACGCAACGAAAGAACCCATACATACCATTGGAACCATTCACTCTGCTGCAGAGCGTATGGGCTGGCCCGAAGCAGGTCTCGCTTGGTCTATTGGCAACAATCCTGGGATGGGTGCGCCCACTCCCAATAAGAATGACTACCAGGCACACTGCTGGCAACTCATTTTGCCAGGCCTCCGAAAAAAGTGAATGACAGGCCAGAGTTCAACCCGCACCCTGGTATTCATTCAACAGCGGGTTGAGTGGATTTAACAAGCTGAGTGGAAAGAGAAGATTTGAAGGGAATTTTTAATGCGAGTGGCCGACCATTTTTGGACAACACTGGTGCCGCGGTCACTATGTATGGATCAGGCCTGGCCACCTCCGCAAGTTTAACCATGCAGATCATGCATAATGTTGTCACCTCAAATTTACGTGAGCATTTGATTTCATTTAGCGGGGCGTCGCTTTTCGCGTCTGGAGAAGACAGATTGTTTGAAGGAACATCTTACGCCAATTTTCCCAACAGAGATATGACTAAGTCGACCATTTTGACACACTTTCTGTCATCGGTGCATCAGCATATTGACAGCAAATTAAGCACATCCCTACCCAGCCTTAGTTGCTTAACCCAAATTTGGTGCATTTCCTGAACTGGTAGATCAGGAGAAATTTTGGAAGGAATATTGCAAATACCATGGCCGCCATTTTTGTACAACACTTCTGGTCACAATATCGGCATTGGCCTCCGCAATTTAACATACAGCAGGAACATGCTCTAATATTGTTTTCCCAAATTTGGTAGCATCTGACTGGTAGGTCATCGAGAAGAAGATCTTGCAAAGAATTTATCTAAGTCGGCTATTCTTTGACCAATGGGAAGTAATCTGACCGAGCTTATGCAATTCCTTTACCATCAGCGCAGAGCCACATAACTACCAAATACTTTGCAATTACTACCAAAATTTCAGCCGGTCAGCCCAGCCGGTTTCGGCCAGAGAAGTTGAAAAGGTGATGAGATGGCCGGAGAAACATGATGACAGATTGTGCGCTCAAACAAACAATACCTTATCTGAACTTAAATTCACAGATAAGCAAAACAGACCCACTCACATCTCTCATCAATCGTTTCACAAGCACGTGACGCCGGCTTGCAATGACTAATCTATCGGCTGATGGCTCAAGCTTCCCCCAAAAGGGTTCGGTCCAGAACTAAGCATCCGACTTCCAAATTGTGATTTAAAGTAACTCGGCAGTAATGGCCCCAATTGGACCTGCGCAACTCGATGCCCAAAATTGCCGCTGCCCCGCATTGATCGGCTGAAATGCTCTGGCTGGTTCCAGCCCCGGGGCTGCCTTTTGAGCAACGATTCCATAGTACTCCTTATAGGTAAGGACGATTGGGGACAAAATACTCTGATAGACATGAGCGTGTGCGTGTCTCACTGCAGCTGTCTCCTTCTCCCGTACTTCGTGCTCTATCTCTCACATAGCTCCCCGCTCTCATGGGTGGGCGCATTCCTGTGCGCTCTACTCTCGTGTTGCATGGAAGCGCGCCACAACTACTCCCTGAGCAGTCGAGTCCTTAATCTATCCGCTAACAAGATCTCACAATATCTCTATGCTCCTCTTATGCGTCCTCTCAGGATATTACAGAGTCGACAACACATAGTGGGATGGGCTCGCCCAGTCCGACACAGCGGATACCGATACTGCACTCATTGTGACCTCGGAAGGCATACAGGCCAAGTTAACCTACCTTGTAATTAATTCAACAGTTATCTGAGCCGGGATGTGCGACACTCATTGACCACAATGGATACCAAAGCCCGGCCACCCTTTAACCGATTAAGCCAAAACAGCCAAAGACATCAAAAACCTTTTTTTATATATTTTTTCCTTTGGTAATGAGCTCCTCGACGCGAATCAAGTGGCTTTGGCTTGTGTCATCGTGGTCGTGGCCTGGCCTCACTAAACGCAGTTCGTTCGCTGTCACCACAACCAGAAGTAGGGCCTGTGCTTACTTGCCTACGACTCCCAGGATGTCCCATTTGCTTGCTTTGCCATAAAAGGCCCTGGCTGCGGCGGCTGTCATGGTGGTGACTCGCAGAACCTGGTGGAGTCATGACTCGCCGAAGGTTTCCCCCACTCCTATTTATACCCACTACCGATCCACACTCCTTATTCTGGCTGGTTCAGTTCCACACTTATCGAAGGGGTGCGTTGCGATGTTTTTTTAGTTAGGGTAATAAATCTTTATATCCCATCCTCCATTGCGACCCACGGTACCCGAGCGCTTACAGCCTTCGGTTCGCTGGCAGCAACGTACCACGGTCCGCCTGTTGTCTCTGGAGGCTCGTTTTTCCGAGACAGAATCTTTGCTGTCGCAGTTCCTATTTAGCTTCTCCAAATGCTCCAACTCTTTCTTGACGAGTCCACACACATGGAGTGGGCGGGCCTCGCCGGTGCCTGGCCGAGGCCCCGCCCAGAAGGGGCAGACACATGGAGGCCCGGTCCAATCGGGGCGGACGGTGGCGTCGGCTTCATGAAGGCTCCTCCCCGCTGAGGGAGGTCAATAAACCACGACACCATCCTCAGTCTTGAGTTATTTGGGGGTCATGCGTTCAGTTCTTTGGGGGTCGTTCATTCAGTTCTTTGGGGGTCGCTCGTTATGCGCTTGGAGGT
>CM068964.1:36826199-36859334 GCA_035128595.1 Eptatretus atami
CGGACGGACACCTCATCCTCACGTCTCGCAACCCCCCCCCCCCAATGACAGGCTTTGACAGGCTCCTCTGTTTTTTGGGGAGGGGGCGGAGAAGGGAAAGAGGACAAATTTACCCATGCAAAGAGTGCTTTAACCTCAGCGTCGCCCAGGAAAAATAGGAAATTGTAATACCCTCTGCCACCACCACCAGGTGGCGCGACATGTACACCATTTACCTGCAGAATTTAGGGCCCCTCCCTGCCCCCAAACCCCCGTGTAAGGCCACAGCCACAAAGCCGAATTACCCCCCACACAAAGTTGTATTTGTTCTCCGAGCACGGACTTGTAATTTAAAACATGTAGCCGTGCATAAGGAACAAAAGAAAGAGAGAGAAAGAAAAAGAAAAAAGAAAAAAAGAAAAGAATGGCATATATATATATATATATATGTATGTATATAATATTATATATATATATATATATATATATATATATACATATACATTATATTGTTACGGTGCTAGGACCGTACGCATACAACATACAGGTGTCCAAGTCAGTTATGCCGTTAAGTATATGTGTAGACAGAATCCCTCCTTGTGTGTAGTGGGAAATCGAAGGGGTGCGTTGCGATGTTTTTTTAGTTAGGGTAATAAATCTTTATATCCCATCCTCCATTGCGACCCACCGTACCCGAGCGCTTACAGCCTTCGGTTCGCTGGGCAGCAACGTACCACGGTCCGCCTGATTGTCTCTGGAGGCTCGTTTTTCCGAGACAGAATCTTTGCTGTCGCAGTTCCTATTTAGCTTCTCCAATGCTCCAACTTCTTCTTTACGAGTCCACACACATGGAGTGGGCGGCCTCGCCGGTGCCTGGCCGAGCCCCGCCCAGAAGGGCAGACACCATGGAGGCCCGGTCCAATCGGGCGGACGTGGCGTCGGCTTCATGAAGCTCCCTCCCCGCTGAGGAGGGTCAATAAACCACGACACCATCCTCAGTCTTGAGTTATTTGGGGTCATGCGTTCAGTTCTTTGGGGGTCGTTCATTCAGTTCTTGGGGTCGCTCGTTATGCGCTTGGAGGTCAGAGAATTTCGTAGTGAGTGCTTGAGTCGGAGTTTGTGGAAACGAAGGGTTCCCGCTGCCTTGGCTCTGCTCACGTCTCGCCCGACTACTGGTCCCGGCCCACTCGAGCTCCTCCATGGACCGAACTCCACACGGGCGCTGTGGACCTGACTGCACGACTGGTTGCAGGTGCCGCACCACGGAGCATTCTTTTCCCCGAGACTCAGGTACTCGAAAGAACTGCGACCTCAGCTCACCTCCCCCCCTGGGCTACAAAAGTCCTTTGCTTTCAACTGGGTTTTATTTTTTCCGAGTTGTGTGTCTGAGTGTGTGTGGCACCGTCATTAAGTAGAACTGTATAAGTTATTTGAACCTTGAAAATCTTGTCTGTATTATTCTTGCCGCAAGTCTGCTCTGTGTCTGCTTTATAAGTTGCTGTAAAATGTCGCACTACATTCTTTCTCTCGTTCTTCCCCTGCATAACACCCCAATAAACCTGTTACCTGTACCACATAACTTTCCTCGCTTTATTGTAAATAAATTATTATTAGAAATGTTCCCAGTTCGTTTTCCTTTTTCTTCATTGGTCCAGCATGGTTCGGATCTGAGTTTAGCTGGGTTTTGTTCCCATTCATCTGCTCATCCGAAGCCCGCACGGCTTTGGCAGTTCCGCTCGACTGCACCCGAACCGAGTTAGTAGTCGGTGGTTGGAACTCTACCGCAGTCGTAGAGTGACCCGGTTCAAGCAAGACTGCCGAGGGCGTGGTTCCCCGGTAGACGACACCGCGTGGTTAATTAGGTAAATTGGTTCTAGACAAAAAGACCCTATGCTACACGGAGGAGGTATTGGCGTCCACGTCGGTTAAGCGGACCCGCCACCTCATGGAGTTATCCGAGAGAGACGGCTACAAATTCCGGAGAGTCCGGTGGGAATCGACGTAACTATCCCCATCTAGCGGTCGTTCTCACCACCGGACCTCTGGCCCGCAACAATGTACTTGTGTGTTATATATATATATATATATATATATATATATATATATATATATATATATATATATATATAGTGTTGCGAATTCGCGGCCCGTCGGCGTGCGATCGCACGCGACTCGAACCGCGACCGCCTCGCCCACCGGACGACAATTCAGTCGTGACCCTCCCGGCTACGCCGGGATCCAGTCACGGGTGGGCCTTTCGGACCTCACCACAATCGTGCCAATCGCCACCCGCGTAGGATAGGTTGTTCGCCAAATTCGACCTACTAAGTACCCACGCGGATGGTAAACCGGGCGATCGTACCTCGCCGCAGGTCGACCTCCGGACACGAGCCGCTTGGGCGGGCCGTTCCGTACTATCGGGATAACCGAGCGGTGTTATCGTCGACCTCGACGGTTCAGATTATTTACCGGGCGTTTTGCACCCACTACGAACCCTTTACGTGAAGCAGGATGGAGGTTCAATTAAGAAAAGACGAAGCGAAACGGGAAAAACAGTTCACACAATGCACATTTATTCCGCGGCACGCGGAGCACACCTATAGCACACGTATTTACAGTCACAATTAACGATTGCACATATATCACATCGAACGAAAGAAATGCACATATAAAAGGAGTTAAAAACGACTACACGACACACGGACCACTTATACAGTTACTACCTTACAAGACACGGCGCCACAACACGCATTCACACCGAAGCAAAGAAAAGACCCCCTCAAAGGCAAGGGAGTCAGACTGGCCCGTGGCCTAATGCGCGTGGGACCTGGATGAGCGGCCAGGCCCACGAGACCGAAGGGTCCTACCCGCGGCCCTCGTGGCGAGCCGCCAGAATGTCGCTGCACGGCGGGTCCGTGGCCACCTGCTGGTGTGGGTGGGAACGGGGCCCCTTGTCGCACTCTCTCAGCGCGGGGAAAAGGGGGCGGGGAAT
This sequence comes from Eptatretus atami, assembly GCA_035128595.1. NCBI lineage: Eukaryota > Metazoa > Chordata > Myxini > Myxiniformes > Myxinidae > Eptatretus > Eptatretus atami. The sequence continues at coordinate 36,829,171 of CM068964.1, forward strand.
TGTTGATGCTCTGGGGGAGGAGTATGGCTGGCTCGCTCGAATCCCGCGACGCGAGCCTCCAGGTCCACCCCAGCCGTTCGCCTCCGCAGCCGTTCTGCCCACCGATCTCGCCGAGCTCCGTCTCCAACGACCCAGCCAACTGACTTCCTCACCGATCTGCTGCTTCCCCACCGACACTCCTCACTATACTGCTCGATACTGACTGCTCAACTCACTGCGCTCGCCTTTTTATCGGCTTCGGGAACCCACCATATGCAAATTATCGGATCCAAACGACCTCAGGGGCGGAGCCACGCTCGCCGACTTGACGGAGAAAAAGGGGGCGTGTATCATTCCTGATCCTCAAATTTGCATATTGCCGATTTTCGTCAGGCGCGTCTGGAGGCGGGCCAAGCCGCCCCGCACTTCCTGATTGGTGGATCAGATGTGGGCGTGCATCATTCCTGATCCGAATTCTCCTCAGAAAACCCCGCCATCTGCACTCGCGTCTCGCGTGCTCGCTGAAGACAGCTCGACGCTCCGGCGTCCACAGGTGGCGCGGGAATGGCCGTAGGAGAAGGTGGTGGAGGGTTTTCGGCGGTGTCCGATGGCCATGGCGCTGTTTGGAATGGCGGTGATGTGAGGTTTGCGGTAGCGAGTGTGTGAAGGTAGGTTTTTGCTGCTGGCGTTTGTTGTTGTTGTTGGCGTGGGCTGGCTCAAAAACAAAGGTAGAACAGAAAAACGCCTAACTCAAAGGATCGCAGCCCGAAATGAATCACATTAATTCCCTCTATACAATGGTTTGGGCTAACTACACATGTACTTAAGAAATATATCTCACCTACGGGACCTTTATGGTGTTTGCGAATTTCCAGAACCGTTCACTACCCCCTCCCCTTTTTACAGACTCGTCCCGAGTCGTCAAATTATCGTGTGCCATCATGTGTAGTTCTCCCCTAGTACGTTTACCTACGGATCCCTGAGTGCGACATTCATGGTATTCGTGTCCCCAAAATAAATAACCTGAGGCTGAGTAACTAACTAAACAAACTCACTCATACAGACGACTTAAATAAAATTGCCGGCGCTAGACAGACATGCCGGGGCGCACTCATATTTACAATACAACTTAACACCCTAACCTTATAATTTACACTAAACCATGGCCCAGGATCAATGAACTCTGCAGGAAAAAGGTGAGAGTCAAAGAAGAACCGGTGCACGGGCCGCCACTGCAGGCCCGTGTTGCAGCTGCCACAGGACAGTTCCTGCAGCTTGCAAACTGTTGCTACGACGATCCTGGTGCACATGCAATGAACAAGGGGGGGCAAAAGCAAAACTGGACAGGGGCAAATGACGGAGGGCAGTAGGCATGGCATTGCAAAGGTGAAGGCAACATAGCCTGCAGAAAGGCCGTTGCAGGCAAACACAGCCGGCAGACGAACTGGCCGCACAGGCCTTGCGAGTAAAAAAACAGCCGTCGGACGATCCGGCCGCACAGGCCTTGCAGCAAAACACAGCAGACGATCCGAGGCCGGCACAGGCCTTGCAGAAAACAACCAGCCGATGAAGTTGGCCCGCACAGGCGCCGCAGCACCAGCCCAGACGATGAAGTTGGCCAGCCTTTGCCTTGCAGTGGAGGTTGGTGGAGGGAGTGCGGTGGTTTGGCCACACAGAAGGTGGACTCGGACCTACCCTTACCGCTACCTGTCTCCCTCCCACCTATCGCCTTTGCCTGTCACTGTTTACCTACCCACTCCCTTAATTTGTAAAAACCAATTTAGCCCCCAACTTATTTTTTTGTCGTTTTTATTTTCATCCCTTCCCCACTATCAATCGTCCCCTAACCCCTTTATCGTCCTTGTTCGGCTAACCTTATCCTGTCACCTAGCCTCCTCCCAACCCCTACGTTCCCTTCCGGAGGGGAATAAGGAGAGCTAGCGTCCGTGCTGAGGCCCAATGAAGCCTCAGGATGGCCTCCCCCAGATCTCAGCGATCTCTAACCCAAAGTGGTCCAGCGGCCCACAACGAGAGCGAAGGATGGATGGTGCGGAGGGTACACTCCTAATCTACCCTAACCATTTAACTGTTAAACTACCCCGGGGCTTTCAAACAAGCGCCTCTCGCTTATCTTATTGGTTCTAAAAACCCAGATTCCGTCGCCTGTGTTGGTGTCCACTCAATTTCGGCCTCGCCTCTAATTTTCCCTCGTCCTTGCTACGTTTCGTGGCTGGGACGCGTTGGCTCCCTTGGCAGCACGACCCTCTGCGATTCCCCTACGATGGCACCCCCGGGCACTACACTGCCTCCGAGCCTACCAGCTCCCTAAACACCGGGAGTGCCCCATGGCAACTCCCCTGACACGCACACGTGGCAGGCTGGCGCCCCGGGCCCCTTTTCGAGGGTCACCCGTGCCCACCACACTGCCCACGGCGGCCAACGGCGCTCCGGGCCCCCGACCAACGGGCGCACCCGTGCCCACTACGCTAACCCGGCCCCCCCCATGGGCCTTGCTACACGGCCGACTAGCCCGGTGCCGGGTACCCACTCAGCGATACTCACCTTTCGCAGCCACGCTCCCAGCCCGTCAACAGGGCTCCGCACCCCTCCAATGGGTTCGAGCCTACACTCCCACCACAGCAAAACGACCTCCATTTTGTCAATTTAACTAACCCACTAACTCACTCTACACTGACCCGGGGTCCCTTGGCGGGATCACTCCTCCCCCAATCACTCATCGCCACCATGCATTCCACATTCGCTCACTCACACAGACCCGCTGGCCTCACCCACTCAACAACGTACTCACCTCACAACTTAACAACTCTTTCAACACAACACACGTGAATCCTGCCATCCTTCTAACTACCTCCCCTAACTAACTCGTGCTCCCACGTCGTCCCTTACACTACCAGCACGTTCCTTTTAACACTACGTAGCTAATAACTACGTCCCTTCTACACATCCACAGTCTGTCACTGTCTCCAAAATCTCTTTTCCCATCCTAAAGCTCACTACCAATCCCTCTACCTAATCCATTCCACGGACTCCATGAGGACTTACCCCTGCCCATGAAGTCGGTCTAAACTAACACTAACCCAGCCCCCTAACTATGTATCCTGTGCCCAGGTAAGGGGGTCTTTCAACCCTTGCCCAGGGAATCCTGTTCACGAAAGCGAGCTTGCTTTCGTTAATTTTGTATTGCCAAATAACGCGCAGCACCAGCGCGGCAACTCACAGCTCGCGCACTTTGCACCTTACCCATGACGTCATGCAGCTGCACGCGCAACCTCGTCCCTCTTGGCGGTACCATCCGGCAGGGATTCACCTCCTGCCGGATTCCAACCCCACGTGCAGCCATGACGTCACCCTGCGCACCCCCAAAAGCAACCCTCGCACTCCGAGGGCTCCCACCGAACACATGTGCTTTGCCCGTTTTGAGCTTAACACAAGCTCGCGTGGAGAACCCACGGTCAAATCCGTCTACCTGCCTAACCTTTGTCCGTCCGCGGGTCGGCAATCCACCGCTGGCGTTTCCGGACCGGGCTTCACTCCCGCAAGCGAGCACTGGGGTCTCGTGCGTTGCACAGCACGGACCGCGCGCTCGTGCTGGGTGAACCCGGCACGGTCCCCACAACAGCTACGGCCGCTACCCGGCTTCTGTCTCTCTGTCGCCGTCGTCTCCGTTCCACCACGCATACCTGCGTGTCACGACGCACAGACTCCACTCCATCACACTCACATTCACACCGGGGGAACGCGGCTGCATGCTCACGCATGCCGACCGACATCTCCCTCTCATACAGAGACCTCACAACACGGTCTCCCTCACACGGACCCTCTCACTCACACCCAACCTTCCACTTGCACAGGGGGTCTCACTCACCACCATGCGTGCTGGAAAGCACGCATCTCCGCACAACTCGCAAACACACACCCCTGCACAACCACACTGGGGTTCGTGTCCCCACAAGGGTTCCCGGGGCCTCTATACCCCCCAAGCTGCACGTGCACCCGTCCGCAGCACTCATTCCCTCGACCTCGCAAAGCACGACCGAACCCACCTGGTCGTATTCGCCTCAAGGGGGCATACTCCCTCCCCTCGTTCCTGGAGCGGCCATCAGCTGCTCACACCGGGTCCCCACCCAGTCCACGAGCTCACCCCCATTATCCTCCACTACCTCTGTGTGTGTGTGTTCTGTTCCTTCAACCCCGTCATTATCATGCAGTCTCTCCTCTATTTTCTCTATCTCCCTGGTCTCTATACATTTGTTAGTTTCTGTTTCTTTCTGGAGTTTTCCATCTCTCTGGACTTCAATTTCATTCTCTCCTTCAGTTCATTAATTTCAAACTCGTATAGTTTTTGTTTTCTCTCCCACTCTTCCTCATGCTCCTTCATTTTCCAATCTCATCGTTTCTCAATTGGCTCATTTCCTTCCTGTTTTCATTCGCTGTTCTCTTCATTACCCTTCCTTGCTTCCTCTCCTGTCCTTCCTTCTCCAGTTTCATGGTTTGCTTCATTTGGTTAATCTCCTTCTTGTGTTTCAGTTGCTGCTGTCTCATTACTCTCCTTGTTTCTTCTCCTGTTTTTCCTTCTGCAGTTTCATGGTTTTCTTCATGTGGTTAATTTCCCTTTTGTGTTTCATTCGCTGTTCTTTGTCTACCTCTTTCGCACTCCAGCCTTGCCTTTTCTTTCAATTGGTCAACCTCGGCTTCATGTTCCTTTTGTTTTCTATTCCCATTGTTCCTCACGCTTTCCCTCTCCAATCTCGTTATGCCTTCAATCTCCTGATTTCTCCTTCCTGCTCCTTCAACTTCTCCTCGTATTCCAGCCTATTTTTTTCCTTTTGTCGTTCAGTTTTCAAATTCATACTCTTTCAGTTTTTTATTCCACTGTCTTTCTTGTTCCTCATCTGTAATCTCGTTATTTCTTTCAACTGACTGACTTCGTTCTCCTGTCGTAATCCTTGTTCTTTCAGACTCTTTCTTGTTCCTCATTCTGCAATCTCGTGGTTTCCTTCCATTGATCGATTTCCTTCTTCTGTCTCATTCGTTCTTCCATCATTACTCTTTCTTGCATCTCATTCCCCAATCTGGCCTTTGCTTCCAGCTGTTCGATCTTTACAGCGTGGTTCCCTTAACGTCTCATTCTCCGTTCTCGTTCTTCCTCTCTCAACATCCTCAACTCGTTTCGTAATTCCGTCTCTCGTTCTGGTGTTTCTGTAACTCAGTTTTCTTCTCTAATTCTTTTCTCATCTCGCGACAATCCGACCTTGCTTTGGCTTCTAACTGTTCTTCCATCTTGCCCTTGTGTTTGTCTATCCGTCTTCCCAGTTCCTCTGTTCCCTTTTTACCTCCCGTCCCAGCTTATCAACTCTCTCGTCATGTCTTGCAGTCTTTTCTCACACTCCACTATTTTTATTCCTTCGTGCACGACTCCGTCACCCCAATTAATTTTTCCCTCTCGGTTACCGTCACTTTTTCCGTCACCTCCACACTTCTCGCCCAACACGTCTCCCGAATTATTTTTTTCTCACCCGCCTTCACCGCGGGCCTGACAACCGTTGCACCCCCTCCCAGCTCGTTCGCTCCCACACGTGGCGTCGCCATTACGCACTTCGCTGTTGTTGCCTTCATGCCCGCCTGCAGGCATTGGCCTATTTGCTGCGTTTCACCCCGCATTTCTTTTATTCTTCCTTCATTTCGTTTTTGTTTGTTTCCATCTGCTTGTTCACTCCTCTCTTTATTTCGTTTTTCATTTCGTTTTTCATTTCGCTCATTTGCTGCTTCATTCCGCTATTGCCTGCAAAATCATGTTACCTGGCCCACCGTTAAGTGGGTCCGCGGCAATCGCTTCACCCTCAGGCGCGGGTCCGCCGGCGACTGGGGAAGGACTTGACGGAGGCGGGGTGGGGGGTGTCATTACACCGCGCCTCTGCCGCCCGCGCGCCATTTCGGGCCCTGGTTCAGTTGGGGGAAATTGTTCCTGCTCATTAGCATTTCCTGCATGGGGTCTCATCCTGGACCATGGATTCTACATCACTCAATATACATCTCTACTACCCCCGGCTCCCGCTCGCCTTGAGGACGCCATCTTATTCCACGTAAGGGTTAATTTAATCGCTCGTAATTTAGAGGGAATCGGGGTCGCTCCCCTCACCCCTGGACCGATTCCCTATGAATTTAGCTGGAGACGGAGGGATTCGAATCACACTCCTGTACACCAGTGTTGCGAATTCGCGCCCGTCGGCGTGCGATCGGCCACGCGACTCGAACGCGACCGCCTCGCCCACCGACGGACAATTCAGTCGTGACCCTCCCGGCTAACGCCGGGATCCAGTCACGGGTGGGCCTTTCGACCTCACCACAATCGTTGCAATCGGCCACCCGCGAGGGATAGGGTTGTTCGCCAAATTCGAACCTACCTAAGTACCACGCGGATGGTAAACGGGCGATCGTACCTCGCCGCAGGTCGACTCCGGACACGAGCCGCTTGGGCGGGCCGTTCCGTACTATCGGGATAACCGAGCGGTGTTATCGTCGACCTCGACGGTTCAGATTATTTACCGGGCGTTTTGCACCCACTACGAACCCTTTACGTGAAGCAGGATGGAGTTCAATTAAGAAAAGACGAAGCGAAACGGGAAAAACAGTTTCACACAATGCACATTTATTCCGCGGCACGCGGGAGCACACCTATAGCACACGTATTTACAGTCACAATTAACGATTGCACATATATCCACATTGAACAAAAGAAATGCACATATAAAAGGAGTTAAAACCGACTACACGACACACGGACCACTTATACAGTTACTACCTTACAAGACACGGCGCCACAACACGCATTCACACCGAAGCAAAGAAAAGAACCCCCTCAAAGGCAAGGGAGTCAGACTGGGCCCGTGGCCTAATGCGCGTGGGACCTGGATGAGCGGCAGGCCCACAAGACCGAAGGGTCCTACCCGCCGCCCTCGTGGCGAGCCGCAGAATGTCGCTGCACGGCGTTCCGTGGGCACCTGCTGTGTGGGTGGGAACGGGGCGCCCTTGTCGCACTCTCTCAGCGCGGGGAAAAGGGGGGAATTGTTGATGCTCTGGGAGGAGTATGGCTGGCTCGCTCGAATCCCGCGACGCGAGCCTCCAGGTCCACTAGCCGTTCGCCTCCGCAGCCGTCTGCCCCACCGATCTCGCCGAGCTCCGTCTCCAACGACCCAGCCCAACTGACTTCCTCACCGATCTGCTGCTCCACCGACACTCCTCACGATACTGCTCGATACTGACTGCTCAACTCACTGCGCTCGCCTTTTTATCGGCTTCGGGAACCCACCATATGCAAATTATCGGATCCAAACGACCTCAGGGGGCGGAGCCACGCTCGCCGATTGGACGGAGAAAAAGGGGCGTGTATCATTCCTGATCCTCAAATTTGCATATGCCGATTTCGTCAGGCGCCGTCTGGAGGCGGGCCAAGCCGCCCCGCACTTCCTGATTGGGTGGATCAGATGTGGGCGTGCATCATCCTGATCCGAATTCTCCTCAGAAAACCCCGCCATCTGCACTCGCGTCTCGCGTGTCTCGCTGAAGACAGCTCGACGCTCGGCGTCCACAGGTGGCGCGGGAATGGCCGTAGGAGAAGGTGGTGGAGGTTTTCGGCGGTGTCCGATGGCCATGGCGCTGTTTGGAATGGCGGTGATGTGAGGTTTGCGTAGCGAGTGGTGAAGGTAGGTTTTGTGCTGGGCGTTGTTTTGTTGTTGGCGTGGGTGGCTCAAAAACAAAGGTAGAACAGAAAAACGCCTAACTCAAAGGATCGCAGCCCGAATGAATCACATTAATTCCCTCTATACAATGGGTTTGGGCTAACTAACATGTACTTTAAGGAAATATATCTCACCTACGGGACCTTTATGGTGTTTGCGAATTTCCAGAACCGTAACAATATATATATATATATGACTGTACTATCCATGTGATTATCAAACGCTACAAGGTTTCCACTTCTGGTTCCTCATCGGAGAAAGCATGTGGCGCTGCTCTGCAAGACTCTCCGAAAATGTCTCTCCAAAAGAAACATCTGGAACCCCTCCCCCCACACCCCACCCTACTTTCTCTGCAATCCTCTTGAAGAAGTCCTGTCACTCAAACTTTTGGGTCTCACTATCTGCCATGATCTTTCCTGGGAAAGCCACATTTCCAGACTGGCCTCCAAAGCCAGTTGCCGACGGGGCATCCTCCATCGTGCAGTCTTTCCTTTGGCACATCTGAGCTCCTGACAATATGCAAAGCTTTCGTCCACAGCCTGATGGAGTACTGCTCTCTCCTCTTGGCTGATGCTCATGCCTTCCACCTAGCTCGGCTTCATGCTGTGGAAACCAAGGCATTTAGGATTATTGGTATCTCCCGTGATGAAGCTGAGTTTTTGGGTCTTCCACTCTATCACCGTAGGCAGATCAGTGGTTTTTCAATCTTGTACCAACTCATCTCTGGCATTGCAACCCCTGCTCTGTCTGTGTTCTGTCCTCCTAATATTTCTGCAGGACACTCAAGGTCCGCCAGCAACCCCCTTCTGGTGAAACGACCAAAATCAAGAATCACTGCTCACTTTCCCTCTTTCATTCCTCTTTTTTTTCCCACCTCTAGAACCAACTTCCACATTCTCTTCAATCCCTTTCTTCCCTCCGGCTCTTCAAGATAGCTGTTCACCGCCATCCCTTATCTTCCCCCATCCCAAACCATGATCTTTTCTACCCCCATTAACCGCCCCCCCAAACCCACCTCTCCAAACTCCCTGCTTTCCTTCCTGAACGTCCCTGTACCCCTGAACGTCCCTGTACTCCTTCCTGAACATCCGCCTGTCCCGCGGAGGTCTGATCTTGTTTACCCCTGTATCCCGCCACATCCCTCTCTCTTCCATAGATCTCCTGATATCTCTGTTCCCGACTGTTGTTGTACTTCCATCTCTTGCCTCCTCTTTTCTCCTGCTCCCTTTAGTATACGTTCTGTGTGTTGGCTCTTCCAGCCTCAACAAAGTATGCAAAAAAAAGAAGAAATAATTTACCGACAAAGATAAGGATACCATCCAGAATTGTCTTGTGCTGTCGATTTATTGCTGCTTGTATCAGACCGTCAGTAATTGTATTTTTGGTGTTGTACCCATCAGTAGTTACATTTCTCCATCCTTTCTTTCACCATGACTAACATTCAACATCTCCATAGTCCACATATCTCTTTTTAACAAGTAAGGCAAAAAGAAAATCTGCTGTGCATCTTGCTCTCCAAGTCTCCACTTCTTCGTCCTCTGATCATCTCCATCCTACTCGTGATGCGTTCCATAAGGCCTCTCCTCTCCAACCTCTGCCCTGTCTTCCATAACACAATTCATTGTCGTGACCTCTTTTCCCTTCCTCTACATGCTCTCAGCTTACTGTTTCACATTTGACTCACACGACTACATGAGCAGTCCTCCCCAACACCACAGATTCAACAAACCCTCGTTCATACTTGGACAACATACTCGAAACCCCATTGCTGAACTAGGTTTATGGAAATGTCATCAGAGTAGCAATGAGAACCAGCTCACATCCAAAAACTCCCATCAGTCCCTGCTCCCCTCCATCAGTGTCCTCATGTGTGTGCTCCCCCTCTCTAATCCTCTGGGATACCCATATAACAGGTCTGTGCTCCAATTTCACCAATCTGTCCATTCAGACTGCAAAATGCTAACCCATATATTACATGTCTCCTCCTGGTTATTATCTCGTCTGCTCTGACAGGCCTCATTTCTGTGCTGGTGTTAGTGTCGCTGCGTTTTTAGTTTCTCCATGCCCCACAACCCATGCCCTTCACTGGTTCCCCAACCTCATGAAGTGTTTATTTGGCTCTGTGTGCCTCTTCCTAACAAGACATTGTTTCTTTGTGTGGTCTACCATCTACACAACTCCGATGACTCCATGTAGGAGGCCCTCTCTACAAACAGTGGCACTCTGCACTCGTCTCACCCATGTTCGCTATCCCTAATCTGTGGAGACTTTAAATGCCGCCATGTCAGCTGGCCTGATGTTGGTTCACACACATCAATACATGTCCGAGCAGCTTCGTCATTCTGTGAAATGACTGGACTTACTCGGTCTGTTTCTTTTCCAACACACATCTCCCCAAATGGCAACCAGACCTTGTCATATCAAACTTTTCCTTAAACCTGTCCTGCTCCTCATTTCCTCTCGGCTCTACTTCTTCTTCTTGTTTATGACAGCTTGGCTGTTGGGTAGCTATAATTTTATTGGGGCACGACTATGTCGCTGATGCTGTGCCCCTATACCAGTCAATTGGTACTCATTTTGCTTATCTCAGAAGGATGACAGGTTGAGTCAACCCCACCTGGTGTTAATTCAGTGGCTAACAGGGCATGAATTCAGGACCCTGAGATCCCAAGCCAGCCACCCTAACCGCTAAGCCAACACCAGGCTTGGCTCGACTGACAATGTGTCTGTAAAAGTGGGCGTCTCTTCAGCAGTCATCCAATAACCCTCAAGGCACTGGTGTGTATGGAAATTTGGCAAAGCTGATTGGTCTAGCCTAAAATCCGCTCTCTCCAGTCAAAACTGGTCCAAGATACCACATCAGCTCCGAACATTGACTACTCCTAGAACTGCTTCGACAACGGACTAATTTCTCTTCTTCACGAGTTTATTTCATCACACACATAAATATTTTGGTCCGTTATCTTGACCCAGGAACACTGATGCCTATGGTGAGTCTTTTGCAGGAAAGAAAAACTTGCATTCTCCTCCTGGAAGGCAAACATTACTGATGACACCTGCAGTCTCTCCACAGAGCTCAGAACCATTGTGTATCTATCCTATGAAGAACCTGGGCCCAACATTAAACTCACCTGTGATCCAAATTAGCTAGCCTCTCACCATGCTGAAAATCCAGGTGGGAGCTGGTCAAATCTGTTTCTGGTACACATTCCCCCTTATATAATTTCCCCCTAAAGGATGAAGTCATGCTGGACGCTACTCGAGAAAAAGGAAAGTTCTCTCAAAATGCCAGTCAAGGTCCCAAATCCATCCCTTCCTGCACTCATCCTTTCTACCTTTAAATTATTTTCCCAACAGCATTCTCCACTGCCATAGAGGAGAAGTTTCTTACTCAGCTTAACATCTCTTCTGCAACTGGTCCTCCACGCATAAGTGCTCTAATCCTCAGAAATTATGCTTCAGTCCTATCATACCCTCTCTCCTTATTTCTTTTTCACAGGTGCTTCTTGGATGAGCAACTTCCTCCTCCATGAAAAGTTGCAAACATCACTCCTATACAAAAGAAAGGTTACAAAAGTAATCTCCTCAACTACAGACCTATCAGCTTTTTTCACCCTTGATAGTGTCCTTTCCCATGATTTTTTTCCCTTCAGGCTGTGGTTCCATGAGGCATGGTCTTCGGACCTACATTATTCTTGATCTATATGTCTGATTCTCTTGAAAACGAACTTTAACATTTTAACGATGACTACACCCAGTGCAGAACAATACAACACACTTGTGAAAGGTTGGCTGCTGCTGCATCTCTTTTCTCAGACCTGGAAAAGACAAGTCATTGGTCAGCTACTTTGAACAGGTCAGCGTTCAACGCAGACAAGTGGAATACTCTCACACTCTCTCTTCACAAGGATCGTCAATCAAATTTTATACAATCAACTTCTTCGGACAGCCACTGGAAGAGGTGTAGTCTCGAGATCTTGGCATCACTATGTGCCATAACCTTTCATGGAAGGATCATATCACCAAACTGGCATTAAAGGCAAATCATCACCTGGATATCCTGCATTAACGTGGCTGGCTTGGGACCTTAGGGTCCTGAGTTAACATCAGGTTTGAATTAACACCAGGGGTGTTGACTCAGCCTCTCATCCTTCCGAGGTAATAACTGGGGTAATAACTATTTGGGGTAACTTGTGTCGGAGTGGCAACACGTCCAGGACTGTACTCCTTTCCAATGAAACCCCTTGCCTTGCGACCCAAGACAATGGGGAAGCATGGTTCATTATTTTTTGAGACGCATTGTCACTGGATTATGACTGTGGATCCACCATTATGAACCAGACAGCAAATGCCAGCGTATGGAGTGGAACCATCCGACATCACCAGTCAAAAATAAGTTCAAAAGTCAACCATCGGTCAGAAAAGTGATGTTCACACTTTTCTAGGACTCACAAGGCCCAATTTTGGAAAACTATTAGGAGGGGGGCACAACGGTAAACAGTGTCCGTTTTTGTGAAATGCTCACGGACCAGTTGAAAACAGCTATTCAATGGAAACGCTGAGGGCTACTATCAAAAGGTGTTGCATTGTTGCATGACAATGCCCAGCCACACATTGCTGCCCATACTGTCGAAATCCTCTGGCAATTGAACTTTGAAGTGTTGGAGCATCCTCCGTACAGTCCGGACCTGGCCCCTTCAGACTTTCACCTGTTTGGTCTACTCAAATATGCTTTAAGAGGCCACCACTTTGCCAGTGACCAACAAGTGAAAGACGCGGTGCATGTGGCTCATCATTTAGACAAAAACATTTTTCTGAGGACATACAGAAGCTTGTGAACTGATGTAGTATATAATTAAATAAACACATTGCGGATCCTTTTTGACTCACCCTCAAAAAATATATACAAGTATATATATATATATATAATATATATATATATATATATATATAAATATATATATATATATATAGTATGGCTGTGATGTACATAAATGTAAACCTCTTTCTAACCATTGACTGACTGACTCTCTCACTCACTGATATTAAAGATCGCATTCCGGGTGATGTAGAAAGCTGAAATTTGCAGCCGATGGACATGGAAGCCATTACACACGGAAAAATTCACAGAATCATCACACAACATCTCTAAATGAAAATATAAAATTAAGTAAAATAAAATAAATATTTTTTAAATGCAGGTGAGCGGCCCAAGACAATGGGGAAGCATGGTAATTTTGTGTGCCGACAAACATCGAAGCCAATACACCAGGAAAAAAATTACAGAACTGTTGGAAAGCATCCGTAAGTTAAAATATAAATAAATGAAAGAAAAAAAAGAATGGACATAAATAAATGAAAAATCAAATGCAGGTGAGTGACCCGAGACAATGGGGAAGCACAGTTAGTTTGCTTACACAATGTGTAAGCACACCCCGCTAGTAATATGTAAAGCTCTTTCTAAAGGCGCTGCACACCTTGACGATTTAGCCAGCAATGGCAACGTATAAAAAATGTATGAAACGTTGGCGTACGCTGAAATTTTTATGTTTTTTTTAAAGTTTTGTCATATCATAACTTGTTGGTCGTATGCATAAACATATTAGTAACGGGCACGAACGTTTCGTTGTCTTATAGATAACTTATACCAACGAATGCTTAGCCTGTTATCGGCGTTCACAACCTATGCCCAACGATAGTTTAACTTAGCATAGCGGCTGCACGTATCGCCGACGATACGTGGCGTAGCCTGTTAAAAACCTGCCGCACGCCGATTTAAATCATAACCGCCTGAGAATTGGAAGTGTCAACCACGCAGTCACCCTTGACGATTTAGCCAGCGTATGCCGACCTATGAAAAATGTGTCTAAAACGCTGGCACACGTCGAATACGGTATGGGTAAGTTGTGTATACGTTAAGAGCACCTGAAAAACGATGAAGTACGCTGTCATATTTCGTGGTACGTTAGTACGTCGTGAAATTTCAAGCATGCTGAAAATTTTACGACGTACTCGCCGTATGGCTCACACGTTCCGCTACGCTGGAATAGTTGTAGGCACGATATGCGATCGTTGACACACGTCGACACAAGTTCCTTGTAAGTTACTCATAAGTCGAAACACGTCGAGGATTGTTTAGCATACCCAAACTTATTTTCTCCCAAGGCACATTTTATTTTTTCTCCTTGGCTCCGTGAAGGCACGTGACGAAATATCTGAAGTTGTTTTTTTTTTTTTTTTAGTCTATCACGAATTTTAAAATATATTGGACATTTGCTTTTAATTTCGACGTCGACGTGGACAATATCCTCAAACAAAAAAATCACAGAGGAGGAACTAAGAATAAGACGAGCAAACTGAAGAGGCAATCGACGTGATGTAACGGCACGTGACGAAATATCGAAGTTATTGTTTTTTTTTTTTTTTTTTAACCTGCCAATACGCCATTATAGGTAGCTGTAAATTAAAAACACGTTCAGTAATTCTGTGTCGTCCGGAAGACGTCAATCAAATACGTCTACATACGTCAATATGCGTTGGAGGTACGTTACCAAGGTTCAAAGCACGTTACTCTATATAATAAATATTGGGTACGCTAAGCATTACCTCGACGTGTTTCGACTTATGAGAACTTACAAGTAACGTGCCTCGACGTTGTGTCAACGATCGCAGTAACGTTGCCTACAACACGTTACTCATAGGTTATAAATAAGTTTGAGTACGCAAGCATTACCGAGTGTTTCGACTTATGAGTAACATTACCAAGTACGTGCCTCGACGTGTGTCAACGATCGCGTAACGTGCCTCGACGTGTGTCAACGATCGCATAACTTGCCTCGACGTGTGTGCAACATCGTGTAACGTGCCTCAACACATTACTCATAGGTTATAAATAAGTTTTGAGTACGCTAATCATTACCTCGACGTTTTGACTTATGAGTAACTACAAGTAACGTGTGTCGACGTGTGTCAACGATCGCATAACGTGCCTACAACTTATGGCCAGCGTAACGGAACGTGTGAGGCATACGCTGGCATACGTCGTCGTAAAATTTCAGCATGCTAAAATTTGAGGACAACCGCAAAGTACAACGATGAAAGCCAGCGTACTACGACGTATGGCAGTGTTTTTCAGCGTGCTCTTACGTATACAAACTTACCCATAAGTATTCGACGTGTGCCAGCGTTTAGACAAATTTTTCATAAGTCGGCATACGCTGGCTAAATCGTCAAGGTGTGACAGCGCCTTAACTACTGACTCACTCACTCATCACTCACTGATATTAAAGATCAGCACCTTCCTGGTGACATTAGAAAGCTGAAATTTTGCGTGCCGATGACATCAAAGCTGGTACACAGAAAAAATTCACAGAATCATCACACAACTTCCCTAAATGAAAATATAAATAAACGATTGGTTTTTTTTAGCAGGTGAATGACCTGAGACAATGGGGAAGCATGGTAATTTTGTGTGCCGACAGATATCGAAGCTGCTACACCAGGAAAAATCACAGAACCATTGGAAAACATGTGTAAATTAAAATATAAACAAATGAAAAAAAAGAAGATAATAAATAAATGATAAATCAAATGCAGGTGAGCAACCTGAGACAATGGGGAAGCACGGTTAATATGCTTACACAATGTGTAAGCACACCCCAGTGGTACATATGTAGGCACATCAGAGCCTGGTGTTGGCTTAGTGGTTTCGGTGGCTGGCTTGGGACCTTAGAGTCCTGAGTTCAAGCTCCTGTCGACTGTTGAATCAACACCATGTGGAGTTTGACTCAGCCTGTCATCCTTCCGAGGTTGGTGAAACAAGTACCAGTGTACTGGGGTAATAACCATTTGAGATAACCTGCATCAGAGTGGCGACTTGTCCAGGACTGTACTTCTTGCCAATGAAACTGCCTCATCAGCCCTATGTGCTTTTACGGCACGAAAAGAATCCATACATCCATTGGGACCATACTCTGTGCAGAGCGTTGGTGCTACTTAAGCAGTCTCCTTGACTATTGGGCACAATCGTGGACGGGTCGCCAGTCCGACACAGGATACCAGCATGCTGGCACTCATTTTTCTGACCTCGGAAGGATGACAGGCAGAGTCAACCCCACCTGGTATTCATTCAACAGCTGAGTGGGATTTGAACAGCTGAGTGGGAAGAAGATTTTGGAAGGAATTTTAATTGCGTGGCCGCCATTTTGACACACTTCCGGTCACGTGATCAGCCTGGCTTCCGCAATTTAACATCAGATCATGTCATAATGTTGTCACTCAAATTTCGTAGCATTTTGATTGGTCGGTCTGGAGAAGAAGATTTTTGAAGAAATTTACGCAATTTTCCCCAAAATTGACCAAGTCGGCCATTTTGACACACTTTCTGTCATGTGATCGGCATGACTTCAGCAAATTAACACCCCTACCCTAGCCTTATGTTGTAACCCAAATTTGTTGGCATTCTGACTGGTAGATCAGGAGAAGATTTTGGAAGGAATTTGCGGGGCCGCCATTTTGACACACTTCTGGTCACATAATCGGCATGGCCTCCGCAATTTAACATCAGGACCATGTCATAATATTGTTTCCCAAATTTGGTAGCATTCTGACTGGTAGGTATGGAGAAGAAGATTTTGAAGGAATTTACTAAGTCGGCTATTTTGACCGAATTGAAGTCATCTGACGAGCTTTGCAATTCCTGTTACCAGTCAGGAGAGCAATTACTACCAAATTTCTTTGCAATTACTACCAAATTTCAGCCGGATCAGCCCAGCGGTTTGGCGAGAGAAGTTGAAAAAGGAGATGGATGGCCGGATGGATGGACAGATTGTGCGCAACAACAATACCTTATCTGGAACTTAAATTCCAGATAAGCTAAAAACAGACCCACTCACATCTCTCATCTCTTTCACAGGTGCGCCGGCGTGCAGTGTTCTTCGGCTGATGGGCGCAAGCTTCCCCCCTAAAAGGGTTGGTCAGAACTAAGCTTCGACTTCCCTTGTGGATTGTGCTCGGGCCCGTGGCCTTGGACCTCGCAACTCGATGCCCCAAATTGCGCTGCGCTGATCGCTGAAATGCTCTGGCTGGTTCAGCCCGGGCTGGCCTTTTGAGCCAGACCCCATAGTTTACTCCTGTATAGGAGGAGATTGGGACCATACTCTGTGCAGAGCGTTGGTGCTGCTTAAGCAGTCGATTGGGACCATACTCTGTGCAGAGCGTTGGTGCTACTTAAGCAGTCTCCTTGACTATTGGGCACAATCGTGGACGCGGTCGCCAGTCCGACACAGGATACCAGCATACTGGCACTCATTTTGCTGACCTCGGAAGGATGACAGGCCAAGTTAACCTACCTGGTATTAACTCATGACCCAAGGATCCAAAGCCCGCCACCCTAACCATTAAGCCAACACCAGACATACTCCTGTATGCTCCTCGCCAATCAAGTGGCTTTGGGCTTGTGTCTCGTGGTGGCCTGGCCTCACTAAAGGCCAGTCGTGTCGCTGGTCACCAATCCAGGTGGGCCTGGGCTTTGCTTGCCTACGGCTCCCATTGGGATGCCCATTTGGCTTGCTTGGCCCGGCCCTGGCTGGCGGCGGCTGTCAGGTGGTGGAGAACCTTGGTGGAGTCTGCCTCCGCTGAAGGTTTCCCCCACTCCTATTTGATTACACGACCGATCCACACTCCTTTCGGCGGTTCAGTTCCACACTTTCCGGGGATGCCAGACGATCTAAAAGATCGAATGATGACCTGCCGAGTCAGGGACTACATCCTAATGATGGGTGCAGATCCTGTGAAGTGCTGGCAGGACCCGGTGGAAGTCGGCCAGGGGAGTTGATCTCCAGGCACCGATCCTCTGGATCTTGGAGCACTTACGACCCGTGCTGTGGTTTAGACCAGGCCCGAACTCGGTGCCAGCGTGTCGAGGGAGAGGGGAGGAGTATGCTGGCCCATTCCTTTGTGGGAATGGGACGGGGGTCGGATCAGCGCTGCCTAGCAGCAGCACTGGGGTGGACCATTGCTTGACAGGTACTTATCTATAGTCCAAAGTCAGCTTTTCTCCCTTCATTTGGAATATAAGTAATGTTCATTACAAAATCAGTGTTTATCTCGACACAGAACACATATGCTCTATCTCTTTCGAAATGACACATTATTAACCCTCTCCCTTTTTCATCCCCTCACATACTCCTGTGAAGGTAGCCAGTTCAATGGGTCTAAACCCCAATAACTTAACTGATGATCCAACACCTGTCTCTATGTTTATCTTTCTTTCATCTGCTTACCGCATGCTGCTCTGATCTAACCCATGAAAAAAAAAACAACAGCATTGCAACAATAGCATTCATGAACAATAACCATTCCCATATTAAATTATATTACGTTTCCAAGTTTTTCCATTGCCTCATAAACTCCATTTAAGAATTATGGAAAACCTTCAAACACTACAACCACAGAGCACAACTTCCCAAGTTAGCTGTAAACTATAACACTAACAACCGAGCTGTAAGGGTTATGGTTAGCTAGAACTAGAACTAGAACCTATCACACCTACACACGCACACACACACACACACACACACAAGAGGTATTAAAGGTATTTATTGTTTGGTCTGTTTGATAGAGACAAACAGACCTTCAGCATATTACAGAAAATTTATGCCCAAGTGGTATCGCTGACAAGGTGCAGCATCTTGTATTCCCCCGCTATCTTGAAAGGAATGAATACTTCAAAACACATCACCTCCGTTCAAGATGCGAGGATAATGGGACAAAAATAGTGGATGTGAGCAGCAGTTTACCCTTAAACCAAATCCTTTACAAAAAGAAAAGGAATTGGTTTAAGGGTAAACACCTGCCATCTGATGGAGTTGGGGATAGGCGGAGAGAATAGAAGGTTGAAGACCGTGTCAATAGAAGCCTCAGAGATAGATTTGCAACCACAACCACATTTCAAACATGGGAGCTGCTCTAATATATTTGTGCGGACAGTGGAGCAATCTGCGTGGTTATAAGTCCTGTGACAAAGAGTCAGTGACGTAAGGATACAAACGGGCAAGAATGTTGTGATGTCAAAGTCTTTCAGTGGTCAACCTTGGATAGGTGAGCGAAGTGTAAGTTTACCCCATTCATCTGTTATCAGACACTGCTGGTAAATGGACAATGTAATTTGCGTGCGAGTCATGTCACCTGACTCAGTTCCCCCTTAATGGTCTTTGCTTTACCTTCATTGAATGATCTGTTCAGATATAACTTTTTTCATGTGTTACAAAAAGGCTTTGTTTGGAGAATTTTGCATGAACTTTAATTAACTTGTGAGACGTTGGAACAAGACCTCGACAGAAGTCTAACGGTCTCACTTATGAGAGTCTAAGTCGAGGTTTAGGTTTTACGAAAGTCATATCCATCTAGTAATCCAGTTCATCAAGCCGTGTCCGACTTCTGGTGACATTCATGATAAGATTTCTCCAAACATCCCTTTCCTATGCCTGGTGTTGGCTTAATGGTTGGGGTGGTGGGCTTAAGATCCAAGGATCCTGAGTTCAAATCCCACTTGGCTGTTGAATTAATACCAGGTGGGGTTGACTCTGCCTGTCATCCTTCCGAGGTCGGCAAAATGAGTGCCAGCTTGCTCGTATCCTGTGTCGGAGTGGCGACCCATTCAGGATTGTACTCAATAGCCAAGGAGACTGCTTAAGCAGCACCAACGCTCTGCACAGAGTATGGTCCCAATGGATGGATGGATCCCCATCCTGCGCTGCTTCCTGAAGCTTGAGCAGAACCAACTTGGTTACATCCTTTACCCCATCCATTGAGCATGTCTAAGGTCTACATCTTCCTCTTCTTCCCTCAACCATGCCCAACATGGTTGACATCTCCAGACTTTCATTTTCTGCAGCATGAAGTGTCGATCTACTTTTGAGCTTAAGTCAAATTCTAAAACAACAAACGTTGCTCAAGTTTTGCTCTTTTATACGTTTGAGAGGAAATTATTCTTCTACCAAGTCATGAGTCAAACCTGTTTTACAAAGGACTTGTTTTACATTTTTCATCAACCACTAATGTTCAAACTCAATTAGTTTGTCCCAACAACAAGAATGTTCCCCTCGTACGTGCTGCTGACACACTCAAACTCCATAACCACCTGGTATCACACACCACGGAGTCCCCCGCTGGTGCTGTGATTTGGGCCATACAAGCCCTTTGGCACAGTCTTTGCTCTGAAGTGCCTCACAAAAGAGCCTTCATGAAAGAAGCCATGCACATGCAAATGAAACAAACTCGTGCGCAGACATATAACTGAGCCCACAGTGGGCTCCATGAGCCGCGTCATTCATACGCCGTTTCTGGTGTTATTGGGTGGTGCAAACTCGAACACCATCTTGTTTGCTGCTGTTGTGGAGCCACAAGAGATCTCCAGCAATGCACAGAACATGATGTGTGAGTGTCAGAATAGCAGCCCCCCCCCCTCACCAAGAGACTCCATTTGAAATCTATGCATGAGTCATGCCTCTCCCTTTTGTCTCCATCCATGATGCAAAGGCTGGTGTCAAACTTGTGCGAAACATTGAAACGTATCATTCTCAATCTTAAATCCCTCCTTTGGCACAAAAATAGAAGTAAATACTGCATTTTCCATTCGAGTCACCTGCTTCCAGCTTTGCTTGGGCCATTTAACATACAGGTCTGGCCTGTTTCTGCGTTTTCACTCTCAGCTTCCTTGGTCTTCCGTTTCATCCAATAACGAAGTGCCGAACAGTATCGAGATACCCGCAGATATGAGTAATAAATAGAAGCCACATTAGGATTAGAAGTACAGCCTTACTATGGTTTCTGAAAGGAGATTTATGAGCATATCTGAACAAAACTTAAGGATATGTGGAACACAATAAATGAAAGTAAATATTATTCTATGGCATGGCCTGTCCTCATCAGCACTGGCAATTGGTTAAGGTATCACCTTCCAGCCATCAGGTGCAGTTCGGTTATCGCTAAAAGAGAATTGGATGTTTGTACCGTGCTAAGTCTTGTGGTCAGTGGTAGTTATGAACTTCAAAACCACGAAGTCAGCTTTAAAGGAAAATTTCCCAGGTGTAACCCTGAGGCCTGATCTAGCACTTCGCCATGTGTCAAGCGTTGACACCCCATGACTTATAGAAAAAGACCTGTCGCCTATCTCCTTAGAAAGGCCTGCCTCATATTCCCTGCCTTCCTCTGCACCCTTGGTTGGGCCGAGCCTCGTGCCATCCACGTTACTTCCCCCCCCCCTCCCCCAAGTGAAAGAGCGGCGACCGCAAGGCGCCAGTCCTGCAAGAAAACAGGACGAGGACGCTGTATGGCTGGGAAACCCTGTTTTTTTTGTTTTTTTTAAAAATTCCTACAAAAGTGCAAAAAATAGAAAAGAATCGCAAAGGAAGTGACAAGACTGAAGTTTGCCACTTTTTATCTGCTTGGCCCATTTGCTGTTGGCCTGTGTTGAGATCCAGCCACCAATGCTTCCCATCGCATCAGTGGCCATCTTCTGAGGTCTAATCGAGTGCAGAAATGAAACAACCATTCGATCATTCAATCACTTTGATTCCTGTACAAAATGAAATTTCTGGGTAACACCTTAAAACGAGAAATTTTTCATCCCCACTGTGGTCGGGACACATTACAAATTGCTGTTCTGGTAAAGTGCTGTTCCTTTTTTATATTTTGTAAGCAAAGTCGAGGCTCATGGAGGAGCAAGAACATGGAATGGATAAGGAAGTAACAGAAGAAAAGGAACAGTAGAAAGAGAGGGAGGACGCACCAGCAGCAAGGTTGAGGGACAAAGTAGAGGGAGACTTGGAAAAATAAGGGATGTTGGGAAGACTGAGGGCTAGGGGAGGGCACGGGAGGTGGATAAGATGGATACAGGCACATACTCTCAGGAAAGAAAAAGTGGAATCGTGGAAAGGAAAGAGGTGGGCTTTGTGTGGATTAACGGGGGTAGAAATGATCATGGTTTTGGATTGGGGATGATCTGATATGGTGATGAACAGCTGCCTTGAAGAGCCAGAGGGAAGAAAGGGATTGAAGAGAATGTGGAAGTTGGTTCCACGGGCGGGAAAAAAAGAGGAACGAATAAGTGGAGGTGAGCGGCGATTACGGATTTTGGGAGTTTCACCAGAAGGGGGTTTTAACAACATGTATGCAAAATTTGGAGGAGATTGTCCCAGTCCCGTTCTTTTTCTATGATTTTCAGACGTACACGCACGCACGCGCACACACAAACAATTGCCTTGTTTAATATACTGTAGTATGATTTACAGAAAGCTCTCATATTGTTTGTAGTTTTGCATACACCTCATTTGATTTGTTCCCTCTAAAGAAGCAAATTAGCAGAATTTGGGAAGAAGAAACGTTTTTGTGTGCAACGTAAAGCAAAATGTTTATTGTTATAAAATAATAACAATAATAATAATAATAATAATAACCATGCTCTTTGCGAAGGACACCGTGGGATCTTTAACGTCCATAAACTATGCTGGCGGATGGGACATCCCAGTTGAACGTGCATTTGAGCGACAGCATGGTACACTCACAGCTAGGCTCATGGGAGAGCAAATGGCAATCGGCAATGGATCAACAGATCAAATTGGGGGTAAAGGGGTCGAGGGGGGAACCCCCACAAGTCTATGTATGGGGACTAAACCTTGAGTGGAGGGTTCATTGCTATGATGATAAAGTCACAGCTTCTGCAGATAAACTACAGCCCTCACCATTCCCACTGGGAGCCAGGATGAAAAAGTGTATTTTGAGTGCCGGGGTGAAAAGATGACACTGGAAATCCAAGGCAGATGGATGACTGATTATTGTTCATCCAGAGGAGAAGGACAAACCTTTGCACCCTGAAATGCAGCCAAGATCGCTGCCTCTCACAGGCAATGAAAATGACTTGCTTCTCTCCCCAAAGTTGTTGACTGGAAATACCTTCGCATTTTAAAAATGCTAATGCTACTCCTGTGATGGCACTTTTAATAGTGCCATCACAGGGGTGGTGATGCATTGCATTCATTACTCTGCAGATGGGTGGTGGCCAGCAATATGGAAGAAATAACTACCATGATTACCAGTGACCAATTTGTGGACCAAAGATGGAAGGTGATCAGTAAACTTGGTTTCATGAATGAATCTGCTTGAGCTGAGTCAGCGGATCGGAATGTCTGAAAGACGCAAAGGATGCAAAGATCAGATGAGAGTCAACGGAAGACAGAGAGCAATGGGCACTGAGCCTGAACTCCCTGATTGGAGATTTTGACGATCTTCTGGGCATTCGAAATGATGATACCAAGAAGTTCCAGGTGTATCGAAGGAGCCTCGACACACGGCCGAGAAGGAAGCAATGCACTGGAGAATGCCGAGGGTCTGTGCGGCCTTGTAGGTCAAATTCCTACGTCGTACAAGACCAGCTTGAGACAAGTTGTGGCTGTTGTACCAAGAGGTCTGCAGAGTCGTACAGATCAGATTTTGTTGTGCTTTCATGACGGATAAAGTGAGAACGAGAGACTTGTCCCCAGTTTAACTTCCAATTTCTAAAATATCTCCTTTGTGCTTTCAGCTATCCAAATAACAATGCCAGGAAATTGGATTTATAATGTGTATTGTTATGTCTTGTGCTTTTTTTTTTTTTTCAACCCCACCCTCGAAATGGAACAGAAATTTATCTCAAGGCCAATCGAGCCACAAGACATAAGCCCTTATCATGTAAACTTGCATGAAGTTTATAAAGTGTGTGTGTGTGTGTGTGTGTGTGTGTGTGTTGCACGCGCACGCACATGCATTACATTGATATCAGTGAACGCAGAATAGGTGAAAGGGGTAGATTATTGAGGTTCCTCTTTAAACGTTAATTAAGGGAAGCCTTCAATTTGCAGGAGCAGGGTTGGAGTACTTTTCTTAAAACAGTTGAACTCTGATATGATATGATATGAGATCTCATTGCACGTTATGAGCACCAAAACGTAAGAATGGAAAATGCACTGTAAGGAAGAATGAACCTTCAATCCACTGTGGATAGCTTTCAGTGCAAGGTGGGGATAACAGGTAAGCAAACCGACATGAACATCACAGGTAATCCTCAAAAACAACAACAGTGTGGTATTTTTGTACCAACCACTGCCAAACCACACCGAGCAGTGGATGTTGAATGAGCATCGAGAAGTGGTTACATAACATCTTTCCCTTCTTGGGTAAATCTGTCCATCTTACGTTGGACGAATGTCTCTCTTAGTGGAACACAAGGACTTTACAAGCAATTGGTGTACCTTTACATAAAAATTGCAAGGACATTTGTAGACGATGGACAAATTAACTGAGTCTAAGGGATCAGGAATTCATGAGATCTCAACATCTTGTGCTTATGTGCTCAGACGACAGGATCAGACAGCACTGCAGACACACCTGATACCTTCATGATGTAGCCAAGATGGCTTTGTCTTCCTTTGTGTGTTTAAAAACGACTTAAAATCACTTGGTGTTGACTGTGCTGAGAATGATCTTTTAGAACTACTATTACTACTACTGCCTTGAGGTACACACACTCGCCTCTAAGTTGTCTAGCCTGGGTTCGAATCCCGATCCAGCTATAAACTGTCATCATGGTGTTTCACAGGCAGTGTGATTCATCAATGTGTGTGACGGATGGATGTTAAAATGGGCGTCCCGTCTGCCAGCATTAGTTGGTGGATGTTACGGTATCCTTCACAAAGAGTCGGTGAGCTATCACTGGCACCATGGTCAAATTCCAAATTCCTGCTCTAACCGCTGCTGGGAAGGCAGTGGCAAACCACCTAGTATAACCCTTGACAAGAAATGCTTCGGCAGCACCGACGCTCTGTAACAGTCAGATATCAGACTATTATTCTTTGACACCCCTATCGAGGGCCCGGCAAGGTGACAACATTGACATCATAGGCAATAGTCAATGAAGCAATGCATAATATTTTTAGTGCAAGATTATTGCATTATGAGGCTGCTTTAAATTTTACAGCTTGCGATGTACGTTTCCATGGCAACCGGGATGACCCCTGACCAGAATGCACATTTGTTACTGCAATAAATCTGTGGCTGAAATGTGCCAAAAGTCCATATATCAGTGCTTGCTCTTTCTCTAAAGTGCCAGCAAAGGCTATCTCTCTTGGGCCAAATTGCATCTGCCTTCGCTACAGAGAGAGAGAGAGGAGAGGATACATTTCTCCTTCGATGATCAATGACAACAACCCTGGAGGTGAAGTGTGCGAGCCTGCATTTTAAACATCGGACTCCGACGCATGCTTCTACCGTGGGACAAAATCCTCTTGAAATAAAATCCGAAACGCGTACGAAAATTCTTGTACTACAGGATGACCCGAGTAGTGTTCGATACCGCAGATCACAGAGGTCGTCAGGAAGCAAGGCTGACGACAAAGGCCTCATTTCCATATCCCAAACCCATCATCACTGATATTATCAATGACATCAAAATGATTTGAGCAATCAATGGAAAAAAAAGAGAAGCGTAAAACTGACAGCGGAAATAAAACAGAAAACAAAATGAATAGTGCAGGAAGGATAATTAAAGGAGAAAAATACAAATTAAACGCAAAACGTATCTTGCCAAAAGGTGACCACGTGTGACTTCTTTAAGGTCACACTGAGTGTGAACAGAGCTGCTATCCACCAGGAGCGACTCCTTGAGGAATATCTGCCTACGAGAGATTCCGATGAGAATCGTTCTACAGAGTAACCATGAAAAAATGCGTTTGCCTCATAACGTCACCAAATGACGTCATAATTCCTCAAGCTTGACATATCTAGAAAGCACTCATCAAGGGTTTTCATATGAGGTACTACACGATATGGTACCTAAGATTTCAAAATTTGACCTTGGGGTCAAAATATTTCGACCTTAGGCGCTAACCATGAAGATCAAGGCCAATCGCCACCAAAAACTAATCAGCTGAGCGCCAGACCATTACTACATTCCCATAAAGTTTGGAGATGATTCGATTAAAATTACTCAAAAAATAAGGTTTCGGCGACCTCCATGATTTACCGCAAAGTGACCTTGACCTTTGACCTTGACCTTGACCTTTATGTGTGCTGAAGGGTATTGTAATAATACTACATATGTGTACCCACAAGAGTTTCCGATGAGAATTGTGCTCTACAGAGTGATATAAAGGTGAAAAATCCAATGATTACAGACAAACAAACAAAAAAAACTTACCAAGTAACAGATCTTGCAAAAACGAAGTTTTGGCAAGATAAAAAAGAAGAATATGTGCAAGAGACGTGCTATGGTAAAAGTGTAATGTTTAACTACACGAACAAGCCACTGCCGGTTTAGCACGGTTATGGTGGAATATTTAACACATCGAAGCCGGTTCGCCGTGAGAAGCCAGATGTCCCGTTCCACGAGTGAAGCCACATAAGTGCCACGATATCCCACACTTGACGTTGAAATCCAACCACATTTCCCATTGCGTTTGGTATCAATTGGACCAGCGAGATAATTGGCCGGGTCTGTTAGTGTGGCGGCTCAGTGGAACCCTGAGCTCAATGGGCCATAGGCCGAATGCTGCGCGAGTTGCCGATTGGCTTCCCCCGAGCGGCTGTTCGTTCCACGCTGTTTACAAGCCATGAATTTTTTTTGCCGGAGGTGAGAGATGGAAGCGGGCAATAAAGCACCAGGCCTGCAGAGAATGGATGACAGCCAACACTGATTGGCTGGCATGGTTGGCTCTCAAGAAAGCATCGATCCTTCTGTTTCCAGATCCTGACACAGCAAGCACTGAATCACACTGCGGCTTCTTGTCTAGCACTGCCCCACGCGTTGGACCTCGACCAACGTCGGCTTGGAACACTTGTAAAGGTGACCAGGCCATTTCACAAAGGTCCAGCTCGGTTTTGTAGCAGAACTGGACATATCAAAGGCTTCATTGCAAGTTGAATGGTATATTGGAACCGGCTTAACACTAAAAGACAAAGTTGAAGACATTGATGCCAAAAGTCCATGACATGGTGATGCTGCCAGCACAGTTTACACCATTTATAATTATTTTCTCGACAATGAGGCCAAAATCAAGGAAAAATTTCAGCACTGAGCTTGGACCCCAAGTCCCACACAGATTATTTGTACACAGCTCCTTTAAGGCCAGAGACTTCGTAGACCTTGAGGTTGGATTTTCACAGTACTGTACAGTAATTCAAGCATGAAGTCAAATATATCCAGCAGTACGTTCAAAAGTGAAGCAGTTTATTTATTGTTCATCTTGCAGGGCTTTTTGGGCACAATTTATCCTGGCTTGTTCCTTCGATAGGCATAAAGTGGGTGTTGTTGTTTTCGATCCAGAAATACCTGTTTAACCCTCACAAAAAAAGGTCTTCTAACGACTGATTCGCTGAATCGGCCAGAAAGCATGGTAACCACAATCACCATCCCACGAGTCGTACACCAAGAAGCTCAAAAACTTTGAAATTGACCATCTACCGCCATAATGCGTCGGTCGAATCAAAAAATGTAAAATCAGACTTGTTGTTTAAGACTCCAATTGTTTTACATCAAAATCAAGAAAACATTGCAAAATGGGCACAACGGGAGTCCAACTTACCAGGGCCCAAACTTGTTATCCCAAACAAGGATTAGGGGAATATAATTTCACTTTGTCGGCACTTTCTGGGAGAGCAACGTAAGTGCCTGAAGGTAAATGGCATGCTGACACCTACTCCGACAATTAAACGCAACACGCACGGGGCCTTGAGTTATGCATGTAAGACCAAGCGTTGCATTAAACACCGAAAAATACCAAACGAGACTTGCCTGTTGACTGAGGACATAGCCTGTGGCTTGTGCATTTGTTAAACTTGCGAGTTGTGCAATAATCTAACAAGATCAATTAAAACAACTGTGTTTTCAGAGCTGTAAGGAAGAACGAGATGCCAGATTGAGGAAATGTTCGGCACTTTCTGGTTATTGAATTAAATTTCTTACATTTACTGTCACCTGAACTTTTGGCTTTTCTGATACCAAGTTCATTGTTTGGGTCGATGGTTATTGCACGGAGACCGATGCAAGGGGCACACGAACACAACGCTTTTAACTTCCAGGAATATCACATGTCTCGACATGAAGATTGAAACGTTAAGCAGTGGCTTTTGTCTGTTTGGAAATCTTGGCTTGATGTCCCACGATCCTGAACATTGAGTCCAGCATGGCATGCGATGCGCAATGAGACTTTGTGGTGGAATACAACGTATTGGATGAATATCTTCCCATCAAATAGGAATAAACATCAGCCATGCATGAGGTCACAAATTATTTACAGTTGAGTGACTATTATACGGTGTATTGGTACAGTGGGATGTTGATGCTTGTACACATATGATTCCATACAAAACGAATTGTTTATTATGTATGACTGTGCAATGCTCACAGAGGAGAGATGTTTATTCTGGAAGTTGAGCAGAGTGAAAAGGTGGTAAGTTATTGTAGTTTGACTTTCAACTGTGTGGAACGATCACAAGAGTTTGGGAAACTTCTGATAACTTGCAGCAGGAGAGGCTTGCACAAATGTTTTTGTCTGACCATATGCACATTATGCACATTATACACACACACACACACACACACACACACACACACACACGAAAATGTGAAATTTCTAAAACATTAAACACCTTTTTCTACTGTTTGGAGAATTATAGATTGAACCCAAAATTTAGGAATGTGCCAAAATTAACCAGTTTCATTGAGCTAAATGATTTAATGCATTCACTGCTTGACCTCACACCCTGTCCCCCAGAGGTACTGCTTATCCAAAGCGTCTGCCAAATCTGTGTCTATATTTTTGCAGGTTTCACGACGTGCTCGCCAGGGAATCAAAGCAAATCTGGTGAAAAACAGACGCTTTAAAATAAAGTTATAATGTTTGCGCGGATCGCGAACTAATGTACCGTGTGATACGTGCACGGACGAGCAGGCAATGTGGCGGATAATTATCTACAATGTTTATTTCATGAGCAAATTAACTTTGCGATATCTCCAGGGTTGTTCTACATTGAACAGCAACGCTTTTGTTGATAAAGTCATTATTTGAACAAATTCATTTTATTTTTTTCACTGCTGAGGACACGGTGAAGACCGGCTTTAACGTTAAAGGGATCCTATATGTATATGGTAAACAGCCACAGCCTGGCCAGCCGTTTCATATCAATCATTTAATTGGAGTGCTTGCTTGAATGTTTAAGGCCCTTGCCGCCCTTGGGACGATAGCGCTACTGTGCTACATCATTCTGAGCGAATCGTTCACTCATTGCAGATGCTTTTGCCATGCCACATTATTCAGAGCGAGTGGTTCATGCTCAGCCATCCTGAGCGAGTGGTTCATGCTCCATCATCTTGAGCGAGTGGTTCATGATCCATCATCCTGAGCAAGTTGTTGTGAAATAACATCCGATTTCTGAGCCATTTGCTGCATTAACGTATTTTCTAAATTACGAGCCAAATTTTTTTTCCACCCATCACACACAACTGTTTATAAAGAAAAATGTTTGTGAACATAACCCTGAAACATCTATGCAAATGCAACGTTGTTTTTCAGTGAAGCTACTCAAGGTTTCTTGGTTGTATACAGTGCATACCGTAGACGGTACTCACACTGACTCCAACCTACCGATTCCCGAAAATTGCCGATATCGGCCAAGCACTAACGTGTGTGTATGTGTGTGTGTGTGTGTGTGTGTGTTGTTCATAAAGCATAACATAATCTCTCTGCTAACTCCCCGACCCCACCCATCTCTCTCTTTGTCCCATCCTTGCTATACCCCCTCCCAATACAGTACAGCCCCCTCTTCCCACATCTCTTTCTCTCTGTCTGTCTGTCGCTGGACCTCTCCGAACAGTGGTTGTGTACGGACGGCGTTTGTTTCCGGACGTGTTTGGGCGGGGTTTGTCTCCGAACATGGCCAGATAGTATTTATCTTCGGACGTGTCTCGAAGGGAGTTTGTCTCCGGATGTGTCCAGATGGTGTTTCTGTCCTGGATGAGTCAGGACAATGTTTGTCTCCGGACACGTCGGGGCAGTGTTTATGTCCGGACGGGAGATTTCTCTGGACGTGTCTGGGCAGTGTTTGTCTCAGAACGTGTCATGGCGGTATTTATGTCCGGAGGGGAGTTTGTCTCCGGACGTGTCCAGACGGGAGTTTGTCTCTGGGCCATATTTTTAGTATGACCGTTAGAAAATGTATTTCATACATTATTTTGTTTCAGTCTTCACTGATATTCTTTGCAGAAGCATTTTTATGAAACAGTATGAACCATAATTAACACTCCACCGCACGTCTGCCTCCCCTTCCTCTCACCTCACACTGTCTTCCTTTACCCCACACCTCTCCTCGCTCCCACACCTCTCCACCTCTTCA
>CM068964.1:36865255-36876873 GCA_035128595.1 Eptatretus atami
TATGTATTATGTATTGTTTTTCATGTATATTATGTATATATATAGTTATATGTATTATATATATATTATATGTATGTATTATATATTACTAGTATGTGTATGATATATTATATTATTGTATGTGTATATATGTTAGATATATATGATATGTATATAAATATATATATTATATATATGTTATATGTATATAAACAGAATGTTTGGTACTACAGAACTTAATATGGATACAAAGAAACACGACATAATAGTGACCGATGCTTTTCGTGCTGCCACTCTTCAGGGTTAAAAATCGTGCAAGTTGAAGAAGGAAGTGAAGGCGCGTGCTTTATATGCAGTCTCAATAAGGTAGACACTGATTGTTCAACGTCATGATGTCACGGTTAATCGTTTTGGACGTGTTGGTTGACAGATCCAACCTTGGTTTCACAACTCCGTCTACGGAAGCCGACTTTCACAGGGCAGTATACTCGCTGGGACTCCTACAGCTCACGAGAAACAAAATTGCTTGATCAATATCCTGGTTAACAGAGCACAGAGGATTGTTCACTGTAATCTTCCTGCTGAAATTGACAAAATCATGAATATACTCAGTGGAATGGTTTTCCTGAGCATATATAAGAGATCATACACAAGTTCTAAACACACAAAAGATCGAGATTGGGCGACAATGTCCAGTCTATATCAGGATGTCTGGAAGGGCAATCATCACGAAGTTTGAAGTAAAATCAAACATATTGTATCCAACACGTTTCTGGCTGTGCACCCCGAGTAATCTTTACCTTCGCTGTTTTGACGTCAGTCAACAAGGATGTGCTACCTCCTCACAAACAGCAATGTTATTTATGAGTTTAGTGCGATGTGAACTGGTAGTGGCGCACAACACTAACATTGGCTGATCGGATCAACAACACGTCCCCTGGCAATTCAAGAAAGATTGTGAGGGTTAGAAAACAAACCCGTGCAAGCATGTATAAATATCAGAACCACCGGCCACTGTACCTGCTTCATTGCCTTGCACAGCACCTGGTTGCCACTCTATCTGTGTACTGCAGATACCAGTACAATGCAGATATGTTCAGGTATTTGAGCCGAGGTCGAGCTTCGTTTCATTTACATGTGTTGGAAGCAACCTTCATCCTTACCACCGATCCAATATTATGTCGTCAAAGGAATTTCGCATCTCTTTGTCTCTTTGAGTGGAAAGTCAAGGGAAGTACGGTAACAAATGATGAATTCACCGGACCTTCGGGGAAACCATCCCCCTCTCTCCAGGATGCAGTTGCAAACGTCAATCATTGACGAACTCTGCTCCAGCCAATGGAGCTTCGAGGTGAAGATAATGAGCCGACCAATGGGCGTTCGGATTAACCGTGACGTTCATTACGTTTGAACCAATCAGTATCTACTTATTGAGACCTGCATATAAAGCACGCGCCTTCATTCCTTCTTCACTTGCAGCGATTTTTACCCTGAGAGTGCAGCACGAAAAGCTTCGTCACTATTATGTCGTGTTTGTTTATATGTATGTATATATGTTATATGTTTAATTATATTTATATATATATGTATATATATATATGTATTATAATATATATGTATAATAATTATGTATATATGTTATTATATTATGCTAGTGCAGGCCCGTAGGTGCGTGCCCGTAGGTGCGTGCCAGTATGTGCAGCTTCGTTCCTTCGCTCTCATAAACGCGACTGATTGGGGCATTGTTCAATTAGATCGGACCAACCGTATCATAAATGCCATAATTGGGAAACATACTCAGGTCCCAGCGTCGATTGTGACGTCATACCAAACGAAGAAGAAGAAGAATTGTGACATCATCGTGCAAAAAACACAAAACATTAATTTGACACCATTCGTGACATCATAGCACCGTTTCTTGTCATTGGTTGACAGATATGGCCGTAACTTGGGAACGCTTGTCCGATTATATCACACTTGAAAGGCACATACTCAGGTCCCCAGCGTCGATTGTTGGATGTCATACCAAACGAAGAGAGAAGAATTTGTGACGTCAATCGTGCAAAAAAAACAAAAAATAAATAAATAAATATCATTCATTGTGACGTCATTCGTGACGTCATAGCACCGTGTCTGTCATTGGTCGACAGATAAAGGCCGTAACTTGAACCGCTTTCGATTGATATCAAACCTTGAAAGGCACATCCGCGGTCCCCAGCAATATTCCTGCAAGTTTCAATCAGATCGGACCGGCGGTTTGTCGAGAAAACAGCGGTCACAGACAGACAGACAGACACACATACAGAGATTGCTGGAATTATAGATAGATGTGTATATATATATATTATATATTATATATATATAATATTATATAAATATATATATACAAATATACAGTATGTATTCCCTGTGTTGTAAGAGGCAACCAGGGTTGCGTCAGGAAGGCATCCGGCGTAAAACCTTGTCAAATCAGTATGCGGATCATAACGGATGTATCCGCTGTGGCGACCCTAACGGGGAGCCGAAAGACGAACAACAACAAGATAAATATATATATATATATATATATATATATATGTGTGTGTGTATATGGTTAGTATATGTATGTATATATGTATGATACAGTATATATATATATTTATGTATGTATATATGTATAGTAATGTATTTATACAGTTATATATATATATATATGTATATGTATGTATATATGTATATGTATGTATAGGTATGTATATTGTATGTATACAGTTATATATATATATATATTATGTATGTATATGTATGTATATATGTATACGTATGTATATATGTATATATGTATACATGTATATATATGATATATAGTATGTAATATATATATATATATGTATATATAGATATTTAGATATATATCGATATAGGTATGTAGATATTTATATATATCATATAGATGAGTATATATATATATATATATATTATATTATATATATATATATATATTATGACATGCAGTGAGAGAGAAGGGGGGGGGGGGGCGGGAAGAAAAAAGCCAGTCATCGGTGGCTTTTTTGTCTGCAGTTGATGTGCCGAGTGCTGCTTCTACCATTTATGCTTTGTCTTAGAAAAACACAAGTTTGACTACACCCTCCTGTGAATGGACATCAATCACTTGAAGAACTGTTGGGTTTTGTGACATGTGAATATAATTATTCAGATGGTCAGGTTAATGATGTGCTCACATGCATGATGAAAGGCTTACTCAGGAACTGTAATCAATGGATATCAGAATTATCATCAAGGC
The DNA here is from genome assembly GCA_035128595.1 of Eptatretus atami. Taxonomy (NCBI): domain Eukaryota; kingdom Metazoa; phylum Chordata; class Myxini; order Myxiniformes; family Myxinidae; genus Eptatretus; species Eptatretus atami. Next base: position 36,868,518 of record CM068964.1, read on the forward strand.
TAAATATAATGATGCAAGGAGCTGACATTGCGAGGGGTTCCATATTTATTTTACACGATTAAGGAGTAGGCCCGGCCTCTTATAAAATAACATTATGATATCACAAAGCACATGTCCTTGTGCCTTTGCACAGGTAAAGTGTCAGCTTCCTGAAACCTCTTTTCTTTCATGTGCAGCACATGGCTGCCAGATAGCATCAGCAGCAGGACGCCCAGTTTTAACATCCATCCAAGGGACAGCACAAACGCATTGAATCCCATGCCTACGAAACACAGGATGACAGTTCATAGCAGGATAGGGATTTGAACCCAGTATAGACGCCTCAGAGGTGAGTGGGGGGGGGGACCTCCAGGTTATTCTGTCAGTCTTCATGAGCAAGGCTTAGTTCTCATTCTATCCTGGCAGGGTCCTGGACTCTGTTCTCCTCACACTACAGTTCCCCTCTACACCCTGCCTTTCCATTCTACACACCTCAAAACACATACTCTGTCCCACCAACAGCAGTCAAAACTGTGGTCTATATGTGGCTTTCACTTGAGCACATTTCTGGCGTCCAGCATTCCCATGCCTTGTGTTTCTTCCGATTCACAGAGCAGCTGTGAGGGTGGATGGGAGGAAAACCAGCAAAAGGAAGCCAGGCTTGTGCGCTGTGCTATGGCAGGCTGCCAGGGTTTTCGGCCACAGGAGTGTAAATGCGCTTGTTTTCCAGGGTGTGTTGACGTTTGTGAGTGAAGCGTCCAGATCATGAAAACAAGAATGCTCTGTCCATCTCACCGAGCGTCAAGCAAGGTCGACAAGAGGATTCAAACTCAAAACACCTTTGTACTACAGATAGTAAAAAGAAGAACTCACCTACTTGGTGACAAGTCAATGCTGCCATGGATTACACTGTTTTTTTAATCTTTACTATGCGAATTAACCCTTAATGCCCCGATTAGCTGAACAGTCCCGCCAGGCTCCAAACAGGGTGGGGATTTTCACGGTAATTGGTTAATGTTGTTCAAGCTAAACCAGTGTTCAGTGGCAGCTCCAGAAACTTCTTGAAGGGCAAGTTTGTTTACAGCAAACCTTGCAAGAGGGAGAGGTATGGGCAGAGTGGCGGTGATGGGTTAGGTGGGTGCCTAACCACAGGAGCACCTCTGGATATCCGTGACACCCATGACGTGCTTAGGCTAATGTCAACTCATTGCAAGAGTGTTTTGGTTCGCATTGTTCTCTTGGCTGTTTCCACTTCACTGAACTGGTTTTTTAAAAATGTTATTCTCAGACTGAATTTCTACTGAGCCGACAAAATGTATCCTCAAGGTACGTGACTCTCCTTTCACCCACAGAAGCTGCATCCAAGCTGAAACATTTTAATCCTCTTCGTTTTCTCATGATGAAAAAAGAAAACGAAAATGATAACAACAAAAATGCTTGGTAACTTCAACTTGCTTTTTTTCGTTATCTATCAAGTCTGAAGAACCATATTGTTGTTTATGTAACTGATATCAGTATGATTGCTTATAATAATAATTTATAGGTATTAATAGCATTAAATTATTATCGTATGAATAACCACCTTAGTGATACAAGAAACAATATGTAAGCTGTCAGCTGAATACGGTGAGTATGTTCTGTTTGGTGGCAGCTTTTGACTTGTTCAAGAATGCCAATCAGATAGCCATGTCTCAGAATAAATCAACAAGCTGGCTCCGTCCCATAGCTTTTTTTGAGGCTCCGTGGCGAGGCAAGCCGTAACACTGGCCAAAGTGCTGAAGTGAAAAGGGTTTTGCAAGATGCCGTAAAACAATTTGTCAAAGAAAGAAAAAAGGGCAGTTTTCCGTGCAAACAAGCCCTCCCGTGTACATCGACCAAAAATTAACGTGGTACGGCCACTCGCGATAAAATGAGCTGGATGAACATCAGTTGTCCTTGAGACTATTTGTAACATTGCTCCCTTGTGAGCCAGCTCAAATACTTAAAGCGAGGTTTGAGGGTCCAAGAAAGATGGTGAAGAGCATGACAGTGATGTGGATAAGCTTTGATGAGCATACATAAGCAAAACAAACATGTTGCGTTCGGCCATGTTGAAATTCTGGAGGGGAAGGGCATGAAAAGAATAGTGTGCAGCACATGTGGAAGAGAGATATTAAATGTGTAGAACAGACAGACACTCAGAGCTCGACCTGAGAAGCATGACACTGCAGGGTCAAACAATTGCACCGTGACATAACAACGTTGATGAAGAACTGAATGGGACAACGAGCAAGACTAGACTCATCATTTTATCTTCCTGTGTTCACTACAAGAGCCGGTCCTGCATCTTTGAATTAATATGCTACATCCGCACGTGATGCAGTGCATGCCAAGGGGTGTAACATTCTAAGCAGCGTCGAGCTGCCAGAATCGCTTCTGTTCGCACCTCCTTTGCACTCAGCACAGCCGTGTACACACGTGATTACGTCGCTGTTTGGATGCAAGGCAAAAGCAAACTGTCCAAAAGCTGAAATTATTTCTTAACCTTTTCATTCCTGTTTACTTGACAGAACCCTAACTGTGCACTTCCTCCGTGGAAAGCGCACCAACCTAGCAATCTCAAGATTAACTCCAAACATTTTCTCAGTCCTCCAGAGGGTGAGTAATGCCATGAGGTCAGCTGACGTACCTGGAAACATAACGACCTATGATGCTATAGAGCCTGGATGATGAAAATTTGCACCACTTGCCGTTCACCATTACCTGCCTTAAAAGCATTTGAAGGAAAGTTGGAGGGGTTTAGGTGAGCAGAGGTGAAAAAAATATTTTGAAGGTAAAAAGTTTTTTAATTCAATCTTGCTGATTCATCAGGTTTAGCTTCAAGGTAGTTTCTTTGACCCCATTTGAGTGAGAGCACAAAAGGTCTTATCAAAAGTTCTGTCACGACCCCCAACCCTGTAATTATTTTTGTAAAAGTCTGATTGATCTCGTTATGTACCAATATCTGTTAAATATCAGTTCCACGCTAATTGTTTGGATCGGGAAGTAAAATATGGATGCATCTTGTCCCAAGGACGCGGCTGTGGCAGAAAGATTATGTAGAAACCCAAGTCTTATTAAATTCATGTGATGCAGAGAAAAATGCACAGAAATCCACCAATAAATTATTACAGATCCCACAACTTGAAACTTTCGGTGATTTGTTTCATCTTTTCTTGGAGTAAAAACGAGTGATCAGATGTTGTTAGGACAATGCTGCTGTTTATAATAAGCCCTTGTTTTAAAAGTCGTTGTATCACAATTCAAGTACTTGTGACAGATGCTGGTAATACCCACGTCAACAGCATGTAACATTGACATTAAGTTAACTGGGAAATAAAGTGATGGCAAAATTGGTATCACCCATTCCTCACCGAGTAATGAACCTGAAACCGACTTGCTCTGTGTCAACATCTTCGGTGTTTTGGTTCGGGAAAGCGATACCTTTCATGGAGCGCATCATTGCTGATCACGAAACATGGGGCGACAACTAAGAACCGAAGTCTCATTCAGCAGAGTGGAAATGGCCGACCTTGTCGTGTCCAAAAAAGGCCAAACGCCAACAAAGTAATCAAGGTGCTCACATTATCTTTATGACCAGATTATGTTTTGTTAACTGGGCAGCTCCATAGAGTGCAACGGCCGAACGAGACAATAACCATTATGATTTCACCTGATCATTCGAGACCTGAAATGGACAAAAATGCATCAAACTCCGAGAAAAATGCACCATCCTCGTACGACGATGCTGGCTGCCAAACACAATGCCCATGAATTCCCCAAAATGAGAACGAGCCAAGGGAAGATGTTTAAGGACAATTCCACTGCATAAGACATTTCATAAGGTTTCTGTGCTGGTATCGAAATATTGCTTCATTGCTGAACGAAGTACATTGAAGAGGATGGAGAATATTCACATGAGTAAAGTTTTTTCGATGCTACTACTGCACATACGGGTATATTATGTGAGTAGGGTGACAGACTTTTGGGATAACTATTGTGTTATTGTCAAAGACAGAAGAAAGCTTCAGTGAAGAAGTTGGTGATTGAAAAGTTAGTAAAGTTTCTAGTTTTTAAAGATTATAACCTAAGTGTTCCTGCATAGCTAGCATTATGTCAAGACTTTTCTCAAGAGGATGGAAGCCTTGCCATTTTTCTCCATTTCTCGCAAGAAGTACGATGGATGACTCAAGCAGTTATCAAACAAGGGGAATACCAGCAACGAAGAAACAATTGTATGTCAAGAATAAAATCATGAGGAAAACTAAACTAAATACAAGCATTTTTTCAAGACCTTTTCCTTAAGGAGAAAGCAGGACACAGAAGAAAAACGAAAAAAAAATGAAAGAAAATAATTTCTGGAAAGAGTTCAACAAGCCACCAAGAAGTCTTTAATGTGGAGGAAAGAAATGTGTTACAGCTTATGTGATGAGCAAACGAGTTGGTATTTAAAATCTTTCAGCATTTGACTCATTTGTTTGAGTTGTTCAAATAATATTATGGCCCCTTTTCAACGTGGTCAGATCATTGCTTTGAGCAGTAGGAGATGTTGTGAAACACACGAGGAGATTTGCCTGCTGTCGGTCCACGTGCAAGGCATTGCCTAATAGATTACCTTTGCAATCCACCTCTATCGCATGAGTGAAGCCATTGTCCAACTGAAGGCTTGCTCTTCCCTTCAGTCAGATTGTCGACCTTATGTCAATTCCAGTACTTACTTTTGAGCTCTTTCTACTCTTCTTATTACAGAATTCCATCTTTCCCCTTTCCTTCCAAATGCAAACATGTGTCGTTTGCTCTCTTTCTTTGAGCAATTCCAAAGCATAAACATTTGCCACCTTAACAAGCTACAAGATGGAAAAGTTCAGGTGACGACGCGAACTAGAAAAGAATCGGGCATGTGGCAGCCAATCCTGGGACTCCTTGGTATTTTGTCGAGCTGTTGTGAATCGGTTTCGTTCATTCTCGAGCTAATTCATAGATGTTACCTGTTCTCAGTTATTGTCACGCTGGTTGCTTTGGAAAGTACTGAGGAAGATTGCATTGAACACTTTTGGTGCTGTGAAGCAAGAACTGTTGCAGAAAGATCTTCCTTGAAGAGATGCAGTGGTGTCTCGCTTCATTTGAAGAAGTGGGTTTGCACGTCTATATAACGGTAAGACCAGCCAGGCGTTCCAAAAGTTATGCTGACTGGTAAGACGAGCTCCTTCACAAGGATCCATGCCTATTTTAGTCATGGCTCGTACTTAGTTTTGAATCGTGTGTGAGATGGCAGGTGGAGTCCTTCAGTCACCATAAAGAAAAAAAAAAATATTATTTATAAATTAAGTTATTATATGTTAGAGTTGTGGGAGGCAATTACTGGTGAATGCCTTTGTTATTAAAATTGCTTTTTCAAAAAAAAAACCCCAAAGAATAATAAATATACAAAACATCATTCTCCAGTTAGCCAAATCAAATTCATCTTTTTAAAGAAAAAGAGCAGCAGATGCAAAATAAGATGGGTAGCAATATTGGGAAGTAACAATCATCACTTATCCCTCCCAGTGCCTCGTGCACAGGCCGAAAGGGTTAATGGAACTTCGAAAAAGTGGCCCAGGGTCTAAACTAGGCAAAATGTTTAGGGTAGTTGGTATGCAGTGAAAGTTGGTAAAAGCATAGTGGTGGGGGGGGGTGCTCGTTAGAGCATATCTCACAGGATGGCAGACGACAATAATCAATTTATACATTTGGTTATCAACAAAACTACCTCTTGCCTTGTCTTTATTTTGTTGGATTCATCTGTGTCGCTTCACATTTCTCCTGCATTACATGTGTGCTCTCTTATCTACCAGGGCGCCTTTGTCCTATTTTGCCGATTGTCTTCCCACCCGCTCCCGACTTGAAACAATGAAAGTAAATGGAAAAAGCAGAGAAGCATTTGGCTCAAATACGACCCCACACAGTGAAGGGCCAGTAAAAGCTTGCAGAAGAAGTGCATTCATGTCCCTTTGCACTGTCAAAGAATAAGTTGAAAGCTTATGTATCTGCCATGAGCAGATTGCTATAGATGACCTGCCAGTATAGTACAACAACAGAAAAATTTTGATGAGAGCAGCACACGGCGGCCATGTGAAGAAAATAAGACCATGATAAAGAAATGTGTAAAGGCCACGAAGAGAGAGAGAGAGAGGAGCTGGAGATGAGATGGAGTGGAGAGATATTTTTGCTCCGGATGACCACAACCATTTGCTGGATAAAGATTTAACCGCTTCCTGTGAACTTCAATTAAATATCAACAACAATGACAAGATTGATAAGGAAATTATTACTATGGGTTTTTCACCAACCACAAACTGTTACCACAGATCTGCTTTGAAAAAACCCCAAGGACCCCCCCAAAAATTGAAAATTTTTCTCGTTACTTTTGTTTGTTTGTTGTTGGAGCAATGATGTTTGAAACAATCCCTCATCTGCAGAGCATAGGATATGCTTGCAAAGATAATAGGAAAATAGAGTGAAGCGAAACAGACAAGGCAACACAAAGCAGTGCATTTAAGGATTTTGACAAGAAGCCAAGCTCGCAGCCCCTGCGCATCTCACACCACTCCTCCTCCATCCAAGTTCCATGCACCGGCCGTCCGACAAAACCTGGTGTTGTTCATGGGAGCAAGAAAAATTCATTCCAACACACAAGTCTTCAATTTGTTTTTGTTTATCGTTTTCGAACGATTACCATGGGTCTGTTTTGACATGGGGGAATGATATTGCCTTACAACTGAGACAAACGAGGGATTGAAAAGGGAAAATTAGACAAAATGAATTTACAAGATATTAAAAGATTTTTAAAATAGGAAATTTTAAAATTTGGGCATTTAAAATAATATTTATAAATAATACATATATATATATATGATATGATATTATTGTGTGGTTTGTAAGATGAACTGTGACATTGGGTACAAGATCGTAAAGCTTTATAAGGAAAGGAGCCGGTGTATAAACGAATTTTTTAAAAAACCCCACTTTTCGCACCTTTACCGTTCGCCACCCAAGGCACTATCGCGGCCTCGCCCGGGACCGACATCACCCGACTCCGGAGGACACTGCAGATCTAGACGGCTGCAGGTCTAATGCTCGCCTGGAACACCAATTAAAACCGCATAATCACGCCCGGAGACATAATCCGCCCGAGAAGATGGGAACATCTGACAAAAAGCACTGCAACGTTCAACAATACTTGCTCACACACTCAAGCCAAATGCAACATAGAACACAAGCGCAAGACCTACGTGCACAGACAGGCATGACAACAGCACTTACCACATCTGCACTTATGGACTTCAAAGGGGTCCCGCCTCCTCACAACAGCACAACACGTTTCAGACCCAGAAGGACGGCACACAGGAACAGCACACGCACATGGCAGTTGTCCTGTCAAGATGCTGCATGTCACTCGCTGAAGTGTGTATTATCGACCTTCTGTTGATCCTTTGATGTTTGCCACTTTGCCCTGCCAGATCTGCGCAGCCCAACACTCCACGGAGGTGAGCCAAAGAGTGAAGCACACTTATCGAGGTGAACAATAGCCTAATTCTACTCAGGTAGTCGAAGAAATAAAATATATAGAGATATGGAATAAGTGTGATTACAAAGATAAGAAAGTGAAAGGAAGTGGGGGAAAAGAAAGAAGCAGTGTTCAATCACTTCAAAGCATTGAGCTTATTCGACACATTACCAGAGGGTCTGCGGGTCAAACGACTCGAGCGCAGCTTTTGATTGTAATGAAGCTCAAGCAGGATTAGGGAGAGCTGAGCAGCGGAGGTGTTAAAGACACCTTAAGGAACCTCCTGCATTCCAGGATAAACTTATCTCATCTTTCTCCCTTGTTTGCTTAGAAGGCTTGCAGCCTGTTGCTATGCCTGTGCAATATTAATGGCCAAAGAGTGGACAGTACTGTATCGTACTTATCACATACGGCCGAGAGAAAAGTCCTCAACACACCCACCGTAAGGCTGCGATAAGCCGTCCTCAAATGTACCTGGAAAGGAGACACAAGAGAAAGTCTTGAGATCGCATCCGAGATTAAAGTCCAAGATCGAACCTGAGATAAGGTCCCCAATCGCAGCTGAGAGAAGGTCTCTCGGTTGGGGAAGAGAGAAGGTCCTTATCACACCCGACAGGTTACAACATAAGCGGCACGCGGACATTTCGGTTAGTACCGAAGCCGAAGAAGGAAGTGAAGGCGCGTGCTTTATATGCAGGTCTCAATAAGGTAGACACTGATTGGTTCAACCGTCATGATGTCACGGTTAATCCGTTTTTGGACGTGTTGGTTGACAGATCCAACCTTGGTTTCACAACATCCGTCTACCGGAAG
>CM068964.1:36879777-36906955 GCA_035128595.1 Eptatretus atami
TGTGTCTCTTTGAGCATGGAAAGATCAAGGGAAGTACGTACAAATGATGAATTCACCGACCTTCGGGAAACCCATCCCCCTCTCTCCAGGATCATTGCAAACGCCAATTAATTGACCGAACTCTGCTCCAGCCAATGGGAGCCGAGGTGAAGATAATGAGCCGCACCAATGGGCGTTCGGGATTAACCGTGACGTCATTACGGTTAACAATCAGTGTTACCTTATTGAGACCTCCATATAAAGCACCGCCCTTCACTTCCTTCTTCACTTGCAGCGATTTACCCTGAAGAGTGCAGCACGAAAAGCTATCGGTCACTATTATGTCGTGTTTGTTTTTGTTTATATGTTATGTATTATATGTATATATGCGTATATATGAATGTATATATTTATGTATTATATATATATATGTATGATATATATGAATGTAAATATAGTATATAGTGGTATGTATATGTACTAGTGCAGGCCCGTAGGTGCGTGCCCGTAGGCTGCGTGCCCAGTATGTGAGCTTCGTTCCTGTCGCTCTCATAAACCCGACTTGGATTGGGCATTGTTTTCAATTATATCGGCCAACACGTATTCCATTAAATGGCCATAACTTGGGAAACATACTCAGGTCCCCAGCGGTCGATTGTGACTCAACCAAACGAGAAGAAGAAGGAATATTGTGACATCAATCGTGCAAAAAAAACAAAAACATTAATTGTGACACCATTCTGACTCATAGCACCGTGTCTGTCCATTGGTGACAGATAAATGGCCGTAACTGGGAACCGCTGTGTCCGATTAATATCAACCTTGAAAAGGCACCATACTCAGGTCCCCAGCGTCGTTGTGATGTCATACCAAACGAAGAAGATGAAGAAATTGTGTGACGTCAACGTGCAAAAAAAAAACAAAAAATAAATAAATATTCATCATTGTGACGCATTCATACGTCATAGCACCGTGTCTTGTCATCTGGTCGACAGAATAATGGCCGTGAACTTGGGAACCGCTTGTCCGATGATATCAAACTGAAAAGGCACATCCGCGGCGCCCAGCAAATATTCTGGCAAGTTTCAATCAGATCGGACGGCCGGTTGTCGAGAAACAGCTGGTCACAGACAGACAGACAGACACACATACAGAGATTTGCTGGAATTATAGATAGATGTGTATATATATATTAATATTATATTATATATATATATATATATAATATATATATATATTATATATTACAGATATACAGTATTTTATCCTGTGTTGCTAAGAGCAAACAGGTTGCTCAGGAAGGGCATCCGGCGTAAAACCTATGTCAAATCAGTATTGCGATCTAACGGATTGATCCGCTAGTGGCGCCCCTAACGAGCAGCGAAGACGAAACAACAAAATATATATATATATATATATATATAAATTATATATATATATATTAATATATATAATATGTGTGTTGTATATGTATGTATATGTATGTATAATGTATTGAACAGTATATATATATATATGTATATGTTATGTATTATGTATATGTATGTATACGTATATATATTATATATGTATATGTATTATATAGTATAGTAGTGATAGGTATGTATATATGTATGTTATACAGTATATATAGTATATATATATAATGTATGTATATGTAGTATATATGTATACGTATATATAGATATATGTATACATGTATATATATGTATATATATGTATATATATATATATATATATTGATATAGATATTTAGATATAATCGATATAGGTATGTAGATTATTTAGATATAATGATATAGATGTGTATATTATATATATATATATAATATATATATATATATAATATATATATATGTACATTGCAGTGAGAGAGAAAGGTGGGGGGGGGCGGGGAGGAAAAGCCAGTCATCGGTTGGCTTTGTTGTCTGCCAGTAAGTGCCGAGAGTGCGCTTCTACCATTTTATGCTTTGTCTTTTAGAAAAACAAGTTTGGACTACACCCTCCTGTGAATGGACATCAATCACTTGAAGAACTGTGGGTTTTGTGACATGTGAATATTAATTATCAGATGGGTCAGGGTTAATGATTGTGCTCACATGCAATGATGAAAGCTTACTCAGAACTGTAATCAATGGATATCAGAAATTATCATCAAGGCCTAAAATATAATAGATGAAAAGAGCCTGACATTGAGGGGTTCCAAATATTATTACCAGGATTAAGGAGTAGCCCGGGCCTCTTATAAAATAACATTATGATATCACAAAGCACATGTCCTTTGTGCCCTTTGCACAGTAAAAGTGTCAGCTTTCTGAAAACCTCTTTTTCTTTCATGTGCACACATGGCTGCAGATAGCATCAGAGGCCAGGACGCCCAGTTTAACATACATCCAAGGAACAGCCACAACGCATTGATAAAATCACCATGCCTACAAACACCAGGAGGACAGTTCATAGCAGGATGGATTTGAACCCAGTATAGACGCCCTAACAGAGGTTGAGTGAGTGGGGACCTCCAGGTTAATTCTGTCAGTCTCATGAGCAAAGCTAGTGCTTCATTCTAATCCTGGCAGCGGTCCTGGATCTTCTGTTCTTCCTCACACTACAGTATCCCCTCTACACCCTGCCCTTTCATTCTACACCCTCAAACCACATACTCTGTCCCACCACAGCAGTCAAAAATGTGGTCTATAGTGGCTTTTCACTCTGTAGCACCATTTCTGGCCAGCATCCCATGCCTTGTTTTCTTCGGATTTCACAGCGCAGCTGTGAGGGTGGATGGAAGGGAAACCAGCAAAGGAAGCCAGCTGTGGGCGCTTGCTTATGGCAGGCTGCCATGGGTTTCGGCCACAGGAGTGTAAAATCGCTGTTTCCAGGGGTGGTTTGACGTTTGTGAGTGAAGGCGTCCAGTCATAAAAACAAGAATGCTCTGGTCATCTCACGAGCGTGGCAAGCAATGGTCGGACCAAGAGGATTCAAACCAAACACCTTTTGTACAACAGATAGTTAAAAGAAGAACTCACCTACTTGTGTGGACCAAGTCCAATGCTGCCCATGGATTTACACTGTTTTTTTAATCTTTACTATGCGAATTAACCCTTAAATGGCCCCGATTAGTCTGAACAGTCCCCCAGGCTCCAAACAGGGTGGGGATTTCACCGGTAATTGTAGTTAATCTTTCAAAAGCTAAACCAGTGTTCAGTGCACTCCAGAAACTTCTTGAAGGCAAGTTAACAGCAAAACCTTGCAAGGAGGGAGAGGTATGGGGCGGCAGAGGTGGCGGTGATGGGTTAGGTGGGTGCCTAACACACAGAGCACCTCTGGATATCCGTGACCGAACCCATGACGTGCTTAGGTACATGTCAACTCATTGCAGATGTTGTTGGTTCGATTGATCTCTTTGGCTGTTTCCACTTCACTGAACTGGTTTTTAAAAATGTTATCTCCAGACTGAATTTCTTACTAGCCACAAAAATGTATCCTCAAAGGTACGGTGACTCTCCTTCACCCACAGAAGCGCATCCAAGTTGAAACATTAATCCTCTTCTTCTTATGATGAAAAAAGAAAAGGAAATTGATACAACAAAAATGTGGAACTTCAACTGCCTTTTTCTTATCTATCAAAGTCTTGAAGAACCATATTGTTGTTTATTGAAAACTGATATCAGTATGATTGCTTATAATAAATAATTATAGTATTATAGCATTAAATTATTTCTGATAATAACCACCTTAGTGATACAGAACAATTATGTAAGCTTGTCAGCTGAATACGGTGAGTATGTTCTTAACTTGGTGGCAGTTTGACTTGTTCAAAGAATCCAATCAGATAGCCATGTCTCAGAAAGAATCAACAAGCTGGCTCGGTGCCATAGCTTGAGGCTCCGTGGCGCAGGCAAGCCGTAAACACTGGCCCAAAGTGCTGTAAGTGAAAAAGGGTTTTGCAAGATTGCCGTGCTAAACAACTTGTCAAAGAAAGAAAAAAGGGCGAGTTTCCCGTGCAAACAAGCCTTCCCGTTACATCGACCAAAATCGGTAACGTGCGTACGGCCATCGCCGATAAATGAGCTGGCCATTGAACATCAGTTTGTCTCTGAGACTATTGTTTAACATTGTCTATCCTTGTGAGCCAGCTCAAATACTAAAGCGAGGTTTGAGGTCCAAAAAGATGTTGAAGAGCATTGACCAGTGAGTTGATAAGCTTTGATGGAGCGATAACATAAGCCAAACAACATGTTGCGTTGCGGCCATGTTGAAATTCTGAGGGATAAGGCATGAAAGGAAAGTGTGCAGCACATGTGGAAGAAGAGATAATAATGTGTGAACAAGACAGACACTAGAGCTCGACCTGAGAAGCATGGACACTGCAGGGTCAAACAATATGCACCATGTGACATAAACAACGTTGATGAAAGAACTGATAATGGGACAGACGGAGCAAGACCTAAGAAGTTCATACAGTTTTATCTTCCTGTGTCCTACAAGAGCCGGTCCTGCATCTTTGAATAATATGCTACATCCGCACCGTGATGGCAGTATGCCATTGCCAAGGGTTGTAACATTCTGAGCAGCGTGGCAGGCTGCCAGAATCGCTATTCTGTTCCGCACCTCCTTTGCACTCAGCACAGGCCGTGGTAACACCACGTGATTACGCCGACTTATTGATGCAAGGCAAAAAGCAAACTGTCCACAAAGCTGAAATTATTTTCTTAAACCTATTTCATTCCTGTACTTACAGAACCCTAAACTGTGCACTTCCCTCTGTGAGAAAGACGGCACCAACCTAGCAATCTCAAAGATTACTCCAAACCAAATTTCTCCAGTTCCTCCAGAGGGTGAGTAACCCATGAGGTCAGCTGACGTACCTGAAACATAACACCTATGATGCTATAGAGCCTGGATGATGAGAATTTTGCACCACTTGCCGATTCCCATGCTTACCTGCCATTAAATGCATGGTTGAAAGGAAGTATGGAGGGGTTATAGGTGAGCAGAGCGTGAAAAATAATATTTTTGAAAGAAAAAGTTTTCTTTAATTCAATCTTGCTGATTCATCAGGTTTAGCTTCAAGGTAGTTCTTTGACCCCATTTGAGTGAATTGCACAAAAGTCTTATTCAAAAAATCTGTCACGACCCCCAACCCTGTAATATTTTTGTAAAAGTTGATTATCTCGTTATGTACAATATCTGGCTTAAATATCAAGTTTTCGTCACGCTAATTGTTTGGATCCGGGAAGTAAAATAATGGCATCTTGTCCAACGGCGCGGCTGTGGCAGAAAGATTATGTAAGAACCCAAGTCTTATTAAATTCATGGTGTGATGCAGAAAGAAAAAATGCACAGAAATCACCAAATAAATATTACAGATCCCACAAAACTTGGAACTTTTCGTGATTAGTTTTCATCTTTTCTGGAAGTTGAAAACGAGTGTCCAGATGTTGTTAGGACAATGCGCTGTTTATATATAAGCCCTTGTTTAAAGTCGTTTTATCAAAATTCAAAGTACTGGTGACAAAGTCGGTAATACCCACTTCAACAGCATGTAACATTGACATTAAGTAACTGGGGAAAATAAAGGTGCATTGCAAATTGTATCACCCATTCCTCACCGCAGTAATGGAACCTGACCGACTTGACTCTGTGTCAAACATCTTCGGTGTTTTGGTATCGGGAAAGCGATACCTCATGGAGGCGCAATTCATTGTGATCCGAAACATGGGCGACAACTAAGAACCGAAGTCTCATTCAGCAGCAGTGGAAAGGCCGACCTTGTCCGTGTCGAAAAAAGGCCAAACGCCACAAAGGTACGTCAAGTGCTTCACATTATCGTTTAATGACCAGATTATGGTTTGTAAACTGGCAGCTCCATAGAAGTGCAACGCGTGAACGAGACAATAACCATTATGATTTCACCTGATCATCACGAGACCGGAAAGACAAAAATGCATCAAACTCGAGTAAAAAATGCCACCATCCTCATACACGACGATCTGTGCTTGCCAAAACACAATGCCCAATGAATTCCCCAAAATGAAGGAACGAGCCAAGGGGAATGATGTTAAAGGACATTTCCACTGCATTAAGGCATATCATAAGGTTGTCTGTGCCTGGATCGAAATATTGCTCATTGGCTGAACGAAGTGACATTTGAAGAGGATGGAGAATATTACATAGGAGTAAAGTTTTTTCGATGCTTACATAACTGCACATACGGTATATATATGTGAAGTAGGGTGACAGACTTTGGGATAACTATTGTGTTATTGTCAAAGACAGAGAAAGCTTTCAGTGAAGAAGTTGGTGAATTGAAAAGTTAGTAAAGTTTCTAGTTTTTAAAGATTATAACTAAGGTGTTCGCATAGCTAGCCATATATGATTCGAAGACTTTCGTCAAGAAGGATAAGGAAAAGCCTTGCCATGTTTCTCCATTTTTATCTCGCAGAGAAGGTACGATGGATGACTCAAGGCAGTTATTCAACCAAGGGCGGGGAAACAGCAACGGAAGAAACAATTGTTAGTCAAGAATAAATCATGAGAACTAAAAACAAATCCAAGCATTTTTCAAGACCATTATTCCACTTAAGAGAAAGCAGGACACGGAAAAAAAAAAATGAAATGGAAATATCTGAAAGAGTTCAACAGCCACCAAGAAGGTCTAATGGAAGGAAAGAAATGGATGCTTACAGCTTATGATGAATAGCAAGACGATGGTATTGAAATCTTTCAGAGATTTGACTCATTTGTTTGAGTTGTTCAAATAAACTTTATGGCTCCTTTCAAGTGGTCAGAGATCATTGCTTGAGCAATTTGGAGATTGTTGTGAAACACACGAGAATTGCCTGCTGTTGTCCACAGTGCAAGGGACATTGCCTTAATAGATTTACTTTGCATCCCCTTCTATCCATGAGAGTGAAGCCATTTGATCACAAACTGGAGAGGCTTGCTCTTCCCTCAGTACCAGTGTCACCTTATGTGACAATTCCAGTACTTACTTTATGAGCTCTTCTTTACTCTTCTTATTACAGAATTCCCACTTTTCCCCCCCTTCCTTCCAAATTCAATACAATGGTGATCCTTTGCCTCTCTTTCTTGAGCAATCATGAGCCTAAATTTGCCACCATTAACAAAGCTTACAAGAGTGGGAAAAATTCAGGTAGAACGACGGAACTAGAAAAGGAATCGGAGCTTGTGGAGCCAATTCCTGGACTCCACTTGGTATTTGTCGAGCTGTTGTGCAATCGGTTTCGTTCAATCATCGAGCTAATCATAGAGTGTTACTTGTTCTCCAGTTATTGTCAGACTGGTTGCTTTAGGAAATACTGAGGAAAAGAAGTTGCATGAACACTTTTGGATGCTTGTGTAAGCAAAACTGTTGCAAGAAATCTTCCATGAAGAGATGACAGTGGTGTCTCGATCCATTTGAAGAAGGAGGTTGCAACGTCATAAAGCACGTGAGTAAGACCAGCAGGGTTCAATTTGCGACTGTTAAGACGAGCTCCCTTCACAAGGATCATGCCTATTATAGTCATGGCTGTACTTAGGTTCTTAATCGTGTGATGATGGCAGGATGCCTTTCGTCACCATAAAAAAAATATATATATATAATATGTATATGTAGAGTGTGGGAGGCCAATACTGGTGAAATGCCTTTGTTATAAAAGTTGCTTTTTTCAAATAAAAAAACCCCAAAGAATAATAAAAAATATACAAAACATCATTCTCCAGTTAGCAATCAAATTCATCTCATTAAGGAAAAGAGCAGCAGCATTGCAAATAAGATGGTAGCAAAATTGGGAGTAAACAATCAATCACTTATCCCTCCATGCGGCACAGGCGAAAGAGTTAATGAGACCCTACGAAAAGTGTGCCCAGGGTCAACTTAGCAAGTGTTTAGGGGTAGTTTGTATTGCAGTTGAGAGGTGGTAAAAGCAGTGGGGGGGGGTGTCGTTAAGAGCATATGCTCACAGAGAGGACGACAATAATCAATTTATTACATTTGGTTATCAACAATAACTACCTCTTGCCGCTTGTTCTTTATTTTTGGTTGATCATCTGTTGTTGCTTCACAGTTCTCCTGCATTATATGTGTGCTCCTTTCTTACAGGCGCCTTGTCTATTGCGATTGTACCACCCGCTTCGACTGAAACAATGAAATAAATGAAAAAGCAGAGCATTTGGCTCAAATTACGACCCCAACAGTGGAAGGGCAGTAAAGCTGCAGAAGAAGTGCATTCATGTCCCTTGCACTGTCCAAAGAATAGTTGAAAGCTTATGTAATCTCCAGTGAGCAGATGCTTGATAGATGCCACCATTGCCAGTATATTACACACACAGAAAATTTGATGAGCAGCCAGTACACGGCGGGCCATTGTGAAGAATAAAGACCATGATAAAGAAAGTGTAAAGAGCCAGAGAGAGAGAGAGAGAGGGAGATGCAGATGGAGATGGAGAGAATATTTCTTGCTCCGGATGACCACCAAACCATTTGCTGATAAAGATTACCGTTGCCTGTGAAATTCCAATTTAATATCAACAACAATGACAAGATTTGATAAAGGAAATTATTACTATTGGGTTTTTCACCAACCACCAACTGTACCACCAGATCTGCTGAAACAGCGACCCCAAATGAAATTCTCGTTACTTTTTGTTGTGTTGTTGTTGAGCAATATTGTTTGAAACAATCCCTCATCTGACAGAGCATAGGTATGCTTGCAAAAGAAAAAGGAAAATAGCGAGTGAAAGGAAACAGACAAAGGCCAAAGGCAAGCAGTGGCATAAGATTTTGACAAAAGCCAAGCTCGCAGGCCCTTCGGCATCTCACACCCACTCCTCCTCCATCCCAAGTTCAATGACGACGCCGTCCGACCACAAACCTGCGTTTGTAGGAGAGAAGAAATGTCATTCCAAACACACCAAGTCTTCAATTTTGTTTTTGTTTATCTGTGTTCGAACGTGTACCATGAGCGTGCTGTTGACATGGGGGAATGATTGCCTTACAAACTGAGACAAACGAGGGATTGAAAAGAAAATTAGACAAGATAATTTACAAGATATTAAAAGATTTTTTAAAATAGGAAATTTAAAATGGCAATTAAAAAATATTATATATATATAAATATATACATATAATTATATAAATATATATATATTGTTGGCTGGTAAGGATGAACTGTACATTGAGCGTTACAAGATCGTAAGCTTTTAAGGAAAGGAGCCGGTGTTATAAAGATCCGTTTTAAAAACCCACACTTTCGCACTCTTATTACCCAGTTCGGCTCACACATCGGCGATTCAGCAGCTCTCGGAGATCTCAGAGAAACTCTGAGAAAAATTCCCCACATCAAGAGACAAGCGCAAGCTAGCGTGCACGCCACATGGCTTATAAACCTTACACATTCCCTAGGCCACACCAAAGGGTCTCACAACAGACACAATGCCACACACATTACAAGACACAGACACTCACAGACACAGACAGACAGACACACAGGCAACAACACACTCGCATTGTGCACGTTTGGTTTTTCGCATGCCTCAAGATGCTGATGTCGACTGCTGAAGTGGTGTATTATCGACTTCTGTTAGTCTTGAATGTTTGCCACTTTGTCAACCACAATGGATCCAAACAGAGACTTAGGGGAACACATGCCTTGTTTTCATATATATTATATGGAATAGTGTGTTAATTACAAAGCTAGAGTGAAAGAAGTGGGGAAAGAGAGGCATGTCAATCACTTCAAAGATTGAGCTTATTCGCAAATCAAGGGTTCTGGTGGGTCAGGAGCCGCAGCTTTGATGTAATGAAGCTCAAGCAGAGATAGGATGAGCTGGAGCAGCGGTGTTAAAGGGCACCACCTTAAGGAACCTCCTGCATCCAGGATGAAACTGTATCTCATCTTCTCCCTTGTTTGTCTAGTAAGGCTTGCAGCCTGTTTGCCTAAGCCTGTGCAATTAAGTGGCCAAAGAGGGACAGTATTGTATCGTACTTATCTACATACGCCGAGAAAAGTCCTCAATCCACACCCACAGGTAAGGTCTCCGATGTAAGGTCCTCAAATTTACCTGGGAAAGGAGAACACAAGGAGAAAGTCTGAGATCGCAATCCGAGAATAAAGTCCAAGATCGAACCTGAGATACAGGTCCCCAATCGCACTGATGGAGAAGGTCCTGGTTGGAAGTGAGAGAAGTCCTTAATCACACCCGAGGTTCACAAGGCACTTGGTTCCACCATCACTTTGGATAATCACCATGCCATGACAATCAGCAATGAGCAGAACGATGTATACATGCAATAGGATGCAAGCAAGTTGGCACGGACTGTTGGTCGAGGATCCTTTTTGTTCGTGAACGGAAGGGCCACCCTTTGTACGACTGCTGCCACACAAGAAACGAAAGGAAATTGCAGAGACACTGCATGACCCTCCTTTCAAAAAGCCAACCTTCATGAAAATTTAATCAAAACGGCCATGAAAGAAGGGACGTCGTCCTTCCTTACCCTCGCGGACCTCATTTGAAGGCGAAGATCAACAGGTGAGACGTTTCATATCCCCGAAGTCCAAAACATATTAAAATTCCAAAGAAAGGTCTTTTACGAAGAAGCAGCAAATCACATGAATAAACATGTTGACTGTTTGTTAACACCGTTCCCTGGTTACTTGGTCATGACAATATGGTAATATAACCACAACACACTGCTGTAAATTAAAGTCTTATGCCACAGGAAATTCCAGTTGTATGGTTAGAACATAGACAAATCAAGACAGAGAGAGAGATGAGGAGACGAGCAGAGACAGAACATGAGAGAGACAGAAGAGAGAGCGAGACAGAGGACAGAACAGCGAGAGAGAGAATTTATAGGAGCATTTGTCATTATAGGAATCGCAGGATTGCCATGGAATGGTCAAAAGTTAAAGAATGGTGTTTATGAAGAAGCATAGAAGACAAACGTGAAGTAAGGCCAGACGAGCATGGAGGAAATGTAGCCACCACCATGTGAAGTCCTGTGGATTTCAACACATCCTTTTCTTGCTCTGCGCGTATATTGTTAAAGCACCATGGCAAGCTCTCGACACGTTACGGCAGTCTTGTAAAGAACACACACACCAAAATCAAGTTTCCAATTTTCCTGTCATGCCAATTTTTCAAGCCAACAAGTCTTCTGGTTGAATGCCGAGCACCCAAACACATACTTCGAGCCTTCATGCAAATGAGTTCATATATTTGTTTTGGTTTTCCAAATGACCTTAGGAGATGAATCATTTAAAATATCTCATCATATTGATTCAATTTTGCAGTCCACAGTTCAAATCTTTCGTAGCAGACGCTGGCACAGCCGGTGTGCCACATCAAAAACGAAATGGTCAGCATTATGATACAACCGTGTTCACCAGGATCCCTGGCTTTCGATCACTGACACACTGACTTCCCGCACGTACCCCAGCCTTAGTTGAAGCCAAACAGCCGAAACAAATCAGAAGTTAAAATAAGAAACATGCCTGCCAAGTAGGCCCCAAGTGCCTTCCTCAGCAGAGAAAATCAGTGAAAGCTCACACACCGCCCGATACTGCACACAACCAATTGCAGACAAATGTTCATGTCCTGGCACTAAATACTCCCACCAGCATGTCCACCTGCAGACGTCTTCAAATATCTACTTTACAAAAACCTCAAAGCTTTAATACACTGTTCTGACTAGACCACAGCATTTACCCTTTGGGCCCCAGAAACGTTTCAGAGCCATTGCAAATCAACAGGAAATGTCTTGGAAGCTATTTTTGTGCACAGTGGCGCCTATCCATGGTCTACCTTGTGTGAATACCCGGACAGCACGCGAGCCTTGTTTCTACACGTCTCAGCTCCTTGTAACGTACTGAGTTTCCATGTGTAGATCAACATTTACAGTATACTAGTCTTTTGATACTGGATCCCAGGTGCAGATCCCATTTGCCATGTTGTTTTTCCATTGTGACTCGGCGTCCTCGTAATTCCTAAACGATGCACCGATTCTCTTTTGTTACGCATGTGACATTTGGTTATAACAAGCTTCCTCCATTAGGCTGAGACATAATAATAAAAAAAAAAACCCCCAAAAAAACACACAACGTGGTCCACAGGGAGGTGAAGCGCGAACCTTCATTCAAAGAGACAGCGTGCAATTCGTCTTGAGAATGGAATTTTTTTTTTAGATCTACAACACTGTTAGACATCGCTGTGGGAATTAACGTCGGTGATAGGAAAAAAACAAAGATCAGCAAAAAGAGCAATAGGCGGTTATTGAGCTGAGAAACACAAAGTGACGCATGGTTAGCAAAACCCACGAAATCTCTACCGGCCCCACACCAAGTGAAATAAATGAGGTTGGAACACAGCAAAGAGAGAAGACAAACGCGAAAAAAAAAAAAGGAAATACAAGGGAGCAAAAGTAAATATATTCCACATCTTCTATCATTTAATATCCATGATTGAGCAGAGAGCACCTCACTAACTCGTACGATATTCATCCTGCACGATGCGTGTACAACCGAAGCATTTCAAAAAATGAACGACGCATTCCACATCCACTTTCATTCACCGTGTCAAAAGAATTCAAAGCCATGCTGTAAAGAGTTCTTCTGAGAGAAACTGTTGTTGCTTCATGCCAGACAAAGAGGAAACCGTGCTCTGAAGCACCTATTGTCTTTCAAATTCACGAAACGCGTACCATGTCGAATGATGGCTTCATTTTCCTTCTTTATTAAAATAATTTCCTCAACCTCTCAGCTCAATTTCCTTGGGTGTATGATACCTAAATGCCCAGCAATTATCTCCTGATATTCAATAATCCAAACATATTTCTCAATTACAGAATTAATTATCTTTTGTTTTAATCTGACTGTGTCTGTGTCCACAGTCATTTACAACAGGTTGCCTTTGTCCTTGTCCCTTTTGCATTTCTGTTGTTTCGGCAAAACTACAGGCACTGGATCTGTTGTGCAAATATATTGTTTCCACAAGGTGTGTGCCTGTTGGGTACCATACTGTTTCAACAAAGTATAGGCCTTTATGTTAGTACTATGCTTAGTTATCACAAACTGTAGGCCTCAGGTTGGTACCACACTATGTTTCACCAAAGTTAGGCCTTTATGTTAGTACTATGCTATGTTCACAGAGTATAGGCCTGTAGGTGGTACTACACTATGTTTCACAAAGTTATAGCCTTTATGTTAGTACATGCTATGTTTCACAAACTGTAGGCCTTTCAGTTGGTACCACACTTTATTTCACAAAGTATAGGCCTTTATTTTAGTTAACTATGCTATGTTTCACAGACTATAGGCCTGTAGGTTGGTACTACACTATGTTTCACAAAGTATAGGCCTTTAAGTAACTATGCTATGTTTCACAAACTGTAGCCTTTCAGTTGGTACCACACTATGTTTCACAAAGTTAGGCCTTATTTTAGTACTATGCTATGTTTCACAAAACTGTAGGCCTGTACGTTTCTTAACCATACCTATACTTTACAAAGTACAGGCCTTTAGGTTAGTACTATGCTATGCTTCACAAAAGTTAGGCCTGTAGTTGGTACATACTGTTTTAAAAAGTAGAGGCCTTTTAGTTAGTACATTGTCTATGTTTCACCAAAGTGTAGCCTTAGCTGGTACCCATACTGTTTTAAAAAGTAGAGGCCTTTAGGTTAGTACTATGCGATGTTCACACAAGTGTAGGCCTGTAGGTTGGTTACCACACTATGTTTTCGCACAAAGTGTAGCCGTTTATTCTAGTACTATGCGTATGTCTCACAAGTGTAGGCTGTAGCAGTTGGAACCACACTATGTTTCACAAAGTATAGCCTTTATGCTAGTACTATGCTTATGTTTCACAAAGTGTAGGCCTGTAGGTTGGTACCACACTATGTTTCACAAGTGAAGGCTTATGCTAGTAACTATGCTATGTCTTCACAAGTGTAGGCCTGTAGGTTGCTACCACACATGTTTTACAAAGTCAGCTCTTTAGTTTCAGTACTGTGCTTATGTTTCACAAAGTGAGGCCTTTAGGCTGTACCATACTGTTTTTAAAAAAGTAGAGGCCTCTTGTGTTAGTACTATGCTATGTTTCACGAAGTGTGGCCTGTAGGTTGTACCCACAGCTAGTTTCACAAAGTATAGGCTTTATGTTATACTATGCTATGTTTCACCAAGTGTAGGCCTGTAGGTTGGTACCACACTATGTTTTCACAAAGTATAGGCCTTTTATGTAGTATAGCTATGTTCACAAGTGTAACCTAGTAGGTTGGTACACACTATGTTTCACAAATTATAAGACCTTTATGGTATCTATGCTATGTTTCACAAACTGTAGGCCTTCAGTTGGTACACATTGTTTCACAAGCATAGGCCTTTATATTAGTACTATGCTATTTCACAAACTGTAGGCCTTTCAGTTGGTACTTACACTATGTTTCACAAAGTATAGACCTTTATGTAGTACTATGCCTATGTTTCAAAAAACTGTGAGGCTGCAGGTGGTACCACACTATGTTGTTCACAAGTATTAGGCCTTATGTGTACTGCTATTTCACAGACTGTAGCCTGTAGGTTGGTACTACACTATGTTTCACAAAGTATAGGCCTTTATTTTAGTACTATTGCTATGTTTCACAACTGTAGGCCTTTCATGATTGGTACCCACACTATGTTTCACAAAGTATAGGCCTTTATTTAGTACTATGCTATGTTTCACAAACTGTAGGCCTGTAGGTTGTACCGATACCATACTTTACAAAGTACAGGCCTTTAGGTTAGTACTATGCTTGCTTCACAAAATGATTAGCCGTGTATGGTTATACTATGCTATGTCTCACAAACGTTGTAAGGCCTTGAGGTTGTACCACACTTATGTTTTACAAAGTACACTTTATGTTAGTACTATGCTTATGTTTCACAAACTGTAGGCTTATAGCTGTAACCTACCCATACTTACAAGTACAGGCCTTTAGGTTATACTATGCTATGTTTCACAAAGTGTAGCTGTAGTTGGTACCATACTGTTGTTAAAAGTAGAGGCCTTTAGTTAGTACTATGCTATGTTTCACAAATGTAGCCTGTAGGTTATACCACACTATGTTTCACAAAGTATAGGCCTTATGTTAGTACTTATGCTATGTTTCACAAACGTAGGCCTGTAGGTTGTACCACACTATGTTTCACAAAGTATAGCCTTATGTTATACTTGTGCTATGTTTCACAAGTGTAGCCTGTTAGGTTGGTACCACACTATGTTTTACAAATACAGGCCTTTTATGTTAGACTATTGCTATGTTTCACAAACTGGAGCTTATAGGCTGGTACCATACCATAATTTACAAAGTACAGGCCTTAGGTTTAGTTACTATGCTTGTTTCACAAAGTGTAGCCTTTATGTGTACCTCCATTACTTTACAAGTACAGGCCTTCTAGTTATACTATGCTATGTTTCACAAAAGTTGTAAGGCCTTTAGGCTGGACCATACCATACTTACAAAGTACAGGCCTTTAGGTTGTACTATGCTATGTTTCACAAAGTAGGCCTTTAGGCGGTACCATACTGTTTCACAAAAGTACAGCCTTGGTTATTACTTATGCGTATGTTTCCAAAGTGTGAGCCTGTAGGTTGGTACATACTGTTTAAAAGTAGACGGCCTTTAGGTTAGTACATGCTATGTTTCACAAAGTGTAGGCCTTAGGCGGTACCATACTGTTTTAAAAAGTAGAGGGCCTTATGTTAGTACTATGCTTATGTTTCACAAGTGTAGGCCTGTATTGGTACCACACTATGTTTCACCAAAGTACAGGCCTTTATGCTGTACTATGCTATGTCTCACAAGTGTAGGCCTGTAGGTTGGTACCACACTAGTTTTACAAAGTACAGGCCTTTAGGTTAGTACTGTGCTATGTTTCACAAAGTTGTAGCCTTTAGGCTCGGTACCATACTGTTTTAAAAAGTAGAGGCTTTAGTTAGTCTATGCTTATGTTCCCAAAGTGTAGCCCTTTAGGCTGGTCACCACACTTATGTTTCACAAGTAGAGAGCCTTAGGTTAGTACTTATGCTATGTTTACAAAAGGTAGGCCTTGTAGGCGGTACCACACTATTTTTCACAAAGTAGAGGCCTTTAGTTAGACTAGCTATGTTTCAAAGTAACAAAGTGTAGGCCTTAGGCTGGTGTACCATACTTTTTTAAAAAGTAGAGGCCTCTTGTTTAGTACTATTGCCTATGTTTCACAAGTGTAGGCTGTAGGTTGTACCACACTATGTTTCAATCTCTCTCTTCACTTGCAGCGATTTTTACCCTGAAGAGTGCAGCACGAAAAGCTTCGGTCACTATTATGTCGTGTTTGTTTATATGTATGTATATATGTATATATGTATATATGAATGTATATATATATATGTATGTATATATATATATGTATGTATATATATGAATGTAAATATATGTATATATGTGTATGTATATGTACTAGTGCAGGCCCGTAGGTGCGTGCCCGTAGGTGCGTGCCAGTATGTGCAGCTTCGTTCCTTCGCTCTATAAACGCCGACTGGATTGGGGCATTGTTTCAATTAGATCGGACCAACCGTATCATAAATGGCCATAACTTGGGAAACATACTCAGGTCCCAGCGTCGATTGTGACGTCATACCAAACGAAGAAGAAGAAGAATTGTGACATCAATCGTGCAAAAAAACAAAAACATTAATTGTGACACCATTCGTGACATCATAGCACCGTGTCTTGTCATTGGTTGACAGATAAATGGCCGATACTTGGGAACCGCTTGTCCGATTAATATCAAACCTTGAAAAGGCACATACTCAGTCCCCAGCGTCGATTGTGATGTCATACCAAACGAAGAAGAAGAAGAATTGTGACGTCAATCGTGCAAAAAAAACAAAAAATAAATAAATAAATATTCATTCATTGTGACGTCATTCGTGACGTCATGCACCGTGTCTTGTCATTGGTCGACAGATAAATGGCCGTAACTTGGGAACCGCTTTCCGATTGATATCAAACCTTGAAAAGGCACATCCGCGGGTCCCCAGCAAATTCCTGCAAGTTTCAATCAGATCGGACCGGCGGTTGTCGAGAACAGCGTCACAGACAGACAGACAGACACACATACAGAGATTGCTGGAATATAGATAGATGTGTATATATATATATATATATAATATATATATATATATATATATATATATATATATACAGATATACAGTATATGTTATCCCTGTGTTGTAAGAGGCAACCAGGGTTGCGTCAGGAAGGGCATCCGGCGTAAAACCATGTCAAATCAGTATGCGGATCATAACGGATGATCCGCTGTGGCGACCCCTAACGGGAGCAGCGAAAGACGAACAACAACAAGTATATATATATATATATATAATATATATATATATATATATTATGGTGTGTGTATATGTGTATGTATATGTATGTATATATGTATGTATACAGTATATATATATATGTATATGTATGTATATATGTATATGTATGTATACAGATATATATATATATATTATGTATATGTATGTATATATGTATATGTATGTATAGTATGTATATATGTAGTATACGATATATATAATATATATATATGTATGTATATGTATATGATATGTATAACGTATGTATATATGTATATATGTATACATGTATATATATGTATATATATGTATATATATATATATAATATGTATATATGATATTTAGATATATATCGATATAGGTATGTAGATAGATATATATCGATATAGATGGTATATATATATATATATATAATATATATATAAATATATATTATGTACATGCAAGTAGAGAGAAGGGTGGGGGGGGGGCGGGGAAGAGAAAAGCCAGTCATCGGTGGCTTTGTTGTCTGCAGTGATGTGCCGGAGTGCTGCTTCTACCATTTATGCTTTGTCTTTTAGAAAAACACAAGTTTGGACTACACCCTCCTGTGAATGGACATCAATCACTTGAAGAACTGTTGGGTTTTGTGACATGTGAATATAATTATTCAGATGGGTCAGGGTTAATGATGTGCTCACATGCAATGATGAAAGGCTTACTCAGGAACTGTAATCAATGGATATCAGAAATTATCATCAAGGCCTAAAATATAATGATGCAAAGGAGCTGACATTGCGAGGGGTTCCAAATATTTATTTACAGGATTAAGGAGTAGGCCCGGGCCTCTTATAAAATAACATTATGATATCACAAAGCACATGTCCTTTGTGCCCTTTGCACAGGTAAAGTGTCAGCTTCCTGAAAACCTCTTTTTCTTTCATGTGCAGCACATGGCTGCAGATAGCATCAGCAGGCAGGACGCCCAGTTTAACATCCATCCAAGGGACAGCACAAACGCATTGATAAATCACCATGCCTACGAAACACCAGGAGGACAGTTCATAGCAGGATAGGGATTTGAACCCAGTATAGACGCCTCAGAGGTGAGTGAGTGGGGGGGACCTCCAGGTTATTCTGTCAGTCTTCATGAGCAAGGCTAGTTCTTCATTCTATCCTGGCAGGGTCCTGGATCTTCTGTTCTCCTCACACTACAGTTCCCCTCTACACCCTGCCCTTTCCATTCTACACCCTCAAACCACATACTCTGTCCCACCACAGCAGTCAAAACTGTGGTCTATATGTGGCTTTTCACTGTGAGCACATTTCTGGGTCCAGCATCCCATGCCTTGTTTTCTTCGGATTCACAGGCAGCTGTGAGGGTGGATGGGAGGGAAACCAGCAAAAGGAAGCCAGGCTTGTGGGCGCTGTGCCTATGGCAGGCTGCCAGGGGTTTTCGGCCACAGGAGTGTAAATCGCTGTTTTCCAGGGGTGGTTTGACGTTTGTGAGTGAAGGCGTCCAGATCATGAAAACAAGGAATGCTCTGTCCCATCTCACCGAGCGTGCAAGCAAGGTCGACAAGAGGATTCAAACTCAAAACACCTTTTGTACAACAGATAGTAAAAAGAAGAACTCACCTACTTGTGTGGACAAGTCAATGCTGCCATGGATTACACTGTTTTTTTTAATCTTTACTATGCGAATTAACCCTTAAATGGCCCCGATTAGCTGAACAGTCCCGCCAGGCTCCAAACAGGGTGGGGATTTTCACGGTAATTGTAGTTAATCTGTTCAAAGCTAAACCAGTGTTCAGTGGCAGCTCCAGAAACTTCTTGAAGGGCAAGTTTAACAGCAAACCTTGCAAGGAGGGAGAGGTATGGGGGCAGAGTGGCGGTGATGGGGTTAGGTGGGTGCCTAACACACAGGAGCACCTCTGGATATCCGTGACCGAACCCATGACGTGCTTAGGCTACATGTCAACTCATTGCAAGAGTGTTTTGGTTCGCATTGATCTCTTTGGCTGTTTCCACTTCACTGAACTGGTTTTTAAAAATGTTATCTCCAGACTGAATTTCTACTGAGCCACAAAAATGTATCCTCAAGGTACGTGACTCTCCTTTCACCCACAGAAGCTGCATCCAAGCTTGAAACATTTTAATCCTCTTCGTTTTCTCATGATGAAAAAAGAAAAGGGAAATTGATAACAACAAAAATGCTGGTAACTTCAACTTGCTTTTTTCGTTATCTATCAAAGTCTTGAAGAACCATATTGTTGTTTATGAAAACTGATATCAGTATGATTGCTTATAATAATAATTTATAGGTATTATAGCATTATAATTATTATCGTGATAATAACCACCTTAGTGATACAGAAACAATATGTAAGCTGTCAGCTGAATACGGTGAGTATGTTCTGTACTTGGTGGCAGCTTTGACTTTGTTCAAGAATGCCAATCAGATAGCCATGTCTCAGAAATGAAATCAACAAGCTGGCTCGGTGCCCATAGCTTTGAGGCTCCGTGGCGAGGCAAGCCGTAACACTGGCCCAAAGTGCTGAAGTGAAAAGAGGGTTTTGCAAGATGCCGTGTAAACAATTTGGTCAAAGAAAGAAAAAAGGGCGAGTTTCCCGTGCAAACAAGCCCTCCCGTGTACATCGACCAAAAATGGTAACGTGGTACGGCCACTCGCGATAAATGAGCTGGCATGAACATCAGTTTGTCCTTGAGACTATTTGTAACATTGGTCTAGCCTTGTGAGCCAGCTCAAATATCTAAAGCGAGGTTTGAGGGTCCAAAAAGATGGTTGAAGAGCATGACAGTGATGTTGATAAGCTTTGATGGAGCATACATAAGCAAAACAAACATGTTGCGTTGCGGCCATGTTGAAATTCTGGAGGGGAAGGGCATGAAAGGAATAGTGTGCAGCACATGTGGAAGAAGAGATAATTAAATGTGTAGAACAGACAGACACTCAGAGCTCGACCTGAGAAGCATGACACTGCAGGGTCAAACAATTGCACCTGTGACATAACAACGTTGATGAAGAACTGATAATGGGACAAGCGGAGCAAGACCTAAGAAGTCATCATTTTATCTTTCCTGTGTCACTACAAGAGCCGGTCCTGCATCTTTGAATTAATATGCTACATCCGCACCGTGATGCAGTGCCATGCCAATGGGTGTAACATTCTGAGCAGCGTCGAGCTGCCAGAATCGCTTTTCTGTTCGCACCTCCTTTGCACTCAGCACAGGCCGTGGTACACACGTGATTACGTCGCTGTTTGGATGCAAGGCAAAAGCAAACTGTCCAAAAGCTGAAATTATTTTCTTAACCTTTTCATTCCTGTTACTTGACAGAACCCTAACTGTGCACTTCCCTCTGTGGAAAGCGGCACCAACCTAGCAATCTCAAGATTACTCCAAACATTTTCTCAGTCCTCCAGAGGGTGAGTAATGCCATGAGGTCAGCTGACGTACCTGGAAACATAACGACCTATGATGCTATAGAGCCTGGATGGATGAGAATTTTGCACCACTTGCCGTTCACCATGTTACCTGCCTTAAATGCATGGTTGAAGGAAAGTTGGAGGGGTTTAGGTGAGCAGAGGTGAAAAATAAATATTTTTGAAAGGTAAAAAAGTTTTCTTTAATCAATCTTGCTGATTCATCAGGTTTAGCTTCAAGGTAGTTTCTTTGACCCCCATTTTGAGTGAGAGCACAAAAGGTCTTATCAAAAGTTCTGTCACGACCCCCCAACCCTGTAATTATTTTTGTAAAAGTCTGATTGATCTCGTTATGTACCAATATCTGGTTAAATATCAAGTTTCTCACGCTAATTGTTTGGATCCGGGAAGTAAAATAATGGCATCTTGTCCCAAGGACGCGGCTGTGGCAGAAAGATTATGTAAGAAACCCAAAGTCTTATTAAATTCATGGTGATGCAGAAGAAAAATGCACAGGAAATCCACCAATAAATTATTACAGATCCCACAAACTTGAGAACTTTTCGGTGATTGGTTTCATCTTTTCTTGGAGTAAAAACGAGTGTCCAGATGTTGTTAGGACAATGCTGCTGTTTATAATAAGCCCTTGTTTAAAAGTCGTTGTATCACAATTCAAGTACTTGTGACAGAGTCGGTAATACCCACGTCAACAGCATGTAACATTGACATTAAGTAACTGGGGAAAATAAAGGTGATGGCAAAATTGGTATCACCCATTCTCACCGAGTAATGGAACCTGAACCGACTTGCTCTGTGTCAACATCTTCGGTGTTTTGGTCGGGAAAGCGATACCTTCATGGAGCGCATCATTGCTGATCACGAAACATGGGGCGACAACTAAGAACCGAAGTCTCATTCAGCAGAGTGGAAATGGCCGACCTTGTCCGTGTCCGAAAAAAGGCCAAACGCCAACAAAGGTACGTCAAGGTGCTTCACATTATCGTTTATGACCAGATTATGGTTTTGTTAAACTGGGCAGCTCCATAGAGTGCAACGGCGAACGGAGACAATAACCATATGATTTCACCTGATCATCCGAGACCTGAAATGGACAAAATGCATCAAACTCGAGTAAAAAATGGCACCATCCTCGTACGACGATGCTGTGCTGCCAAAACACAATGCCCATGAATTCCCCAAAATGAGGAACGAGCCAAGGGGAAGATGTTAAGGACATTTCCACTGCATTAAGGACATTTCATAAGGTTTCTGTGCTGGGATCGAAATATTGCTTCATTGCTGAACGAAGTACATTGAAGAGGATGGAGAATATTGACATGAGTAAAGTTTTTTCGATGCTACTACTGCACATACGGGTATATTATGTGAGTAGGGTGACAGAACTTTTGGGATAACTATTGTGTTATTGTCAAAGACAGAAGAAAGCTTTCAGTGAAGAAGTTGGTGAATTGAAAAGTTAGTAAAGTTTCTAGTTTTTAAAGATTATAACCTAAGGTGTTCTGCATAGCTAGCATTATGTCGAAGACTTTTCGTCAAGAGGATGGAAAGCCTTGCCATTGTTTTCTCCATTTTTCTCGCAGAGAAGGTACGATGGATGACTCAAGCAGTTATCAACCAAGGGGGGAAACAGCAACGAAGAAACAATTGTAGTCAAGAATAAAATCATGAGAAAACTAAACTTAAATACCAAGCATTTTTTCAAGACCTTTTCCCTTAAGAGAAAGCAGGACACGGAAAAAAAAAAAATGAAAGGAAAATAATTCTGGAAAGAGTTCAACAAGCACCAAGAAGTCTTAATGGAGGAAAGAAATGTTGTACAGCTTATGTGATGAGCAAGACGAGTTGGTATTTAAAATCTTTCAGGATTTGACTCATTTGTTTTGAAGTTGTTCAAATAAACTTTATGGCTCCCTTTCAAGTGGTCAGAGATCATTGCTTTGAGCAGTTGGAGATTGTTGTGAAACACACGAGAGATTTGCCTGCTGTGGTCCACGTGCAAGGGCATTGCCTTAATAGATTACCTTTGCAATCCACCTCTATCGCATGAGTGAAGCCATTGTCCAACTGAAGGCTTGCTCTTCCCTTCAGTCAGATTGTCACCTTATGTCAATTCCAGTACTTACTTTTGAGCTCTTCTACTCTTCTTATTACAGAATTCCCATCTTTTCCCCCTTTCCTTCCAAATGTCAATACATGTGTCCGTTTGCTCTCTTTCTTTGAGCAATTCCATGAGCCTAAACATTTGCACCTTAACAAAGCTACAAGATGGGAAAATTCAGGTGACGACGGAACTAGAAAAGGAATCGGGCAGTTGTGGAGCCAATTCCTGGACTCCTTGGTATTTGTCGAGCTGTTGTGAATCGGTTTCGTTCATCATCGAGCTAATCATAGATTGTACCTGTTCCTCAGTTATTGTCAGACTGGTTGCTTTAGGAAAGTACTGAGGAAGAGTTGCATTGAACACTTTTGGTGCTGGTGAAGCAAGAACTGTTGCAGAAAGATCTTCCATGAAGAGATGCAGTGGTGTCTCGCTTCATTTGAAGAAGTGGGTTGCAACGTCTATAAACCGGGTAAGACCAGCAGGGTTCAAAAGTTTGCGGACTGGTAAGACGAGCTCCTTCACAAGGGATCATGCCTATTTAGTCATGGCTCGTACTTAGTTTTGAATCGTGGTGAGATGGCAGGGAGGCCTTCAGTCACCATAAAAAAAAAAATATATATATATATATATGTATATGTAGAGTTGTGGGAGGCAATTACTGGTGAATGCCTTTGTTATTAAAAGTTGCTTTTTCAAATAAAAAAACCCCAAAGAATAATAAAATATACAAAACATCATTCTCCAGTTAGCAATCAAATTCATCTTCTTAAGGAAAAGAGCAGCAGATGCAAAATAAGATGGGTAGCAATATTGGGAGTAACAATCAATCACTTATCCCTCCATGCTGCACAGGCCGAAAGGGTTAATGAGACCTACGAAAAGTGTGCCCAGGGTCTAACTAGCAATGTTTAGGGGGTAGTTTGGTATTGGCAGTTGAAGAGGTGGTAAAAGCATAGTGGTGGGGGGGGGGTGTCGTTAAGAGCATATGCTCACAGGATGGAGACGACAATAATCAATTTATACATTTGGTTATCAACAATAACTACCTTGCCCTTGTTCTTTATTTTTGGTTGATCATCTGTGTGCTTCACATTCTCCTGCATTAATGTTGTGCTCTCTTTCTACCAGGCGCCTTTGTCCTATTGCCGATTGTTCCACCCGCTTCGACTTGAAACAATGAAAGTAAATGGAAAAAGCAGAAGCATTTGGCTCAAATACGACCCCAACAGTGAAGGGCAGTAAAGCTGAGAAGAAGTGCATTCATGTCCCTTGCACTGTCCAAAGAATAGTGAAAGCTTATGTATCTGCCATGAGCAGATGCTTGATAGATGACCTTGCCAGTATAGTACACAACAGAAAATTTGAGAGAGCAGCACACGGCGGCCATTGTGAAGAATAAAGACCATGATAAAGAAAGTGTAAAGAGCCAGAGAGAGAGAGAGAGAGAGGGAGATGGAGATGGAGATGGAGAGATATTTTTGCTCCGGATGACCACAAACCATTGCTGATAAAGATTTACCGTTCCTGTGAAATTTCAATTAAATATCAACAACAATGACAAGATTTGATAAAGGAAATTATTACTATGGGTTTTTCACCAACCACAACTGTACCACAGATCTGCTGAAACAGCGACCCCAAATGAAAATCTCGTTACTTTTTGTTGTTGTTGTTGAGCAATGATGTTTTGAAACAATCCCTCATCTGACAGAGCATAGGTATGCTTGCAAAGAATAATAGGAAAATAGGAGTGAAAGGAAAACAGACAAGGCACAGGCAAGCAGTGCATTAAGGATTTTGACAAGAAGCCAAGCTCGCAGGCCCTGCGGCATCTCACACCACTCACTCCTCCATCCCAAGTTCCATGCACCGGCCGTCCGACACAAACCTGGGTTTGTATGGAGAGAAAAATGTCATTCCAACACACCAAGTCTTCAATTTTGTTTTTGTTTATCTGTGTTCGAACGAGTTACCATGGGTGCTGTTGACATGGGGGAATGATTGCCTTACAACTGAGACAAACGAGGGATTGAAAAGGAAAATTAGACAAAGATAATTTACAAGATATTAAAAGATTTTTTAAAATAGGAAATTTTAAAATTGGCAATTTAAAAAAATATATATATATATATAAATATATACATATATATATATATATATATATTATTGTGTGGTTGGTAAGATGAACTGTGACATTGAGGTACAAGATCGTAAAGCTTTTAAGGAAAGGAGCCGGTGTATAAAAGTCGTTTTAAAAACCCCACTTTCGCACTCTTTACCCAGTTCGGCTCCACACATCGGCGATTCAGCTGCTCTCGGAGATCTCAGAGAAATCTCTGAGAAAAATTCCCACATCAAAGAGACAAAGCGCAAGCTGCGTGCACGCACATGGCTATAAACCTTACACATTCCTATGGCCACACAAAGGGTCTCACATACAGACACAATGCACACACATACAGACACAGACACTCACAGACACAGACAGACAGACACACAGGCACACACACACTCGCACATGTGCACGTTTGGTTTTCTGCTGCTCAAGATGCTGATGTCACTGCTGAAGTGGTGTATTATCGACTTCTGTTAGTCCTGATGTTTGCCACTTTGTCACTCACAATGGATCCAAAGCAGATGCACTTAGGGGAACACATGCCTTGTTTCATATATATATATATGGAATAAGTGTGTAATTACAAAGTAGAGTGAAAGGAAGTGGGGAAAAGAAGAGGCAGTGTTCAATCACTTCAAAGCATTGAGCTTATTCGCAATACAAGGGTCTGCGGGTCAGGAGCGCAGCTTTTGATGTAATGAAGCTCAAGCAGGATAGGGAGAGCTGGAGCAGCGAGTGTTAAAGGCACACCTTAAGGAACCTCCTGCATTCCAGGATAAACTTATCTCATCTTTCTCCCTTGTTTGCTTAGAAGGCTTGCAGCCTGTTGCCTAGCCTGTGCAATTAAGTGGCCAAAGAGTGGGACAGTACTGTATCGTACTTATCTACATACGGCCGAGAAAAAGTCCTCAATCACACCCACGGTAAGGTCTGCGATAAGGTCCTCAAATGTACCTGGGAGAAGGAGACACAAGAGAAAGTCTGAGATCGCATCCGAGATAAAGTCCAAGATCGAACCTGAGATAAGGTCCCCAATCGCAGCTGAGAGAAGGTCCTTGGTTGGAAGTGAGAGAAGGTCCTTAATCACACCCGAGGTTCACAAGGCATTTGGTTTCCACCATCACTTTGGATAATCACCATGCATGACAATCAGCAATGAGCAGAACGATGTATACATGCAATAGGATGCAGCAAGTTGGACGGACTGTTGGTCGAGGATCCTTTTTGTCGTGTACGGAAGGGGCCACCCTTTGTTACGACTGTGCCACAACAAGAAACTGAAAGAAATTGCAGAGACACTTGGCATGACCTCGCTTCAAAAACCAAACCTTCATGAAAATTAAATCAAACGGCCATAAAGAAGGGACGTCGTTCCTTCCTTACCCTCGCTGACCTCATTTTGAAGGCGAAGATCAACAGGTGATGACGTTTCTATCCCCGAAGTCAAAACATATTAAAATTTCCAAAGAAAGGTCTTTTACGAGAAGCAGCAAATCACATGAATAAACATGTTGACTGTTTGTAACACCGTCCCTGGTACTTGGTCATGACAATATGGTATATAACCACAACACCTGCTGTAAATTAAGTCTTAGGCCACAGGAAATTCCAGGTTGTATGGTTAGAACATAGACAAATCAAGACAGAGAGAGAGAGAGAGAGACAGAGACAGAGACAGAGACAGAGAGAGACAGAGAGAGAGCGAGACAGAGACAGAGACAGCGAGAGAGAGAATTTATAGGAGCATTTTGTCATTATAGGAATCGAGACTTGCCATGAAATGGTCAAAGTTAAGAATGGGTTTTATGAAGGAAGCCATAGAAGGGACAAACGTGAAGTAAGGCCAGACGAGCATGGAGGAAATGTAGCCACCACCATGTGAAGTCCTGTGGATTTCAAGACATCCTTTTCTTGCTCTGCGTGCGATATTGTAAAGCACCATGGCAAGCTCTCGACACGACGGCAGTCTTGTAAGAACACACACACCAAAATCAGTTCCAATTTTTCCTGTCATTGCCAATTATTTCAAAGCCACAATTCTTCTGGTGAATGCTCGAGCACCCAGAAACACATACTTCGAAGCCTTCATGCAAATGAGTTCATTGATAATTTGTTTTTGGTTTTTCCAAATGAACCTTTA
>CM068964.1:36906965-36928675 GCA_035128595.1 Eptatretus atami
CTCATCATTATGATCAATTTGAGTCCACAGTTCAAATCTTTCGTGAGGCAGACGCGGCACAGCCGGTGTGCCACATCAAAAACGAAATGGTCAGCATTAGTGATACAACCGTGTTCACCAGGATCCCTGGCTGTTCGATCACGTGACCACACTGCTTCCCGCCGTAACCCCAGCCCGAGTTGAAGCCAAACAGCCGAAAGCAATCAGAGTAAAATAAGAAACATGCCTTGCCAAGTAGGCCCCAGGGCCTTCCTCAGCAGAGAAAACAGTGAAAGCTCACACACCGCCCGGTACTGCACACAACCAATTGCAGACAAATTGTTCATGTCCTGGCACTAAATACTCTCCACCAGCATGTCCACCTGCAGACGTGTTCAAAATTCTTACTTTACAAAAACCTCAAAGCTTAATACACTGTCTGACTAGACCACAGCTTTACCCCTTTTGGGCCCCAGAAACGTTTCAAGAGCCATTGCAAATCAACAGGAAATGTCTTGGGAGCTATTTTTGTGCACCAGTGGCTGCCTATCCATGGTTCTACCTTGTGATGAATACGCCGGACAGCACGCGAGCCTTGTTCTCATACACGTCTCAGCTCACTTGTAAACGTAACTGAGTTTCCAGGTGTAGATCAACATTACAGTATTACTAGTCTTTGATACTGGGATCCCAGGTGCAGATCCCATTTGCCATGTTGTTTTGTCCATTGTGTACTCGGCGTCCTCGTAATTCGTACAACGATGCACCGATCTCTTCT
Source organism: Eptatretus atami (assembly GCA_035128595.1). Classification (NCBI taxonomy): domain Eukaryota; kingdom Metazoa; phylum Chordata; class Myxini; order Myxiniformes; family Myxinidae; genus Eptatretus; species Eptatretus atami. The sequence goes on from CM068964.1 coordinate 36,907,723, forward strand.
TGTTACGCATGTGACATTTGGTATAACAAGCTCCTCCATGAGGCTGAGACAGTAATAATAAAAAAAACAAACCCCCAAAAAAACACACAACCGTGTCCACAGGGAGGGAGCGCGAACCTTCATCTCAAAGAGACAGCGTGCAATTGTCTTGAGGAATGGAATTTTTTTTTTAGATCTACAACACTGTTAGACATCGCTGTGGGAATAACGTCGGTGATGAGGAAAAACAAAGGATCAAGCAAAAAGAGCCAATAGGCGGTTATTGAGCTGAGAAACACAAGTGACGGCAATGGTAGCAAAACCCACGAAATCTCTACCGGCCCCACACAAGGTGAAATAAATGAGGTTGGAACACAGGCAAAGAGAGAAGACAAACGGAAAAAAAAAGGATAATACAAGGGAGCAAAAGTAAATATATTCCACATCGTTTCATTATCATTAATATCCATGATATGAGCAGAGAGCACTCACTAACTCGTACGATATTTCATCCTGCACGATGCGTGTACAACCGAAGGTTTCAAAAATGAACGACGCATTCCACATCCACTTCATTCACCGTGTCAAAAGAATCAAAGCCATGTAAAGAGTTCTTCTGAGAGAACTTGATTGTTGCTTCATGGCAGACAAAAGAGGAACCGGCTCTGAAGCACTCTATTGTCTTTCAAATTCACGAAACCGTACCATGTACGAATGATGGCTTCATTTTTCCTTCTTTTATTAAAATAATTCCTCAACCTCTCAGCTCAATTTCCTTGGGTGTATGATACCTAAATGCCCAGCCAATTATCTCCTGATATCAATAATCAAACATATTCTTCAATACAGAATAATTATCTTTGTTTTAATCTGACTGTGTCTGGTGTCCAGTCAGTCATTACAACATGGTGCTTGTGGTCCTTGTCCCTTTGCATTCTGTTGTTTCGGCAAACTACCATGCAATGGAATCTGTTGGCAAAATATATGTTTCACAAGGTGTGTGCCTGTAGGTTGGTACCATACTGTTTCACAAAGTATAGGCCTTTATGTTGTTTATATGCTATGTTTCACAAAGTGCAGGCCTGTAGGTTGGTACCACACTATGTTTCACAAAGTATAGCTTTATGTTAGTACTATGCTATGTTTCACAAAGTGCAGGCCTTTAGGCTGGTACCATACAACTTTTACAAAGTATAGGCCTTTATGTTAGTACTATGCTATGTTTCACAGACTGTAGGCTGTACGTTGGTACCACACTATGTTTCTCAAAGTATAGGCCTTTATGTTAGTACTATGCTATGTTTCACAAAGTGCAGGCCTTTAGGCTGGTGCCATACTGTTTTAAAAGTAGAGGCCTTTAGGTTAGTACTATGCTATGTTTCACAAACTGTAGGCCTGTAGGCTGGTACCACACTATGTTTCACAAAGTAAAGGCCTTTATGTTAGTACTATGCTATGTCTCACAAGTGTAGGCCTGTAGGTTGGAACCACACTATGTTTCACAAAGTACAGGCCTTTATGTTAGTACTATGCTAGTTTCACAAGTGTAGGCTTGTAGGTTGGTACTACACTATGTTTCACAAAGTATAGGCCTTTATGTTAGTACTATGCTATGTTTCACAAACTGTAGGCCTGCAGGTTGTTACACCCTATGTTTCACAAAGTATAGGCCTTTATGTTAGTACTATGCTATGTTTCACAAAGTGCAGGCCTTTAGGTGGTACCATACATACTTTACAAAGTATAGGCCTTTATGTTAGTACTATGCTATGTTTCACAGACTGTAGGCCGTCGTTGGTACACACTATGTTCTCAAAGTATAGGCCTTTATGTTAGTACTATGCTATGTTCACAAAGTGCAGGCTTTAGGCTGGTGCCATACTGTTTTAAAAGTAGAGGCCTTTAGGTTAGTACTATGCTATGTTTCACAAACTGTAGGCCTGTAGGCTGGTACCACACTATGTTTCACAAAGTAAGGCCTTTATGTTAGTACTATGCTATGTCTCACAAGTGTAGGCCTGTAGGTTGGAACCACACTATGTTTCACAAAGTACAGGCCTTTATGTTAGTACTATGCTATGTCTCACAAGTGTAGGTGTAGGTTGGTACTACACTATGTTTCACAAAGTATAGGCCTTTATGTTAGTACTATGCTATGTTTCACAAACTGTAGGCCTGCAGGTTGGTACCACACTATGTTTCACAAAGTATAGGCCTTTATGTTAGTACTATGTATGTTTCACAAAGTACAGGCCTTTAGGTTAGTACTATGCTATGCTCACACAAGTGTAGGCCTTTATGTTAGTACTATGCTATGTTTCACAAAGTGTAGGCCTGTAGGTTGGTACCACACTATGTTTCACAAAGTATAGGCCTTTATGTTAGTACTATGCTATGTCTCACAAATGTAGGCCTGTAGGTTGGAACACACTATGTTTCACAAAGTACAGGCCTTTATGTTAGTACTATGCTATGTCTCACAAGTGTAGGCTTGTAGGTTGGTACTACACTATGTTTCACAAAGTATAGGCCTTTATGTTAGTACTATGCTATGTTTCACAAACTGTAGGCCTGCAGGTTGGTACCACACTATGTTCACAAAGTATAGGCCTTTATGTTAGTACTATGCTATGTTTCACAAACTGTTGGCCTGTAGGTTGGTACCATACCATTTACAAAGTACAGGCCTTTAGGTTAGTACTATGCTATGCTCACAAAGTGTAGGCCTTTATGTTAGTAATTGCTATGTTTCACAAAGTGCAGGCCTGTAGGTTGGTACATACTGTTTTAAAAGTAGAGGCCTTTATGTTAGTACTATGCTATGTCTCACAAGTGTAGGCTGTAGGTTGGTACCACACTATGTTTTACAAAGTACAGGCCTTTATGGTAGTACTATGCTATGTTTCACAAACTGTAGGCTTATAGGCTGGTACCATCATACTTTACAAAGTACAGGCCTTTATGTTAGTACTATGCTATGTCTCACAAGTGTAGGCTTGTAGGTTGGTACTACACATATGTTTCACAAAGTATAGGCCTTTATGTTAGTACTATGCTATGTTTCACAAACTGTAGGCCTGCAGGTTATTACCACACTATGTTCACAAAGTACAGGCCTTTAGGTTAGTACTATGCATGTTTCACAAGTGTAGGCCTGTAGTTTGTACCATACTGTTTTAAAAGTAGAGCCTTTAGGTTAGTACTATGCTATGTTCACAAAGTGTAGGCTTTAGGCTGGTACATACTGTTTTAAAAGTAGAGGCCTTTAGGTTAGTACTATGCTATGTTTCACAAAGTGTAGGCCTTTAGGCTGGTACATACTGTTTTAAAAAGTAGGCCTTTAGGTTAGTACTATGCTAGTTTCACAAGTGTAGGCCTGTAGGTTGGTCCACACTATGTTTCACAAAGTAAGGCCTTTATGTTAGTACTATGCTATGTTTCACAAACTGTAGACCTGTAGGTTGGTACCACACTATGTTTCACAAAGTATAGGCCTTTATGTTAGTACTATGCTATGTTTCACAAACTGTAGACCTGTAGGTTGGTACCACACTATGTTTCACAAAGTATAGGCCTTTATGTTAGTACTATGCTATGTTTCACAAAGTGTAGACCTGTAGGTTGGTACACACTATGTTTCACAAAGTATAGGCCTTTATGTTAGTACTATGCTATGTTTCACAAACTGTAGGCCTTTCAGTTGGTACACACTATGTTTCACAAAGTATAGGCTTTATGTTGTACTATGCTATGTTTCACAAGTGTGGCCTGTAGGTTGGTACCACACTATGTTTCACAAAGTACAGGCCTTTATTAGTACTATGCTATGTTTCACAAACTGTAGACCTGTAGGTTGGTACACACTATGTTTCACAAAGTATAGGCCTTTATGTTAGTACTATGCTATGTTTCACAAACTGTAGACCTGTAGGTTGGTACCCACACTATGTTTTCACAAAGTTAGGCCTTTATGTTAGTACTATGCTATGTTTCACAAGTGTAGGCCTGTAGGTTGGTACCACACTATGTTTCACAAAGTATAGGCTTTATGGTAGTACTATGCTATGTTTCACAAATGTAGACGTAGGTTGGTACCACACTATGTTTCACAAAGTATAGACCTTTATGGTAGTACTATGCTGTGTTTCACAAACTGTAGGCCTTTCAGTTGGTACCACACTATGTTTCACAAAGTATAGGCTTTATGTTAGTACTATGCTATGTTTCACAAACTGTAGGCCTGTAGTTGGTACCACACTATGTTTCATAAAAGTATGGCCTTTATGTTAGTACTATGCTATGTTTCACAAAGTGCAGGCCTTTAGGCTGGTACCATACCATACTTTACAAAGTATAGGCCTTTATGTTAGTACTATGCTATGTTTCACAGACTGTAGGCCTGTACGTTGGTACCACACTATGTTTCCAAAGTATAGGCCTTTATGTTAGTACTATGCTATGTTTCACAAAGTGAGGCCTTTAGGCTGGTGCCATACTGTTTTAAAAAGTAGAGGCCTTTAGGTTAGTACTATGCTATGTTTCACAAAGTGTAGGCCTGTTAGGCTGGTACCACACTATGTTCACAAAGTATAGGCCTTATGTTAGTACTATACTATGTCTACAAGTAGTAGGCCTGTAGGTTGGAACACACTATGTTTCACAAAGTACAGGCCTTTATGTTAGTACTATGCTATGTCTCACAAGTGTAGGCTGTAGGTTGGATCACACTATGTTTCACAAAGTATAGGCCTTTATGTTAGTACTATGCTATGTTTCACAAACTGTAGGCCTGTAGGTTGGTACCACCATACTTTACAAAGTACAGGCCTTTAGGTTAGTCTATGCTATGCTCCACAAAATGTAGGCCTTTATGTTAGTACTATGCTATGTTTCACAAAGTGCAGGCTTGTAGGTTGGTACCATACTGTTTTAAAAAGTAGAGGCCTTTAGGTTAGTACTATGCTATGTTTCACAAAGTGTAGGCCTGTAGGCTGGTACCACACTATGTTTCACAAAGTATAGGCCTTTATGTTAGTACTATTATATGTTCACAAGTGTTGGCCTGTAGGTTGGAACCACACTATGTTTCACAAAGTACAGGCCTTTATGTTAGTACTTTGCTATGTCTCACAAGTGTAGGCCTGTAGGTTGGTACACACTATGTTTTACAAAGTACAGGCCTTTATGTATACTATGCTATGTTTCACAAACTGTAGGCTTATAGGCTGGTACCATACATACTTTAAAAGTACAGGCCTTTAGGTTAGTACTATGCTATGTTTCACAAAGTGTAGGCCTTTAGGCTGGCCATACTGTTTCACAAAGTAAAGGCCTTTAGGTTAGTACTTTGGCATGTTTCACAAAGTGTAGGCTGTAGGTTTGTACCTACTGTTTTAAAAAGTAGGCCTTTAGGTTAGTTACTTGCTATGTTTCACAAAGTGTAGGCCTTTAGGCTGGTACATACTGTTCACAAAGTACAGGCCTTTAGGTTAGTACTATGCCATGTTTCACAAAGTGTAGGCCTTTAGTTAGTACTATGCTATGTTTCACAAAGTGTAGGCCTTTAGGCTGGACATACTGTTTAAAAAGTAAGGCCTTTAGTAGTACTATGCTAGTTTCACAAAGTGTAGGCCTGTAGGTTGGTACCACACTATGTTTCACAAAGTATAGGCCTTTATGTTAGTACTTTGCTATGTTTCACAAGTGTAGACCTGTAGGTTGGTACCAACTATGTTTCACAAGTATAGGCCTTTATGTTAGTACTATGCTATGTTTCACAAGTGTAGGCCTGTAGGTTGGTACCACACTATGTTTCACAAAGTACAGGCCTTTATGTTAGTACTATGCTATGTTTCACAAACTGTAGCCTGTAGGTTGGTACCACACTATGTTTCACAAAGTATAGGCCTTTATGTTAGTACTATGCTATGTTTCACAAATGTAGGCCTGTAGGTTGGTACCACACTATGTTTCCAAAGTATAGGCCTTTATGTTAGTACTATGCTATGTTTCACAAACTGTAGCCTGTAGGTTGGTACACACTTTGTTTCACAAAGTATAGGGCTTTATGTTAGTACTATGCTATGTTTCACAAGTGTAGGCTGTAGGTTGGTACCACACATGTTTCACAAAGTATAGGCCTTTTGTAGTACTATGCTATGTTTCACAAACTGTAGCCTTAGGTTGGTACCACACTATGTTTCACAAAGTATAGCCTTTATGTAGTACTATGCTTGTTTCACCAAGTGTAGGCTTTAGTTGGTACCACACTATGTTTACAAAGTATAGGCCTTTATGTTAGTATTATGCTATGTTTCACAAACTGTAGGCCTGTAGGTTGGTACCACACTATGTTTCACAAAGTAAGGCCTTTATGTTAGTACTATGCTATGTTTCACAAACTGTAGGTTTGGCTGGTACCATACCAACTTACAAAGTACAGGCCTTTTGGTTAGTACTATGCTATGTTTTACAAAGTGTAAGCCTTTAGGCTGGTCCTTACTGTTTTTAAAAGTACAGGCCTTTAGGTTGAGTACTATGCTATGTTTCACAAACTGTAGGCCTGTAGGTTGGTACCACACTATGTTTCACAAGTATAGGCCTTTATGTTAGTTACTATGCTATGTTTCACAAACTGTAGCTGTAGGTTGGTACCACACTATGTTTCACAAAGTAAGGCCTTTATGGCTAGTACTATGCTTTGTCTCACAAGTGTAGGCCTGTAGGTTGGTACCAACTATGTTTTACAAAGTACAGGCCTTTAGGTTAGTACTTGCTATGTTTCACAAAGTGTAGGCCTTTAGGCTGTACCATACTGTTTCACAAAGTACAGGCTTTAGGTTAGTACTATGCTATGTTTCACAAAGTGTAGGCCTGTAGGTTGGTACCACACTATGTTTCACAAAGTATAGGCCTTTATGTTAGTACTATGCTATGTTTCACAAGTGTAGGCCTGTAGGTTGGTACCACACTATGTTTCACAAAGTATAGGCCTTTATGTTAGTACTATGCTATGTTTCACAAACTGTAGACCTGTAGGTTGGTTACCACACTATGTTTCACAAAGTAGCAGGCCTTTAGGTTAGTACTATGCTATGTTTCACAAAGTGTAGGCCTGTAGGTTGGTACCACACTATGTTTCACAAAGTATAGGCTTTATGCTAGTACTATGCTATGTCTCACAAGTGTAGGCCTGTAGGTTGGTACCACACTTGTTTTACAAAGTACAGGCCTTTTAGTTAGTACTATGCTATGTTTCACAAAGTGTAGGCCTTTAGGCTGGTACCATACGTTTCACAAAGTACAGGCCTTTAGGTTAGTACTATGCTATGTTTCACAAAGTGTAGGCCTTTAGGCTGGTCCATACTGTTTTAAAAAGTAGAGGCCTTTAGGTTGTACTATGCTATGTTTCACAAAGTGTAGGCCTTTAGGCTGGTACCATACTGTTTTAAAAAGTAGAGGCTCTTTGTTAGTACTATGCTATGTTTCACAAAGTGTAGGCCTGTAGGTTGGTACCACACTATGTTTCACAAGTATAGGCCTTTATGTTAGTACTATGCTATGTTTCACAAGTGTAGACCTGTAGGTTGGTACCACACTATGTTTCACAAAGTATAGACTTTATGGTAGTACTATGCTATGTTCACAAACTGTAGGCCTTTTCAGTTGGTACCACACTATGTTTCACAAGTATGAGCCTTTATGTTAGTACTATGCTATGTTTCACAAACTGTAGGCTTATCGGCTGTACCATACCATACTTTACAAAGTACAGGCCTTTAGGTTAGTACTATGCTATGTTTCACAAAGTGTAGCCTTTAGGCTGGTACCTTACTGTTTTAAAAAGTACAGGCCTTTAGGTGAGTACTATGCTATGTTTCACAAACTGTAGGCCTGTAGGTTGGTACCACACTATGTTTCACAAAGTATAGGCCTTTATGTTAGTACTGTGCTATGTTTCACAAGTGTAGGCCTGTAGGTTGGTACCACACTATGTTTCACAAAGTATAGGCCTTTATGTGAGTACTATGCTATGTTTCACAAACTGTAGGCTTATCGGCTGGTACCATACCATACTTTAAAGTACAGGCCTTTAGGATAGTACTAGGCTATGTTTCACAAAGTGTAGGCCTTTAGGCTGGTACCATACTGTTAAAAGTACAGGCTTTAGGTGAGTACTATGCACATTTCACAAAGTGTAGGCCTTTAGGCTGGTGCCATACTGTTTTAAAAGTACAGGCCTTTAGGTGAGTACTATGCTAACATTTCACAAAGTGTAGGCCTTTAGGCTATGGTGCATACTGTTTAAAGTACAGGCTTTAGGTGATACTATGCTACATTTCACAAAGTGTAGGCCTTTAGGCTGGTCCATACTGTTTTAAAAAGTACAGGCCTTTAGGTGAGTACTATGCAACATTTCACAAAGTGTAGGCCTTTAGGCTGGTGCCATACTGTTTTAAAAAGTACAGGCCTTTAGGTGAGTACTATGCTACATTTCACAAAGGTAAGCCTTTAGGCTGGTGCCATACTGTTTTAAAAAGTATAGGCCTTTCAGTTGGTACTATGCTATGTTTCAGAAAGTGGAGGCCTGTAGGATGGTACCATGTTAGAATTCAACATTCTCTCCACAGACTGAGGATTCGGTTGACGACAGTAAGGCTGCTTCTGCTCTTTAAACATCATAATGACCACACTAGGTAAGTTTCACAAATGGTTCCACTCCAATAGGAGATCAGAGTAGAATGAAGAACTGGTCTTGCTCATTAAGGCTAGTGTCGATTTGTGTCGGCGGACAGGTACAACAATGGATGAAATCAACAGGACGGTCAATGAGGTACGCTAAACCTCCATGGGAACCAAGTAGACGCTGACGCTTTGGGCATTAAACCTTTGTCAGAGCAAAAGAGTGATGCCTCACTTTGGATAACTCACTTTGGATCAGAGCGATGCGTCTTTCGCTCCAACGGAGGGCTAACACCCGAAACGCCAGTTTCTCCTTGCTTCCCACGGCAGTTATCATTCCTCAATCAACGTTTGTTGATTTCATCAATTGTTCCAACAGGAGATCAGATTACTTATGGGGATGTTGATTATGTTGCTGAAATAATTTGCATGAAATGTTAAAATGTTCACAATAAATAGTAATGGAAGAGTTATTAAAACATACAGAATATAAATGGACATTTAAGAAAATGAGAATATATTGTTCATGCTGGAAAGTTTGCTTTCTTTCTGGGAAGTGTTTAACACCAACTTGTTTAAATTTATACTCGGGACACCTGACTTAATTCTTATCACTCAAAAATTGATGGATGTCTTGAATTTTGAACATGATGTGAGTGTCATCCCTCATGCTTTCGATATTGTATGGCATTCAAACTTGCTTTCCAAGCTGTCAGCCAATGATTTTCAGGATGCCCTCCTTGAATGGTTACTTGGTTTTCTCTGTGAGTACAATCAGTGGGGTGCTCTGGAGAACATCCTGTCCTGTGCTCTACCTCTTGAAGCTAATGTTCATACCAAACCCAATCAATCTTGTTGTTGGTATTGAATCTAAATCAATGACCTTTCTGCTTCTCATCCACTGTACCATTTTGTTTCTGGGTCCACCATGTACCCCACACATCTAACAAGCAAGCTCGAACAGAATCCTTGTCTGCTGGAAACATGTGGAAAAAAAAAACAAGTGACCGGTCAAGTACTTGAAACATTCCATTAAATGCAGGAATGTCCCACACTCTCGTTCTGTTCGTCAAAAAGATCAGCTGGCAAATCTCTCAGTACATGTAGTTGGACATCCCATGGGGTGAGGTGGAGTCTCTGGAGCTCCAAAACCGCACTGCCAACCATAACCTGTCTTGCGCAGACCATATCTCCAAGCTGACATGGAAGCTGCTCGATATCTGGCTCCACAGATGAAAGTCCATTCCAAGCCATCCACCTCTGAGTACAGTGTGAAAGGCCTTCATCCGCAGAACCAGGAAGTATGACTCCTCATTCTGAATTGATGTAGCTCCTGGTGACAATTTAATCAAAGGCTCTTTGAGTTATTGGCATCTCTCGGCTCGAGGCCAAGTCCCAGAGTTGGCTCTTCGCTCACCACAGGCAGGTTAATGGTCTTTCAGTTCTCTAATACCCATCTTTTTGTCTCTGTCCACCCAGCCCGCTCCACCGCCCTCGAGGTGGCACATGTTCTCCCACAAACTCACACCTAGTTACCTTACCAAGTCCGAACTTTAAGTTTGCTTCCACTCCTTAATCCCACGTTTTTCTCATTTGTGGAACCGACTTGTTTGATTATCTCTATTCCTTCATTCCACTTTTCTGTAATCCGTGGAACCTAATCCTTATGTTTGTTTCCTTCAGTCTTCCCTCTTCCCTCCAGTCCTTCATGGCTGCTGCCAATTGCCCCCTCATGGTGTCTCCCAAGTCCCATTCTAAAACTTTTCAACACTCAACGACCCCCTTCCTTTTTCCCTTCCTGCCTCTTATCTTCTCATGCTGTTGTACATCTCTATCTGTGCATTCTTGTCTGCCCATTACCTTCCTCCTCTTTGCCATTCTGTTAACCCATCACACTCTGTCGTTTCGCTCCTCCATGAGCCTCGACTTATTTGGAAAAAAAATTAAGTTTTAAGAAATATATCATCTGTGTGTGTCCTCTCTTTTTGTAATAAACTTGCCTTGTCCACTTTCTCTCCTTTGTGCAAGATCAATGGGCAAAGGCTGTTCTTGCGTCACCCATTTCACGGGAGTTCTAAGTCCCGCCTGCCATCTCTGAAGACAAATAGAGCACGACTTCTGAAGGTCCACAGCTGTTCAGTCAATAATGCAATCATCGCGATGTTGTATGATCGACGGCTGAGAGCAACTCCAAGAATGTTCTTTAAGATTGATCAGCCGTTCATTGTGCCGGTGTCAACAAACAGCCTACCTTGCTCAGTGTTTTGAAAAGTTCTGCGGTGCATGCTCACATGCTTTTTGTTTTCCAAAGCTCTGACACCTGAGTGCCCTCATAAAAAAACACATGTTTCTTGGATTTACCCTGAAATTGCACTGTGGATGTATAATTACGTCATGCAGATTACCAACAGGCATGCTCTCCAGCTCTTTGACTGTGTCGTAACAAAGGTACCTTATTACCCTTTCGTTCAGGAATGACGGCAGGGTATGGGGTTGTGTACAGTGTTGTGTACGAGCATGATTAATTCAGTTCACGAAGGAACAATAATGACAAGTGAATCAGTATGATGGTTCCAGTGCACTTTTCAATTCAGCTATTGGTTTTGGCCCCTGATGGCATCATCATGATCTTTGGATGAGCATTTAACATGAACAAGGGGACAAATTTAACTCAAACAGATTCACAACAGATTGTTATTATTTCGTATAGATCCTGCGGCTACTGGTTGCATCATTGCTGGGAACGCGGCTGTGTCACTGATGCAGTGCCCCCCGTTTCCAGTAAGCTGGTACTCATTTTGTCGACCTCAGAAGGATGACAGGCTGAGTCAACCCACATGGTGTTATCTAACGGCACGACAGGGGCTCAAACTCAAGACCCTAAGATCCAAGGTAGCCATCTTAACCGTTAAGCCAACACCAGACTTTTCAGAACATACGAAAGGTCAACAAAATATTTGAAGGCAATTAGGCCATGTTGCTCATGTAATCAAGCACGCATGAAGCAGATCGTTTGTTTTGTACTAACGCAGCTCAAGGATGGGCAAAATGACAGCGAATGCCAAGGCATGTGTACATGGACGGTATTAATGAAATGATGGCTTCATGTAGCTTTGTGTGCAATCTCTGACGTTCCTGGCGATGACTAGGTATGACGAGGCACATCAGCAACACTAGAGGAGATTCATTGTCTGACACTTTGTCTGCTCCGCTTGTTATCACATGGAATATCATTTCCCTGGCACAAGAGCAAGCAAGCAGACACAACACCACACACACACACACACACACACACACACACACACACACACACACACACACACACACACACAATGTTTGCACAATGTAGGAAGGATATGTATTTGGGCACGAGGTGTTGCCAAGGCTCGGATTGCGAGATGGGAGCACTGCCTCCAATGGCTTGCTCTCAACCTTGTGCTGCAGCTCGTGTACTCATCATCGTGCACTCCTGGAAACTTAGTACATCTATTCGTCGCTACATACTCCCTGTCTATATAGCACGTACTATATGTATACAAATCAAATACTAACAGAACACTATATAACACTCAGGTCAGTGGCAAACCCAGGGGTTCCCTGGTCACCCAGAACTCCTTCTAGTATGTCATATAGTTGCTAGTATGTTCATATAGACACTACCATCACTCAGGTAGGTCTCACTAGTCATGATATTTAAGATTGAAACTTGAAGTTTATTGAATTCAAGCCATTTTATTTTAGTTATGCATTTTAATATTAAATTCATTAACTTTTATATCTTTTTGCACAATACCTGCATATCAAAGAATATGTGAATGTGCATTTTATTGAAAGCTGCAATAAAGTTTTCATGACGTTCATATGACTTAGATTTCTTTATTTGGAACCCCCCCCCCCCACCCAATTCCTGGATTTTCCCCTGCAGGTCCACATGACCCTCTCCCATGTAGTACACGTGGACGAGTACTCTCATCCCCAGCTAACTCCCAGCCCTGGAGCTTCTCGTTCTCCTTTACCATTGATTCACAGTGAGCTCAGAACCAAATGTGCTTTTGCTGGAAAAAAAATAGTTCCCTCAAGGCCTGAGCCCAGCCACCATATTCTATACTCTCTGAGTGCCTGCGAAGAGAAGAGAAACAATCGAGCCGTTTGTTTGATGAATCATAAGTTAATGCCCAAATTAGAATGGTTAACGCATTACTTGCATGATGGTGAAGTTCAAAGATTCATTAGTGACAGTTTAGTGCTCAACTTTTCCCACTCAATTTAGCTTAATGCTCATTCACTTTCCATTGTGAAAAGGTTCCTCTACCTTATTAATGCAAATGTCTTTGTTTAATCACAATTGTAATATAACAAGTCCCTTTGCTCTTTCTTCAACCTGCTCTTAATACGTCTCATTGTAATCCTAATATTTCATTGTTATTTTCATATCCTATCAATTTTATATGCCAACACTAAGTATTCACAGTTAGATACAAAAATAAACTTTGATAGATGTAAAACTATGGAAGCTCACTCTCCATCCCCCCTCTCGGTTATCCACATTCTTCTTGCCTCCCTTAACAGGGGACAATACATGTGGTATATGGGATTTGACTCAGGGGTTCAGATAGGAACACTAAACAGGCCAATCCTTTCACAAATTGAAATTCCTCCTCTATCCTCCCAACCCCTTGTTCTTCCCCTCCACGACTGCTTTACCCTCCCCTCCCTTTCCTCCCTTGAATCCCCCCATCACAATTTCCAATTCGTCAACTCGACCTCCTCCCTCCATCCATGCATATGTAATATGTAGATGACACCAAAGTGTTCTTTGCTCACACTTGGTACTCGTGCAAAAAGAAGAAAAACAAGCCGGTAGGCGACATGGGTGGTCGCTACATAATTGCATACTAGTCATACAGTTTTTGACGAATCGGGCTGAAAATTTTTGACAAAGAGGTTGATTATAGTGCGCATAAAATCCTGGAAGCCGATTTTTTCTTTTCGAAAAAATAATTTTTTAGGATTTTTCAAAAAATTCAAAGTCCCGTTGCTAGGCAACGGTGGTGTCCATAGCAACGGTACTCAAAAGCATACAACTAGATCCTGGTATGAACCTACCTGTCAAGTTTCATCAAAATCGGTTGACTCCTCTGGCCTCCAGAGCTGTCCATTACATACAAACAAACATACAAACATACAGACAGACGGAAAAAGTGAAAATAAGGGTACTCTAGCGACCACCCAATAAGGGTACTCTAGCGACCACCCAATAATACAAAGTTCCGTTGATAACTCGTAAAGTTCTACTTCGTGCCAAACTTTTCCGGCCAACTCGTCAAACTATCCAACACGAGAGACCACGACAAACGTTTCTTTGTCCAAACAAATACATTGTGTAAACTAGAAAGAGCAATCAAAGATTGCAGACCCTCGCCAGGACTTTTGTGCAGTCTATAATATAGACGTACTGGCATTCAAATTGTACATACTTTATCGACGCAATCAGTTGAAAAATGATAATGTGTAAAAATTCTATAAGTTGGCGCATGATACCTGTATGTGGACAAACAGACCCAAATGCAATACCCTCTCCTCCAGTGAGGATAATAAAAAGTGGTTGAAAAATTGGTCAAATAATAATTACACGATTAAACATACAACAATACCAACTTCAATAAACTGCAGAATGTTTGAAAATAATTGATGAACACTGCAATGTCAAGCTCGTCAAAATTTGTTCCTCTTTTCTCCAATCTATAGCATTGCCTTGCTGAGGCCGTGCCATCCGACTCCAGGGCTTCAAAGCAAGCGGGTGCACTACCATCCTATGTCGTCTCTCCCATCCCGACCAATGATTTTTTCTGCCTTCAATAACCCTCTCCAAAACTCTTACAGGTGACTACGTATCCTCCCCTCCTCTTTATCTATTTTCCTGTCTGTCCTTTCCCTTGTGTCTGGACTTTATCTATGTACAACAAACATAGCGGTGACATGCTCTGACGTCACTCTCCTCTGATAAACAGACCAACCCACTGGATTTGTGAGTGCTCTATCCTTTAAATGCTGAGCATCGAGCGAAGCAGCATTACATTTTAAACTTTTTTTTGTATGATTCGGCCAGGGTCGGAATTGAACCGCCAACCTACCAGGCCCATAGCAGATGCTCAAACCACCGAGTGCATCTGGTACCGTGGACTAGCAAAACATCAGCAGTATATCGAGAAAATAACCTTCAATTTTTTGCTACAGATTTAATTAATATTTATTAAACGAAATTTCAAGCAATCAGTTCAGTCTCTCTTGTACCAAATGAACAACAAATGTATCTTTATTTATGTTAATCAGAAGGTGCTGATAATTAATCATACACTGCAGCTCTTAAGTTGCTGTGCTTTTAAGCCTGACAGATAATAATGAAGTCCTAAATTTATATCTATTGTCCAAGGATGAGAGACACTTGGAGGATTCAAATGATCACTGGTTGTTCTTCTTTCAGTTTCTCTTACATTCTTTACACAGGACCCAAGACTTGATACAAGCTTATGCCATCTAACGGCCTTTACACAAGCTGTATTTAAATAGGGGTTGTGGATGTTTCACTAGGCAGAAACAAAGAGTGATCAATATGTCCATAATGGTGAATTAGAGAATGCTATTCTCTACATACTCCTACTCCAATAATTTTATGAAATATTTACCTCCGCCACCAAAGGTGAAGGAGGTTATGTTTTCACTCTAACTGTCTGTTTATTACTTGCAAAATCGAAGAATTTTCAAATATTTTGGTTAGTTGATTTTGTTATTCTGTCTGTCTGTCTGTCTGTTGGGTCGCCGAAATAGGTGACCCTTATTGTCAGTAATTCTGTCTTTTGTTTACTTACGAAATCTACAGATTTCGTAAGTATATTGATGACTTCCGTCCTCTGTTTGTGTGTTTGTTTGTTGTGTGTGTGCGTTGTGTGTTTGTGTTTTTTGTTGTAGGCACGATAACTCGAGAACGGAAGAAGCTACCAATGTCAAATTACACCACGTGATTCAGGAGGGTGATGGCTAGCGCTGAATAGATTTTGGTCAAAATCGGTCAAAGGTCAAGGTCACAGTGAGGTCAAACATAATTCCGTAAATTCATGTGGAGAAATGGAGTATTTTTGCTTCGGTCGACGTTACGAGTTCGTTTTAACTTCAATTTTAATTTTGTCTTCGGTTTTTGCGATCGCTTAGGAGCTTAACTGGTTGTTCGAAATTCTGGTAAAAAGGATGTTTTGGAGACGTTTTAAGATTGTATAAAAACTATTTCACTCGCCGCGTCACGGCTCGTCACGTGGTGCAGCGCGCTCGAGCAGAGGCATCGTTGAGTCACGTAAAGATTTTGCGTGTGCGCGCTGACGGTGTTTTCGATAAAGATGGTGTTTAAAAGTCATTTTTTTCCCAATAAAGTTATCGTCGCATGCCTGACTCGCTAAGCCGTCGGATTATGTAAAGACTGTTGGTGGATGGCCGAATATTACGGTTTTGTGACTTTGATAAAATAATATTAAATAATTGCGTGGAGAAATGGAGATTTTTGCTTCGGTCGACGTTACGATTTTTGATGGTTTGGTACAGAATCATCGTAGAAACTTCTGGTTTGCGTCGCTACCTTCTCTAGAGACAGCTTTTATTAGACAATGTCAGAGGTCAAGTTGACGATTTCATAAGTACCAGTCTATGACTGCTTGTTTGGATGTTTGTTGGGTCACCGAAATAGGTGACCCTTATTGTCAGTAATTCTGTCTGTTTGTTTGGATGTTTGTTCGTTTGTCATCAGCATAATTGGTAGTAAACGTGGGCGGATTTTGACCAACTCGGGTGGTAGGTACATCTTATAACCTCGTGCTTTGGAAATTGTGATGGTTGCTAGGGATGCTTTGGTTCCTAGCAACAACCAAAAACCTTCAAAATCGGTACCGTTCACGCGAAATCAATTCCGAAAGCCATTATGCCACGTAGGGTTATGAAATTTGGCACGAATGATCTACAGGTGATGCTCTATCAAATATATTCCGGTTTTTGTGATATATATGTAATACTTTACCCACCAGCGCCCCCGACAATTAGGGTAGGCGCGAAAATTGGCGAAAAGTTGAAGGCCCCTAGCGACCAGGTGAGTGAATCGATACGAATGAAACTCTGCAGGTTCATGGTACTCAATGAGTACTACAACTTTGCCGCAGGACATATTGACCGATTTCGCTTAGGTCAGGGTCAAAGGTCAATTAGTGCAAAAATCGATAATATGCGAGAGCTGGAGGTGCCTTCCGCCAAATGCTACTCCTCCTAGGGTTATGGTCGGATGGTCATGAAAATTCACACTAATCGTCTGGAATACATTGTGCACAAACGATCGAGCCGGATTTTCCATTTAGATCTTTGTTCACCCACAGCACCCCCTCGAACTTTGGGATTTCCGATTTCAAACCGCATTTTCGGTACTTTTCATTCAAATGCATACCGAGTAGTTATCAGTAGATGGAACTGGATGAGATTGATATGCATAATCTTAGGTGAATTTCCCATCCCGCTATATGACATCCATTTTGCTCTATATCTTAGAGTTTCCATGCTCGGCGCCCCATCGCCACCTACCGGCTTGTTTGTTTGTTTGTCTGTCTCTGTGCAGGATATCTCAAAAAGTTGTGAACGGATCCGGATGAAATTTGGTGGGCAGGTTGGGTGTGTGACAAGGACGAACTGATTAGATTTTGGTGAAGATCCGGGTCAAGATCCGAGTACTAGAATTTTTAAGTGATTCTTCACCATTGAGAGAAAGGGCTAAACTCATACATAGCATGATATCTCAAAAAGTTGTGGAGAGGTTGGGTGTGTGACCACGCCGAACCGTTTCAATTTTGGTAAAGATCTGAATCTGGATCTGGATACGCGAATTATTTAATTTTTAAAGTGATTCTTCACCATTGAGAGATAGGGCCAAAAAGGATATATGGTATGATATTTCAAAAATGTATTGGGCCCGATATGTTCTCGTGGATTAGGCATTATGTGGCGGAGGTATGCGCTCTACTGAGTGTCCTAGTTTTTTATACTGTGTTGTTAGCCCACAGACTTATTGATCAACCCTCTATTGATATGACATTTTCGAACCACCAGTGTGAATCATTCATACATTCTTGCATAGCTAATGGTTTGTCCTGATTTGGATGAAATTTGAAGAAATAATAGAGCTGAAATAATATGTAATAAATGCCCAGTTCCAGTAAATAATCACTGCTGTGTGAGCGTTTAGGGTAGATTTTGGAGCGTGACCAAGTGTGAGATTCTTGAAGAATGGCAGCGTGTGACCATAAGGGCCTGGATGGCATAGGATGGAGGGAAGAGCGGGCAGGAGGAGAGAAGCAAGAAGTTTTCAACTCGACTACTCATGGCACGTGGATTAAATAAACTGCTCGGTGAGTACATGGATTAAGTGGACTGCTCAGTGCATACATCGATAACTAGGTTGTACGGCGTGTACGTGGATTAACCAGGTCATCTGGTGCATACATGGTTTAACTCGGCTGCTTGAGGCACACGTGGATTAACTAGGCTGCTTGGTGTATACATGGATTAACTAGGCTGTATGGTGGGTACGTGGATTAACTCGGCTGCTTTGTGCATACATGGATTAACTCGGTTACTTGGTGTATACATGGATTAACTAGGCTGTATGGTGTGAAGGTGGATTAACTCGGCTGCCTTGTGCAGACATGGATTAACTCGGCTGCTCAGTGCGTACGTGGATTAACTCGGCTACTCGGTGTGTACATCAATCAACTACGCTGCTCGGTGTGTACGTGCATTAAGTAGGCTGCTCTGTGTGTATGCGGATTAACTATGCTACGCTGTGTGTACACGTATTAACAGGGTGCTCGGTGTGTATGCGAATTAACTAGGCTGCTCGGTGTGTATGTGGATTAATGAGGCTGCTTTGTGCATACATGGATTAACCAGGATGCTCGGTGTGCACATCAATTAACTATGCTGCTCGGTGTGCACATGGATTAAGCAGGTTGCTCAGAGTGCAGAGGGATTAATTATAGGCTGGCTCGATGTGTACATGAATTAACTACGCTGCTCGTGTGTACGTGGATTACCTCGGCTACTTGGTGTGTACATTGATTAAATCTAGGCTACTTTGTGTGTACATCAATCCATAATGCTGCTCGGTGTGTATGCGGATTAACGGCTACTTGGTGTGTACATTGATTAAATTTAGGCTACTTTGTGTGTACATCAATCCATAATGCTGCTCGGTGTGTATGCGGATTAATGCTACGTGGTGGTGTGTACATTGATTAAATTTAGGCTACTTTGTGTGTACATCAATCCATAATGCTGCTCGGTGTGCATGCGGATTAACGCAGCTGCTCGGTGCATACGTGGATTAAGTTGGCTTCTCCGTGTGTACGCGGATTAACTAGGCTGCTTAGTGCGTACAATGGATCAACTTGAACCACTAAGCCTAAGTCACATTTGGCACGGCGGCCGTGGGGTCTACAAAATCTACGGCCACTAGCAATTATAGGGCGGCGCAGTATTTCCACGGTCACACAATGTAGCAGTCCATATGTTTTTTTTTTTCGGGGAGCGCACGGGGTATTTATAAATTGTGGAGACCAAAACGTGGGGTGCCGTACGGTCTTTGATTGATGTCGCACGGTGACCTTAGGGCGTCCCTGCGGCGGCCATTGAATTTTCAAGGCAGACGCAAGGTGGCCTCAAGGTGCCCGCAAGGCGACCGCAGGGGGGCCCTAAGGCGAACGTGCGGCCAGACGGACGGTAACGAGTGGGTATATATACCAGTTCTTTTTTACTGAAATAAAAATATAACAGTTCGGAATATACAGTATATATAACTGAATATACTATAACTATAAGATATATAACTGAATAACCAGTTCGGAGTACTAGGCAAACACCTATACTCCGATCTCTAGCGGTAGCACCACGGTGGAACGACGGTCGACGCAGACTGCCCGGAGGCACGTAGGACGCACGGCGGGCGTAGAACCGTGCATCGACCTGCGTTGCCCGCAGGTAGTCACACAGACCGCAAGGCCACCGTACGTTGAACACAGGGACGCCTTAGGACTACCCTACGGCGACCGTGGAAATAGTGCGGCCGCCGTAATTTTTTGGGGTTGGCAAAATTCATTTTTCATTGATAAGAGCCTACGGCAGCCGCACGAATAACGCAAGCCCACCGTACGCCCTAGTACGGTCGACGTGGAACACATCTATGTCATGGCTTGGCTTGTCGAATTGCTACGGCCAACGTAGAAATGAAAAAAGTTATAACTCCGCGCTATAATTCCACGGCGACCCCTACGGCCTGTAAAAGATAGCCATACGGCGTAGGGCCACCCTGAGGCCACCTCAGAAACTCTGCGGCCGCCGCACGTTTCTGTCAATTCAGGGGGGGAGGGGGTACGGCCGCCGTATCCGAGCCGTAGAGCAAATGTGACTTAGGCTTTAGTCTGCATGTGGTTTAACATGACTGCTCGGTGTGTGCCTGGATTAATGAGGCTGCTTGGTGTGTATGCGGATTAACATTCAGCGTCTCGGTACATACACGCATGAACTAGGCTGCACACACAGTGCATACATGATTTAACTAGACTATTATATTATATCCTCTCTTCCTATTCTTTTCTCCAGTTCCTCAATGCTAATCATATTTTCCTCACTGTTTGTTGCAATGTCTCTATGTTCCCTGATTTGAGAGACTTCTTTTAAACATTTTCTATTTTCTTGATTATGACGACTTTTCTGATTGTTAATGTCCTTTTTTTATTTTTATTTTTGCATACTTGTCGAGGCTCGTATGAGACTAACACAACGCACAGCAAGGGGGGCATGAGACAAGAGGGGCGGGAGTGCGAAGGACAAAACAGTAGGGAACAGAGACATTATGAGATCTGTGGAAGGGAGAGGGATGTGGCGGGGAACACGGGGTATACAAGATGGACATGACAGGGACTTTCAGGAAGGAAAGCAGGGAATTTTGAAAGGAGGTGGTTTGGGGTGGATTAACGGGGGTAGAAAAGATCGAGGATTTGGATGGGGGACGATAAGAGGAGAGGGGGTGACAGCGTTTTGGAAGGCCTGGAGGGAATAATGGGATTGAAAAGAGTGAGGGAGTTTATTCCAAAGGCGGGAAAAAAGAAGAATGAAAGAGTGAAGGTGAGCAGTGATTCGGAGAGGCCCAAAGACTCAGCCTCATTGTGGGAGATGCCAATGATCCGAAATGCCTTGGTTTCCACAGCGT
>CM068964.1:36928690-36933690 GCA_035128595.1 Eptatretus atami
CGAGAAAGGTGGGAGGCAGGAGCACCAGCCCAGAGGGGAGAGCACTACTCCATCAGGCTGCGGACGAAAGTTTTGTAAGTGGTCAGGAGCTCAGGTGGGCTGAGGAAGGACTTTGCACAACGGAGGATTCCCAGTCTGCAACTGGCTTTGGAGGCGAGGTTGGAAATGGGGCTTTCCCAGGAAAGGTCATGGCAGATAGTGAGACCCAAAAGCTTGAAAGCAAGGACTTCTTCCAGAGGATTGTTGAGAAAGTGGATGGGGACGTTTTCCAAATGGTTCTTTTGGAGAGACATAGTGAGAGTGTGAGATTTGTCCGGATTGAACAACAAGTTCCACGTGTTGGACCAGTTTGTGATTTTACCCAGATCTGCAGTGAGCGAAGAAGCTGCTGCTCTGCCGGTCTGAGGGATGACAGATGGTACGCAGAGGGTGAAGTCATCAGCAAAGAGATAAAGAGGATTTTCCAGAGAGTCGAGAGATCGTTGATGAAAACTAGAAAATGAACAGGGCCCAGAATGCTCCCTTGAGGACTCCAGCTGGACAGGAAGAGGGATGAAAGAACTCCATTTAGGGCCACATGTTGACTGTGACGCGAGAGGAAGTCTGCGAGCCATGAGTGGAGATGGCCTTGGATACCATAGGAAAGAAGTTTGGTGAGTAGGGCAGGGTGCCAGACCGTGTCAAAAGCACGTGATATGTCTAGGAATATATGTCTAGGTCCTTGGTTGGTATACTTGATTAACTCGGCTGTTTGTCGGCATACATGGATTAACTAGGTGCTTGGGTATATATATATATATATATATATATATATATATATATATATATATATATATATATATATATTATTTGTCTCAGTCCTTTTTACAATCCATCAATAGTGCTGCACACTGCATTTTTGAATCGTTTATCAATATCTCAACTGCTCTTGTACCGTTTGACTCGAAGCATTATGCTTTTGACGTGCGACTAGACCAGCATTTAATTCAATATTAAGACGACTGCGCCACCAAGCCAACACCATCGTATGATCCACAATTTAAAGCCAAAGTGACACTGCCGTTTCAAACATTCCATTGCTGAGAGCACTTGTGTTACAGGTGCAGCATTCTCTTCCAGGCAATGAAATGACCTTGCATTTTTATTCCTAGTACTGCTATTTCCTGTTTCAAGGAGAGAGAGAGGAAGAGAGAGAGAAAGAGAGAGAGAGAGAGAAGAGAGAGAGAGAGAGAAGAGAGAGAGAGAGAGAGAGAGAGAGAGAGAGAGAGAGAGAGAGAGAGAAACTGTCAAAATACACATGAAATGTAGCTGAACAGGTTTAGCTAATAATCTGTCGATTGTTGTTTTCTTTTCATTTCATGTTTCACAAGCGCCACATTCACTTCTGCATTCCAAGCACTAAAAATGCCAGCCACATCCATTTTCATATTTTCTCTGCCAGCAAGATGGCCCAGCTCAGAATGTATTAAACTACTGTTGTTCCAGTTATCATTGCACTTTGTAAAGTCAACGCATACCATAAGGCTGAAATGAGTGCGTCATTTGTGCAGAAGAGAAAACCAGCTCATGAGCAACTTAGCTAGTGTATCACCACAATGCTACTCAAATTACTGCCTTACTGCCCTCCCTGTAATGGCCTCAACATACTGCCCTCGCCGTACTACCCTCCCCGTACTACTCTCGCCATACTGCCCTTGCCGTACTACCATTGACATACTGCCCTTCTCTGGCCCTTCCAACTCTCTTTGCCTCTGTAGGTTATTCCTTCCTCCACACACTGCAAATCTTGCCAATATCTAGACGAGTGGGGTTTGTTTTGGGGGGAGGTGGATCAAAAGTTGGGGGAAGGGGTATGAGAAAGCCGCCTACTCCCAGGCTACTTGCCCAGCCAGCCTTGGCCTCGGGGCATGTTGGCATCGGTCAACTATAGCTGATTGGCTGCGTGGAAGGTGGCATGCTGTAACTCATTCGTTAGCCTTGAAGGGACAGCCGCCTGGGAAGAACAAAATGTTTGCAGTCACATATGTTGTGGCACAGCACAAGTTGCTTGTAGTGGAGGATCCTCATTGCTGAGATTGTACATTTCGTTCAAATCCGTTGTAGACCATTTCACTCCCTTGTGTATGTCCTTAGCTACGCCGTTGTCAGGCTGTGTGTGAGCTATGTTCAAACACTGAAGGAATAACTATCTATGTACTGCTGAGACCGATAGCGCTTTAGTGCTCAGCAGACGATTCCCCACAAAGAAAAAGCGAGAGTAAACAAAACGGTTGTGGTGGAACGTTACTTCCATGTTTTGTTGACTTAGCAAAGAACTTGCGATTTTGTGCCTGCTGAATAATTTGTGTGATGGCAATTTGGCTTCTGGGCAGCAATCTGAAACAACTGCAAGTTGCTTTTCCTTCACTGCACTGATGTTTTCAACAATCTGTTCTTTAACCTTGAGCTTTCAGATTTGGCTGATATCCATACCTTGATCTCCATCTCCTTCCTGCTTATCATCTGAAATCACGACATGATATATCTTACCGTTGATGTATTGGTATATTACCATCCTGCGTTCCATCCATTTGCTTGTCTCATTTGTTGCTCACAGAGAATGCTTCCATAACTTCTCAAGCAAATCTCGTCTTCTCGAGGACCACCGTTTCCATTCTTTCCCACCGATATCTTTACATAATTGCTACATTTCTCACCCTAATTGTCCTGATCGTTGTGCTCCAAATGCTCATGGCCCAAGACATGACAATTGAATTAAAGAGGGATCACCTGTAAACGCCAGATTAGCCCCACGCAAGCAACTACTTTGTGGGACGAGCCCTGCATGCATTTTGCTGCATTACTTAATCCATCTGCTCCCAATAGCTGCTCCCTACGCTCCTCGTATCCACTCTCGCGCACAGCGAACCGCTCAATAGCCGTGCGCCTTTTTAGCGCAGCAGAAACACACGAATCGATGCATAAAACACTTTAGCATCTGCACCTTGGCATTAAAGGAGCTCGTGCCACAACAGTTTTGCTCTCCTGCTGCACAACAAAGCTTTGACAGAGAATAAAATGGGTCCATTGCTTTCATGGGACAGAGCTGTCCAGCAAACACTGAATACACCAACGTAGAATGTGCCCCATAAATTTGTGCAAATGGAGACGACGATGTTCGATGAAATATTTGGGGAGAGGGTTTGGAGACTACTTTTGATCAACAACCAGGTCTTCTACCCGAGGCAACCTGTACCACCAAACTTGGTAAGCAAGCATCTCTTATGTGGCGAGCGCAGGCTTCTCGGTATAATTGGCAGATGTTTCCCTCAACTCAAGCTCCTGGGTCACAGTGACAAGTGTTGTTGGTCGTCTAAGGTGCTAATCAAGTATCCATTGAGACACAGCTTGTCCTTGAGAAACAGCTTACTTAGATGATCAACACCTACATCTTGAGGAGATGGAGCCAAGGAAAGAAAAAGCATGTCCACGACTTTCCCTTTGCCAAGGGAATTACGGTGTTTCAAAACCACGATTCTAAAGCACTACCTGGCAACATACTTATTAGTGGCTTCACCTGCACCCTAAGGGGATCTGGGACAATCTTTGTACCCCGTGATCAGACCGGGATGAGCGAGCGATCGATGAATTGAAGTACTCAGGACATGTGAAGGTTTTGTGCCACCTGATGCTCCTCACAATGTAAATCGCTGCCCAATCACTGTGCACCCTTGGAGTGCCACCCAGATACACCTTAGCCCAGGACGACCAACCGAATTGTGTTTTTCATTTCCTTGAGTTCCCATGCTGCTGTTGTTGCTGGGCTAACCTATTAACGGTACCCCCCTCTTCCAGGCGACTCCCAACCCCCACTCACAGTCATGACTCAATAAAAGAAGAGCAAACATCCTCCTGATGAGAAGATATTTCAGACAGGATAATGCAGCCAATGGTTTTACGCATGAAACAAAATCTAACCAAAGGCTAGTATCGTTAATGGAAGAGAAGCTCAAGTTGTTGTTAAAGGTCCCCAAAATGATATCCACACCCTCATGTCCGGGGGTTCCGATACGTAGATGCAAGTTTGTGATGAAACCGTTCTCCACCAGAATATCTCGTTTCCTTCCATCTTGTATTTTAATCCACGATCCAAGTAAGCAAAATAGATATCCCAGCACGGTCGTTTTAAGGAGCTCAAATGAGATTTCAACTCGAAGCAATAACATGCAGGCCTAATGGCGTGCCAATAAGCCCGGGTCAGTGAGAGCCACATCCTGCTAACATGAGGGTTTTGGGCTCTCATCCAGCCAGGCCATGACCTTTGACAAGCTTCTCACCTTTACTCGACTCGAACATGAGCTTTTCATACAGTCTTATTGAGTTAACGTCGCTTCGATGGGGTCTCGGCCTCGAGTCTGTGGGTGAAGTTTTCCCATTGGGTTTGGGGTCCAGTGATGGAGATGCACGTAATCATTCTGGAGCACTGGATGTCGAATTAACCCAGAAGCCCTCATCCGATTGAAAAATGATGGACGCAACACTTGAGATAAATTACGCTTTTGTTGCAATAGGATAAATTAATTAGCTTCAACCCACGTGATGGCAGGGAAAACGGTGAGAAACAATAAATTGCAATTAGTATACGTCACTTAATTGGAGATGTTACAGACGGGAGGTCCTTAGGACATATACATACAAGCACATTTCACATAATAGAGAGAGAGAGAGCTTCACGTGGCCTTAACCAGACATCATTAAAGGGTCAAGACCAGTGTATTGTGGTCTGCATCGTGGTTGAATGCACCATCACAGTTAGATTATGACGGCTGATAAAGGTTGGGACTCACTTCCCAATGAGTGTGATTCAAAGTACAAAAAAAATCGATTTCGTGATGCGGATCTCGAGCATTGTGACGTCGTTACGAGCAACACAAATGCGACGACGTCACAACAGCACAGCACTTACATGAAGTCAAAAGAATAGCAATGCATGTAACGGTGCACGTGAGAACACACAGCAC
>CM068964.1:36953744-36967844 GCA_035128595.1 Eptatretus atami
AGATATCACAATCACCCATCCGTACCCAGCTACCTCCCGGTCTTACCAATGTCCATGTACCCCTCGATTCCCAATCCTTCTCGGTGCAGGACCTCACCTGTCTATCTGAAATCTAAACACATCTACTGCTCTGCTGCCACTACCTTTCCAGGGAAGCCATTCCATACATTAAGTACTGGGTGAAAGACCCTCCTCTACCTGCTATACCATCCTAACTCTCCTGTAGGCTAAGGCTTGTAATACCTGGTCCTGTCACCGTCCATTCTGCTGGAAAACTTTTCTGTATTCAGAGAGTGCGCCTCAATGTCGGGATGCCACGGGAAGAAATGTCGGTCCCACCTGCTACATCCAAATTAATGTTGGAGTGTCTTCTCTAAAAAGTCGGTTTGGCTACATTTGAGAGTCTACCTGGTCTGTTCAGCTGATTTTGAGACAGGGATCACTTTTCAGTACTGCAGAACATGGAAAAAGGGAAAAAAAAAAACCCAGATCGATCAAAAACCGAAAATCTTCACGTTCTCATCATCATCGTCATCATCGTCATCGTCATCGTCATCATCACATCGTCATCGTCATAATCATCATCATCATCATCATCGTCATCGTCATCGTCATGGTCATCATCGTCGTCATCGTCATCATATTAATAATCATCATCATCATCTGTATTTCCAAGCTGCCTCTCTCAATGACAATGATTCTGGTACCATGTGACAGAGTTTTAGTTGGTGCAGCATCCTTTACCATCGTAATTTTAATACCTTGAAAAGATTCCACGAAAAGTACACAAAACTGCATTCCTTTGTAAAGGAGTAGGAATGGACGGGTGGGCGTGATTACAACTGTCAATCAGCCTGTTGGGGGCGGAGCCGTGAGACACATTTGTCCAATCAGACCGATATGGGTGTGGTTAACGGTGGAATATTATCAGGAAGTCAGTGACAGCACCAACCCACACATATTTCTATAAAGTACGTACTATTTAGAATGTTAGATCGTCTATAAAATACGTACTACAACATTTGTAAATCTGCAGTGGAACATTTTTATATATTTCTGAAAAAAAAGTGATGAAACAAGTTATAAAATCATTTTTAGATCCTCGTGGAGGATCTGTAAGTCTTACTCACGTTGTTGTTCTTGTGGACTTTTTTGTTTCACAGCCTACAGTTTTCATCCAAACTTCCTGAAACTTGGCGTATATATGTAAAAATTCCCTGCGCAGACAGTAATGATCTCCGATTTTGAAAATTCCTCCTAGAAAAAAAGTTATGACGTCAAAATATCTCCGCTAATGGAAATCGCCTAAAAAATTATCTCCGAAACTAGGCAAGCTTTTTGAATTCTGTTTGCGGGAATCGAACAGGGCATTAGCAGAGATGAATTACCGCACATATGATACATCACTATGACGTCATATCATTTTTTTATGACGTCATTCGTATTTTTTGACATTTTTTGTTTCACAACCCAGAGTTTTCATCGGATCTTCGTGAAACTTGCCATGTATATGCAGAAAGCCCACGCACAGGCAGTAACCATCTCCGATTTTGGAAATTCTTCCGAGAAAAAAAGTTGACGTCATAATATCGCCGCTAATGGAAATCACCTATACCATTATCTCCGAAACTAGGCAAGCCGTTTGAATTTTGTTTGCGGGAATCAAGCCGGGCATTAGCACAGATAATTTATCGCAAACCTGATACATCACTATGACGTCATATTCGTTTTTATGACGTCATCATTAAGAGGACGAGGATCTTAGCTCATTCGAGCTTGTTTAAATTAAAAAGGATGTAGGGATTTTACTCCAAAAAAGTATGTAAACAAGGTAGGAAAGCCCATGAGAAATGATCATGTGAAGCCATCCCAGCATCTTTGTTTGAATGATGGTTGTCCCAAGAAAAGACAATGTTATATCGAAAAACACACACACACACACACACACACACACACAGTCTTTTCTTGGGACAACCATTATTTTAAAAAAATACATCAGGATTTATTAATTCATATGCAGCCTTTGGGAACTTGGCAGCATCATATTCTGGGGGCACAGCTGTGCCATTGATGTGATGCCCCCACGACCAAAAATCTGGTTCTCATTTCACCAACCTCAGAAGGATGACAGGCTGAGTCAACTCACCTGGTGTAAATTCAATAGAACGACAGGGACTTCAACTAAAGATCCTGCGATCTTAAGCCAGCCACCCTAACCATTAAACCAACACCAGGCTTGATGTGGGTTGGTTTCACATGATCATTTCTCATGGGCTTGTTTACCTACTTTTTGGAGTAACATCCCTTCATCCTTTTTCATTTTAAAAAAAAAGTTTTTATTACTTGTTTAATTTGTGATTACCCTTCATCATCTTGAAACATCTCCATCAGATCCTCTCGTAATCACCTCCTTTTTAAAGTATGAAGTCTGTCTATTTTACCGTTCTTCATAGATTAGTGTAGCTAGGTCCGGAATCGATCTCGTCGCTTTACACTGATCCTTTTCTCTGGCAGCTACGACCTTCCTCAAATGTAGTGGCTAAAACTGTACACACGATTCGAGTTGTGGCCTCACTACATTCTGTCGTTGTTTTATAATAGGATCTTAGGCCCGTCGTAGAGCTGCCACTCATACATGGACATACAGACAAGCCCACGCGACACAACACAGAACGATAGACGAGACAAACACAGCCATGAGCTTGGGGAAAGTGTAAACACGACCTTTTTATTTATAATTGACCCCTCCATGAATACAACCGAAACCATGTTTGCTTTACCGAAAGCTGCCTGGCACTGTGCTGTCTGTATAGTTTACCCTCTCCCGTTGTACTTATTCCCACTGCCTTTGCTTCCGTGTGACGTGTTCCAAGACTAACCCTTGCATTATCAACAAGAAAAAGAGCAATCAGAGATTGCAAACCCTCACCAGGACTTCTTTTGAGTAGTGTATTTTTTATAGGTTTTCAGGTAAATCCAGCATGGCTACCAAACCATGTGACCTATGACGTCATATGTGTCTCTTTTGTTCCACATGGATAGGTGGTCATATGTGTAAAGTTTCACCTCGATCTTTTCAGCCATTTCAGAGAAGAAGATTTTTGAAGTAAAAAAAAAAAATACAATATGGCTGCCGAATCACGTGGCGATGACGTCATGATTTTTTTTCTGTGGACCATTTTATCCCGAGATGACCCTCAAAATTTTTTATACTGATGGGAAGTGGCGTTCTACATATGCAATTATGACGTCATAAAAATCACTCATTCCCCATGAGGAGTACTTGCTACGTGCCAAGTTTCAAATTTTTCCTTGGTGCGGTTTCAGAGATACAGAGGTCCAAAGTTTTTCCGTTTTTCCTATATGGCTGCCACACCGCGTGACCTGTGACGTCATAATTAACATTGCAATATTCTACATGAGTCGTCGCACCAATGGTGAAAATTCAGTCTCAATCCAACAAGCGGATGCAGAGAAAAACACGAAAGTTCTGTGCGGACAGACAAGCAAACAAACAAACGGACCCAAATACAATACCCTCTTTGAATCCTTCGGCGAGGGTAACTCGAACGGCACTCGGTAGAGTGCATACCTCCACCAGGCTGAACAGTTTACGTTTTGTATCCCACTGATATGCCGGATCTGGATCTGGTTCTATAGAAAAATCGTATCGGCTTGTTGTCACCTCATTCACTCATTCACCAAGTTTTGTCTGACCTGGCCACAACTTTTTGAGATATTGTGCTATATATCGTTTTTTGGTCCTATCGCTCAATGGTGAAGAATCACTTAAAAAATTTAAACATTCTTGTATCTGGATCCAGAACTTCACTAAAATCGTATCAATTTGTCCGTGTCACACACCCAACCTGTCCACCAAATTTCGTCCGAATCCATCCATAATTTTTTGAGATATCCTGCTCACACACAAACAAACAAGAAAGACGTCATGCAGAGCATATGAAATCCCGAAAACACATTGGACCATAAAAATGATTGGTTGTTGAATTCAGTGACCTGATCTGCAAATCTTCAAATTTCAAGTCAATCAGATGAAATGTAGGATTTTAGAAATTGCACCAAAGTTGTTGACCTTTGGCCTATGTTGACCTCAAAAATAGTTGTTGGTTGACTTTAGTGACCTGGTATGCAAATCCTGTTCAAATTTCAAGTCAATCGGATGAAAATTGAGGATTATAGACATTCGGCCTATTTTGACCTTTTGGCCTATGTTGACTTCAAAAATAAGTGGTGGTCGAATTCACTGACGTGATGTGCAAATTGTGTTCAAATTTCAAGTCAATCGGATAAAAATTGATGATTTTACAAATTCAACAAGGTTGTTGACCTTTGGCCTATGTTGACCTTTTAAACTTTTGACCTCAAAATTAATTGGCTTCTTGCTAATGACCAACTCTACCATTTCGTGGTTTCATTAAGATTGGTTTAAAAATGTGACCTGCAGGTGATTGACATACAAACAAACAGACAAAGAAACAAGAAAGACGTCGTGCAGAGCACGATACTTGCGAAATCTATGAAACAAATTTGACCTCAAAAATAATTGGTGGTTGAATTCAATGACCAAACATACAAATCCTTTTCAACTTTCAAGTCAATCGAATGAAAATTGACAATTTTAGAAATTTGGCCTATCCCTACTTTTTGGTCTATGTTGAGCTTTTGGACGATGTTGACCTCAAAAATAGTTGTTCGTTGAATTCAGTGACCTGATATGGAAATCTTGAAATTTCAAGTTAATGGGATGAAAATTCTGTGTCGGAGTGACGACCTGTTCAGGATTGTCCTCAATAACCAAGGAGACTTGCTGAGGCAGCACCAACGCTCTGCGCAGAGTATGGTCCCAATGGATGGATGGATGGGATGAAAATTGACGATTTTAGAAATCTCACCAAAGTTGTTGACCTTTTGGTCTATGTTGACCTTTTGGTCTATTTTGACCTCAAAAATAATTGGCGGGTTGAATGCAGTGCCCTGAAATAAAATCCTCTTAAAATTTCAAGTGCATCGGATGAAAATTGAGGATTTTAGAAATCCCACCTAAGTTGTTGTCTTTTAGCTTATATTGACTTTTTGGCCTTCATTGACCTCAAAAATAATTGGTGGTTGAATTCAATGACCTGATCTGCAAATCTTCAAATTTCAAGTCAATCGGATAAAAATTGACAATTTTAGAAATTCGGCCTATGTTGACCTTTTGGCCTGTATTGACCTCAAAAATAATTGGTGGTTGAATTCAATGACCTGATCTGCAAATCTTCAAATTTCAAGTCAATCGGATAAAAATTCACAATTTTAGAAATTCGGCCTATGTTGACCTTTTGCCTGTATTGACCTCAAAAATAATTGGTGGTTGAATTCAATGACGTGATCTTCAAATTTCAAGTCAATCGGATAAAAATTGACAATTTTAGATATTCGGCCTATGTTGACCTTTTGGCCTGTATTGACCTCAAAAATAATTAGTGGTTGAATTCAACGACCTGATATGCAAATCCTCTTCAAATTTCTCGTCAATCGGATGAAAATTGAGGATTTTAGAAATCTGATAACGTTTTTGACGTTTGGACGATGTTGACCTTTTGACCTCAAAACAAGAGGCTTCTTGCTAATGACAAACTCTATCAGGTGGTGAAGTTTCGTGAAGATCGGTTTAAAATTTTGACCTGTACGCAGTTGGCAGACAGACACAAACAAACAGACAAACAGAATAACAAGCAGTCATAGACTGTAACTCTAGATATCGTCAACTGACCCTGACTTGTCTAATAAAAGCTGTCTCTAGAGAAGGTAGCGATGCAAACCAGAAGTTTCTACGATGATTCTGTACCAAACCATCAAAAATCGTAACGTCGACCGAAGCAAAAATCTCCATTTCTCCACGCAATTATTTAATATTATTTTATAAAAGTCACAAAACCGTAATATTCGGCACACAAACAATATTTTACATAATCCGACGGCTTAGCGAGTCAGGCATGCGACGATAACCTTTATTGGGATAAAAAATGACTTTTAAACACCATCTTTATCGAAAACACCGTCAGCGCGCACACGGAAAACCTTTACGTGACTCAACGACGCCTCTGCTTGAGTGCGCTGACCACGACGACGACTGTGACGCGTCGAGTGAAATATTTTTTATACAATCTTAAAACGTCTCCAAAACATCCGATTTTTACCAGAATTTCGACAACCAGTGTTAAGCGTCCTAAGCGATCGCAAAAACCGAAGACAAAATTAAAATCGAAGTTAAAACGAACGTGACGTCGAGCGAAGCAAAAATACTCCATTCTCCACTGAATTTACGGAATATGTTTGACTCTCTGTGACCTTGACCTTTGACCGATTTGACAAATCTAATCAGTGCTAGCCTACATCGCCCTCCTGAATCACGTGGTGTAATTTGACATTGGTAGCTTCTTCTGTTCTCGAGTTATCGTGCCTACAAACAACACCAAAACACACACACAAACACACAACAACACACAACACACACACAAGAAAAACAACCACCACACCAACAAACAAACAAACAAACAGAGGACGGAAGTCATCAATATACTTACGAAATCTTAAGATTTGCCGTACCATCTGTGACGAAATCTGCCGTACCATCTGTGTTTAGTGTATGTTTGGATAATCTTAAGATTTCGTAAGTAACAAAGTCGACCGACCAATAAACCTACTTGAAAAATCTTCGATTTTGCAATTAACAAACAGACAGACAGGGGTCAAACCAACCTCCGACCTCTGTCCACCTT
This sequence comes from Eptatretus atami, assembly GCA_035128595.1. NCBI lineage: Eukaryota > Metazoa > Chordata > Myxini > Myxiniformes > Myxinidae > Eptatretus > Eptatretus atami. The sequence continues at coordinate 36,960,530 of CM068964.1, forward strand.
CGCTGGCAGTGGTAACTACTTGACTACCTTTTAAACTTTTTACGGCCCAATTAATATTCCCACCTTGTTGTAGTCGTGAGGGAACTTTTTTTTGAGCCGAGTCTTTCAAAAACCGACTGAACAGGTCTGACGTTTGACCGAAGGTAATTAAGGAATTTGTAACGTGTTCAGAATGCTGGAGATAAGTCGCCTACTCTTCGCGAAAGACACACCGTGGGATCTTTCACTAATACTGGGAGTCGGGAGTCGGGACGTCCAGTTTAACTCCCATTGGATGGACCGCACACACAAAACATCGATCCCTGCCTGGGAAACACCTCGGCAGGTGTGCCGCATTCACACGACTATTGAGTGTGTATGAGTGTGTATGAGTGTGGCATGAAGTGTGTAGAGTGTGTACTGTGTATGAGTGTGTATAGATGTGTACTGTGTATGAGTGTGCATGAGTGTGCATGAGTGTGTATGAGTGTGTACTGTGATGAGTGTGTACTGAGTGTGTATGAGTGTGTATGATTGTGTACTGTGTAATGAGTGTGTACTGTGTATGAGTGTGTATGAGTGTGTACTGTATGAGTGTGTATGAGTGTGTACTGTGTATGAGTGTGTATGAGTGTGCATGAGTGTGTATGAGTGTGTATGATGTGTATGATGTGTATGAGTGTGTATGAGTGTGTACTGTGTATGAGTGTGATGAGTGTGTACTGTGTATGAGTGTGTATGAGTGTGCTGAGTGTGCATGATAAGTGTGTATGAGTGTGTATGAGTGTGTATGAGTGTGTATGAGTGTGTATGAGTGGTATGGTGTGATGAGTGGTGTATGAGTGTGTATGACAGCAGCGATGACGCACCAGACGACACGGAGCCGCCTCTGGCGTTGATCACAATGGCCCAGGGATGCTCAGACATTGTTGACACGACCTTGATGAGGCGACCATCTTGTGAAACATTCCTTTACCTTTTGGTTCTTTTCGCCGCATGAACCGGAGTCCGGAGGCTGCTGCGCCACCTGCAGGTGGAAAAGTTACCGATAACTCGGTCTCAGTACGAAGGTTTGTTTGTTTCAATGTCGGAGGAGGGATTCAAATATGGTGATTCAATGGCTCTTCCAGTGTGGCCCCAATTTACACCCAATTTACACCCAATTTACACCAGACGACCCTCATCGTGCTGCTGTAACGCATGTTCGTGTTTATATGAAAGTTTCCCGAATCATGCGATGGACTCTTCTTTGACAACGGACAGGATGTTTTTCCCTCTCGTCGATTATGAAATGTATCGTCAGGGATGGCAGGATAGACCAAAGGTCTACACACTCATACACACTCACCTGCTGAGCTGTCTAGCCCGTGATGGAATCCAGACCGAGCTATGAACCGTCGTCCTGACGTTTCGCCGTCACAGCGAGACATCGATGTGTGTGTGTGTGTGTGTGTGTGTTGTTGTGTGTGTGTGTGTCGTGTGTGTGTCTGTGTGTGTGTCGTGTGTGTCTGTGTCTGTGTGTGTGTGTCTGGTGTGTTGTGTGTGTGTGTGTGTGTCTGTGTGTGTGTGTGTGTGTGTGTGTGCGTGTGCGTGTGCACGTGTGCGCGTGTGTGTTGTGTGTCTGTGTCTGTGTCTGTGTCTGTGTGCGTGTGTGTGTGTCTGTGCGTGTGTGTGTGTGTCTGTGTGTGTGTGCGTGTGTCTGTGTCTGTGTGTGGTCTTGTGTCTGTGTGTGTGTGTCTGATGTCTGTGTGTGTGTGTCTTGTGTGTGTTGCCGTCCCTTTGGTGGACGTTAAGCCGGAGGATCCGTCTGAGAGCAAGATCAATCGGTGTACGTTAAAGATCTCACGGTAAGTGGACGAGTTATCACCGGCACCCTTCGACATTCCGAATTGCTATCGCCTTCGGTCGAACTGGACAGCCGGTTCGTGAAAGACTACGGCCGAAATTAACGTTCCATATGTAAATAGTTTAAGAGTGCAGGTGGTAGGATACGTTGGGAATAATGGAGTCCGTTAAAGTAGTAGTCGGAGGGGTAGTTGGTGGTTGGGGTCGTTATGGTCACCGGTGGTGGTGGTAGTAGTAGTAGTAGTAGTAGTAGTAGTAGTAGTAGTCGTGTGTGTGTTTAGTGTATGTTTGGATAACTGGAGATGTTCCTTCTCTCACTCCAGCTGTTTCTCCTGAATGGCTCTCTGCACGAGGTGCTGTGTAATTGCGCTGCACATTGCACGTGACGTCCCACTTTGCTGACACCTCTTACTTAATACTCAAAAGGTAAAAAGATCGTTAAGCCACGTTTCCACGATGTGCATTCGCACTGACTCGCCTCGAAGCTGCCGAGCCTGGGTTCAAATCCAGACCCAGCTCCATGAACTGTCATCCCGGTGTTTCACAGGCAGGGTGAATCATCAATGTGTGTTCAGTCCGTCCGATGAACGTTAAACGGTACGTCCGGTCTGCTGGCAATAGTTGGTGGACGTCAAGATCCCACGGTGTCATTCGTGAATAGTCGGCAAGCTATCACCGGCACCCTGAACACATTCCAAGTTCCTGTACTGACTATACAGGTGCTTTCTGTACACCTTGAGTTTACCTTTGGACACGTGCGTGACGGTTTTACACCTGCTACAGGTGTACCATGTGGTCGACCGCCCCTTCGCTGCTTTCATGAGTTATTGATCAATTTAAGACGTCAAGGTATCTTCGTTACGGGTGCGGAGATTTGGACCCACGACGTCCGTTTTAAAATCGAGCGTGATGACGTCACACACAATGATGCTTTTCAATCATTCAGTTGACTTACAAGTCTTTCAAACTGGTGCACTCACTCATAACAATGCTCTCAAATACAACATCATAACGTGCTGCAAGATAGTGCGTAATAATTTCACTATGACGTCACAAACCTGTGATTGAAAACCTGATAGTGCAGTCAAATGAGAGTATTCATGGACCAAGGTGTGAAGTTTTCTTGTTCTCAGAGTTTTGTTCCGAGGGCTCTTTTCAGGATCGTCACCGAGCCCCGGACAGCTTCCAACCTTAGTTTGTTTGTGGTAACATTCCCAGGGATGGGTTTGAAGAACACCCGACGGTTCTTCTTCATCATTCCAGTTGCTCCAATTATATTATCACTGGTGCAATTTTGGAGCTCTTCAGCTTCCAGGAGTTTTTGACTTCATTCTTGAGGTTTTGGTATTTGGTCATCTTCTTGATTTCTGCATTGTTTTGGCCAAAATAACTGGGAATGACACCCAATTAGGAATGCCATTTTTGTTATTTTTTTTGGACCTCACTCATATGTCCAGACGCAATGCTTTCTTTTCTACGTTCACACTCGATGGGATCAGCAGGTTGTACATGAGCGTTACTTCCTTGTTTAGAATTATCGCTTTTGGTTTATGTTTCCATGATATTTCTGGGACTGGGATGTTTAAATTTTTTGCAGATGTGCTAGTGGATTACTCCACATACCTTGTTGTGTCTTTGGGTGCACAGCTGTTCTGACATGAGTGTTTTACATCCCGATTGGAGGTGACTCGTACCTTCTGTTTCTACCTTGCAGAACCTAAACTTGTCCGATTGACTCACTCCTGCCATTTTCATAAAGCTCTTCGTTTAGTGTTGGTTATGACAGGGAAGGATTGGTGCCGAGAGTGAGGGATTGGAGACACAATATTTTGAAACAAACTCAGAATTGGGGCATTCAGCCTTCTCCCGAGCAGAGTCGGCTGTGATGCCATTTGAAGAGAGCAAACGGATAGAGGGGGAGCATACACCAGAGACAGACTTAACAAGGTGCCACCAGGTTTTAGAAGAGGGAGACAAGTTTGAAAATTAATTCTTGTGGTTGGACCGTTGTTTTCTGGCTCTCCTGAGAGCAGACTTGTTACAGACTTCTTGGAATACACTGAAATTGCCTTCTGTCAGATTTTCCTTCCAGCAAGAGAAGGCAAGTTGTTTCAGAGCAACAGCAAGGGTGGGAAGAAGGGTAGGATAATTGCAGGAGAGAGAGAGAAAGAAAGAGGGAGAGAGGAAGAGAGGGAGAGTGGACGAATTCCCAGGCTGAATTAACACCAGTCCTGAAGAGAGATGGCCGCTTGCAGTCCCTGCCGATCTGCTGGAGTGAAATGTAAGACTTGCTGGCATTGAGGAAGCTCTCTGAGAAGAGTCAGAGAGATGTTAACTTTCACAAGCATATGATCAGATCAACCAATTGGAGCAGAGGAAGAGCGGGAGATATTTTCAGGAACGTTTGTCATCACCAAGTCCAGAAGGTAGAATTTGCCGTTTGGAAGTTCACAGATTGAGTCAGTCCAATGGAGTCACAGAAGTCCTTTACTGAAGTGCCATGGCTGGTGAGAGAGGTACCAGCACCCAACCAAGTTGCATGGTGACAACTGAAATCACCACATATGAGGAAGAGAGAGTTGGGATGAGTGGTTATACGTTTGTCCATGTTGACAGAGAGAGAGAGAGCAAGAGAGAGATGTCGATGGAGTCATCACTATTAGGGGGACAGTACAACACAGATGAACAAGAGGTGGGAGCGGAGGGGAAGTCTCACCCAAAGAACTCCTGGTGGTTGGGAGGTGTAAGGTCAGTACAAGGGCAGTGAGAAATTTAGTTCTTGATGTAAAGTGCAACTCCACCACCGGGGCGTGGTTTAGGCCTCTCAAATCAGAGGAAACAGTAACTTTAAGGAGTCGGGAATGTCCGGTTGGAGGAAGGATTCTGTTAAATAGTCTACGATGTCTGGTTTATTGGCAGCGGTGTGGATTGAGAGATCTCTCAGGTTAGAGTGGAGACCTCGAATGTTTGAGGTCCACACAATTACAGGGGAGGAGGCATTGGGATGGTGCAGGATGTAGGGGAAGGCTTTATCGGGGCAGGTGAGGCTTTGGTGGGGAGATGTGAGGGGGAAGGTTTGAGTGTTGTGGTGCAGGGTAAAGTTAGAGTGTGTGGGGTGGTGGAGGCTTAAGTGTGGTAGTCAGTAGTGAAGGTGTTAGAGGTTGAGGAAGGAGGAAGCATTGAGGGTGGGATGAAGAGGAGGATAAAGGAGGAACATAGAGCTTTGAAGGGGTGGGGTAGGGTGGTTGCTTTGCCTGATTCCGTACTCGCAATTTTGATAGACGGAGATAAAGATCATGGGATAGGGGTTATAACGTTTGTTCAACCCATGGAGAAATGCTGTGCTCCGTGAGCGGGGGGGGCGGGGGGGGGGGGGAGGGGGAGGTTTGTGATGATGCACAAAGCAGACAAAATACTCAGAAAAATAATCCTTTGAAGAAGAAGAAGGGACATATATCGTGTGGTGAATAAGAACACATGTAGCATTTGTGAAGGAGAAACAAGGGTTGAAATGCATTCTTAAAATGATGTGTTTTTTTTTTAAACAAGAAGTGTTTATCCCCTCTCGTTGCACTCCTCTATATGCACATATTTATCCACCTCGTCTTCAGTTGTCCTATCCATCCTCCACTCATGGTTCACTGCTGAAGCTTGTGGCGAGGCAGTTGTCTGAAACAACTTGCCTTTTCCTCATGGAAAGCAAACCCAACTGAGGGTAATCTCAGTTCCTTCCATAAAGCTCGGAACAAGTGTGTATCTACCCCTGGAGAGCCAAAACAACATGTTTCTAAGCTCAAGTCTGAAATCTCAAACCTCTCTCCCTCCTCCAAATCCTGGTGTGTCTAATCAAATCGATTTCTGGTGTATGTTCCCCCTCCATCCCTCCCTTACCTCAATGGCCGCACTGCTGATACCGCACGTGAAAAAGCTGAATGCCTAAACTCGTGTTTGCATCGAAATCTTGTGTCCGAAAACCATCGCTTTCTGTAACCACATCACCAGTCGCACCCAACTGTCCTGGACTCTGTGTCCTTTTCTCCTGACAAGGTGGAGAGCTTGCTGTCAAACCTCAACTCAGATTCTGCAACCGGTCCGGACGGCATCAGCCATGTGTCCTAAAAACCGCTCCTCTGCTCTTGCTCACCCTCTGTCTGTTCTATTCACCCTCTCATTTGCTCAAGGTATCTGCCATCTGCTTGGAAATCAGCAAACATTACTGCCCTGCATAAAAAAGGTGCAAAAACAGATCCTGCAACTACAGACCAATCAGCCTTCTCCAATCATCAGCAAGGTTATGGAATCCATCGTCGCTTCAGACATTAAATCCTTCTCTTCTCCAATGGCTTGATTTCCGCTCATCCAATTTGGTTTCAGACCAGGTCACTCTACCCTGGATATGCTGCTTCTGCCTCCCCATCAATGATGGAGATCCTCAATGCCAGACAGGAAAGCCGAGCCATATCCCGAGACATATCGCGTGCTTTTGACACGGTCTGGCACCCTGCCTGCTCACCAAACTCTCTTCCTATGATATCCATGGCCATCTCCACTCAGGCTCACAGACCTTCTTCTGTTGCAGTCAACATGTGGCCTAAATGGAGTTCTTTCATCCCTCTTCCTGTCCAGGCTGGAGTTCCTCAAGGCAGCATTCTGGCCCTGTTCATTTTCTAGTTTTCATCAACGATCTCTCCGACTCTCTGGAAAATCCTCTTTATCTCTTTGCTGATGACTGCACCCTCTGCCGTACCATCTGTTATCCTCAGACCAGCAGGCAGCGCTTCTTCTCGCTCACTGCAGATCGGGTAAAATCACAAATGGTCCAACAGGTGGAACATGTCTTTCATCCGGACAAATCTCACACCTCACTATGTCTCTCCGAAAGGACCGTTTGGACCCCCCCCCAACTCCCCATCCACTTTCTCAACAATCCTCTTGAAAGAAGTCTTTTCTTTCAAACTTCTGGTCTCACGATCTGCCATGATCTTTCCTGGGAAAGCCAGATTTCCAACTGGCCTCCAAAGCCAGTTGCCGACTGGAAATCCTCCGTCATGCAAAGTCATTCCTCGGCCCACTGAGCTCTTGACCACATACAAAGCTTTCGTCTGCAGCCTGATGGAGTACTGCTCTCCCCTCTTGGGCTGGTGCTCCTGCCTCCCACCTTTCTCGGCTTCACTCTGTGGAAACCAAGGTATTTCAGATCATTGGCATCTCGCATGATGAGGCTGAGTCTTGGGCCTCTCACTTTCTCACCGCAGGCAGGTCGGTGGTTTTTCTGTCTTCTACCGTCTCCTCTCCGGTCTCGCCCCCCCTGCTGTGTTTGCGATTTGTCCCCAACCATATTTGCGCAGGGTGCTCAAGGTCCGCCAACAACCCCATTCTGGTAAAACCACCAAATTCACGAATCACTGCTCACCTTCACTCTTTCATTCCTGTTTTTCCCGCCTTTGGAATAAACTCCCTCACTCTATTCAATCCCATTCTTCCCTCCAGG
>CM068964.1:36997269-37024013 GCA_035128595.1 Eptatretus atami
CCTCCTCTACAGTTCGACGCCAAGTGGTTTTGGGTCTCCCTCTTTTCCTTCTCCCTTCCGGTGTCCAGTGCAGGGATATTCTTGGGATGCTGTCTGGTTCTCTTCTCAGTATATGGTCAATCCAGTTCCAGCGCCTTCTCATGATGATGGTGTCCATGCTCTCTTGTTGGCATTGAGGATCTGAATCTTCACCAAAATCTAATCAGTTCATCATTGTCAAACACCAAACCTGTCCACAAAATTTCATCCGAATCTGTCCACGACTTTTTGAGACATCCTGCACACACAAACAAACAGACAAGCCGGTAGGCGGCGATGGGTCGCCGAGCATGGAAACTATAAGATATAGAGCGGATAGGGAATCACCTTAAGATTAATGCATATCAAATCTCATCCAGTTCCATCTACTGAGATAATACTCGGTATCCATTGAATGAAAAGTACCGAAAATGCGGTTTGAAATCGGAAATCCCGCAAAGTTCGAGGGGGTGCTGTGGGTGAACAAAGATCTAAATCGAAAATCTGGCTCGATTGTTTGTGCACAATGTATATCAGACGATTAGTGTGAGATTTTCATGACCCATCCGACATAACCCTAGGAGGAGTAGCATTGGGGCACGAAGGCACCTTCCAGCTCTCCATATTATCGATTTTTGCACTAATTGACCTTTGACCCCTGACCTAAGCGAAATCGGTCAATATTTCCTCAGGCAAAGTTGTAGTACTCATTGAGTACCATGAAGCTGCAAAGTTTTATTCGTATCGATGCACTCACCTGGTCGCTAGGGGGCCTTCAATTTTCGCCAATTTTGGCACATACCCTAATTGTAGGGGGTGCTGCGGGTAAAGTATTACATATATTTTATAGAGCATCACCTGTAGATCATTCGTGCCAAATTTCATAACCCTACGTGGGATAATGGCTTTCGGAATTGATTTCGCGTGAACGGTACCGATTTTGAAGGTTTTTCGGTTGTTGCTAGGGAACCAAAGCGTCCCTAGCAACCATCACAATTTCCAAAGCACTAGGTCATAAGATGTACCTACCACCCGAGTTTGGTCAAAATCCGCCCACGTTTACTACCAATTATGCTGATGACAAACGAGCAAACATCCAAACAAATAGACACAATTACTGACAATAAGGGTCACCTATTTCGGCGACCCAACAAACAAAGCGACAGAAAGGGGTGAAAACATAACCTCCTCCTTCTTCAGTGGGGGAGGTCATAAGGAAGCAAAATGAATGCTCATGATGTGCCGAATAAATGGAGTTAACAAACCTCTCTCGCTTTTAGCTGCTGACCGTGCTGATACCTCGGGAACCTCATGATCATGGGCAGGCTTTTCTTGAGGTGCTTGCTGGCGTCACCACAGCAGGTAATTGGGACATTTGCTCTTGGGATTGTACTTGTGGGTCGATGCACAGTGTTGTTTGTATTTTGAGGGACACCTTGCACTTATTTGAACCTGTTTTACCCCTACCCAGGAGACATATGTCAGCAGTTTGCTGGTGAAGTTTTTCAAATGTATGAAGGATATGCCAAACACATGGGCTGGACTTTTGAGATCCTCGACTTTGCTCCTGCTAATATTGGTACAGAAACATGGAAGTACATAGAGCTAACTATGGTATAGAGATGTGAATTTATAGACACACCTAACTATGGTACAAAGACATGCGCACACACACAGCTAATTATGGTACAGAGCTAATTATGGTACAGATATATGTATGTACACAGAGCTAACTATAGTAACAGAGACTTGGACCTACACAGAGGAAATTATGTTGGAGATGTGGAAGTACACAGAGAAAACTATACCAACACTCAATAGAGCGCGTACCTCTGTCAGGCTGAACAATTTGCGTTTTGTTTCCCACTGATGTGCTGGATCTGGATCCGGACCTGAACCAAAATCCAATCGGCATTTTCATGTCACCTACCCAACTCATCCACCAAGTTTTGTCAGAACCCATGCACAGCATTTTGAAATGCAGTCAAACTTCCTCCAATGCAGGGGATACATTCTGGGGGTACCCTCGTGTTGGAGGAATTTTTGTTGAGGGAATAATTAAACTTATGGGTTGAAATGGGGATATGTTCCAGGGTCTTGAAAAATTGACCCTAAAACAGCCTTTCTTGGTGTTTTTTTTTACATTTCTTTGCATGGAACTGTGCAGAATTATTAAATAATACATTAAAATAAGTGTAGTATCATAATAGTACGTAATACAGGGTGCCCCACAGAAAACCAGGAAATTTGAGATTTTGAGATTTATTTTGCCGTATTTTACCATATCAATAAACTAACATATAATAAAATGTATCTTTGTTTTACACTACATCTAAGTTTGCTTTTGTTTTGTTTTAAATAAACTGTACCGAATTTCCTGGTTTTCTGTGGGGCACCCTGTAGTACTGCAAAACAAGTCACCTTATTGCTGAATAAAAATTAAAAGTTAATGTGCTGTATTAAAAAAAAAGATGCTGCAATAGAGGCTCCTGCATGACCGCTGGCACAGATTTTATCTTCGGACATTAAGGCGCTGTCACACCTTGACGATTTAGCCAGCAATGGCAACGTATAAAAATGTATTGTAACACATCGTGAGCGCGTACGACGTGAAATCATTGAGGTTAGTATGATTGTGTTAACAGTCTTGTTTGAGGCGTCGTATTCATAACCGTTGCGAAAGTTATGCCAATAACATATAATAGTAAGCGGGCACAGAGATGTAGAACCGTTCTTCGTTGTCTTCATATGATAACGTATACAATCGAATTGCTTAAGCCCCTTGTCGGCGTTCTACACACAACTAGTGCCCAACGCAATGGTATTAACTAGGATCGTAATAGCGCGCCTCCACGTATCGCCGATCGAAAACTCGTGACGTAGAGCCTGATTCTCAAACAACATCCTACCGCACACAGCCGAGAGTAAGATCAAGAAACTGTGCCTGAAGAATTGGGATATGTTCAACAATCCTGCAGCCACTCATATACCCTGAACACCGATCTTAGCCAGCAGTATGCCTCTATGACCTAGGAAGTGAAGAAAATGTGTCAATAGAGAGACGCACTGGCAGACAACAGTCGATATACGGTAATGGGTAAGTTGTGTATAGCGCTTACAGGAGTCAACGCTGAACAAACGAATGAAGTACCGGGCACACCTTGCATTTACTTTCGTGTAACGTTTATGAACGTCGTAGAAATGAGTTCAAGCGAGTGCTGACAATTTTATAAACACGCGACGTCACTCGCACACCCCGACGTAATGGCTCCACACGTTGCCGCTACGCTGTTTGAAATAAGTTTAGTAATATGAGATCGTTGACTATATCTATAGATGTACCCTGTGCGTCAGACACAAGTTCCTTGTAAGCTATACTCATATAAGTGAGAGTCAGTGTAACAACACGTCGACGGTTCATTGTGTTTAGCATACACCGACCCCAAAATATATTATTCTCGTCAGGCACATTTTCTTTTTCCCTGCTCTTTGCTCCGGGTGGAAGGCAGTGACGAAATAATCATGAAGCTTGTGTAGTTGTTGGTAAGAGTTATCCGCGAGACCAAAGCGCTTAATACTCACGCTGAGACTCATACTCAAATGGGAAGTGAAACGACTCAGTGGGTATCTCTAGATAGCCGTTTTTCATAATCAGGTTGCTCTTTATTTGCGATAAATTAAGGTGCGAGGCTATAAGTCCTACGTTAGAATAAGCAGGTGACGCTGGAATGACGCGACATGTCTGTCGAAATGATTAATTTCAGTCTTAATTTGGACCGGGCTAGAGATAAAGGGAGATAGGTGGTGCTGGCTGCATAATTATGGAGGGGCGATGCATAAGAAAGCAGCTAGCTCACCGATATATAGGTCCAGTTTTTATAGAGTGTGGTGTGTGAACAGGCGGGTCGACGTGACAATATCCTCAAACAGAAAATATTCACAGAGGAGGAACTAAGAATAGACTGAGAAACTGAAGAGGCAATCGGGACGTAACGGACGTAGAATATCGGATTTATTGTTGTTTTTGTTTTTTTTAAACGCTGCCAATACACCCATTATACCGGTAGCTGTAAATTAGAAACACGTTCTTAATTTATGTGGTCGTCCGGAAGACGTCAATCAATACATCTACATACGTCATTGCGTTGGAGGTACGTTACACATAGGTTCAAAGCACGTTACTCATAGGTTAGAAATAAGTTTTGGGTACGCTAAGCATTATCGACGTGTTTCGACTTTGAGATAACTTACAAGTAACGTGCCTACGACGTGTGTCTAACGATCGTGTAACGTGCCTACAACATGTTACTCATAGGTTATAAATAGTTTCGGGTACGCTAATCATTACCTCGACGTGTTTCGACTTATGAGTAACTTACAAGTGACGTGTGCGACGATCGCATAACGTGCCTACAACTTATGGCCAGCGTAGCGGAAGTGTGAGTCATACGCTGGCATACGTCGTAAAATTTCAAGCATGCTAAAATTTGAGGACAACCGCAAAGTACAAACGATGAAAGCCAGCGTACTACGAGTATGGCAGTGTTTTTCAGCGTGCTCTTAACGTATACAAACTTACCCATAACGTATTCACGTGTGCCGGCGTTTTAGCCCAATTTTGCATACGTCAGGCATACGTTGGCTAAATCGTCAAGTGTGACAGGGCTTTAGGCACAATTTGTCTATAGGCACAATCCTGGACAGGTCACCACTCCGAACAGGATACCAGCAAGCTGGCACTCATTTTGCCAACTCGGAAGGATGACAGGCAGAGTAACCCTACCTGGTCTGGTTTAATTCAACAGCCGAGTGGGATTTGAACTCAGGATCCTAGGTCCCAAGCCCACCACCCTAACCATTAAGCCAACACCAGGCATGTTGTCCTCATGGTTGATTCATTTCTTCCATATTGCCTGATCAAAGATGAAGCTGAAACTGATGATGATTCAGGATATCAATTTTGGTCTTTGTGGTCATTGTTTTCCTCTTTTGTACACCACTCCTTCCCAATTCCATGTCTCGGCGATGCATGACATCATCGCCGGGTGCCGAAGGTTGGGGTACTCAGTTTTAACTCCATTTGTTTGTTTTCGTGTTTGCTTGTCCGGGCAATATCTCAGCCATCCTTTGAGTTAGAAAGTTAGGTAGTGTACTTGGAATGTACCGGTACTTGTTTCTTCTCTAGTTGGTTCAAATCAGATGGTCTTTTGGGAGCCAAAGTGATCGATGGTTGGAAAAAAAAAAAAAGTTCACTTGCCTTGAAATCGTCGCACTGTGTAACAGCCAAGTTGACTAACTTCTGCATCTACCGTATTCCTCGCCACTGATTTCTTTCCGCTCGTACAAAACAACTCACAAGTGTACGAAGCATAAAGTACATTCTTCTTTTCTTTTGGCTGCTCCCGTTGGGGGTCGCACAGAGCGAATCATCCTCTTCATTTCGCTCTGTCCTCCACATCTTCCATTGTCACACCAACACCCGCATGTAGCCCCTCACCACATCCATAAACCTCTCTTTGGCCTTCCTCTTCTCTCCTACCTGGCGGCTCCATCCTCAGCATCCTTCTCCGATATACCCGCATCCCTCCTGTGCACATGTCCAAACCATCTCAATCTCGCCTCTCTCACTTTGTCTCCAAACCATCCTACTGCGCAGTCCTCAATAACTCATTTCTAATCCTGTCCATCCTCGTCACTCCCAATGAGAATCGAAGCATCTTTAACTCTGCCACCTCCAGCTCCACCTCCTGTCTTTTTGTCAGCACACCGCCTCCAAACCATACAACATAGCTGGTCTCACTACCTCTTTATACTTTCCTTTTCACTCTTGCAGATACCTTGTATCACAAATCACTCCTGAAACTCTTCTCCACCCACTCCATCCTGCCTGCACTCTCTTCTTCACTCTTCAACTCACTCTGTTACTTTGGACAGTTGATCCAAGTATTTAAACCCATCACCTCACCACCTCAACTCCTTGCAACCGCACCATTCCGCCACCCTCCCTCTCATTTACGCACAAGTACTCCGTCTTACTCCGGCTGACTTTCATTCCACTTCTCTCCAGTGCGTACCTCCACTCTCGAGGCTCGTCTCAGCCTGCTCCCTACTCTCCTACAGATCACGATGTCATCCGCGAACATCATAGTCCATGGAGACTCCGTCTGATCTCGTCCGTCACCCTGTCCATCACCATTGCAAACAGGAAAGGGCTCAGAGCCGATCCTTGATGCAATCCCACTTTACCTTAACCGGTCCATCATTCCTACCGCACACCTCACCGCTGTCACACTGTCCTCATACATACCTGCACCACCTCACATACTTCTCTGCCACTCCTGACTTCCTCATACAATACCACAACTCTCTCTTGGCACCCTATCATAAGCTTTCTCTAAATCCACAAACACACAATGAACTCCTTCTGGCCTTCCTATACTTCTCCATCAACATTCTCAAAGCAAACATCGCATCAGTGGTGCTCTTTCCTGCATAAACCATATTACTGCCACAAATCATTACCTTCCTCTCAACCTAAGTTCCACACTCTTTCCCATACTTCATGGTGTGGCTTATCAACTTTATACTCTGAGTTACCACAGCTCTGCACATCACCCTTATTATTAAAAATCGGTACCACTACAATTGATCTCCACTCTCGCATCCTCTCACTTTCCAAGATTTGGTAAACAATCTGGTTACAAACTCCACTGCCATCTCTCCTAAACATCTCCAGCCTCCACTAGTATTCATCTGGGCCAACCGCCTTTCCACTCTTCATCCTCATCAAAGCGTCCTCACTTCATCCTTACTGATCCACCCCACTTCCTGATTCACTGTCTCCACCTCTTCCAACCTTCTCTCTCTCTCATTTTCTTCATTCATAGCTCCTCAAAGTACTCCATCCACCTTCTCACACCTCTCCCTCGCTTGTCAGCACATTTCCATCTGTATACTTTATCACCTAACCTGCAGCACATCCTTCCAGCTCGGTCCTCTGTCTTGCCAATCGGTACAATCCTTTTCCCCTTCTTTTGTATCCAACTTCTCTACAGCTCGCCATATCCTTTTCCTTAGCCTTCGCCCCTCTCTCTTCACCTTGCGCCACAACTCCTTGTACTCCTGTCTACTTTCTTCATCTCTCTGGCTATCCCATTCTTTTCCGCAACCTCTCTTCCTTATACTTTCCTCTACTTCCTCGTTCCACCACCAAGTCTCCTTGTCTTCCTTCGTCTGTCCAGATGTCACACCAAGTACTTCCTAGCTATCTCCTCACCACTTCTGCAGTAGTTGCCCAGTCGTCCCACACCTCTTTACCACCATCCAACACTGTCTCACCTCCTCCCTAAATTTCACGCAACAGTCTTCCTCCTTCAGCTTCCACCATCTGGTCCTTGTTCAGCCCTCACTCTCTTCCTCACCTCACCTCCAAAATCATCCTACAAACCACCATCCGATGCTGTCTTGCTACACTCTCCCTGCCACACCTTACAGTCTCTAATCTCTTTCAGGTTGCATCTCCTGCTTAAGATGTATCCACCTTGGTGCCTCTTCCTCCACTCTTATGGACATCCCCCTGTGCTCCTCCTTCTTAATATACATATTTACCACCACCATTTCCATTCTTTTTGCAAAATCCACCACCATCTGCCCTTCCACATTCCTGTCGTTGACACCGTATCTACGTTGACACAAAGTACATTACTATTCTTTATTTTCAATGCAACTAAATGTACAATAAGTAAATTTAATTTCATTGAACATAATAAAATGGAATATAAATTTTTTAAAAAGATATAAAATTATCATTTGTATCGATTATGTACTGTACGCTTCACTTGCCACACTCGCGTACACACCTCACAGATGCTTGCCACGCTTGCGTAAAGGTGAAGCTCACCCTTGCCTTGAGCAGGTTTTGTCGCATGTAATCCAGCACATAAATGTGAAGTTGCGGAAACCATGTTGGCTGAAGTTTTACTGCATCGTGCTATATGTCGTTTTTGGCCCTATCTCTCAATGGAGAAAAATAACTGAAAATTGTAGTATCTGGGTCCGGATCGTCTCCAAAATTAAATCAATTTGCCATCTTCGCACACGCAACCTGTCCAAAAGGTTTCGTCTGAATCTGTCCATAACTTTTTGAGATGTCATATTCACAGTCAGACAAATAAACAGGGGTGAAAATACAACCTCCATCCACCTTCGGTGGCCGAGGTAACTCTGGTACAGAGATGTGGATGTTCAGAGCAACATGATCCAGATATGGTCACAATTGATATTTTTGGAAAATACAATATATATATATATATATGTATATATATATATATTTACCTCTGCCACTGGAAGTGAAGGAGGTTATGTTTGCACCCCTCTGTCTGTCTGTCTGTCTGTCTGACTGTGTGCAAGATATCTCAAAAATTTGGAGATGGATCTGAATGAAATTTGGTGGGCAGGTTGGGTGTGTGACAAGGACAAACTAATTAGATTTTGGTGAAGATCTGGATCTGGATCTGACTACTTGAATTTTTTTTCAGTGATTCTTCACCATTGAGAGACACGGCCAAAAACGATGTATAGCTTGATAGCCCAAAAATGTATTCGGTCCAATATGTTCTCGTGGATCAGGCATTACGTGGCAGAGGTATGCAATCTAACGAGTGCCCCCTAGTTTGCTCTGTACACATGGAGCTGATTGGGATGGGGGGGGGGGAGAAAAGAGGGTGGGGGTGGATATTTGGCTTTGTACTTGTAAGCATGGGGTGAGGGGGAGAAAAGGGAGTAGAGGTCTACTTGCAATAAAGTCAAAATCCTTTGATCTATTTGCGATAAAGTGAATGATTGGAGAGTTTGCCATTGACAGGTGGCCTACGACATGCATCTGCGAGGGTCAGTGGACATGAGGCCTTTCGTCGACTCAAGTTTGAGGGCGGCACACACCGGGTGCAGCGTATCCCACAGACGGGGCTGTCTTCCCGCATGCAAAGGATCCACACAGGCACTGCCACGGTGGTAGTTCTGCCGCAGCCTGCAGAGGTGCATATTTGCTCTATACACGTGAGACGTCCTCTGTACATGTGCTCTGTACATCTGGTAACCACAAATATAGAAATACTGCATCACATCGAAGGTTCCATGCAGAGAGGAGCAAAGGCAGCTGGCAATTGAAAATACTGATTAATTCTTCTCTAGTTTGTATTATGAAGACTTGTCTTGCAGAATATAAACTGCCTTTCCTCAAGGAAACAAAGCTATTGCATCCACTTTTGCCACAAACTCTTGTTGATCTCTTCTTTTTCTGCTGCAGCGCATGGCTACGGGTCAGGTCAGGTCAAATGTGCGACCATGCACCGGAGCAGCGCGTCGCTGTGTCCACTTTCCCCCGGTTCCAGGGACCTCCATCTGGCTATCCACCAGGTAGATGCCTGGCCCATCCCCATCTTTTTGAGATGCCAATCAACCTGATGCAACCATGAGGGACGTGGTCGGCCCGTTGGCCTCCTCCATTCACGAGGCTCCGTCGCTAAGAGAATCTGGTGAGCAAGATGATTAGCGTCAGGGAAACGAGCCACATGCCCATACAGCTGCAGCTGACGCTCACGGACTATTCAGGTAACAACTCTCATCTGAGTCTCAGCAACCGCTTGTTGGACACAAAGTCTGAACAGCAATGGCCAAGGATTCTCCGAAGAGACATGGTACCAAAGGAGTTGAGTCTACATCTCAAATCCTTGGTCAGAGTCCAAGTTCCACATCCATAGAGCAAGATTGGAAGCACCAAGGACCTGATGACTCTCGGACTTTCATCCTCCTGCAAAGGCACCGACAGTGCCACACCCCATGATCCAGTGAATCCACGACTCCCCATATAGGCCTGACCCAGATGTCTATTGACCTCTAGACATGAATATCACTGCCAAGGTAAGTGAATCTCTCCATGACCTCAACATCCTCACCACAAACAGGTACAGACAAAATAGCAGCTTCCAAAATATCATTGAAAGCCTAGATCGTAGTTTTGACCCAGGAAACCCGTAATCGCAGCAGCTTCGACTCATCATTCAGTGCCTTGAGGGCCCCACAAGAATATCCAGCATCTCGGCAAAGATGACTGAACCATCTGCGAAATGAAGGTCAGAGATCTTGACATTCTCAAACGATGCACCGCAACTTGATCTCTCTGACAACCTCTCCAAAATGCAAGCGCTGAAAAGTGTGGGGGCCAGTACATACCCCTGACGACCTCCAGTAACAACTGGAAATAAGTCAGTGATGGAACCACCACACATCACAGCACTCTCAGTTCCAGAGTCGTTCAGAAATCAGATTGATCAGATTTGGTGGCACCCCACAAAGACCAAGAATCCTCTTGAGGGAATCCTGATTCACTGAATCAAACGCTTTGCAGAGATCAACATAGGCTGTAAGCAGCCCCTTCCGAAACTCTCCTTTGCGTTCGGTGAGGATCCGAAGAGAAAGGATACGGTCAATCATTGACCTCTTTGGTGTAAAGCCTGACTGCTCTGGGCACTGGTGCTCAAGCAGATGGTGGCGAATTCTATCAATAATTATCCAAGCAAAGACTTTGTAGTTGCAGTCCTTGCAATCACCCTTGCCTTTCTCGAGAGGGAGAACAAGGCCCCTCTTCCAGTCAGTTGGGATGATGCCTGTGTTCCAAGAAGAGCACAGAACTGCATGCAATGACACGATTACAGCATTTCCACCAGCCATGATAAATTCAGCATGAATGCCACATATCCCAGGAGCTTTACCCACTTTCAATTAGTTCACTGCAGCCTGTGTTTCCACAAATGAAGGTGGATCACAGTTGATTGGAGGGTCAGCAATAGGGATAGTTACACCCCTGACGTCTAACTCAATAGCTGCTGGGTCGGCCTAGTGCAGCCGCTCAAAGCAATTGGCCTAGTGGGCCTTCACGTCAAGACTCCTCTGTCAAGAGCCCACCTCCCTCTGCTCTAACTGCATTGCACCGAGGGATGGGCTTGGAGGAACGCAATGCACAAATTTTTCTGTAAGCAGGATTCCCTTCACAGATTCCTCGCACTTGGGCCTCCTTATCTGCGCTCAGTGCACGTATAGTTTTATGCCTAAACTCCCTGAGCAGTTCAGCTCTGCTATTAAGCCTGGCCCTGTGACTGGTCAATGGTATCCAGTGCCCCTTGGGAGACAAAGTTCTTCGTCACCTGAAGGTGGGTTCCAAAACATCAACTGGCAACATCAAGGATGGTCTTCTTGAAGGTACTCCACAACTCTTCAGGATTCCCCTAAACACCCAGTCTCCCGAAATCCCCACTCAGCCAGTTCGCAAACTCCTTTGCTACTGTCTTATCCTTGAGCTTGCCAACATCCAGCCTAGGCTGGGATGTTACCATTCTCCTTGATTGAAGCTGCAACTTCAGAGTTGCTACAACAAGCCTGTGGTCGGTATTGAGGAACTGAGCACTCTGGTGGACCCTGCAGTTCTGAATCATCCTCCAGTGTCCATCAACAAGCACATGGTCATTCTCTTTTGCCACACCACCAGCGTTGGAATACCAAGTCCAGTGATGAGCCTTTGTGCACTGAAACCATGAACCAGCCACCCTAAGTCCATGACTTCTTGCAAAGTCAAGGAACTTGGTGCTATTCTGGTTCACAGTTCCAGACCCATGGGGACCACATCCCCATCAGTGACAGTGGATGCATTGAAATCTCCCAAGACTAGAAGAGTATCTCACCTGGGGCACCAACCTGGTGTTGGCTTAGCGGTTAGGGTGGTGGCTTGGGATCCTAAGGTCCTGAGTTCGAGCACCATTGGCCACTGAATTAACACCAGGGGGTTGACTCAGCCTGTCAACCTTTCAAGGTCAGCGAAATGAGTACCAGTATACTGGTAATAGGGGCGCTACATCAGCGGCATAGCCGTGCCCATAACCAATGATGCAACCAACAGCCAAAAAGGCAGCACACGATGGGAACTTGGGGCACCAATCAACCACAGAATCGAGCATGGCATAGAATGCATCCTTCACAGAGTGATCACTCTCCTCAGTCAGAGCATATACAGAGACCAGGGAAATGACACCCGAGGAGTGACAAATCCTCAGTGTCATTGTACACTTATTGACCAGTGTTACCTGAATTATCATGGGAGTCAGTTTATTTGACACAGCTACAGCAAACCTTTGGGTATGGTAACCATCAGAGCAATCAGACCAGTCGTAGGTGTAACCATCCACCATGATCTCACTACTTTCTGGTCTCCGAACCTCAGAGAGTGCTGCAATACCGATTTCCAAACACTGGAGCTCAAATGATAACAGAGACAGATGATCATCCTCTGTTGGGGATAGGACCTTCCAGGCACCCACCCAAAGGGACCGCCTCAGGTTAATCCGAGGAGTCTGACGTCTGGTGGATGACACCTCAGCACCACCCCGACACACACTACCACAATCCGACCCAGGAAGGTTACCCCATGCTTTTCCTCCTATCATCAAATCCCATCATCTGGTGAGCTGCCCTGCGAAGGGCAGCCGCACAGGAAGTACTCCCATGGAGTGGGTTTTCAGTTTTCTTTGCGTTTTTTAATGTTTTGCGGAACAAAATGTTTTACGATGGCCGGAGTGCAAATCCTGCCACCAACCTCCTAAAGAGAGGTGACCAACTGCAGAAAGATGTCCACAGACACAGTTGGACACCAGATATGGATGGTTGTTGGCTTACAAGGAGCTCCTCTGCCCTTTACAGGTTTTGTTTTTAATCCTGCTGGGTGTCCAGATCCATACACCCTCCTCACAAGGAAGCTTGGTGGGAGAGACGGTATAGTCGCTGACGGGTTAGGACAGGTTTACATGGTACCTGTAGCACGTCACAGATCTGATCTGGAAACGGTAACATTATATGTGTGTGTGTGGTGTGTGTGTGTGTGTGTGTGTGTGTGTGTGTGTGTTGTGTGTGTGTGTGTGTGTGTGTATGTGTGTGTGTGTATAAAGATTGGAGCGGTTGGGATTACACAATTTTAAAAAAGAAGGCGGCGCATCAACCAAAAGTAACACAAGATCGACTCTGCGAGAGCAGACCCGGTCTCGGAAATGTTTCGCCGGCTTGGCAGCCAGCTTCATCAGGCACAATAGACATATATATAATATATATATATATATATATATATATATATATAATATTTTTGTTGCAGAGTGCAGGCTCGTGGAAGAGTTGAGGGGGTATGCGACTGATGTCTGTTAGAGCAGGAATTTTGTAATTATTTCATGCACATGATGCAAAAAGCAGGGTTAGGCAATTGGTTCATGTCCATCCGTCCATCCATCTGTCTGTTTTATCATTTATGATCGAGGGAGAACTTATTTGAATGTTACATTTTGAACACAAATCAGAACATGAATACGAAACAAGTGTCATTTTACCGTACTTTGGCTCTGAATTTGTCCAATCGCACATGCCCAAAGGGGAGTGAAGTACTTTTTTTTTTTACTGTCTGCTTGCGTGGCAAACATTCCAGCAGGAATCTTACTTGATACTATCTTTCAGGACATTAAAAATAAAACGAACAACAGGCACGAAAAAACGAATGTAATGTGTGAGATAGGGTGATGTAAAAGAATAGACGCTGGAAAATAGCGGTAAACTAGGATTTATTTATTTATACCCCTTAAAACCTTTATTTGAATTGAAGTACATACTTGAAGACGAGAGAACAAATCGCCTTCATAATACTTCCAAGAACCATGCAATATATCGATATACAGTAATCCCCCGTTTCTCGCGGGGGTTACGTTCCAAACCTCCCGCGCTAAGTGAAAATCCGCGATGAATGGACGCCTCCCCAAAAATCGATTCGACTGGTCTGATCGGTTTGGCATGATTGGGTTGAGGTGCGGAGATCGACTGGTCTGGTCTGGTCGGTTTGGCAGTGAGTGGGTTTGAGGTGCCGGAGATCGACTGGTCTGGTCTGGTCGGTTTGGCAGTGAGTGGGTTTGAGGTGCCGGAGATCGACTGGTCTGGTCTGGTTGGTTTGGCAGTGATTGGGTTTGAGGTGCCGGAGATCGACTAGTCTGGTCTGGTCGGTTTTGAGGTGCTGGGTATGAGCAGTGCTCGTCCAACGGCGGCAAATCTTTTTCCTTCCCGAAGCATATATCGAGCACCTTTACCTTAACCTTCTCCTGGAGCGTCCCAGGACCTTCCTCTGGCGCTTCGGTTCCTTGCCAGAAGCCTTAGAAGGTGCAGGGGTTTGGGCGCCATCGTGGGGCTTGGAGAAAAAAACGAAGAAAATATTCTAAGTTCACAAGCGAATTTTGTCTCGTGCGTTGTGTGACTGGTCGACGCACGCGTTATAATTTATTGCTTAAATAATTTAATATTTTAAACATTATTACCGCGATGTACCGGGGGAATCGCGAGAAAAAATTAGTTACGTTCCAAGGGAAAACCGCGCATGAACCGGGGGCGGATAGGTGAACCGCGATGAAGCGGGGTTGACTGTATATTGTTTCAGGCCGGGGGTCGGGTGAGAAGACCACGAGGTGGGGAAGCTATGTCGATTCCCACCAGACTCCCCGGAATTGTAGGCCGTCGCACACGGATAATTCCGTGACGGCGCGGGTCGCTTAACTGACCGTGGACGCCAATAACTCAACCGCGTGACCTAGGGTCCTCCCGTCTATGGGTTAATCGGGTTACCTAATTAATCACGTGATTTAATTACGGGGAACACGCCCTCGGTACACCTTGTCCAACCGGATCACTCTCGGATCGGATCACTTTTCCGGATCGGATGCAGTCGAGCGACACTCCAAGGACGTACCGGCTAAAAGGAACGGATCGTTGGGAATAAAGTCCCGGCTAAGCTAGGATTCGGACCATGCTAGATCAATGGAAGAAAGACAAAAACGAGCAGGGAACATTCCTAATAATAATAATTTATTTACAAGAGGCGAGAAAGATATGTGGCACAGTGAAGATTTATTGTTGTGTGTAATGCAGGGATAGAAAGAAGCATGGTGCGACATAAACAGGCAACTTACAAAAGGGGACACAGAGCAGACTTAACGTGAAAATAATAACAATAATAATAACAACAACGATCTTCTGCGGTCTTACTCCGGCAGACAGGCACCAGGACACCACGCGCACACACACACACACACACACACACACACACACACACACACACACAGAAACCTGATGTAGAGGGAGTTTTGCAACCGGGGGGGGGGGGAGTTGAGGCTATGATCTCGGTACTGATAGCACGTCGTGCCACCAATACGTTTTGGGGGGGGGGGGATGCTCCAGGGTACGGTACCCGACAGTGGGCGCGTTGTCTCTGGCCCAAGCCGCATGTGTGAGAGACTGTTGTGGAGAAGGAGGAGCTTGAGTGGAGAAGGGGCGGAGTCCAGGGGGCGATGGTGGAGTAGTAGGCGGGTGGGGTCGACGTGGTGTGGGCTGAGACAAGAGGCAGAGTCGAGGAGGAGGCGTCGTGACGGTGTCGACGAGGCGAGGTGTGGGTGAAGACGAGGAGCAGGAAACACAGACCGACAGGGCAAGAAGGACTGCCCGACTTTATAGGGCCCACAGCTCGGGGGGGAGGGCCATGCCAAATCCAAACATCATCACCCGAATCGGGCGCTCCGATTGGCCCGACCCCCCACGTGGCCCGCCAGCTTGGGCCGGAACAGCCTCACTTCGTTTCCGGCAAGGCCATCTCAAACAGCGGCAATATTGCGCTCCGAACCCACGAGATGACATGAATTGCCCACCAGAAATTGCACGCGAATCATCCTGCAAAAACCCCGGGCGACGGTCGAGGGTCCTGCATGCCCGCTCGGGCGTTCGACCAGCGTCGATCAAGCGCGCTCGTTCCGCGCGCGCCAATGCGGCCTGCACTGTACATTCCCTGGCTCGATCGCAGCCTGCTGGCTGCAGAGACGAGAAGACGTTCACACATCCGTGGAGAATCCACCGCTGCCAGCGAGGACCGCAGGTACATCGCCATGGATAAATCCATGCACGTTTCACGAGCGCCGTACGTGTCTGCTTTCGAGCACATTCCATACAGTGCGCGCGGTTCCACCATTTCGCACGTGGCCACGCTCGCGTTCACACGACTCGCCAGCATGTGCGCGGGGCGAACACACCAATATGTGTCGGGTATTGAGGTTAAAAAAAAGACAAGCCGCTTCTACCCGCACACTCGTATCCTGCCAACAGTGGCGTGGAGTCGGCTTTATTGGCCTCCGTACGCGTCCTGTGCAGCGGTGTGTTGTGCGTGTGAAAAACACCATTTCGTGCAGCCTCTTAAGAGGTATTTACTGTGCATGCTTTCTATATTGCTAAGGTCATTGGCAATTTCTCTGTTACATAGCTCCGTCGTTTATTCCGCTGTCCGCGGACCTCACCATTCGGAAAGCTCGAGTCAAATCGTTCAGTGGAGGCCCAAGGCCACTAAACGGCGTGTGGGCAAGTAGCACATGACCATGGTGGGGGGAAGACTTACGCGCCATGGTGGGGACTGCATTAGAGTACGCCGAGTCACTCGCAACGATGAGCTCGGCGCTGGCCTAAGTGCTTAGTCTCCGCATCATGGGAGCATGTGGTTTCACCCCTCGAACCATTTGCGTGCTCTCCGACATTGGTCTGGGGGACGACTGTTGCGCGCCTGACATTGGACGAGTCACGAAAGGCAACAATCGCCAAGTAAATACCTGTACAGTGAAAGGCGCACGTGCTGAGCTATGCGATCAGTTTGAGTGGATATCAGTAATAAAGATAGTATGTAGCGAGATCGGAAAACATACGAAGGAAAAAAATGAAGTTGAAGCCAACCCTAGCTCACGATTAGTAGCTCAATCGGAGACCGCATCGCAGGAGCTCGCCCCATGATTGTTTAAGCCGACCCGTGCTCACAAGAAACGCCAGTAGAGGGTGATCGACCTAGCAAGGCGGTCACTAATATGGAATACTGTCTTGACAGATCTGTATGTATATGGAGTGTCGCCATGCGTTGGTTGACTGGACGAGCGAGCAACTTCGTCAACTATAATTTATTACTTAGTGTAGAGATACTAAGATCTCCTCATAAGATACCCAGACTACATATTGCGCTGCATTCGATCTCTTTGCAGGTTCATCGATCCATCGTGACAAGAGTCGACGTGAACGGTCCATGAATTGTTGCTTGGTATATGCGCAATCAGGGTTACGACGAACTAATTCGCACTGTTGAAGACGGATATCTAAGAACAAAAATCACTGCGAATCACGATGTTGCATACTCGCTGTATGATTGATGTTGCAGTGAGAATTAAGTCAGACACTGCGCTCATTGTTACACGCTCTCGCCATGAAATACAGTAGTATGATACCGATCTCAGGGAAACAGAAACGTAAGGTATATTTTGTGTACTAAGACCAACCTTTGTTTGGCGATTACAGAGATATCAGGATAGTTTCCCTCGTGTAGTCTCCTTACACGCAGGTCTGCACAGACTTGCAGCCAAAGGCACGTTTGGCCACTTACTCTCCTACACTAGCAGATTTGCGTCAGAGTACACGTCTGATGCTGTTCTCCGGGTGGCTGTTCTCGCTCTGGGCAGCACAGAGAGCAAGTGTCTCGGACGCTCGAGCCATGCGCGCAAAGTATGTTTACTATTGGGTGTCTGAAGGTGCCTCGGCGTAAGACTGAGGCTTAGGCAACTCAGGACGCATTTGAGCATGTTGGCCCTCTTACACGCGCGCAGCGCGCAACTCGAGTTCAGCTTGCCACTGGGTTGTGTGGATCGTACGCATCGTTCGGTCATGCTGGAAGACGCTTGCATGCCACAGCCCCATCTTCAACGTGCTCACCTCTGGTTGAGGGGAAGGAGGCTGTTGGTTGGCCGCAAAGATATTCTGGCGATAGCACATGGCCGCCGACTGCCATCCGACATCGGCCTCTCTCTCATCGCCGGGGGTTTTTGGCAGGATATTGGGGTAGCCAATTTCTGTGTGGCATACATTCATGTCTCTCGTGGGTTCGGGAGCGCATATTGGCCCGCTGTTTGAGATCGGGCCTTTGCCGAAACGAAGTGAGGCTGTTTTCGCGGCCCAAAGCTGGCGGGCCACGTGGGGGGTCGGGGCCAATCGGAGCCGCCCGATTCGGTGTCTGATGTGTCTGGATTTGGCTAATGGCTCCGTCCCCCGAGCTGTGGGCCTATAGAGTGGGGCAGTCCTTCTTGCCTTCGTCTGTGTTTTCCCTCCTGCTCCTCGTTCACCCATCACACTCGCCTCGTCGACACCAGGTCACGACGAGGGCTGGCAGTATGCATATGCGTGTATAGGGATAAAGAAGGTATGCATAATATGGTAGCAGTTTCCTGCTCGCTCCGACTTCTGCCATCCTTGTCCTCAGCCCACACCACGTCGACCCACCCGCCTACTACTGAGTGTTGACACATCGTCTCCCCAAGAAGCAGTATAAAACGATATGTACCCGCCTCACCTTTCCCACTTCAAAGCTCACTCCTTCTCACACATGTCTCGCACACATGCCAGGCTTGGGCAGAGACAACTGCGCCAACTGTCTGAACGCTGGTACCGTCATCTTGGCGTTGCGCCCCTCCAGTTTGTGACCGATGCTTAACGTTCAACTGCAACCCCCTCCTCAGCTTTCTGGGTGGGGGTGTGTGGTGTGTGTGTGTGGTGCGCGTGTGGCTTGGTGGTGCTGGCGCGCGTTGTTTTGTTTCTGTTATTTTCACCTTGCGCTCTGTGTCTTTTGTCGTTGCCCCTGTTTTATTGTGCCCGCTTCTCTCTCATCATTACCCCTACCTCCGTCTTTCCTGTGCACTATCTTTCTCGCTGTTAGATCATTATTCTTTTGGACATTCCAAGACTAAATTATGTTAATACCGGTGCAGTCGTCCTGTCCCCTTTGCAGAAAAGCATCCCCAAAGAATGATGTTTCCACCTCCATGCTTCACGGTTGGGATGGTGTTTTGGGGTTGTACTCATCCTTCTTCTTCCTCCAAACACGCGAGTGGAGTTTAAACCAAAAAAGCTCTATTTTGGTCTCATCAGACCACATGACTTCTCCCATTCCTCCTCTGGATCATCCAGATGGTCATTAGCAAACTTCAGATGGGCCTGGACATGCGCTGGCTTGAGCAGAGGGACCTTGCGTGCGCTGCAGATTTTAATCCATGACGGCTAGTGTTACTTAATGGTTTTCTTTGATACTGTGGTCCCAGCTCTCTTCAGGTCATTGACCAGGTCCTGCCGTGTAGTTCTGGGCTGATCCCTCACCTTTCTCATGATCATTGAGGCTCCACGAGGTGAGATCTTGCATGGAGCCCCAGACCGAGGGAGATTGACTGTTATCTTGAACTTCTTCCATTTTCTATAATATGCGCCAACAGTTGTTGCCTTCTCACCAAGCTGCTTGCCTATTGTCCTGTAGCCCATCCCAGCCTTCTGCAAGTCTACAATTTTATCCCTGATGTCCTTAGACAGCTCTCTGGTCTTGCCCATTGTGGAGAGGTTGGAGTCTGATTGATTGAG
Organism: Eptatretus atami; assembly: GCA_035128595.1. Lineage (NCBI taxonomy): Eukaryota > Metazoa > Chordata > Myxini > Myxiniformes > Myxinidae > Eptatretus > Eptatretus atami. The sequence continues at coordinate 37,016,836 of CM068964.1, forward strand.
TGTGGACAGCTGTCTTTTATGCAGATAACGAGTTCAAACAGGTGCAGTTAATACAGGTAATGAGTGGAGAATGGGAGGGCTTCTTAAAGACAAAAACTAACAGGTCTGTGAGAGCCGGAATTCTTACTGGTTGGTCGGTGATCAAATACTTATTTCATGCAATAAAATGCAAATTAATTATTTAAAAATTTACAATGTGATTTTCAGGATTTTTGTTTTAGATTCCGTCTTTCACAGTTGAAGTGTACCTATGATAAAATTACAGACCTCTACGTGCTTTGTAAGTGGGAAAACCTGCAAAATCGGCAGTGTATCAAATACTTGTTCTCCCCACTGTTATATATATATAATACCAAGCTTGCACACTAAAAACTCGGCTCGCCGTCACACGAATCCCTATGAAATTGCTGTGGCACTTAGCGGACATGCCGACAATGTTTGGGAAGTCTTGGCGTTCATATAGTACCACTTGCATTTTGCACAATGCGTATTTTGTCATTCCCGTGTACGGTCTGTCGTCTGCTACCAGCTATGTTGTACTGCTATCCCGTGCATGTGCACGGGTATCGCTAGTACATATATATTTACCATGAGAGGGTGTGGCATGTGAGATAGTACAGTAGCGGGGGTTCTATTTGCCTTAATGGTAAGGGTGGTGGGTTTGGGATCCTAGGATCCTGTGTTCAAATCCCACTCGGCTGTTGAATTAATACCAGGTGGGATTGACTCTGCCTGTCATCCTTCCGAGGTCGGCAAAATGAATGCCAGCTTGCTGGTATCCGTCGGAGTGGTGACCCATCCAGGATTGTGCCCATAGCCAAGGAGACTGCTTAGGCAGCACCAACGTTCTGCACAGAGTTATGTCCATGGATGGATGGGGGTTCTATGAATATCCTCATCTGCAACTCTTCATCTTATTGCAGCCAAGTATGCATATGCACATGCACTACATGGCCAAAAGTATGTTGACACCCCTTCTAATTTGTGGATTCAGCTATTTCAGCTACACCAATTGCTGACAGGTGTATAAAATCAAGCACACAGCCATGCAATCTCCATAGACAAACAATGGTCGTGGAATGGGCCATACTGAAGAGCTCAGTGACTTTCAACATGGCACCCTCATAGGATACCATCTTTCCAACAAGTCAGTTTGTCAAATTTCTGCCCAGCTGGAGCTGCCCTGGTCAAGTGTAAGTACTGTTATTGTGAAGTGGAAACGTCTAGGAGCAACAACAGCTCAGCCGCGAAGTGGTGGGCCATAAAAGATCACAGAACAGGACCGCCGAGTGCTGAAGCGTGTAGCGTGTAAAAATTGTCTCTCAGTTGCAACACTCACGACCGAGTTCCAAACTGACTGGAAGCAACGTCAGCACAAGCACTGTTCGTCGAAAGCTTCATGAAATGCATTTCCTTGGCCGAGCAGCCGCACAGAAGACTCAGATCACCATATGCAATGCTAAGTGTCGGCTGGAATGGTGTAAAGCTCACCACCATTGGATTCTGGAGCAGTGGAAACTGTTCTTGGAGTGATGAATCACACTTCACCATCTGGCAGTCACGGACGAATCTGGGTTTCGCGGATGCCAGGAGAATGTTACCTGCCCGAAGCATAGTGTCAACTAAAGTTTGTGGTGGAGGAATAATGGTCTGGGGCTTGTTTTCATGGTTCGGGCTTGGCCCCTTAGTTCCAGTGAAGGAAATCTTAACGCCACAGCATACAATGACATTCTAGACGATTCTGTACTTCCCCTTTGTGGCAACAGTATGGGGAAGGCCCTTTCATGTTTAGCATGACATTGCCCCATGCACAAAGCGAGGTCCATACAGAAATAGTTTGTCGAGATCGGTGTGGAGAATTTGACTGGCCTGCACAGAGCCCTGACCACAACCTCATCGAACACCTTTGGGATGAATTGGAATGCTCGAGCCAGACCTAATCGCCCAACATCAGTGCCCGACCTCACGAATGCTCGTGTAGCTGAATGGAAGTAAATCCCTGCAGCAATATTCGAACATGTAGCCTTCCCATAAGAGTGGAGGCTGTTATAGCAGCAAAGGGGGGACCAACTCCATATTAATGCCCATGATTTTGGAATGAGATGTTGGATGAGCTGGATGACCATCCACATACTTTTGGCCATGTAATGTACTTCATTTTCAAATTTTACCCTTGTATGAGCAAATCTAAGGTTATTTATTATCCATTGCTGGGGAAACCCCACGTTATGAGAAAACCCGTAGCAGGCAGTTGGACAATGTTTAAAATTATGTATGCCAGGTACAAGCTATCTGATTTAACTATTTTTGGCATTCTCTTCAATCTCATCCTCCCCTCCACTATTTCAAGACAGCTGTTTAGCACAATCTCAGATTGTCCCCAATCCAAAAATCATGATCTTTCATACCCTCGTTAACACGCCCAACCCCCCCCCCCCCCCCCCCAAGTCCCACACTCCTCCTTTGCTTATCCTTCCAAATTTCCAGTTTTCCCCCCTGAGTATTTCCTTCTGTATCCACCTTGTCCACCCTATGCATCCTCTCATGCCCCCCATTCCTCCCCCATTGTTTGTCCAAGTCTGCCTCTATATTGGCCTTCATCTCTGCTGTTGGTGTTTCCCCCCTCTCTCAACTGTTCCTTTTGTCCTGTTCTGTCACGATCCATTCAGTGTATTAATACGAGCTCTTCCATAAGCCTCAACTATGTATAAATAAATAAATATGAAGCGGAAAAACTTCTCATGGAAACTGATAATGATGATCATGATTATTACATCGATTTATGGTCACCGAACTGCCCTCAGATCGTTTGTTGCATCATTTGGCATGGCAGCAGTCTGTTTGCAATAGAACAGTGTAATCTTTTCTCTGAGAATACTTGTAGTGGCAAAATCTGGGACACCCAGCACTACGAGTGTACTCGGTCGTCAGTTCACGTGTTAAAATTATTTTATTAAAATTTAAGTATATACTTGAATACTGCATGGGACATTGTGTTCTATGAACTCTCTAGTTTGTTCATTGTGCCGGCGATAGCTCGCCTACTCTTCTTGAAGGATACTTTGGGATCTCTAATTTCCACAAACTAATGCTGGCAAATAGGGCACCCAATTTAATGTGCATCTGAGGGATGGCAAACACATTGAATCGGCGTGCCTGCGAAACACCAGGGTGACAGTTTATAGCTGGGTTGGGATTCGAACCCAGGCTCGATAGCACAGAAATGATTGCGTTGTTCATTTCTCACAAATGAAAACAATACCAGGAAGCACATCATGCATGCCACCTAGAGCTGAAGAATTGTGTTGCATTGGGTTTTATCAGTCAGCTTCTCATAAACTGTCCAAGAACAGATGTTTCACCCATTGGGGATCATCACCTGAGAGTTGTTAAAGTGGTTGCAATGGCTTTATTATGAAGATATTATTATGTAAGACACAAAACATTTTTGCCTGACTTAACATCGGAGAATGCATTCATTAGTGCATGCAAACCCAGTTATTAAATGAGGCACTCTGTCTCTCTCTCTCTCACTCTCACTCTCACTCTCTCTCTCTCTCTCTCTCTCACTCTCACACTCTCTCTCTCACTCACACTCTCTCTCTCTCACACACACTCTCTCTCACACTCACTCTCTCTCACTCTCTCACACACTCTCCTCTTCATTCTAAACTAAATTAGTTGACCAACTTCTGCACTGTTTTATGTTGGAATTATTTGTCGCAATTGTTTTATTTTTATTTTTATTTTTAATCATAACGCACATCATAACCAACACTCCTGATGTCAATACAGTACCATGTGCTGATCAAGTGCCATCTGAAGTGCCGGTTGTTGGTGTCATTTTCTGCTTTCCTGTGTTTCTTGCTCAGATCGATATCAAGCTCAATCTTCGCGACCTGCGAATTGACACTTTCAGGGCAAGTGGAGCTGGTGGCCAACATGTGAATTGCACAGAGAGTGCCATACGTGTCACACACCTTCCTACAGGTGAAATTCCACATTCTGGGCCTGCACTTAATCGTTCTTAACTTTTTATTAATTTATTTTTTTGCTTTGTAGTTTTGCTGTTCTTCACATTTGATCCAACTTGACTGTTATTAATTTGTAATGGCGCAAACCCAATGTTCTGTAAAGGTAACAATGGACATTGATAGGAAAGGTACGTGATTGTACAAAGACCATGTCTGTACGCATGTGTGAAAAAGGCACGGTTATGGAGTGTCAGGAGGAGCGATCACAGCTGCAAAACCGACAGCGGGCTCTGCAGAAACTGCAGCAATTACTGTTCCGCATTCGCTATGAAGCTGAGGCCAAGAGTCGTCAGAGTTCACGAAAACTGCAGGTAGGGTTCAGTGTGTGTGTGTGTGTGTGTGTGTGTGTGTGTGTGTGTGTGTGTCTGTAATGGTGGATGACGGCTAATCGGTGATGCTGTGTTGAGCAAGTTTCTGTCGTGCTGACATGGTTACCCATGATGTAAGCAGGTGGGGACGCGAGCACAGGCAGAGAGGATTCGAACCTACAACTTCAACCAAAACCGAGTGACAGACCATCGCATCTTGCACACTGTGCATGGGATCCAGGTACCTTCTGATGTTATGAGAGAACATGAGTCTACTTACTATCTTTGTCTGTAACTTGTGTTGATGAATTGGATTGAGGGGTAAAGAGTACACTTGTAAAATTTGGAGATGACACTAAACTTGTAAGGTAGATGGGGGGGAGGTGGTCAGATTCAAGAAAGCCAAGGTGCTCTCATTGCACGGGAAACTGGAGAGTTCATAGAACACGTGCAGTCTTTAGAAAAAAAAAAGACATAGGAAGGGTCCTTTAAACTCTTGCTTATTGCATTTCCGAACACAATCGATATTTCCTACGAGCTGCCATTTTATCTGAATCTCAATATTCTCCATCGCTGAGAGCGAGCGGTAAATTTGATTGGTCGGGGTGATGCAAAATGGCATAATGTTTTGTCCGAAGCACTGCTTTTTTAATTTTGGAAAATGTAAGGTTTTTGAAAGTGCCAAGAAGATGATTTGAGTTCTTCATTGTTCAAGTATATAAGTCAGTTGAAATAAAATAAAGATTTTAAAGGTTGTAGAAAAAAACTCCCGAAAAACATTGAATCAGAAGTTTCCCACCATTGATGCAGCGCGTCTTTTACACCATTTTATTGAACACGTTACATCAGTTCTTCGTGCCTGTTGTTTAGCCTACATGGCATTCCTAAAAACAGTGTTTCCTATTTGGAATGATTTTTCAATTTTGTTTGACTGACAGACAGGCAGATAGGGTAAAAAAAAAAAGTTACCTTACTCCTCTGTAAGTTACACATGCACGATCTGGACGACACTCCTTACATTTTGCCAAATTAAAAGCCAAAGTAGCATGAAACTGCAGGTTCATGTTCTGATTCATGTTCCACAGAATTCAAAATATAAAATTCAATTGTAATGAAGTAGTTCCTTGATCATAAACCAACATCTATGGACAGAAAGACAGAGTGAACCACTTGCTTAACACTGCTTTTGCTTCGCACGTGGGGGGTAATAAGTTGGGCAAAACATTTGCAGATGCAGTTCAATGTAAGGTGTTGAGCATGTGCAGGAATAATAGGAACATGGATTGCATAATGCAAAGGTCCATTTTGAAGCATGTTACACAGGAGAAAGAACTAGTGTTGGTTGGAGATACAAGGGCTTGATGCTCTTTCAGGGTCGAAGTAGTCAACACAGTGCCAAGCAGCAATGGGAGAAGCTAATATGATTCTTGTTTGTATTCACACAGTTTATAGGTCAGGAACTTGGTGAGGCCTCATCTCAATTATTGCCTCTGTCACCGAAGGTGAAGGAGGTTATGTTTTCACCCCTTTCTGTCTGTCTGTCTGTCTGTCTGTGTACAACATATCTCAAAAAGTTATGGACAGGTTCGGTGTGTGACAAGAACAAACTGATTAGATTTTGATGATGATCCGGATCCGGATCCGACTACTAGAATTTTTAAGTGATTCATCACCATTGAGAGGTAGGGCCAAAAACGATATACAGCATGACATCTCAAAAAGTTGTGGACGGATTCGGATAAAACTTGGTGGACAGATTGGGTGTGTGACCACGACACATTGATTTGATTTTGATGAAGATCCGAATCTGGATCTGGATTCGAGAATTATTTAATTCTTCAAGTGGTTCTTCACCATTGAGAGAGAGAGTGCCAAAAATGATATACAGTATAACACGATATCTCAAAAATGTATTTGGCCCAATATGTTCTTGTGGATCAGGCATTACGTGGCGGAGATATGCGCTCTACTGAGTGCCCTTCTAGTTGTGTTTGCTGTATTTGACAGACATAGTTGCCATTACAGGACTTCAACTTAGACTTACCAGATCAATTACAAGGCTAGATAGATTAAGGTATGAGGAGTGGCTGAAGGAGACTGGTCTCTTGATTTCAAAAAAGGTGATTTCTTAAGAGATCTCATGGAAAAATTTCACATAATGAAGGGCATTATTGAAATCGATGAAGAAAAGCTTTTTCTGAGGATGGATGGTGACAGGACCGAGAGACGTAGCTTGAGAGTAAATAAGAAGAAAGTTGAGATAGTAGCAAGACAGAGGTATTTCACACATACAAGTTCTTGATGTATGGAATGGTCTTCCTTGAGAGGTAATACCAGCAAGGACAGCAGATTTGTTTCAAATGGATTTTGATAGGCACTGAGAAGCAGTGGTTTGGAGGCGTGCTGGTTGGGGAAGGTAGGGGGGGGGGGATGAGATAACATTGACCACGATAGGGATATATATGTATGTATTTGTATATGTATGTACAGTATATATTTTATATATTTATATATATATATATTTATTTATCCCTCTCTCTCGATCCAGATGCCTGAGTTCGCTCGATCAGATGATGATGATGATTTATTTATATATATATATATTTATTTATATATATATATATATATTTATATATATATTTGCATATATAGGGTGATAGTAGATATATATATATACGTATATAGGGTGCCGACGTGGAGCCTACGTCGGCAATTTTGGTGGAACACCCCCATTTTTCCAGTTTTTACTGAAATTTAAGCAGTTCAAGTCCAGTGTCCCAAAAAAATATACAACTTTTAAAATGCTTCGTTTGATCCTAAAAAAGCAGTAATTTTT
>CM068964.1:37033516-37043618 GCA_035128595.1 Eptatretus atami
ATATATATATATATATATATATATATATATCTTGGTAAAGCGACCCGGCCAGGATTAACCCAATAGCTCAGGAGACTGCCTCGGCAGCATCGATGCTCTGTACAGAGTATGGTCCTAATGGATGGATGCATGTTGCAGATGAAAATGTACAATAATTGCTGAGAATTTCTCATATTACATGCCTGCAACATTAGGATTACAACACGAAGCAGCAGTGGTTGTTTGTGGAAGGTTGTGGATTTTAACCACGGTATGGGCAGTGTAGAGTTTTGGTTTAAATTTCCCTCTGTGCGACTGTTGCCATGTGTTTGTATGTTTCTGTTTTTGTAAAACAGCTGAAAATAAATGCTGAACAATAATATTCAGCACTGCAGGGTGGTATTTTGTGCTTTGAGCACCTCTTGAATTATCCTTGTTTTTTCAAAATTGTGGCACAACTACATTCCATTGAACAAAGATTAAGAAATCACCATGATTTATCATTGTTTTGTTAAGATTGTAGCACAACGACATTCCTCCCTCTCCCCTGTCTCTATTGGCAGAGTTTTGTAAGCGGAGGCCGCACCTTGCATGACACTATAGACTTGCTGCTGGAGGCTTCAGATTGGGAAGCCTTAATCGATCTGCAGGAAAGAAACCTTGGCACCAGCACTGCAGGATCACCGAGCCTAGAGGACTAATTACATCAGTTGTGCAAGTTGGTTGGCTGAAGCACCTGCACTTGAACATGAGCCTTGAAGAAGGCAGTGTATAAAGTAGAGTGGTTCAAAATGGAGTTGATTGATTGATTGTATTAATGTTTTCCTTCCCACCATGGGTAAGACAGTGGGATTTTCACGTGAAACAAATCTGTGAGCAGCAGAAACACGTGCAGGTTACGAGGTTGTTTAACATACACAAGGAATTGTACAAATTTGACAAGTCGTGGAGATGACATCTGACAGCATTTTTCACTTGAACGTGAAATATCAGTGTTAAAGAAGGAAGAGGTAAGAAAAGTGAAATTTAACAAAAATCGACAGAAAACAGATTTTGTGAGACTTTATAAAGCTAATCGGTGAGCATGTATGACATAGGCTCCAAAATATTTATGTCCACGACCCAAAATATGAAATCTCGTTCAGTTCGTGACCCAAATGGTACTGGTACCTACCTTAAAAATTGTCGGAGAAAATGCTTTCGACGTGAAACCCCCCCTCAAAAACCGGTATTTGTGAGAAGTTGGCAAGCTGTCCAACGTTTGAATATGGTATATCACTGTAAGAGATCACTCTGCGCAGCATGATGTGACCCATCAGAAGGCCCTCGTGACCCAAGTTTGGGTCATGACCCTGGGTTTGGAAACCCCTGATGTAGGAGTTTTAAAAGCAGCGTTCCTTAGTTGAGCAAATCTGAAGCATGTTTGATCACCAAAAGTCTTCATACTCATGTGAGGAACTACCAGGAGATTCCTGGTGTTAGACTGCAGTCTTGGAAAATATAAAAAAAATCTACCCATTGGTGTACTGGGAGTCATTGAAGTGTTTTGTGGGTTGGAGTGGTGTGAACAAATTTGAGCCTGCACTACGAGCCCAGCAGCCATTTTATGACTGAGCCTGGCAGCCATAAGGACTTGATAGAAGCGGGTAAACCTGCTAACAGAGGATGAACCAGAGTTCCAGTAATCCTCTGATTTTGGGAAACGTATAGATTTAAAGATTTTAGCAATGTGTGGAAGATTTGGGTTCAGTGACTTAGATTTAAAACCATGGAAGTAGATGGCAGGGAATGATTCCGCAGTCACATTCTCTGGGGTTGATGAGGTCCACTAAATGCTAATATATATATATATATATATATTCTTTTTTCCTTCCACCTGCACAGTGTTTCCCAAATATGCACGTCATTCTTATCAATGTGGAGTTTGAGTTCAGGTATATCCGTGTATGAATTTCCGAGAGAGGAATTTAGATTTGTCGAAAAGAACACATCATCAGGTGCAATGGCTAGGTAAACCTGGGTATCATCAGCACAGCAGTGAAAGCTAATATTGAAATTCCATAAAATTGTATCTGGTGGAAAGTCTAGTTTCATTATTTTGTCCCAAGCTGCAAGTCATTTTTTTTAACCATGAGCTTGATTGTTGATTGAGCCTTCAAAATAACAAAATAGACTTTGTGCTCAAATAACTTTATTGCCCCAGCAGCTCAAATAACTTTTTGCATGGCAGACATTCTTTTTGCCATGTCTAACAAGTAGACAGGTGTGTGTGCGTGCGTGCGTGCGTGCGTGCGTGCGTGCCTCGCACACACAGGTTGGTTCATCCGATCAAGATCGGATTATTTACATTTTCGTAAAGCGTGAAGATTAACTTGGGAGTGAAAAACGACAATGATGTGCCAAATGGTCTCATTTCATTGTTTAAGGTCGTACAGGGGAATGCAGCCATTCCTTACACTTGATGTAGTCCCACGGAGACCGTGGACTATTCCGACATTACTTACCATTCTGCATTCAGAATGTAAATATTTAAATGCAAGTGGTTTGATTCCTTACAGAGAATTACCTTCAAACATGGAAGTGTGGAGGTGCAAGCCCAGCTCCAACCTTTTCTGTGTCAAGGAGGACACCCAACATAACACCGTTATTTCATGTTTTAACATCAGTTTGATTACTTATTGAAAGTTTTTTTAAATTTTATTTTATTGTGACGTTAACCTTAAATGTGTAAAAATTTGGTTTAGCAAATTTCAGGGGGAATGAGGCCATTGTTTGCAAATGTAGCAGGAATGAAAAAAAATCTCTCCCTCTCTCTCTCTTACAATATAATATATATATATATATATATATATATATATATATATATATATACAGTATATAATATATATATTTTCCATCTTCCATGTAATACGCAAAACGTTCATGGTTAACCAAAATTAAATCCCTCCCCTTTTCGCCTGTTGCCATCTGTCCTAATAATAAATATTTATATATATATATATAATATATGTGTGTGTGTATATATTGTTTTCAGTATATTGTGATATTTGTGTATAATTGTGAGGATCATGGTTTTGGAGTTATGGAAGAGACACACACACTGATTAGTTTGTGTGTGTGTGTGTGTGTGTGTGTGTGTGTGTGATATATATATATATATATATCCATACATTCACAAACATTTTTGTGGCTATCAAGAACTGCAGAAGTTGACAAGTTGCAGGCAACTCAATCCCCATTGTATACTACAGATATGTGAATGACATATTTTGCCTGTTTGAATCTCGTGAAGTCTGTGACTGCTTCTTGAATAATTGAATTCTTTTCATCCTGCCCTCAAGTTCACGACGGAATTAAATGTTCTAATTACTTACCCTTTCTGGACGTCCTCGTAGAGAGATCTGCATCATCTTTACTACGTCCATTCTATAGAAAGCCCACTTTCACCGGCCAGTATACTCGATGAGACTCTTTTAGTTCAACGAGATACAAGATTAGTTTGATCAATGTATTAGTCGAGCTAAGAGGATATGTTCCAACTCATGCTTCCATACAGAGATGGACAAGATTGCCGGCATCCTCAGTGAGAATGGATATCCTGAGTATATCATGAGGAGGTTTATGCACAAATGCCTCACTACTATAGATGAATGGAAGATGGGTTCTATCTACATTAAGATTCCTTGGAAAGGAAAATGTCACAAAGATATGAGGAACAAATCAAAAGATGTGTCTGAAATACATAACTGGCTGTTCGTCCAAGAGTGATTTTCACCTCTCTTGATTCTTGCAGTTAAAAAGGATGTTCTACCTGCCTCAAAACTTAGCAATATTGTTTATGAGTTCAAGTGCCGATGTGATGCTCGGTACGTAGGCAGTACTACCCAGAATCTGGCTGACCGAATCAAACGGCATGTCCCTTTGTCTATCAGGAAAAACACAATTGGTACACGAATACAGCCGGTGCATGCTTGTAGGAAGGTCTCAGCATCAATCCCAACATCGTGTGCATCTGCTATTGGACAACATTTGATTGAGAATGAAAACTGTGCTGAACATTATAATGTGGATTCATTCAAGATATTGAGTAGAGGACGAAGTATAACGCATCTCCGAATACTAAAAGCGACATTTATCAATTCCATGGACCCCATGTTATGTCGGCAAAAAGAGTTTGTCCACTCGCTTTGCTTATTTGTGCAAAGAAGAAGAGGAACACGAACTCATCTCATGATCAGGGATGGTTATGAAGAAGATTCTACAACAGCCTTAGCGGCTCCGCCTCAGACTCTGCAACCTCCAATTGGAGAGCTGAACATTGAACAGGCTCATCCCACCGAGAGCATTGGGAGGTGATGACTTATCAGTAGAGAACGTCCAATCAGAAATGACTTTGTTGATAGGTGTCTATTAAACTGTTCTTCATCATTACTCACTCACTTTGTGCGAATTTCACCTGAAGAGAGTACAACGAAAAGCTTTGTGGTTTTCTTTTTATGATAATGTCTCTGTTTATGTCTATATTAAGATCCTCATATATATATATGTATATATGGTGTGTAATGAGACAAAGTAGATTGTTGTTAGGCCAGGAAAGTGCAGCCTTTTGTAACAGCAATTCTTGTTGAATCTGCAGGATTGAGTTTCTCAGGCTCTTAAACCCACACAGCATGTGATGAGCCCTCTGGCTTTGCTTGTTACTCCAACAAGCAGGACCCTTTGAGTTTGATTTACAAAAACAATTCAAAAGTCAATGAAATGTAAACTTTTACTTGGAATAAAGCACTAGCCAAGACATTTGTAACAATTGGGCTTGTGATCCCAGCACCTTTAAAATGCATAGTTACATTATTTATTTTTTTTCCAAATGACAATTGTAATAAATATCATGATTATTCCTTAAACTTTAAACTACTTTTGTTTGTTTGTTGCGATGGCATTACATCTATGCAGAACCTTGCCTTTATATATTTATATATACAGTATATATATACAGAAAAAAAAATCAGAGACTTTCCACATTACACATTTGGGAGGATAGCTAATGAGCACGTTCTGCTTCACAGTGAAATTTAGAGTACAATCTGATCAGAACACTCACACAGTTGTTGTAAACCACTTAAACATTTTCTGTCTCTGAGCTCTGGGTTGTGTAAAAGTACTTGCAAAGACCAGTCAATAAAACCAAGTAAAACCTGTTGGTAGTTTGCATAAGGAAGCATAGCAAAAAATTCCATCACAAGGAGGTCAAATGAATAAAAAAACAAGCCATTGGATGCAACTCTGAAAGGCATTCTGCATTTAACCTGACATCAGTTGGAGCAAGTAGGGAGGAATGCACATTCAGCCTGAGGGCCTGTTGTGAGGAAGGGGTCTCGCTTCTCTGACTTCACCCTCCGGCATCATATCTTTGTCAGTCATGACCTTGATGCGCATCGGAGCTTCGAGTTGGCTCGTAGGATCTGCTGGAATGCAGAAGGAACACGTCACATCATCTAGTACCCTCGTCTACTTTGTCACTAGTTTTGTATAATTTGCAGACCCTTCCTGTATGGTGGTTTGAGAGCATCCCTTTATCGGATGTGCATAAAATAGAGGTCACCTTGACAACGTAACACAGTCTGAACCCCCCATCACTCCATACGGTAATATGTAAATACCCATCCAGGGATGAGATCTGTTTGTGGCTATTTTAGACAAATATGAATGACACTTAACACCAAGTGAATGAGCCACCTGTTAGAGAGATTTCTTGTAGCTCTGTGTTTTGCACGTACTCGTCCTCGACGAGCGGAGCCTGTAGAGGACAAGGGAAGGAAGAAATGGTGGGACAGAATAAGGTGAACACTGTTATAGGTCATTGTCACCTACTCATCAGTTGTGCTTTCATTGAATAAGCTCAATGCACAGTTACAAATGCTCAAAGGGCTTTTGATTGTACATGGCACCAAGTTAATCCGAAGTTTGCAGCACTGCTTTTATCAGCCGTTATACTTTGAACAGTTTAATCATTCGTGATTTTAACAAATGGACACAATTGGACATCTACGAATTTCAATCGACCTGCCATTTTGTTGGATGGCTTGCTAGATTCCCACGCAGTACGTGGAGCTCTGACATGCAACATCCAGGTAAACTTCAGAACTCAACCCACCAAGTCCGAATTGACCTCGGCACAGGAGCAAGTAGGCTGGGTTCGACCCGAAATCCAAGCTGCAGCCACATTGATGGGAATATTTATCATGGCAAAAAGCAGCAGCCCGGTGTTGGCTGCATGCACAAACATGTCATGGATGTCGTACTGGGTGAGAGGGGGAGGGACGGAGAAGATAGGTTTGAGAAGCGAACATGTTTTGGCAAGTTCTATATTCTTATGAAACTTACTCTGCTGCTGTTATGACAACAATCACCTGCACTATGGCATGGTCAAAGCAACAACTGGGGCAATTGAGCAACGGCAGGTTCATTTGTACATGCGAGAAAAACTTGCAAGGTTGTGTTTTTTGTTATAAAATAATGGGCTAGCATAGCGATCTTTGCACCAAGTTGTCTAAGCATAAGAATGTCCTTTGTGTTTAGCAGGAGTGACCATCCCTCGAAGACCCGCTGCTGCTGCTCACATGGTGTGCAGTCCTAAATGTATTTCCCTCGTCTGCTTGTTTACTTACGAATTCTCCATGGTTCCTTCTGCATGCAGCACGACCGAATTGGCCACACCGTGGTGAAACCCCCCCTCACAAATGTCAAAATACAGAGAACGATATTGTCAATTAATATAACTAGAAGCACCCGCTCCCTACGGGAGTCGCCAGAGGGTCATGTTATTATCGTTATGATTATTAATACCATAGCCAAGTATGGATCCGTGATTAGGTTGTGGGGGGTTGGGTGGGGGGGGGGGGGGGGGGGGGGGGGGGTGCAAAAGTTTGCATTGCACCGAAAAATATAATTTTGCAGAGTGAGGGGGGAACATTTTTTTGGGTGTTTTTTGTTTTGTTTTGTTATAAATGCTCGACTATTGTAGTTGTGATCAAATGATGTCATGATCAAAACAAATCGATGTCTCTGACGTATTGAACAAGGTTTGACTTGGAAGTGACCTTCAATCAGAATTACGGTTTTGCTTTCAGTTGAAGGTTTGCCTTCATCATCTTGATTATGTGAATCACTCGTAACAAAACTTTCTTCTCCAACATTGTTGTATACCCTGGAGAATTCCCCACAGTGAAAAAGCATGTTCTTGAGTCTAGAAAACACAGACTGAGTGCCAAATTCAAACACAATGATAGGGACTTTGGATTATCTGATATTTGGGATACCAATCCACTTCTTGGTTCATGAATGGTTTGGAGAAAAGCAGCATCTCTGATGACAAATGATTCCAGGAATTCCTTAATCATCAAGTATTCACCATGGGAACAAACGGAATGGTACAAATCAGTTCCATGTTGAATGCTGTGGTCAACAGCAGCTGTGGTCTGAGGAATATCGGGTGACCCCACATTCCATGACCACATCTTCGGTTATATACACCTTAATACATATGAAAAAAAACTATTGCTTTTGATGGGATGGGTGGGGTGCGCCCCCCCACCCCCCAGTTGGATCCACCCCTGATAGCAGAGTACCCACCCGATGGGCAATGTTGTTCCAAGCATTATTCTGGCACATCCCTTTATTTGGGCGGTGTATAGGCCACTGCCTTGATCCCAAAAATAAAATTAACCTGGGTTACATACATGAAACAAAAACATGCGTACTGCTTATGTGTATATATAATACATTGTGGTTATCCAGCTTGGATAATTCCAATTGCACCCCCACACCCAGGAAGAAAATGGCAAGATGGGTGAAAAAACATTTTTTTTTCCAGAATTTTTGATGGAATCAAATGAAACTTGCACATGTACAACTTCAGTGTGCCCTCATTAATCTCGAAAAGTTTCATCTTCCTAAGTCAAATCCTCAGAAGAGTTGATGATACCTTCATACATGCATACATACATGTATATACATGGCATTAAAGTGCATCAAACAGTTAGGAGGGAACATCTAATGAGGAAATGTAATGGGTTCAGCCTTACGGTTGCAAGTATGACTACTGTCGAAAACAAAATGTTTGTTGGGGAATTTTTTTGTTATAAAGCGTGCAGGTAAACCCTATAAAAGAAAAATCCCAAAGCTCGATTGATTCCTTGAGGAAAGCTAGAATAGAAGCCTCCAAAAGAGGGACTCTGGGAAGCACCTCATGATTTTTAAAGATGTGAACATTCTGTAGATACTGGATCTCTGACTGGCTGTACACCAGGGTGAGCGTCGAATAGACGACGACCGGAAGCGAAATGAACCCGGCGATGATTGAAGTTACTTGCCAAGCGAGTATCTGCAAAAACCACAGCAAGAGGTTCATCAGCTGTCACCGTTTCCACCAGAGATCCCAACACTCATAACTTGAACTTGTACAAACCCAATTGTCATACTTACTTCACTTTTTCACTTAACAACAATCATTCAATGTGTGCTTAACATCAATGTCTTGCTCAATTCGTTTATGAGATTTCTGGGGTTTGACGCAGACCCAAAGGCCTACTTGCTTGTTTAAAAATGCTGTGGGTGGTTAATTTCCAAATGATCGCCGATAGAACAGCTTGCATCAAGTCCCCGTGGAAGGGAGGCATACTTGGTAGTGCAGAATGTTTTACTGGAATCATCACATTGGAAGTTTGTTGCATCAAATTAATCATCGTGGGTATTGAACCCAACATCAGTTTGTTATCAAATTGGATATCCTGCCTGAAGATCAGATACATTCTAAGATTATTGTGCATTACCCGGATCAATGGTGCTTCTGAAAGAGCAAATAATAGATTCAGATCCATGAAAATGCAATTTCAGAGATGACACAATTATAAGCAAAATGGATATATTAGTCCATTATTGAACCTGGTGTTGGCTTAACGGTTAAGGTGGCTGGCTTGAGATCTTAGGGTCTTGAGTTTGAACCCGAGTCGTGCCGTTGAAATAACACCAGGTGGGTTGACTCAGCCTGTCATCCTTCTGAGGTTGGCAAAATGTACCAGCTTACTGGTAACAGGGGCACTGTATCAGGGGCACAGCTGTGCTTCCGGAAATGATGCAACCAGCAGCCACATGCTGCATTTCAAACAACAAGTCCATTATTGCAGTAACTTACCAAATTCCCACACAAAAGGATTTATCTGCTCTTCTCCTCCTCCTCCTTCTTCTCCTCATTATAGATTTCCTTCCTTGGATGTGGTACTTTAGTTGTAAATACAAAGCCAAAAGTTTAAGTTTCTGCAATTGATCTCGCCAACCCTTAAGGAGTCACTGTAATGGTCAGAAACCTGGATATTACCCATCAGGCAATGGTTAATCTGTGCAGTTGAAATGTGGTTTAAATTAGAGTTGTTTCTCTATTCCTGGAATTTTTCTTTACGTTGGGGCCAGCGGCTTGTATGGCGAGTACTTTTGGCTCAATTGTTTCACCAATTGGTTGGCTCGGCTTGACTTTTAATTGAAGATGATTTGGGCAAGAATTTAATCTGTTGAGGCTTCTGGTGATGACTTGCTTACTTTGCCCACCCTCCTCAACCTTGCCATGCATGACCCATAAAATTTTAGGTCCTGTGACATAGTACGATTATTACCTCTGCCACTTAAGGTGGACGGAGGTTTATGTTTCACCCCTGTCTTCTATGAGCCAGAAATATCTCAAAAAGTTATGGACGGATTCAGATGAAACATGGTGGACAGGTCGTGAGTGTGACGAGGAAGAATAGATTCGATTTTGGTGAAGATCCAGATCTGGATCCGAGAATTTTTAAAGTGATTCTTCTCCATTGAGTGAGTGAAAGGGCGAAAAACGTTATATAGCACAATGTCTCAAAAAGTTATGGGTGGATTCGGATGAAACTTGCTGGACAGGTTCGGTGTGTGACAAGGATGGATTGACTCGATTTTGGTGAAGATCCTAATCCGGATAGGAGAATTTTTTTTAAATATTGCAAGTGATTCTGCACCATTGAGAGATGCAGTCAAAAAACGATTATAAAGCATGACAAGTCTGGAGACGGCGATGGTTCACGAGCAATGTACACGGTTC
>CM068964.1:37056186-37072953 GCA_035128595.1 Eptatretus atami
CCCCTCTGGGTTGGTGCTCCTGCCTCTCACCTTTTTCAGCTTCACGCTGTGGAAACCAAGGCATTTCGGATCATTGGCATCTCCCACAGTGGTATCTTGGGCCTCTCACTCTCTCACCGCAGGCAGGTCGGTAGTCTTTCTGTCTTCTCCAGTCTCGCCCCCCCTGCTCCGTCTGCGATTTGTCACCACCATATTTCCGCAGGGCGCTCAAGGTCCGCCAACAACCCCCTTCTGATAAAACTACTAAAATCACGAATCACTTCTCACCTTCACTCTTTCATTCCTCTTTTTCCCCGCCTTTGGAATAAACTCCCTCACTCTGTTCAATCCTCCAGGCCTTCAAAACAGTTGTTCACCACCACCTCTTATTGTCCCCCATCCAAATCCTCGATCTTTTCTACCCCCGTTAATCCACCCAAACCCACCTCCTTCAAATTCACTACTTTCCTTCCTGAAAGTCCCTGTAGTGTCCATCTTGTATACCCCGTGTTCCCCACCCCATCCCTCTCCCTTCCACAGATCATTTAATGTCTCTGTTCCCCACTGTTTTGTCCTTTCTACGCCTCTCTTGTCTCATTCACCCCTTGCTGTGTGTTCTCTCTCATCCGAGCCTTGACAAGGTATACAAAAAGAGGCTAATCTAGTATCAATAGGTTATAGGCTAATCTAGTATCAATAGGTTATAGGCTAATCTGGTATAAATAGGTTAAAGGCTAAATTTGTATCAATAGGTTATCGGCTAATGTGATTTTAATAGGTTATAGGCTAATCTGGTGTAAATAGGTTACTATATAGGCTAAACTGGTATATATGGGTTATGGGCAATGGCATTTATGATTTTAACATTTGTGATTTTAACATTTGTGACTATATCCGAGGAATGCTTCTTTGCAAAGAAATATAACATCCACAACAACTGGAACATCAATCCATAATTAGAGAGAAGAAAAACAGCTTTTTACAGGTTTGTAGTTTTGTCGGTTTCAAAAATGCTAAACAGGGTGTCATGTCTTTTTTTTTTCGTTCTTTCAGGTATAAAAGTGTTACTGATTTGAAGCCTTGATAGTTTCTCGGGGTTGGCAAGAATTTGCTCATGTTTCTGAGCTCTCCAATCTTGGATTGAATCCCAAACCAGTTATAAACTGTCATCCTGATGTTTCACAGGCATGGAGGGTGAGGCATGAATGTGTGTGCCATCCCTCGGGCGGATGTTAAATTGCGCATCCCCTTTGCCAGCATTAGTTAATGGACGTTAAAGATCCCACGGTGTCCTTCGTGAAGAGTCGGCAAGTTATTGGCAAACTTCCCAGAATTACAAGCCACTTAGCATAACCCTTGTCCAGAAACTGCTTTAGCAGCACAGACATTCTTAAGAACATGGTACGCTGATGATGATGAGGATGATGATGATGATGGTTGCCACAATCTATTTCTTTTTACATCCCCAGCAAAAAACAAAAAAACAAAAACTTTTTGGTGGATTATTACACCATTGAAATTGAAAAGATTCAATGCCATCTGATTGAGGAGATGTAGAAATTAACAATGATCATTACATTCCCTGTTTGTAGTGAGAAATCCCGGTGCGTAACACCGCTAGCACCAGATCGGAATCAATCCACAAGCTGGGCAGTACTGCAGTGCTTTATAAACGGTGAAAACCCAATGGTATCACACGATGAACATTACAACATCAGTAGAAAGAGGGAAACAGGTTGATAAAAGTGAGGTTCACCCTTTACAGACTGAAATGCGCAGAGTTGTTTCTTGTAACTGCAGATGCCACAGAATGTGGCACGAAGAAAGAAAATGAGTAAATAAACTGGGATTTGTAAATGAAGCAAAACAAGGCAAGAGATAAGGACTAATCTGAAGAAGGAATTACACAGTCTTTATCAAGAAGGCCCGTGTTCGACTACGCCATGTGGGTTTGCTGCTGAACTGGAGAGGCGTACGGTAATCGCATCGCGCTGTGTTCAAACGAAAGCAAGTCAAATGCTCCACCATTTTGATTCAAGGCTTTTTGACAAATGAGGTTTTAATTAATCAGAAAGTTTGATGAAGAAGATGCCTACATTCATTCAAGACCAACCATGGTACAACGATGATGATGAGGGGTGTGTATGTATGTGTATATATATATATATATATATATATATATATATATATATATATATATATATATATATTACAGTTTTCTGATTAATTATATTTACTTGCACATTGATAAATACTAAAGCGTCGGTATGTATCATGTATCAGACGATGGTGAGCATCTCATTTTGTCGACCTTTGTAGCTGTAAAAATTAAATAAGCGGTTCTCTGCTTTCCTCCTGAAGCTTTTTGAGAAAAATACCCCACTTGGCTTTCCAGTATGATAGCAATGCCATTTGGGGGATAATTTTGTGAGTAATTCCAAACAATTCCAGCTGGACTCCAAACATACCGTGAACACCGTGGCATGTTGGTTGAACTTGCTGTCCAGGTGTAGGTAGGTGCAGTCAAATTGGGGTAAAAGATGAGATGAACATCCTACAACTGTATTCATCAACACAACTTGCTCTTAAATTGAATAAAAAAATAAAAGAATCGTGAAACAGATGGTCTCTTAGGCAGCTGATTGTCCCCATTTGGGACATTCATAAATAATGTGGAATTAAATAAATTAAATAATGTGGAACTCGAATAATGATTTGAACTTCAAGGGGAACAATTTCATTATAAACTCACATTTCAGTCTCCCGACTTAACCAGTTTTATTAGAAAATGAAAACAGTTTGTATTCGACTTCCTGAATCACACAGGTGTATCTACACAACACACACACACACACACACTACACACTACACACTACACACAAACACTACACACTACACACACAAACACACTACACAACACACACACTACACACACGTCTTTTCTTCTCAGTGGTTTCGCTGCGATAGAGGTGGAGAGAACGAACATGGCAGCCACCGAAAGGTAAGGCCAAAGGTAAATCGTATCGCTTGTGCTACGTCACAGAGCTCACTTTACACAAACGGTATGTCACATATTGCTTTTAAGGTGACGCACTTGTGAACACGGGACTCACAATATGAAGGTGTAACAGCACCAAGACGACTGCGATCCAGGTACAGGTAGGTGACCAGGTGAGCACCGCACACCGACGTTCTTGAACAATGTTCGGTATTAAACCTTTGTTTTCCTGATCCCCGCCCACACTCTGCAAGGAATTCTTCTTCTTTACCTTCATTTCCTCTTCATAATCACAGGCATTTCAACAGGGAGATGATTGAGGAATCGTTACCAAGTGAGTAATAAAGTAACTATTACAAGCAATACACATCCATGCATGCAGCCCACATGATTCACTCACTGGGCGGCTGAGAAAATCCCACATTACATCACAATCATCACAATCACAATCATAATCATCACAATCACAATCATCACAATCACAATCATCACAATCATCACAATCACCACAATCACAATCACCACAATCACAATCATCACAATCACATCCTGCTGTTGGCTTCATGGTGAACGTGGTTGGCTGCGCTGGCTGCAGATACAAGGTTCTTCATTTCAAGCCCCTGTCCTAACGTTGAATCAACACCAGGTGGGTTGGCTCAGCCACTGGTCGTCCTTTCGTCGAGGTTGGCAACACGAGTACCAGTGCTTACTGCAAACAGGGGGCACTGCATTAGTGGCACAGCTGTGCACTTCTAGGAAATGATGCAACACAGCCTGCACCTCCTTTAAATGGATGAGGTGTGTGTGTGTGTCCTACTTTTTGTGTCAATTACATAGTCTGTTCATTAATTACGCCCTATTGGAATGTACCTTTTGACCCTTTAGACTTCTGAGAACGTTCTACCTTTGAAGACCCTTTAAGACAACTAAAATCCCAAAAGTCCCGGAGGACCCAAACCATCCAGAAGACCCATCCATCCATCCATTGGAACCATACTTTGTACAGAGTGTTGGTGCTGCCAAAGCAGTCTCCTTGGCTATTGGGCACAATCCTGGATGGGTCGCCACTCCGACACAGGCAGAAGACCCCGAAGACCCAAAAGATCCTGAGGATCCAAAAGACCCAGATGACCCAAAAGACCATGAGGACCTAAAAGACCCTTAAGAAGTTGAAGACCCAAAAGTCTCGGAAGACACAAAAGACCCTGAGGACCCAAAAGACTCAGAGGACCAAAGACCTGAGGACCCAAAAGACCCTGAAAACCCAAAAGACCGTGAGGACCCAAAGACCATGACCCAAAAGACCATGAGGACCCAAAAGACCCCAAGGACCCAAAAACACAGATGACACAATAGTCCTGGAGGACCCAAAAGACACAGAGACCAAAAGACCCTGTGGACCCAAAAGACCCAAAACATTGAGAAGGACCCAAAAGACCCCAAGGACCAAAAAGACCCAAAATACCCTGAGGATTTAAAAGAAAGATTTTTGATCCAAAAGATCCAAAAGTCAGCGAGGGCCCAAAAGACCCAGAGGACCCAAAAGACCCAAAATGAATGCACCCCCTTTTGCGTGTCATGTTTACCTCTTGTCACCGAAGGTTGACGGAGGTCGGAGGTTGTTTTGATCCTGGCTGCATACTTCATCTGCATCCAGGATACTGCATCCAGGATCCAGGCTTGATAAAATGGATTGGCTGTCTGCTTGTTACTTGAAAAATCGAAGATTTGCAAGTACAGTATATTGGTTGGTCACACGTGTTATTCTGTATATCTATTTGTTACTTGGCGAAAAATTTTTTGGCAAGTATGTTAGACTGCAGCATTTGTCTGTCTGTGTGTCTGTCTGTTTGTCACATGATTTTTGGTCACAGTTTTTAAGCAATAGCTCTGAATTTTTTTTGTGTGTTCTTGACCGGCCAAGGTCCACCAAATACTAGTGTATGTATTAAAATGTATCAAATATTCTTCAAATGTTAAATAAATAAAACCTTTTTAAAATCATGGTGTCCATTTACTTCTGTTATGTCTGTGTATGAGTGATTTTGCATTTGTCTGTCTGTTTGTTTGTTTGTTTGCATGTCAATCGCCTGAAAATCATACTTTTAAACCATGAATCTTCATGAAACTTCACGAAATGGTAGAATTGGTCATAAGCCAGAAGGCTATTGATTTTCGGTCAAAAGGTCAAAAGGCTAACATTGGCCAAATGTCAATAATTATGTCAAATTTATAAAATCATCATTTTTCATCCCATTGAGTTTAAATTTGAAGAGGATTTGCATATTTGGTAATTGAATTCAACCACCAATTACTTTTGAGGTCTAAAGGTCAAAAGGTCAACATTGGCCACATTTCTAAAATCGTTAATTATCATCCGATTTACTTTAAATTTGAACGGGGTTTGTGTATCATGTCACTGAATTCAACCACCTATTATTTTTGAGGTCAACGTAGGTCAAAGGTCACCAACTCAGGTGCAATTTCTGAAATCCTGAATTTTCATCTGATTGACCTGAAATTTCAACAGGATTTGCATATCAAGTCACCGAATTCAAGCACCAATTATTTTTGAGGTCTAAACGTCAAAAGGTCAAAAGGTCACCAAAGGCCATCGTGGAACGGCCTACATGTCCCAATTATTGAATAAGAATGCTTCAGGCAGTTTAACCAACACTTGCAGAGGTTTAAATCACTTTTCCTTCACTTTAAAACACTCCGTGTGCGTCGGTAAAAACCATGCCCTTTTCCAGATACATGCACATGTCCATCCCAGCAGACAAGGCAACACCCGGCTTGCAGCAGCGGCGATGACGCGACACATGGGCGGAGCATAAATATGCATGAGGAAAAACATGGGCGGAGCATAAAATATACATGAGGCAAAACATGGGCGGAGCATAAATATGCATGAGGAAAAACATGGCGGAGCATAAAATCCATGAGGCAAACATGGGGAGCATAAATAACATGAGGAAAAACATGGGCGGAGCATAAATATACATGAGGAAAAACATGGCGGAGCATAAATATAAATGAGAAAAAACATGGCGGAACATAAATATACATGCGGAAAAACATGGGCGGAGCATAAATATACATGAGGAAAAACATGGGCGGAGCATAAATATACATGAGGAAAACATGGGCGAGCATAAATATACATGAGGAAAAACATGGCGGAGCATAAATATACATGAGGAAAAACATGGGCGGAGCATAAATATACATGAGGAAAAACATGGCGAGCATAAATATACATGAGGAAAAACATGGGCGGAGCATAAATATACATGAGGAAAAACATGGGCGGAGCATAAATATACATGAGGAAAAACATGGGCGGAGCATAAATATACATGAAGAAAAACATGGGGGAGCATAAATATACATGAGGAAAAACATGGGTGGAGCATAAATATCATGAGAAAAACATGGGCGGAGCATAAATATACATGAGGAAAAACATGGGCGAGCATAAATATATGAGGAAAAACAGGGGAGCATAAATATACATGAGAAAAACATGGGTGGAGCATAAATATACATGAGGAAAAACATGGGCGGAGCAAAATATACATGAGGAAAAACATGGGCGGAGCATAAATATACATGAGGCAAAAACATGGGCGGAGCATAAATATCATGAGGAAAAACATGGGCGGAGCATAAATATACATGAGGAAAAACATGGGCGGAGCATAAATATGCATGAGAAAAACATGGCGGAGCATAAATATCATATGGAAAAACATGGGTGGAGCATAAATATCATGAGGCAAACATGGGCGACATAAATATGCATGAGCAAACATGGGTGGAGCATAAATATACATGAGGCAAAACATGGGGAGCATAAATATGCATGAGGCAAAACATGGGCGGAGCATAAATATACATGAGGCAAAACATGGGTGGAGCATAAAATATACATGAGGCAAAACATGGGAGGAGCATAAAATAACATGAGGAAAACATGGCGGAGCATAAATATACATGAGGCAAAACATGGTGGAGCATAAAATACATGAGGAAAACATGGGAGCATAAATGCATGAGGAAAAACATGGGCGGAGCATAAATATATATGAGGCAAAACATGGGCGAGCATAAATATACATGAGGAAAAACATGGTGGAGCATAAATATACATGAGGCAAAAACATGGAGGAGCATAAATATGCATGAGGAAAAAAATGGGTGGAGCATAAATATACATGAGGCAAAACATGGGAGGAGCATAAATATGCATGAGGAAAACATGGCGGAGCCTAAATATACATGAGGCAAAACATGGGGGAGCATAAATATACATGAGGCAAAACATGGGAGGAGCATAAATATACATGAGGAAAAACATGGGCGGAGCATAAATATACATGAGAAAAACATGGGCGGAGCAAAATATACATGAGCAAACAAGGGGGAGCATAAATATACATGAGGAAAAACATGGGTGGAGCATAAATATACATGAGGAAAAACATGGGCGGAGCATAAATATGCATGAGGAAAAACATGGGCGGAGCATAAATATACATGAGGCAAAACATGGTCGGAGCATAAATATACATGAGGAAAAACATGGGAGGAGCATAAATAGCATGAGAAAAAACATGGGCGGAGCATAAATATACATGAGGAAACATGGGGGAGCATAAATATCATGAGGAAAAACATGGGGAGCATAAATATACAGAGGAAAAACATGGGCGGAGCATAATATACATGAGGCAAAACATGGGCGGAGCAAGAAATATACATGAGGCAAAACATGGGTGGAGCATAAATATACATGAGGAAAAAACATGGGGAGCATAAATATCATGAGGAAAAACATGGCGGAGCATAAAATCATGAGGAAAACATGGGCGGAGCATAAATATACATGAGGAAAACATGTGCGGACATAAAATATACATGAGGAAAACAATGGGCGAGCATAAATATACATGAGGAAAAACATGGCGGAGCATAAATATACAATGAGGCAAAACATGGGCGGAGCATAAATATACATGAGGAAAAACATGGGCGGGAGCAAAATATACATGAGGAAAAACATGGGCGGAGCATAAATATACATGAGGAAAAACATGGGGGAGCATAAATATCATGAGGAAAACATGGAGCATTATACATGAGGAAAACATGGCGGAGCATAAATATACATGAGGAAAACATGGGCGGAGCATAAATATACATGAGAAAACATGGGCGGAGCATAAATATACATGAGGAAAACATGGGCGGAGCATAAATATCATGAGGAAAAACATGGGCGGAGATAAATATACATGAGGAAACATGGGCGGAGCATTAATATACATGAGGAAAACATGGCGGAGCATAATATACATGAGGCAAAACATGGGCGGAGCATAAATATACATGAGGAAAAAACATGGCGGAGCATAAATATATCATGAGAAAAACATGGGCGGAGCATATATATACATGAGGAAAACATGGGCGGAGCATAAATATACATGAGGAAAAACATGGGCGGAGCATAAATATACATGAGGAAAAACATGGCGGAGCATAAATATACATGAGGAAAACATGGCGGAGCATAACTAACATGAGGCAAAACATGGGCGGAGCATAAATATACATGAGGAAAACATGGGGAGCATAAATATACATGAGGAAAAACATGGGGGAGCATAAATATACATGAGGCAAAACATGGGCGGAGCATAATATACATGAGAAAAACATGGGCGGAGCAAAATATACATGAGGCAAAAACATG
The DNA here is from genome assembly GCA_035128595.1 of Eptatretus atami. Lineage (NCBI taxonomy): Eukaryota > Metazoa > Chordata > Myxini > Myxiniformes > Myxinidae > Eptatretus > Eptatretus atami. The sequence goes on from CM068964.1 coordinate 37,064,922, forward strand.
GGGAGCATAAATTACATGAGAAAAACAGGTGGAGCATAAATATACATGAGGAAAAAACATGGGCGAGCAAAAAATACATGAGGGAAAAACATGTGGCGGAGCATAAATATACATGAGGCAAAAACATGGCGGAGCATAATATACATGAGGAAAAACATGGAGAGCATAAAATATCATGAGGAAAAACATGGGCGGAGCATAAATATACATGAGGCGAAAAACATGGGGAGCATAAATATGCATGAGGAAAAACATGGGGAGCATAAATATACATGAGGGAAAAACATGGCGGAGCATAAATATACATGAGAAACATGGGCGGAGCTAGAATATACATGAGGAAAACATGGTGGAGCATAAATATCATGAGGAAAAACATGGGGGAGCATAAATATGCATGAGGAAAACATGGGGAGCATAAATATCATGAGGAAAAACATGGGCGAGCATAAATATGCATGAGGAAAAACATGGGCGGAGCATAAAATATAATGAGGAAAAACATGGGCGGAGCATAAAATATGCATGAGGAAAAACATGGGCGGAGCATAAATATACATGAGGAAAAACAGGTGGAGCATAAAATATGCATGAGGAAAAAACATGGGCGGAGCATAAATATGCATGAGGAAACATGGGCGGAGCATAAATATACATGAGGCAAAAACATGGCGGAGCATAAATATACATGAGGAAAAACACATGGCGGAGCATAAATATACATGAGGAAAAACATGGGCGGAGCATAAATATACATGAGGAAAAACATGGGCGAGCATAAATATACATGAGGAAAAACATGGGCGAGCATAAATATGTACAGTTGTATTAAGTGTCGGTCTCCGTGAGAAGTATAACGTATTTTTCAAGTTTCTTTCAAGACATTTGCTTTAAAGTTTCGAAAAGTTCACGTTACTATTTAAAATTATTCCATTTAATGTGTTGTAATTTCGTAAATACACTATTTTCTCGTCATGAACGACGATCGTCCATGACGGGGTCTCGCTATTGCTCAATCAAGGCACGTGACGAAAATATCGGAAGTTGTTGTTGTTGTTTGTTTTTTCTCTGCTTTTCTTCTTCTTCTTCTTCTTCTTATGGTGAAGACAAAACCTTTAGGACGCGGCTCTTGGACACATTTGTCCTTGTTTTCTTGCGTGGTTCAGAGAAGACAAAAACCTCAGAAATCATTAAAACACCGTTGTTTACAATCATCGGCTTTAAAAAAATCATTTTCTCACAAAGACATTTATTGTACATATTTGAAGTTACTCTTCGTCCTTGCACAAGGCCAGCTGGCTGTGATAATCTACAGCGTTTAAGGCGGTGTATGGTCACATGCTCACTCCGTGGATTCTTTTCCTGTTTATGTAAATTATCGTCGTGCGTTTAACGTCCGATTTGATCAGGATGCTCGATTTGCGTGTTCAATAATCGGGTCCTGTCAGTCGACGGTGTATGATCTTTAGGCCCGAAAGAAGCGATCACGGTCACCTTTGGTTGAGTAATGTTCATTTGGATTACTCTACTCGCGATGTTTTCGATAAAACTTGCAATGTTAAAGAAATATATTTGTTGGACGGAATGTAAAGTCCTCTGTCCGTGTTAAATATTACGAAGAAAGATCGATCCGTTAAATATAAATAGGAAGTCCTTATAAATCACAACTCAACTAGAAGGGCACTCGTTAGAGCGGTATCCCACCGTCACGCAATGCCTGATCCACGAGAACATATCGGGCCCAAAACATTTTTGAAGTATCGTGTTGTACAGAACTATATCGTTTTGGCCCAATCACTCAATGTTAAGAATCATTAAAAAAAAAAATTAAATATTATCGTATCCAGATCTTCACCAAAATCGAATCAATTCGTCTTGTCACACACACACACACACACACACACACACACACACACACACACACACACACACACACACACACACACACACACACACACACACACCGTGCCACCAGGTTTCGTCTGAATATGTTGCGGACCAGGGGTCCGGTGGCGAGAGCGACCACTAGTGGGGAAGTTACGTCGTCTCCCACCAGACTCCCGGAATTGTAGGCGTCGCTCCGGATAATTCCGTGACGCGGCGGGTTGCTTAACCGACCTGGACGCCAATACCTCAACCACGTAGCGTAGGGTCTTCCTGCCAGGTGTAATCAGTTTACCTAATTAACCCACGCGGTTTCGATTACCGGGGAACCACGCCCTCGGTACGCCCCGCCCGAACCGGATCACTCTACCAACTAGTGGGGAGTACCAACTACCAACTCCGGATCGGATGCAGCCGAGCAGAACTGCCAAGGACGTACCGGCTAGAATGAACAGATTATCGGGATAAAGACCCGGCTAAACTTAGATCCGAACCATGCTGGACCAATGGAGGAAAAGACAAAACGAACTGGGAACATTTCTACAATCATTTATTTACACTAAGCGAGGAAAAACATGTGGTACAGGAACAGGTTATTGGTGTGTTATGCAGGGACAGAAGAGAGATGTAGTGCGACAATTTACAGCAACTACAAAAGAGGACACAGAGCAGACTTGTCGCGAGAATAATAAAGGCAAGAATTACAATGATCAAAAACTTATACAATTCCACTTAAAGGACAGGCGCCACACACTCAGACGCCACTCAGACAAAATAAACCCAGTTGAATGGCAAAGGACTTTTGCAGCCAGGGAGGAGGGAGCTGAGGTCGCAGTTATTTGGTACCTGAACGTTCCGAGGGAAGACGCCTCGTAGTGCGGCACCCGACAAAGGTCGTGCAGTTCGGCCCACACCGCACGTTGTGAGACCGTGTCTGCGAAGGAGCCCAGGTGGAGAGCGCGGAGTCCAAGGTAGAACGGGCAGCAGACAGGACCCAACGAGAGACCCGGTCAAGTTGGTGTACTCGGACCAGCACAACAGACGAGCCGCGAGGCGAGACGGGGCAGGCACTCCGTGATCCACTTCCTTCTTCAACCAACAACCAAGGGACCACTCAACCGCCGAACTCAAGACTCCACCACAGAACTCCAGAACTCCAAAGAACTCAACCACTCAACTAAACACCTTCCTTCTTTCTTTGCAACCAGCCAACGAACCACCGAACTCTCTCACTCTACTCTGAGGATGTGTCGTAATTTATAGATCCTCCTGGGCGGGGAGGGGCCTTGCGAAGCTGACGTCACCATCCGCCCTGATTGGACAGGGCCTTCATGGGTCCGCCCTTTCTGGGCGGGATTTCGGCCAGACCGGGAAAGCCCGCCCACTCCACGCATGTTTGAGGAAGGTGAACGTGGTACGGCCAAGATTGAGTTGGAACGTTTGGGAAGCCGAAAAGGAACTGCGGACGTGAAGATTCTGCTCGGAAAAACGAGGCTCCGGAGACGCAGGTGGACAGTGGATCTGATGGAGGGATATAAAGATTTATTAATCTAACTAAAAAAAACATCGCAACGCACCCCCTTTTGCTTTCCCACTACAACAAGGAGGGGTTCTACTGATATATACTTAATGGCATTATAACTAACTTCGGACAACTGTATGTTTTTATGCATACGATTCCTAGAACCGTAACAATACGTCCACAACTTCTTGAGATATCATGTTATATATTGGTTTAGCCCGATCTCTCAATGGTGAAGAATCCCTTAAAAAAATCTCGTATCCGGATTCGGATCTTCACCAAAATTGAATGAGTTCGTCCTAGTCACACACCAAATCTGTCCACAAAATTTCATCCAGATCCGTCCACAAGTTTTTCAAGATATCCTGCACACAGACAAACAGACAGACAAAATGACAGACAGAAAGGGGTGAAAACATAAAACTCTTCACCTTCTGGTGCGGAGGTAATAACGACACATTATATTATTATATATATATATATATATATATATATATATATAATATATATATATATATATATATATATTGACAGATCGAACCATTTGCATCAACATACAGAATGTCCCAAAAGTCAGTTATGTCGTTAAGTATGTGTGTAGTCAGATCTCTTTCCTTTGTCTAGTGGGAGAATCAAAGCGTGCGTTGCGATTTCTTTTAGTTCGGTTATTGCATCTAAACAAGCCATCCAACGACCATCCCATCTGCATGACCCCTCGGCCCATTACGATCCACCCCAACCAGCTGCCTTCTCGCACCCTGACGTGCCAAGGCAAGATCTCGCCGGTTCCGGTTCTCGGCTCCCACGACGTTGTAACTCTTTCACGACGACCTTTGCAACATTGATACTGTTACCGTCAAGTATGAACCCGCGTGGAAGAGTGGCTGGGGTTTCCCGGCAGGACTAAGGCCCCCCCTGGACGGTATGCTGTGGACCCGTCCAATCAAAGGCGGACAGCGAGGTGTGTCACCAAGGCCCCTCCCCGCTGAGGGAGGTCAATAAATTCTCGAGCACTCTCTGAGGCAGGGGTCTTTTGGGGTCTTGGAGAGTCTTTTTGGGGTCTTGGAGAGTTTTTGGTGAGTCTTTTGGAGAGTTTTGGAGGTTTTTGTGTCTTTACGAAGGTCGTCGAGGCGGCGAACGTGTCTCTGCTGGCCCTCTACAAGGAAGGAAAGCGGACCCCGACCCCCCCTCCGTGGACCCTGCTACTCACCACTCGAGCTCCGCCAGAACTCGAGTCCCACACGTGCGACTGGGGACCAAACCAGCGACCATTGTCAGGTGCCGCAGCACAAGTACCCCCTTCCTCGATGGCCAGGTACCCAACCGAACTTCGACCCCAGCTTGTCTCTCTCCTCAGCTGCGAGGGTCCAATAAAGGAACTGGTTTCTTTTAATTTGTGTGTGTGTCTGCGTGTGGGCCCGTCTTAAGTAGAACTGAATAAGTGTTTAATGGATCATTGTAAATACTTCTTGCATATTCGCGTCAAGTCTTGCTTTGTGTCTTCATTACTGCAAATTAAAACTTGTTAGAAATGTTCCCAGTTCATTTCCGTCCCTTCTTGAATTGGTCCAGCATGGTTTGGATCTGAGTTTAGGCGGGTTTATCCCCATAATGCGTTCATTCCAGCCGGCACGGCTTTGCAGTTTCCGCTCGGCTGCACCCGAACCGGAGTTGGTAGTCGGTAGTTGGAACTCTACCGCAGCGTTAGAGTGACCCGGTTCGAGCAAGATGTGCTGAGGGCGGTTCCCCGGTAGTCGAAATCGCGTAGTTAATTAGGTAAATTGATTATAGACAAATAGACCCTACGCTACGCAGTTGAGATATTTGCGTCCACGGTCGGTTAGACGACCCGCCGGCTCGCGGAGTTATCTGAGCGACGGCCTACAATTCCGGGAGACACGCAAGCTTTCCCCACCCCTGGTCGTTCTCGCCACCGACCCCCTGCCCACAACAAATATATATATACATATATATATATATTATATATATGTATATAATAATATATATATATATATATATATATATTATATATTGTTGCGAATTCGCGCCGTCGCGTGCGATCGCACGCGACTCGAACCGCGACCGCCTCGCCCACCGGACGGACAATTCAGTCGTGACCTCCCGGCTAACGCCGGGATCCAGTCACGGGTGGGCCTTCGACCTCACCACAATCGTGCCAATCGCCACCCGCGTAGGATAGGGTGTTCGCCAAACTCGACCTACCTAAGTACCCACGCGGATGTAAACCGGGCATCGTACCTCGCCGCAGGTCGACTCCGGACACGAAGCCGCTTGGGCGGCCCGTTCCGTACTATCGGGGATAACCGAGCGGTGTTATCGTCGACTCGACGGTTCAGATTATTTACCGGCGTTTTCACCCACTACGAACCCTTTACGTGAAGCAGGATGGAGGCGTCAATGAGAAATGACGAAGCGAAACGGGAAACAGTTCACACAATGCACATTTATCCGCGCACGCGGAGCACACATATAGCACACGTTAAGCAAACAGCATGTATTTACAGTCACAATAGCAATTGCACATATATCACATAGAACAAAAGAAATGCACATAAAAGGAGTTAAAACCGACTACACGACACACGGACCACTTATACAGTTACTACCTTACAAGACACGGCGCACAACACGCATTCACACGAAGCAAAAAAAGACCCCCTCAAAGCAAGGGAGTCAGACTGGGCCCTGGCCTAATGCGCGTGGAACCTGGATGAGCGCCAGTCCACGGACCGAGGGTCCTACCCGCGCCCTCGTGGCGAGCGCCCAGAATGTCGCTGCACGGCGGTTCCGTGGGCACCTGCTGGTGTAAGTGGAACGGCGCCCCTTGTCGCACTCTCTCAGCCGGGGGAAAGGGGAATTGTGATGCTCTGGGAGGGAGTATGGCGGCTTTGCTCGACTCAACGCGACCTCGTCGTCCCGAGCCTCCAGGTCTCCTCAGCCGATCGCCTCCGCTGCCGTTCGCTTCCGCAGCCGTCTGCCCCACCTCTGCTTCGAAGCTCCGTCTCCCGACCGCCCCACCGACACTGCTCGAGCTCCGTCTCCGGAATCTGCCCCACCGATCTCCTCACCGATCTGCTCCAACTCGACTCACTCACGATACTGCTCGATCGACTCACTGCGCTCGCCTTTTATCGGCTCGGGAACCACCATATGGCAAATTCTCGGATCAAACGACCTCAGGGGCGAGCCACGCTCGCCGATTGCGACGGAGAAAAAGGGCGTGTATCATTCCTGATCCTCAAATTTGCATATGCGATTTTCGTCAGCGCGTTCTGGAGCGGCGGCAAGCCGCCCGCGCTTTCCTGATTGGGTGGATCAGATGTGGGCGTGTATCATTCCTGATTCCAATTCTCCTCGGAAACCCGCCATCTGCACTCGCTCTCGCGTGTCTCGCGAAGACAGCCCGACGCTCGGAGTCCACAGGTGTGCCGGGAATGGCCGTAGGAGAAGTGGTGAGGGTTTCGCGCGTGTTCGATGGCCATGGTGCTGTTTGGAATGGCGGGCTGATGTGAGGTTTGCGGTTGGAGTGGTGAAGGTAGGTTTGGCTGCTGGCGTTGTGTTGTTGTTGCGTGGGTGGCTCAAAACAAAGGTAAACAGAAAAACGCCTAACTCAAAGGATCGCAGCCCGAATGATCACATTAATTCCCTCTATACAATGGGTTTGGGCAACTACACATGTACTTAAGAAATATATCTCACCTACGCGGACCTTTATGAGTGTTTGCGAATTTCCAGAGCCGTAACACTACCCCCTCCCCTTTTTACAGACTCGTCCCGAGTCGTCAAATTATCGTGTGCCATCATGTGTAGTTCTCCCCTAGTACGTTTACCTACGGATCCCTGAGTGCGACATTCATGGTATGTGTCCCCAAAATAAATAACCTGAGGGCTGAGTAAACTAACTAAACAAACTCACTCATACGGACGACTTAAATAAAATTGCCGCGCTAACACATACATGCGGGGCGCACTCATATTACAATACAACTTACACAACTTAACCTTAAATTTACACTACTCCATGGCCCAGATTCAATGGACTCTGCAGGAAAAAGGAGAGTCAAAGAGAACCGGTGCACGGGCCGCCATGCATGGCCCGTGTTGCAGCTGCCAACAGACAGTTCCTGCAGCTTGCAAACTGTTGCTTGCGGTTCCTGGCGCGCATGGAAATAACAAGGGGGCAAAGCAAACTGAACGGGCTGCTGTGAACAGGGCAGGTGGGCATGACATGGCAAAGGTAGCAGGCAAACATAGCCTGCAGAACAAGGCCGCTGCAGGCGAACAACCGGCAGCACGAACCTGCCGCACAGGCCTTGCAGTAAAAACAGCCGTCCGGACGATCCGGCCGCACAGGCCTTGCAGCAGAACACAGCAGACGATCCGGCCGGCACATGCCTTGCAGAAAACAACCAGCCGATGAAGTTGCCGGCACAGGCCCCGCAGCACACACAGCCGCAGACGATGAAGTTGGCCAGCCTTTGCCTTGCAGTGAGGTTGGTGGAGTGGAGTGCTGGTGTTGGACACAGAAGGTGACTCGGACCTACCCTACCTGTCTCCCTCCCACCTATCGCCTTTGCCGTCACGTACCTACCCCATCTCTCTCTT
>CM068964.1:37081561-37103025 GCA_035128595.1 Eptatretus atami
GAACACCTGGGCAGAGCGTAAATTATACATGAGAAACACATGCGACGGAAGCATAAATATACATGAGGAAAAACAGGGGGAGCATAAATATACATGAGGAAAACATGGGGCCAGAGCATAAATATACATGAGGAAAACCATGGGCGGAGCATAAATATACATAGGAAAAACATGGCGAGCCATAAATATACATGAGGAAACACATGGGCGAGCAATAATACATGAGGAAACACATGGGCAGAGCTATATACAGAGTAAAACATGGGCGGAGCATAAATATACATAGGAAAACAATGGGCGGAGCATAAATATACATGAGGAAACACATGGGCAGAGCATAATATACATGAGGAAAACATGGGCAGAGCATAAATATAACATGAGAAAACATGGCAGAGCATAAATATACATGAGGAAACATCGGGCGGAGCATAAATATACATGAGGAAAACATGGGCAGAGCATAAATATACATGAGGAAACATGGACGAGCATAAACATCATGAGGAAACACATGGGCGGAGCATTAAATATTCATGAGGAAAACATGGGCGGAGCATAAATATACATGAGAAACACATGGGCGAGCATAAATATACATGGAGAAACATGGGCAGCATAAATATACAGAGGAAAACATGGGCAGGCATAAATATACATGAGGAAAAACATGGCGAGCATAAATATACATGAGGAAACATAGGGCGGAGCATAAATATACATGAGGAAACATAGGGCAGAGCATAATATACATGAGGAAAAACATAGGCGGAGCATAAATATACATGAGGAAACAAATGCAGAGCATGAATATCATGAGGAAAAGATGGCAGAGCATAAATATACATGAGGAAAAACATGGGCAGGCATAAATATACTGAGGAAACATACGGGCGGAGCATAAATATACATGAGGAAACATACGGCGGAGCATAAATATCATGAGGAACATCGGCGGAGCATAAATATACATGAGGAAAAACATGGCAGAGCCATAAATCAATGAGGAAACACATGACGGAGGCATAATATACATGAGGAAACAATGGGCGGAGCATAAACATTCATGAGAACATGGCGGAGATAAATATAGGAAAACATGGCGGAGCATAAAACATTCATGAGAAACACATGGGCGGAGCATAAACATTTCTGCAGGAAACACATGGGCGGGAGCATAAATCATGTCGCATGAGGAAAAAACAATGGGCGAGCATGAATGCTGTGTTTTAATGTTCCAAACTTGGTACATCACTCTCCTCGCCTGACTTCTATATAAACCGACCACGTAATTATCTTGCTCAACCAATGCTGCAAACACAAGAACCAGAGTAACTGCCTTGGCTTGAAACGTGTATCAAAATGAAATAAAACCGATGACATAGTACATCATTATATAATCACTAAATTAATTTATCAGACTATGGCTAAATGGTTAAGGACAAAGTGAAATAACACGAGAATACAAGCAGGGTTTATCACACATTGTAAGCGAGTAAACGGACCATGCTTCCAGATTGTCTCAGATCGCTCACTCATTTTTTTCATTTATTTATTTCATTTCTGGATGCTTTCCGACGGTTCGATATTTTTCCTGTGATTGGCTTCGATGTTCGTCGCATGCCAAATACCGTGCTACCCGTTGTCTCGGGTCGCTCACCTGCATTTATATAAAATTTTCATTTACGGATACTGTACGACGGTTCTGTGATTTTCCAGTGTATGGGGTTTGATGTCCGTCGACACGCAAAATTTCAAGCTTTCTACATCACCCAGGATTGTAACGAACTTTAATATCAGTCAGTCAGGCAGACAGTGGTTGGAAAAGCTTATACAACATGAGAATCGAAAATTCACAATCAGTAGAACACAATGAAGGAATTACTCTTCCCTGCTGGTATAAGCAGTATGACCTCAGTTACTGGTCTCAGGTAGATATGGGGCTTGCCGTCCTTCATGATGATGTGGATTCGCACTTTTAGAAACCCAACCGTCTTGTGGCAATGTTTCACTCACACGTCCTTCGGGCCAGTCGTTCCTGTGCGTATCCACCTTCAGCAGAACGATGTCACTGACACAAAGGTGCTCTTCTTGACTTTCCACAACGTACGAAAGTCTCCGCAGGGTCGGGAGATATTCTTGAGGCCGCAGGGTCGGGAGATATTCTTTGTGCCATCGTGACCAGAAAGTTTTTGCCAATGCTGCACATGTTACCGCTGATACCAAGATGGTCTGTAGAGGACACGAATTGCCTGGTGGTGCATGAGGCATGTCTTGAACTTTCACTTACGAGAAATGTGTAAACTTTGTGTTCCCAATGAACGTTCATGCATGGCGGCTAATACGGCTATGGAATGAAACCCGGATCGTTAACCAACTCCACAGCAGGGAAAGTGGGTTTCATGGGTATTCGGAATCCCAGCGAAATCTTGGCCCACACAGCCATAACGACTTCCATCATGTCATAGGCTTTTACAGAGCGAATGCCAGGGTCTACCAGCTACTACCGCTTGCCATGTAGTTCATTGAGAAGTGATGTGCACTTATGATCTTTTGCAGTTACTTCAACCATGATGCGATTGGTTGCTGTCTGAAGCGTTACTAATACCCAGAGGGACTGTTGATGAGGTCTGGACCAGGAAGTATTACCTTATTAGCGAGCCATCATGATTCGGTAGCAATGCCTTGAACACCACACGAATATTGTCAGGTTTGCGTGGATGGAATACAGCAAAATGAGGAAGATTACCGTTGTGGTCGTTTGCCTCTGTTCCTGGTTCACCAGGCTCAGCATGTCCTTTGGAAAGAGTTTAGCCATGAAATCCACATACTGCTATGTTTAAGGGCTGGTTTCTTATCCAGAAGCTTGCAAAGGGACTTAAGTCGTTGATTGCAAGGGTTCGATGTCTGAAGTCTTTACATCATCTTGGAAGGGTAACAGAGCCACCCAATTGCCATTGTCATTCCTGACGAATCCATCCTCCATGATCGTGAGAAAACGTTTCTTCTATGGAGCGACCCGGTTGTCATCATTCCTTGTTCACTGAAAGACTCACTGCTGCCGAGGATCTGTTATCGCAGGATCTTCCGAAGAGCTGATCTAGGTCCATGATGATGTGGCACAGGATGAAGTCCTTGACGGTGACACCATTTAGATGTGGCGAATCTCTCTCTGGTATACATGAGGAAAAACATGGGCGGAGCATAAATATACATGAGGAAAAACATGGGCGGAGCATAAATATGTACAGTTGTATTAAGTGTTCGGTCTCCGTGAGAAGTATAACGTATTTTTCAAGTTTTCTTTCAAGACATTTGCTTTAAAGTTTCGAAAAGTTCACGTTACTATTTAAAGATTATTCCTTTAATGTGTTGTAATTTCGTAATACACTATTTTTTGTCATGAACGACGATCGTCCATGACGGGTCTCGCTATTGGCCTCAATCAAGGCACGTGACCGAAATATCGGAAGTTGTTGTTGTTGTTTGTTCTTTGTTCTTCTTCTTCATTCTTCTTATGTGAAGAAAAACCTTATTAGGACGCGGTCTTTGGACACATTTCGCTCCTTGTTATTTTTGCATGTTCAGAAGAAAAATACAAATCCAGAAATCAATTAAAACACCGTTGTTTACAATCATTCGCTTTAAAAAAATCATTTTCTCACAAGACATTTTTGTAAATATTTAAGTTACTCTTCGTCCTTGCACAAGGCCAGCTGGCTGTGAATAATCTACAGCGTTTAAGGCGGTGTATGGTCACATGCTCACTCCGTGGATTTCTTTTCCTGTTTATGTAAATTATCGTCGTGCGTTTAACGTCCGATTTGATCAGGAATGCTCGATTTGCGTGTTCAATAATCAGGTTCCTGTCAGTCGACGGGTGATGATCTTTAGGCCCGAAAGAGCCGATCACGGGTCACCTTTGGTTGAGGTAATGTTCATTTGGATGACTCTACTCGCGATGTTTTCGATAAAACTTGCAATGTTAAAGAAATATATTTGTTGGACGGATGTAAAGTCCCTCTGTCCGTGTTTAAATATTACGAAGAAAGATCGATCCGTTAAATATAAATAGGAAGTCCTTATAAATCACAAACTCAACTAGAAGGGCACTCGGTAGAGCGCATCCCACCGTCACGCAATGCCTGATCCACGAGAACATATCGGGCCCAAAACATTTTTGAAGTACCGTGGTTGTCAGAAACTTATCGATTTTGGCCAATCACTCAATGATTAAGAATCATAAAAAAAAATTAAATAATTATCGTATCCAGATTGATTCAGATCTTCACCAAAATCGAATCAATTCGTCCTTGTCACACACACACACACACACACACAACACACACACACACACACACACACACACACACACACACACACACACACACACACACCGTGTCCACCAGGTTTCGTCTGAATATTGTTGCGGACCAGGGGTCCGGCGCGAGAGCGACCACTAGGTGGGGGAAGTTACGTCGTCTCCCACCAGACTCCCGAATTGTAGGCCGTCGCTCCGGATAATTCCGTGACGCAGTGGGTTGCTTAACCGACCGTGGACGCCAATACCTCAACCGCGTAGCGTAGGGTCTTCCTGCCAGGTGTAATCAGTTTACCTAATTAACCACGCGGTTTCGATTACCGGGGAACCACGCCCTCGGTACTCCCGCCCGAACCGGATCACTCTACCAACTAGGGTGGAGTACCAACTACCAACTCCGGATCGGATGCAGCCGAGCGGAACTGCCAAGGACGTACCGGCTAGAATGAACAGATTATCGGGATAAAGACCCGGCCAAAACTTAGATCCGAACCATGCTGGACCAATGGAGGAAAAGACAAAAACGAACTGGGAACATTTCTACAATTATTTATTTACACTAAGCGAGGAAAACATGTGGTACAGGAACAGGTTTATTGGTGTGTTATGCAGGGGACAGAAGAGAGATGTAGTGTGAAATTTTACAGCAACTTACAAAGAGGACACAGAGCAGACTTGTCGTGAGAATAATAAAGGCAAGAATTACAATGATCAAAAACTTATACAATTCTACTTAAAGGACAGGTGCCACACACTCAGACAAAATAAACCCAGTTGAATGGCAAAGGACTTTTGCAGCCAGGGAGGGAGGGAGCTGAGGTCGCAGTTCTTTTGGTACCTGAACGTTCCGAGGGAAGGGACGCTTCATAGTGCGCACCCGCCAAAGGTCGTGCAGTTCGGCCCACAGCTGCACGTGTGGAGACCGTGTCTGCGAAGGAGCCCAGGTGGAGAGCGCGGAGTCCAAGGTAGAACGGGGCAGCAGACAGGACCCAACGAGAGACCCGGTCAAGGTTGGGTGTACTCGGACCAGCACAACAGACGAGCTGCCGAGGCGAGACGTGGGCAGGCACTCCATGATCCACTTCCTTCTTCAACTAACAACCAAGGGACCAACTCAACCGCGCGAACTCAAGACTCCCCACAGAACTCCAGAACTCCAAAGAACTCAACACTCAACTAACGACCTTCCTTCTTTCTTTGCAACCAGCCAACGAACCCACCGAACTCTCTCACTCTACTCTGAGGATGGTGTCGTAATTTATAGATCCTCCTGGGCGGGGAGGGGCCTTGGCGAAGCTGACGTCACCGTCCGCCCTGATTGGACAGGACCTTCATGGGGTCCGCCCTTTCTGGGCGGGATTTCGGCCAGACCGGGAAAGCCCGCCCACTCCACGCATGTTTGAGGAAGGTGAACGGTGGTACGGCCAAGATTGAGTTGGAACGTTTGGGGAAGCCGAAAAGGAACTGCGGACGTGAAGATTCTGCGTCGGGAAAACGAGGCTCTGGAGACGCAGGTGGACAGTGGATCGTGATGGAGGGGATATAAAGATTATTAATCTAAACTAAAAAAAACATCGCAATGCACCCCCTTTTGCTTTCCCACTACACACAAGGAGGGGTTCTATCTGCATATATACTTAATGGCATTATAACTAACTTCGGGGCAACTGTATGTTTGTATGCATACGATTCCTAGAACCGTAACAATACGTCCACAACTTCTTGAGATATCATGTTATATATTGGTTTAGCCCGATCTCTCAATGGTGAAGAAGCCCTTAAAAAATTCTCGTATCTGGATTTGGATCTTCACCAAAATTGAATGAGTTGTCCTAGTCACACACCAAATCTGTCCACAAAATTTCATCCAGATCCGTCCACAAGTTTTCAGATATCCTGCACACAGACAACAGACAGACAAAATGACAGACAGAAAGGGGTGAAAACATAAACTCCTTCACCTTCTGGTGGCGGAGGTAATTACGACATATATATATATATATATATATATATATATATATATATATTATATATATATATTATATATATTGTTACGGATCTGGAAACCATTTGCATTCAACATACAGATGTCCCAAAAGTCAGTTATGTCGTTAAGTATGTGTGTAGTCAGATCTCTTTCCTTTTGTCTAGTGGGAGAATCAAAGGCGTGCGTTGCGATTTCTTTTAGTTCGGTTATTACATCTAACAAGCCATCCAACGACCATCCATCTGCATGACCCCTCGGCCCATTACGATCCCACCCCAACCAGCTGCCTTCTCGCACCCTGACGTGCCAAGGCAAGATCTCGCGTTCCGGTTTCTCGGCTCCACGAACGTTGTAAACTCTTTCACGACGACCTTTGCAACATTGATACTGTTACTCGTCAAGTATGAACCCGCGTGGAAGAGTGGCTGGGGTTTCCGGCAGGGACTAAGGCCCCGCCCCGGAACGGTATGCTGTGGGACCCTGTCCAATCAAAGGCGGACAGCGAGGTGTGTTCACCAAGGCCCCTCCCCGCTGAGGGAGGTCAATAAATTCTCGAGCACTCTCTGAGGCAGGGGTCTTTTGGGTCTTGGAGAGTCTTTTTGGGTCTTGGAGAGTTTTTGGTGAGTCTTTTGGAGAGTATTGGAGGGTTTTTTGCTGTTACGAAGGTCGTCGAGGCGGCGAACGTGTCTCTGCTGGCCCTCTACAAGGAAGGAAAGAGCGACCCGACCCCCCTCCGTGGACCCTGCTACTCACCACCCGAGCTCCGCCACGAACCTCGAGTCCCACACGTGCGACTGGGGACCAAACCAGCGACCATTGTCAGGTGCCGCAGCACAGAGTACCCCCTTCCTCCGATGGCCAGGTACACCAAGCCGAACTCTGACCCCCAGCTTGTCTCTCTCCTCAGCTGCGAGGGTCCAATAAAGAACTGGGTTTCTTTTAATTTGTGTGTGTGTCTGCGTGTGGGCCCGTCTTTAAGTAGAACTGAATAAGTGTTTATGGATCATTTGTAAATATTTCTTGCATATTCGCGTCAAGTCTTGCTTTGTGTCTTCATTTACTGCAATAAAAACTTGTTAATGTTCCCAGTTCATTTCCGTCCCTTCTTGAATTGGTCCAGCATGGTTTGGATCTGAGTTTAGGCGGGGTTTTATCCCCAATAATGCGTTCATTCCAGCCGGCACGGCTTTGGCAGTTTCCGCTCGGCTGCACCCGAACCGGAGTTGGTAGTCGGTAGTTGGAACTCTACCGCAGTCGTTAGAGTGACCCGGTTCGAGCAAGATGTGCTGAGGGGTGGTTTCCCCGGTAGTCGAATCGCGTAGTTAATTAGGTAAATTGTTATAGACAAATAGACCCTACGCTACGCAGTTGAGATATTGGCGTCCACGGTCGGTTAGACGACCCCGGGCTCGCGGAGTTATCTGAGCGACGGCCTACAATTCCGGGAGACGACGCAAGCTTTCCCACCTCGTGGTCGTTCTCGCCACCGACCCCAGCCCACAACAATATAATAATATATATATATATTATATATAATATTATATATATATATATATATATAATATATATATATATATATATATATGGATCCGCCTAACTTGATGAGGCAGCAGGGCCACAGATCGAGTCCCATCACAGCAATTGATGCACGACCGGTCAACAACAAGTGTCGCCTGCCACACGAGCACATTGTCTCCACCCCGCTGATCTGTGCCCTGCTGCCTCATCAAGTTCGGGGGGTTTGTTTCAGTTATATTAATGAGCCTGACATGGTCACAAATAAACGACAAGCAGTATGTTGTCCTGATGAGCCTATAACAAGGGCAAAATGTAGATCGACATCTCTGCTTTCGTCTATTTGTGACCATCGGCTTTAATCTCAGCCTGCAAAGGCTTGAGAACCATACGGATGCCTCCGAGTTTGGAGGTGATGTATTGGTGTAATGTATCCACATGACATCATCGTGTCATTGTCAGCATGTTTTTTTGTTGAATATATATACAGTATATATATATATACAAAACCTCTTCGCGTTTTGTGAATTATTTATTTATTTATTTTCTATGAAACCACTTCAGGGTACATTTGAGTTTTTAAAATTGCTATAATAACCCATGTCTGCATTGTCAGTGTTACGCAGAGAAAGAGTGGATTGGAGGAGGACTCGGAGAACCATTATGACGATGAAGATGGTGCTTCGACCACAGCTGTGGTTCCTGGGTCTGAAAAGGTCCTTTCACCAGCAACCGATCCACCCAGAATGGGCTGCACTTGCACAGAAGCAGCTCAAGGGCAAATCGGTCGAGTCACTCATGTGGGAGGCCACTGAAGGCCTCAAGGTGAAGCCGGTTTACACGTCCCTCGATGCCGATCCTGCCCATCGGAACGAGCTGCCTGGAGTGTTTCCGTACAGCCGAGGTCCGTATCCGACTATGTATACCCACAGGCCGTGGACCATCCGTCAGTACGCCGGCTTCAGCACCGTGGAAGAGAGCAATCGTTTCTACCGAGAGAACCTGGCCGCTGGTCAGCAAGGCCTCTCTGTGGCCTTTGACCTGGCCACGCATCGTGGCTTCGATTCGGATAGCCCCCGGGTCGAGGGGGATGTTGGCATGGCTGGGGTGGCGATTGACTCGGTCGAGGACATGAAGCTGCTATTTGATGGCATACCTCTGAAACAAATGTCCGTTTCGATGACTATGAATGGTGCAGTTCTTCCAGTGCTTGCCATGTTTGTGGTAGCAGGTGAAGAACAAGGTGTTCCCTTGGCGAAGCTAACCGGTACAATTCAGAATGACGTCCTCAAAGAGTTCATGGTGCGGAACACGTACATATTTCCACCCGAATCGTCACTGCGTATCATTGCTGATATATTTAGCTTTACGGCACAGCACATGCCACAGTTCAACTCCATCTCAATCAGTGGATACCACATGCAGGAGGCAGGTGCAGATGCGGTGCTGGAACTGGCTTACACGCTTGCTAATGGGCTGGAATATTGCCGTACCGGTTTATCGGCGGGCCTGCACATTGATGATTTTGCTCCACGACTTTCCTTCTTTTGGGGCATCGGTATGAATTTCTATGTTGAGATAGCCAAGTTGCGGGCTGCACGGCGTCTTTGGGCATTGCTCATGCGGGAGAAGTTTTCTCCCTGCAATGAGAAATCCCTGTTGCTTCGCACGCACAGCCAAACCTCTGGCTGGTCACTTACTGAGCAAGACCCTTTGACAAATGTGATACGTACGACGGTTGAGGGGCTGGCAGCGGTATTTGGTGGGACGCAGTCTTTGCATACCAATGCATATGATGAAGCGCTAGGACTGCCGACAATACGTAGCGCGCGGATTGCACGCAACACGCAACTTGTGTTGCAAGAGGAAACTGGAGTCTGCAATGTGGCAGACCCTTGGGCTGGATCTTACCTTATGGAAAGCCTGACTGACCAGATTGCTGCAGCTGCACATAAGGTCATTAATGACATTGAGGATTTTGGAGGCATGGCAAGAGCAGTCACGAAAGGAATCCCCAAGCTGCGTATTGAAGAGTGTGCTGCAAAGCGTCAAGCACGTATCGATTCTGGGGTGGAGGTTATTGTCGGGGTGAACAAGTATCGCCTGGATACTGAGGAGCCAGTAGAGGTGCTGTCGATCGATAACTCAGCTGTGCGGAAGAAGCAGATTGAAAAGTTGTGCCAACTTCGAGCTAAGAGAAATGAAGGAACTGTGGTCCAGTGCCTGTCAAAGCTGAGCACAGTCTGCCGATCTGGTAAAGGTAATTTGCTGGATAGTGCGGTAGATGCAGCACGTGCTCGTTGCACTGTTGGCGAGATAACCGATGCTATGAAGGCTGTCTTTGGAGAGCATGTGGCAAGGGATAGAATGGTCAGTGGAGCATACCGTACAGAGTACGGAGATAGCTCTGAGATCAATGAAACCATAAGTTGTGTTCAGCAGTTTGAATGTAAGGTCGGACGCCGGCCTCGTATCCTTGTGGCGAAGATGGGACAGGACGGACATGATCGTGGGTCGAAGGTCATTGCAACTGGATTTGCTGACCTTGGCTTTGATGTTGACATCAGTCCCCTTTTTCAGACCCCAGGAGAGGTTGCCCAGCAGGCGGTAGACTCTGACGTTCATGTCGTTGGAGTCAGCTCGCTGGCGGCTGGCCACCGCACACTCATCCCACACTTGGTGTCCGAGCTAGCAAATCGAGGAGGTTCAGGAATCCTTGTCGTTTGTGGAGGTGTCATTCCGCCTCAAGATTACGAATTTTTGTACCAGGCCGGTTGCTCCAGCATCTTTGGGCCTGGTACGCGTCTCCCCGAAGCAGCCCGAAAAGTCCTGGAGGATATTCTGAATGGTCTGGAGAAACAGGCTAGCACCGCCTAAACTTGCACCGTACGAGAAATCCGAGGGTGGTTGAAATTTGACTTTGGACTTCTGTTGATCACTCAGCTTGTAGGCACCCTTGACAGGCAATCAAACGTCACTTTGCAAGCAACAATCTAAATTTGAACATGTGTTGTGTATCCTGTTTCCTTTGAGTAGAAATTTTATAATTATTCGATGCTTTCTCTTTCTCTTTCTCTCTTTCTCTCTTTCTCTCTTTTTCTCTTTCTTTCTCTCTTTCATTTTCAGCACGTGCATTAAAGCAGGAACCACGTGATTCTCGGTCTTGATTACAAGATAATGATTAATCTAGACAGCTACATTACTCTGCCTTTGGAAACACAAACCCCGATCAAAATTAAACAACACACCAAGCATATCTGATCAGCTGTTGCTCTTAATTTGTTGCACCTCCGAGCTCAAATGGTGTCTTCTTTCTTCACTCACTGTCTATTTGCTTTGGAAATTCCAAATGGAACTTATTTTTGTTCTTGCGATATTAGTTGTTTTTTTTTTTGTAAATCAGTGGCTTCAAATTATGTGAATAGTGCATTCTGTAAATATATTACTGGTATAACTGTTACTGATTGTGATGACTATTATAGATGAATAAATGGATCCCAACAAAGCAACTTGGTGCAAGTTGTGTTACGATAGTTGTTGTTGTCGTCGTCCCCATAAGACACAAGTGACAAACCGATGCTATATATGGGATATGACAGTAGGTTAAGTGCACGCCATTGAATGAACTTATAATGATAACTAAATAATGTATAAGCGCTGCTGTTGCCTTCTGTAAGGCCATATTGTAAATATTAAACGTGTTTATATTGAGGGCCAAAACTACTGCCATATTATAATGAACAATTTTTTTTGTTTGTTTTAAATGTTCATCTGAAGCACTTGGAGGTGCTTGCACATGAATCACGTGTAGGACAAAAATATTAGCAGACATCAGTGTACTTTACTTGAATAATGAGGACGCATGATTTTGAACACGGGTTCCTCACATCAGAGCCATCGCTTCCGATGGAAACACTAAATAGGCTGACTTGTTTAATGTAGCATTTGACGTCGTCTCCTGAGAGGACATCTTTGTTTACTTTTTCTGAGTGTTGGGAATACTTTGTGGGAAATGATGCTCTTTGGAACGATCTCTGACATTGTTCAAAATACTGTATATATAATAATTTGACTACGATTAATCAACCCCCACATCCACACAGCCAAATTGTGGAAAATCCACTGATGGTTGTTATTTTGAATACCCATGGTCTGATGATATTGTTCATAAATATTTTTATTGATTTAAATTAACTTGAAACTACACCCCAACAACTCCATGGTTATATATTTTACGAAAACAATATTCATCCCACTCTAAATTACAAAGCTCCAAATGTGGTGCTCATTAATTTTGCCATCGAACAACAGATGCTGCTTTCAATTACCTTTTATATTTGAAAAAAAAATAAAAAAATTCTTAGTACGATGAAAAAATTTTGATTCATTCCCCAGCCCTCCAGTCTATAGCCACTTTTGTTCCTGACCATAGCCACTCCTCTCCCCTCCACTCCACATCCACTCCTCTCTCTCCCCTTCACTCCACTCCTCTCTCTCCACTCCTCTCTCTCTCTCCCATCCATTCCTCTCCCCTCCACTCCATTTCACATTCATTCCTCTCTCTCCCCTCCACATCCACTCCTCTCTCTTGCCTCCACTCCACTCCCCTCTCTCCCCTCCCTCCTCTCTCCCCTTCCACTCCTCTCTCTCCCCTCCACTCCTCTCTCTCCGCTCCACTCCTCTCTCTCCCCTCCACTCCTCTCTCTCCCATCCACTCCTCTCTCTCCCCTCCACTCCTCTCTCTCTCTCTCCCATCCATTTCTCTCACCTCCACTCCACTTCACATTCATTCTCTCTCTCCCCTCCACATCCATTCCACATTCCACTTCTCTCTCCCTCCACTCCACAGCCATTCCTCTCTCTCCCATCCACTCCTCTCCCTTCCACTCCACAGCCACTCCTCTCTCTCCCAATCACTCCTCTCTTCACCCTCCACTCCACTCCACATCCATTCCTCTCTCTCCCCTTCACTCCACTCCTCTCTCTCCCCTCCACTCCTCTCTATCTCCCATCCATTCCTCTCCCCTCCACATTCCACTTCCCTCTCCCCTCCACTCCATTCCTCTCTCTCCCATTCTCTCTCTCCCATCCACTCCTCTCTCTCCCTCCACAGCCACTCTCTCTCCCATCCTCTCTCTCTCATCCACTCCTCTCTCTCCCCTCCACATTCCACTTCTCTCTCCACTCCACTCCACGTCACATCCACTCCTCTCTCGTGCTGTCTCATCCACTCCACATCCACTCAAGCCCTTCCATTCCCGGTACTCAAACTAGAGGGGGAGCACTCGGTAGAGTGCAAAACCACCGCCGCCAATACTGCTAGGTCACTCAAGTGAACCTGTGATATCCTATTCATTCAATTTGACGTCAACAGTGCTCACAGAGTTATAGTTGCAACTTTCCCTTTTACTTTTAACTTTTACATACTCAATTCATTCGTCATAACTAGATTCCTTGAGACAGAAATTGATTTTACGTGCGATATCCACCTGAAGTTCCAAAATCAGCCGCAATTATAATTAACCTCCGCCATCGAAGATGGATGGAGGTTAGTTTTCACCCCTTCTGTTTGTTATCTTGCCAAAACGAAGTTTTTGCAAGATATGTTAGTCAGTCTGTTTTTTTTTTATTTTTTTTTTTTGTTTGTTTGTTTGTTGTCTGTAATCACAAAAAAAAATTCTGCAGACCACAGTTTTCATTGGAAATTTTTGTAACCGCATATCAGAGGCCTATGGAGGTCCCTTTCAGGCCATAAAATTTTGAAGGTCAAGGTCAAAGGTCAAGGTCACTTTTTCGCCAATCAGTGTAATCGACAAAACCCTCATTTTTTGAGTAATTTTGATCGGATCGTCTTCAAACTTCATGGGAATATAGTTCATGTCTGGCGCTCAGCTGATTAATTTGGTGGCGATTGGCCTTGACCTTCATGTGTTTTTTTTTGTTGTTGTTTTTTTTTTTAACTGTAATCACATATAAATCACTCTGCAGAGCACAGTTTTCATTGGAAATTTTTGTAACTTCGCATATCAGAGGCCTATAGAGGTCCCTTTCAGCGCATAAAATTTTTGAAGGTCAAGGTCAAAGGTCAAGGTCACTTTGTCGCAAATCAGGGGAGTCGACGAAACCCTTATTTTTTGAGTAATTTTGATCGGATGTCTTCAAACTTCATGGGAATATAGTTCATGGTCTGGCATTCAGCTGATTAATTTTTGGTGGCGATTGGCCTTGACCTTCATGGTTAACGCCTAAGGTCAAACATTTGACCCCAAGGTCAAATTTTCAAGTTTTAGGAACCATATCGTGTAGTACCTCAAATTGAACACCTCGATGAGTGCTTTCTCGATATTCAAGCTTGAGACATTATGACGTATTTGGTGACGTTATGAGGCAAACGCATATTTTTTTCATGGTTACTCTGTAGAACGATTCTCATCGGAATCTCTCGTAGGCAGATATTCCTCAAGAGTCGCTCCTGGTGGATAGCAGCTCTGTTCACCTCAGTGTGACCTTAAAGAAGTCACACGTGGTCACCTTTTGGCAAGATACGGATCACCCTACGGGTGACATTGGTTTATTTGTTTGTTTGTTTGTGAACAGTATTACGAAAAACTCCTCGACGGATTTCGACGAAACTTGGTGGGGGGTTAGGTCTGGTCCAAGGATCATGCCATTAGATTTTGGACTTGGTCCAAAATCCAATATGGCCTATGGCGGCCAATTTTTAAAAATAATTTGATTTTTTTTTGAATTTCTACATGTTTTAAGTGATTTCCAACCCCCCCCAAAAAAAATTGTTAGAGAAAAAAAAATTTTTTGCAACTTTTTTTTCAACAAAATTTCGATTTCTTTTTTTTGCATTCTGCATGTTTTAAGTGATTCCAACCCCACCCCCCCCCCCAAAAAAAAATTGTTAGAGAAAAAAAAAATGTTGCAAATTTTTTCTAACAAAATTTCGATTTTTTTTTTTGCATTTCTACATGTTATAAGTGATTTCCAACAAAAAAACATGCCAAAATTATAATTGCGGCTCATTTTGGAACTTCAGGTGATATACCCACAAAATCAATTTCTGTCTCAAGGAATCTAGTTATGACGAATGAATTGAGTATTAAAAGTTAAAAGTAAAAGGGAAAGTTGCAAACTATAACTCTGTGAGCACTGTTGACGTCAAATTGAATGAATAGGATATCAGGTTCACTTGAGTGACCTAGCAGTATTGGCGGCGGAGGTTTTGCACTCTACCG
Source organism: Eptatretus atami (assembly GCA_035128595.1). NCBI lineage: Eukaryota > Metazoa > Chordata > Myxini > Myxiniformes > Myxinidae > Eptatretus > Eptatretus atami. Next base: position 37,096,629 of record CM068964.1, read on the forward strand.
AGGCTCCCCCTCTAGTTTTGACATGTTTTTTGTTGAAATCACTTATAACATGTAGAAATGCAAAAAAAAAAATCGAAATTTGTTGAAAAAAAAGTTGCAAAAATTTTTTTTGTCTAACAATTTTTTTTTGGGGGGGGGGGGTTGGAAATCACTTAAAACATGTAGAAATGCAAAAAAAAAAAATTCAAATTTTTTCAAAATGGCCGCCATAGCGGCCATATTGGATTTGGACCAAGTCCAAAATCTAATGGCATGATCCTTGGACCAGACCTAATCCCCCCACCAAGTTTCGTCGAAATCCGTCGAGGATTTTTTCCGTAATACTGTTCACAAACAAACAAACAAACAAACAAGCAGTCATAGACTGGTACTTACGAATCGTCAACTTGACCTCTGACCTTGTCTAATAAAGCTGTCTCTAGAGAAGGTAGCGACGCAAACCAGAAGTTATTACATGGATTCGTACCAAACCATCAAAAATCGAATGTGCCTAGGAGTGACCAGACGAAGGTACCATAACAGTAAAGATTCGAGATCGATCTCATAATGATTCGACGGTCACACGCTATTGGCGCACAAGGCAATGATTGTCGTGGCCTGGTCTGCGCGTCATAATGAAGGTGCGCACTCGGGCGACCATGTCATGTAGATCGCAATTCATGCTACGATCCTCACCGTGACCTTGACCGTTGACCGATTTTGACCAAAATCGAATCAGCACTACCATCACCCTCCTGAATCACGTGGTGTAATTTGACATTGGTAGCTTCTTCCGTTCTCGAGTTATCTGTACCAACCATCAAAAATCAATATTTGACCTCGCTGACCAAACCATCAAAAATCGAATATTTGACCTCGCTTGACCTGACCTTTGACCGATTTTGACCAAAATCTAATCAGCACTAGCCATCACCCTCCTTAATCACGTGGTGCAATTTGACATTGGTAGCTTCTTCCGTTCTCGAGTTATCGTGCCTACAAACAAAACAAACAAGCAGTCATAGACTGGTACTTACGAAATCATCAACTTGACCTCTGACCTTGTCTAATAAAAGCATGAATCAGTCAGAAGCCCAAGGGGAGCTTGAATTCTGAATTCATTGTGGTCTACGATTTTACACTGTGGTTTGCAGATAATGAGTCCCAGACAAAAACTAGATTTCTTATAAAAATTCCATTTTTTTTTTTTTTTAAAGTGATTCAGTACCAGCAGGATATGCCAGATAATAGGTGTATTACTTTTCAGAAGAATCTGATAAAAGACTTATTATTATTATATATCTCAGTTATTCATCGCTTTCCAGAATTTTCGACAACCGAGTTTTAAGCGTCCAAGCAATCGCAAAAACCGAAGACAAAATTAAAATCGAAGTTAAAACGAACTCGTAACGTCGAGCGAAGCAAAAATCTCCATTTCTCCATGCAAAACCTTAACGTCAATCAACGACGCGTCTGCTCGAGCGCACTGTATCATGGGACGACCCGTGACGTCTGCTCGAGCAATGCATCATGGACGACCCGTGACGTCTGCTCGAGCGCAATGCATCATGGGACGACCCGCTGACGTCTGCTCGAGCGCAATGCATCATGGTGACGACCCTTGACGCTTCGAGTGAAATATTTTTTTTTATACAATCTTAAAACGTCTCCAAAACATCCGATTTTACCAAATTTCGACAACCGGATTTTAAGATCCGAACATCGCAAAAACCGAAGACAAAATTAAAATCGAAGTTAAAGCGAACTCGTAACGTCTAGCGAAGCAAAATACTCACATTTCTCCACGTTAATTTACGGAATTATGTTTGACCTCACTGTGACCTTGACCGTTGACATTTGACCAAAATCTAATCAGCACTAGCCATCACCTCCTGAATCACGTGTGTAATTTGACATTGGTAGCTTCTTCCGTTCTCGAGTTATCGTGCCTACAAACAAACAAACAAACAAACAAACAAGCAGTCATAGACTGTGTACTTACGAAATCGTCAACTTGACCTCTGACCTTGTCTAATAAAAGCTGTCTCTAGAGAAGGAGCGATGCAACCAGAAGTTTCTACGATGATTCTGTACCAAAACATCAAAAATCGAATGTTTTGGATGTTTGACCTCACTGTGACCTTGACCTTGACCGATTTGACCAAAATCTAATCAGCGCTAGGCAGCACCCTCCTGAATCACGTGGTGAATTTGAACTTGGTAGCTTCTTCCGTTCTCGAGTTATCATTTTTTGGATGTTTGACCTCACTGTGACCTTGACCTTTGACCGATTTTGACCAAAATCTAATCAGCACTAGCCATCACCCTCCTGAATCAATGTTCTAATTTGACATTGGTAGCTTCTTCCGTTCTCGAGTTATCTGTACCAAACCATCAAAAATCGAATATTTGACCTCACTGTGACCTTGACTCTTGACCGATTTCGACAAAATCTAATCAGCACTTGCCATCACCCTCCTGAATCACGTGGTGTAATTTGACATTGGTAGCTTCTTCCGTTCTCGAGTTATCGTGCCTACAAACAAACAAACAAACAAACAAGCATCATAGACTGGTACTACGAAATCGTCAACTTGACCTCTGACCTTGTCTAATAAAAGCTGTCTCTAAAGAAGGTAGCGACGCAAACCAGAAGTTTCTACGATGATTCTGTACAAACCATCAAAAATCGAATGTTTGACCTCACCGTGACCGGACCGTTGACCGATTTTGACCAAATCTAAACAGCACTAGCCATCACCCTCCTGAATCACGTGGTGTAATTTGACATTGGTAGCTTCTTCCGTCTCGAGTTATCTGTTACCAAACCATCAAAATCGAATGTTTGACCTCACCGTGACCTTGACCGTTGACCGATTTTGACCAAAATCTAATCAGCACTAGCCATCACCCTCCTGAATCACGTGGTGTAATTTGACATTGGTAGCTTCTTCCGTTCGTGCCGAGTTATCTGTACCAAACCATCAAAAATCGAATGTTTGAACCTCACGTGACCGTTGACCGTTGACGCGATTTTTGACCAAATCTAATCAGCAGAATCACAGCCATCACCTCTCTGAATACAGGTGGTGTAATTGAACAATTGTAGCTTCTTTCCGTTCTCGAAGTTATCTGTACCAAAATCATCAAAATCGATGTTTTGACTCCTCACCGTGACCTTGACCGTTGATACCTGATCTTGACCCAAAATCTCCAAATTCAGCACTAGCCAGTCGTACGCCTCCTAGTGAATCACGGTGGGTGTAATTGACATTGTAGCGTCTCTCCGTTCTCGAGTTATAGTTGTGCACAAGAAACAAACAAACAAACAATACAGGAAACGGGAAGTCAATCAACTTATTAACATTACGAAATCTTTTAGATTTCGTATAAGTAGACTAACATTACAAAACAAACATAAGAAAACAGAAAAGTCGTCAATCAAATACTTCACAAAATCTTAATCTTCGTAAATACAAGCAGTCAAGACATTGTACTTACGAAAATACGTCAACTTACACATTCTTGACCACTGTTGTCTAATTACAAGCTGTCTCTTAGAGATTAGGTAGCGACACTCAAACCAGAAGTATCTTACGATGATTCATGTACCCAAACACACATCAATAAAATCAATTTTTTTTGTGTATTGGGTTTGCCTCTGAGCTGTGACCGTGATTCCTTGGTATGACCAGAATTCAGACTATAAATACTAATCAGCCCGACTCAGCACACTCAGCTCCTCTTAGACTAAATGATCCACGTGGAGTGGAATGTAATTTGAACACAAATATGGTAGCTTCTTCCAGTCTCGTTAGCATTTTTTGAGTTTGACACTCATCGAACATCTTTTGATCTCTGTGTGCTTGAGAACAATTTAAATGATTTACCATGACCCTCATAAAATACATAGCACTAGCCATCACCCTTCTCTTGAATCACGTTTTTTTTCTGGTGTTAATTTCATGTAGCTTCTTCCTTCTCGAGTTATCTGTACCACATCACACATCCAAAAATACAAATTATTTTGACTTGTCACTCTGATTCTCTTGATCCTTTTGATCGATTTTGACCAAAATTCTAATCCATCCACTAGCCATCACCCTCCTGAAATGCGACGTGGGTGTTATTACATTTTGTAGTTCTCTTTCCTGAGTTATCGTGAGCCTACAAACGAAACAAACAGAAACGGAAGTCATCAATATACTTACGAAATCTAAAGATTTCGTAAGTAACAAACAAAAAGGGGTGAAAACAGTAACCTCCGATCTTCGATGGCGGAGGTTAATTAATGGTCATTTCCACCTTGCCACTTTATGGTCACCGAAGCTGTTTTTATTCATCAAATGATGTCCAAGCAAGTTAATATTACAACCACTCCTGGTATTTCCTTTTTTATATTAACACACGGCTGCAGAGGTAGGCTTGGGATCCGAGGGTCCTGAGTTCAAATCCCACTCAGCTGTTGAATTAATACTAGGTGGGGTTGACTCTGCCTGTCATCCTTCCGAGGTCGGCAAAATGAGTGCTCGCATGCTGGTTTCCTGTGTCGGAGTGGAAAACCGTCCAGGAATGTGTCCAATCGTCAAGGAGACTGCTTCGGCAGCACCAACGCTCTGCACAGTGTATGGTCCCGATGGATGGATGGATCTTAGGTCGGGTTTCTTCCTTTTATATGAGGGATGTTTGTAAAGTTCTCGAGAGAGACAGAGACACACACAGATGTGATGCATAGTGTTTCAAAGTGAACAGAAGCTGCGGTAACAAGGTTCGGATACAGCGAAGCGAACGCCACACAGGAATGATCCAGCCTTGGTACCCCAGGGATCTACACACCCATTAGGGGAGGCTGAACCTGCTTCTCTCATCATGAGCATGTACCATCATGTTCTATGTAGTGTTGGTGCTGCCGAAGCAGTTACTAAGCCATCCTGGTCGGACGACAGCTTGCCTACTGTTCGCAAAGGACATCATGGGATCATTGACGTCCAGAAAATAATTCTGGTGGACGGGACGCCTGTTTAATGCCCATCCGAGGGACGGCACACCCATTGATGAGGCCTGTGAATCACCAGGATGACAGTTTATAGCTTCATTGTGGAAAACGAATGAATGAAGGATATCCGCTCCCATCAGAAGGATTCAAACCCAGGGTAGACAGCTTAGAGGCGAGGTTGCGTACCTTTTGGGTCTTGAGGGCTCAGCCATTCCTGCAACCCCTGTAATTAACAAGTCTGAAGACGACGATGGTTCACGAGCGGTATTTGACGATGTAGATTGTTTCAGAAGTCAAGGATGAGACAATGTGATATGTTTGACCAGTTATAAAATGATCAACATGATGTGGTACGAGTGACAGGTTATTAGCTGCAAAATGTCGAAAACCGGTTTCGTTCAACAACTTTAAAATTTGACCTTGCATACCCTTAAAGGTCCAAAACATGTTGTGGACATTAAAATAAGGAAACAGGATACGTGCTATAGCTTAATGGAGTTAGTTCGTCGAAGAAGGTCGAAAACCCGGTTCGATTCCCACAACTTTGAAAATTTGACCTTTGTGACTTTAAAGGTCAAAGGTCAAGGATTATGACCTTTGGTGCAAATTCCTCTGGACATTCCAGGAACAATATAACGTCATATGGCTATATGGCATTTCACACTCCTCGGATTATCCATATTTGATGAAATCAGCGTAAAAACAAACTTGAAGGGGGCGCCACGGGCAGGTGTTCGAGATAGAGCAAAATGGTTTTTATGACTTTAGTTGGGAATGACCTCAAGATTATGCATTAAAAATATTGTCATCCTAGCTCTCAAGTTTGGGCGGTCGTCTGATTTTTAAATGTCAAAATTCGAAATTTTCTAAGTTCATGACCTTGTGACTTGACCTTGGGACGAAAATGAAAAATCAGCTCCGTGGGGCTATGCAGGTGCCATTGGCTAACCAAATACCGAAACCCCCTGTCAGATTCGACAAACCCCTAGGGAGAAGATGCAAACTGAAATCGGCTACCCCCTAAAAACACATTTTTTTGGGCGTGGCTCCGCCCATAATGGGCGCACCACGCCCATTTTCAGGAAAACACAACTAGATCATGATATAAACCTCCCACCAAAATTTCATCAGGATCGGATCAAAACCCACGGAGCTATGCTCGGGACAGACAGACAGACAGACAGACAGACACACACCAATAACGACTATAGTGGTCACTTATTATATTTTTCGTGACAATATTTTTTCTGTGAACATTATATTTTTGTGACCAATAAAAGGTTGAATTGACCAATTGTTAGCGCTTGACATAAATGACCTAATTAAAGATTCATAATAATTGTGATGTGTACTGTATTTTAAATTTCCTTTAATAAAAGGACATTGCTCAACATGACCTTTCAACACCGTCACATATTTAGG
>CM068964.1:37118370-37120870 GCA_035128595.1 Eptatretus atami
CACGGACAGGTTGGAACGTCAACAAATAATTTATTGATAAGAAAAAATAAAAATAAAAAGAACTTTTTATTTACGTGAGGTAAAAATAAATAAATTCCAAATCAATCAAAATGATTGCAAGTAAATAAATAATTAATCATGTGTATGTGTGTTATGTATGTATGTAGTGTACATATGTGTTGTATGTGTGTATGTATGTATGTGTGTACATATGTGTGTATGTGTGTATGATATGTATGTGTGTACATATGTGTGTATGTGTGTATGTATGTATGTGTGTACATATGTGTGTACGTGTGTATGTATGCATGTATGCATGAGTGTATGTATGTGTGTGCGTGTGCATGTGTGTGTGTTGTGTGTGTGTGTGTGTGTGTGTGTGTGTGTGTGTTGTGTGTGTGTGGTGTGTGTGTGTGTGTGTGTGTGTGTATGTGTGTGTGTGTGTGTGTGTCCGATATATATATATATATATATATATATATATATATTTGTGTATATATATATAAACACATATATGTGTATATACATATATATATATACACATGTATATATACAAATATATATGTATATATATACACATATATGTGCATTGCGTGCGTGCGTGCGTGTGTGTATATTGTTACGGATTTCAGAATCTGATCCAATGAATGCATACCAACATCCAGGTCCTCAGATAGTTATTTCCCTAACTGCATGTCCAGGATAGATCCATCCCCATGTCTGGTGGGATTCTAATTGTGATGCGTTGAGAAGGGTGAAGAATAGATCCCCTCTCGTATGGGAAGCTTTTTCTCATTACGACAGACACATTCATGCACGTGAGATAGCCGTTTCTTCACCGACGCCGAGACCTGCCTTTTCCATCGATGTTCGTCACCCCGTTCCGCAGCTCTATGGACGCCAACTGGCTCCTGTCCATGTCGGGCTGAACAGTGAGGAAATAATTGCTGTTGACATTTTATGAGCGCTTCACGTTTGTGCTTGGTAATTCTGACAAATGGTTGCTTTTTGCCATTTGTCCAGCACCACAGACATGGCCTCGTAAGCCAGGAATAACCGCGGGACGTGCGGGTTGTCACGGTAACGGTGCGCAAATGGGGCGGGGTGGATTTGGGGGAAGTCTGTGCCACCAGAAACAGGCTGCCTATAAAAAGAGGAGAGGTCCGTTCGTGTGTGCAGCGCGCGGGGGTCAGTTCACAACTAGTGAGTTGCAGGTCAGTCGACAAGTCAGTTTGTGAGTCAGTTGGCGATAGCCGGTTGCGGTTCGGACAGCTTCGTCGGTTCCAGTCAGACGGACGCTTCATCGGTTCCAGTCAGACGGACGCTTCATCGGTTCCAGTCAGATGAACGCTTCATCGGTTCCAGTCAGACGGACACTTCGTCGGTTCCAGTCAGATGAACGCTTCAACGGTTCCAGTCAGACGGACGCTTCATCGGTTCCAGTCAGACGACGCTTCGTCGGTCCAGTCAGACGACACTTCGTCCGGTCCAGTCAGACGGACACTTCGTCGGTTCCAGTCAGTCGGACGCTTCGTCGGTTCCAGTCAGCGGACGCTTCTTTCGGTTCCAGTCAGACGGACGCTTCTTCGGTTCCAGTCAGCGGACGTCTTGTTCCAGTCAGATGGACACTTTGTCGGTTCCAGTCAGACGGACATTTCTTCGGTTCCAGTCAGACGGACGCTTCGTCGGTTCCAGTCAGACGGACACTTTGTCGGTTCCAGTCAGACGGACACTTCGTTGGTTCCAGTCAGACGGACGCTTCTTTTGGTTCCAGTCAGACGGACGCTTCATTAGTTCCAGTCAGACGGACGCTTCATTGGTTCCAGTCAACGGACGCTTCGTCGTTCCAGTCAGATGGACACTTCATGGTTCCAGTCAGTTGGACACTTCGTCGGTTCCAGTCAGTCGGACGCTTCTTCGGTTCCAGTCAGACGGACGCTTCTTCGGTTCCAGTCAGACGGACACTTCGGCGGTTCCAGTCAGACGGACGCTTCTTCGGTTCCAGTCAGACGGACACTTTGTCGGTTCCAGTCAGACGGTCGTTTCGTCGGTTCCAGTCAGACGGACGCTCATTGGTTCCAGTCAGACGGTCGCTTCATCAGTTCCAGTCAGACGCGTCGTCTCGTCGGTTCCAGTCAGACGGTCGTTTTGTCGTTCCAGTCAGACGGTCGTTTTGTCGGTTCCAGTCAGACGGACACTTCGTCGGTTCCAGTCAGACGGACACTTCGTCGGTTCCAGTCAGACGGTCGTTTTTGTCGGTTCCAGTCAGACGGTCGTTTTGTCGGTTCCAGTCAGACGGTCGTTTTGTCGGTTCCAGTCAGACGGACACTTCTCGGTTCCAGTAGACGGACACTTCGTCGCGTTCCAGTCAGACGGTCGTTTTGTCGGTTCCAGTCAGACGGTCGCCCTTGGCGTACCTGTTTCTTGGGGGTGACGTCGACTGGCATTCAAGCCTGTTTGCGAGTGGTGCATGGCAAGGCTGGGTGCTGGCAACGGACAA
>CM068964.1:37125870-37128446 GCA_035128595.1 Eptatretus atami
CTGAATCAAAATGTGCGCTCATTGTCGGGGCTTGGGGGGGTCGACACCACCCCCCCCCCTCCCACCAAATACAGGTATTTGCTGTCTTCTCCAAAACTACGCACATAATTTTGATGAAACATAACCACAACCTTCATCACCCGTGATGTACCAAAGTTTGTTTACGGCATTAAAAAAGAAGGTCAGCGTCTTGGGTGTATGTGGGGTTTTTAGCCCCCCCCCCCCCAAAAGTATTTGCTCTCTTCTCTAAAACTACACACACAAATTTCAATGAAACTTGACCACAACCTTCATCAATCCATGATGTACTAAAGTTTGTTTCATGGCCATTAACTAAAAAATCAAGGTCTAAGGGGTCTGTTGGGGGGGGGTTGATTGACTGTTGCTCCTGATCCACATGAGCTTCAGAATGTACGGTCTAATTTTTATTATTACTTGCAAAGTTAGTGTCGATCTGTATGAGCAGACAAGTAAGAACAGTTGATTGAATCATACTTTGATCAATGTCAATGGTCTTTTGATTCAATCCATATTAATATAGTTGACGATGAGCTAAAACAGGATGGTTAAATTGAACACTTTACTAGTTAACCCAGTACAACAATTGAAAGCATAGTGTCATTCAAATTATAACACATTAATGCAAACCCAACTAGAAGGGCACTCGGTAGAGCGCATACCTCCGCCACGTAATGCCTGATCCACGAGAACATATCGGGCCCATACATTTTTGAAATATCATGCTATACAGGACTATATCGTTTTTGGCCCTCTCTCTCAATGGTGAATAATCACTTAAAAAATTAAATTATTCTCGTATCCAGATCCAGATTCGGATCTTCAACAAAATCGAATCAATTCTTCTTTGTCACACACCCAACCTGTCCACCAAGTTTCATCGGAATCCGTCCACAACTTTTTGAGATATTGTGCTATATATTAGATAGCCCTATCTCTCAATGGTGAAGATTCACTTTAAAAATTCTAGTAGATCCAGATTCGATGATGGATCTGGATCCAGGTCTTCACCAAAATCTAATCAGTTCGGAATTATCACACACCGAACTGTCCACAAAATTAATCTGGATCCGTCCACAAACTTTTTGAGATATCCTGTACACAAACAGACAGAAGGAGTGAAAACATAACCTCCTTCGGTGGCGGAGGTAATAACTCAGGTGATAAGTTGGGTATCATGAGACAAGTTAAGCACAGTTAACCAGCTGAGAGTGATGTGTGATGTACCTATTTGACCTGTTGACCTCAAGATCACTACCTTTTTCTCCAGATGCCAAAAAATGATGGGATTTGATTCCAAAATGTGTCCCAAAAGATCCACCGCCGATCCACTGTCCCTGGCGGTGTGTTGCAATGCAAAGCGAGGTGCGTGCGGTGCTGGCTGTCACCGAATGATCGATGAAAATTCAATGGTTTTATCCCAAGTTCCATTCAGCATGAATGAGTGCATAAAAAGTCATGAGAAAATGGAACCAAACTCATAAATGGGTTCGCATTTTACCCCCCCAACCTCAACCCCAACCACGTGATTTCATATCCAAAGTCTCCCCCACCCCTCAATTCTTCCTGTACCCTTACTTTCCACCCTTTTTCCCTTCCTTTGCCTTTGGGTACTCAGAATGGCCAACTTGAGAATGAGCCGACCACGTGATGTGGGCGTGTCACGCCCCACCCAATTAACTATTTACATGCTGACAAGCCATTCACGGAGCCACAAAGGGGCACCCATTGGTGACCCTCGTGGACCGCCAAAAGGGCAACCTCATGAGAGAGGAGAAAATTCACGGTATCGCGCGTCACGGACATCCCAAACTATGACCGGTCGTCACTGAGTCACTTTGTAAAAAGTTTGTCCGCAAGAGCACAAGTCGTCACTTTGTTAAAGTTTGTCCACAAGAGGACCAATTTGTTTGGAGACGGATGACGGTGCAGACACGTTAAAACTTATCTCCTAGTGGTTCCATTACCATGAAACAAGAAAATCTCAAAAAAAAATCACGAACGTAACGAAGCGAGCTAGTAAAGGAAACACCAACAGGGGTTAAAAAAAGGTTATCAGGTGGTTTATCAACTAAAACGTCACAATGCCGATGGACGTCACAATGCTTGAAACGGAGACCCATAGACGTGTTCAATTGGCCTCTTTCACATCACACCAACAAGAACAGGAAGGTTCGTACAAGGGCGTACACTGTACGTGCGAACACCTGTCCTGTACAACAAGCGCGCATCCCTCACCGGGCGTCAACGGGCGGAGGGACGCGCTTTCCCTGGACGTTGCTCGGTCGATACCTGCGCGTTCGGGACTCGGTGACCGGGTCTCGGCACTCGGGGGTCGGTACCGGCGATCGGGGGTCGGTACTTGGGGTCGGGGGTGGGGTTCAGGGTGTCAGGGTTCAGGGTTCAGGGTCCGAGGATCGCCACCCGAGGCTGGTACCTACACGGACTCCCGTCCGAGACCTTTTAATGGTAAGAACTCAGCCACGCAGACGATAGAACGCGCGACTCCGGTTGGGTGCCCGAGGCTGTGACTGCGCCCCGCCCTGTCATACTGCTTT
>CM068964.1:37133656-37155214 GCA_035128595.1 Eptatretus atami
GACTTAACCACTTAGTAGACTGAACCTCTTAGTAGACTTAACCGCTCAGTAGACTGAACCTCTTAGTAGACTTAACCGCTTAGTACACTGAACCTCTTAGTAGACTTAACCGCTTAGTAGACTGAACCTCTTAGTAGACTTAACTGCTTAGTAGACTGAACCTCTTGGTAGACTTAACTGCTTAGTAGACTGAACCTCTTAGTAGACTTAACCACTTAGTACACTGAACCTCTTAGTAGACTTAACCGCTCGGTAGACTGAACCGCGTCAGATGACTTAACCACTTAGTAGACTGAACCTCTTAGTAAGACTTAACCGCTCAGTAGACTGAAACGCTCAGTAGACTTAACCAACTTAGTAGACTGAACGCTCTTAGTAGACTTAACCGCTTCAGTCGACTTAACCGCTCAGTAGGCTGAACCACTCAGTAGACTGAAACCGCTCAGGAGGCTAAACCACTCAGTAGACTGAACTGCTCAGTCGACTTAACCGCTCAGTCGGCTGAACCGCTCAGTATACTTAACTGCTCAGTAGACTTAACCACTCAGTAGACTGAACCGTCAGTAGCTTAACACTCAGTAGACTGAACCGCTCAGTAGGCTTAACCACTCAGTAGACTGAACCACTCAGTAGGCTTAACCACTCAGTAGACTGAACCGCTCAGTCGACTTAACCACTCAGTAGACTGAACCGCTCAGTAGGCTTAACCACTCAGTAGACTGAACCGCTCAGTCGACTTAACCACTCAGTAGACTGAACTGCTCAGTCGACTTAACCACTCAGTAGGCTTAACCACCTAGTAGACTGAACCGCTCAGTAGACTGAACCGCTCAGCAGACTTAACCACCCGGTAGACTTAACTGCTCAGAGACTGAACCGCTCAGTCGACTTAACCGCTCAGTCGGCTTAACCACCTAGTAGACTGAACCGCTCAGTCGACTTAACCACTCAGTAGACTGAACCGCTCAGTCGACTTAACCACTCAGTAGGCTTAACCACCTAGCAGACTGAACCGCTCAGCAGACTTAACCACTCGGTAGACTTAACCGCTCAGTAGACTGAACCGCTCAGTCAACTTAACCGCTCAGTCGGCTTAACCGCTCAGTCGGCTTAACTGCTCAGTAGGCTTAACCGCATGGTAGACTGAACCACTCGGTAGACTTAACCGCTCAGTAGGCTGAACCGCTCAGTAGACTTAACTGCTTGGTAGACTGAACCGCTCAGTAGACTGAGCCACTCGGTAGATTGAACCACTCAGTAGACTGAACCGCTCAGTCGACTTAACTGCTTGGTAGACTGAACCACTCAGTAGACTGAACCACTTGGTAGATTGAACCACTTGGTAGACTTAACCGCTCGTGGACTTAACTGCTCAGTAGACTGAACCGCTCAGTAGACTTAACTGCTTGGTAGACTGAACCGCTCAGTAGACTGAACCACTCGGTAGATTGAACCACTCAGTCGACTAACTGCTTGGTAGACTGAACCGCTCAGTAGACTGAACCACTCGGTAGATTGAACCACTCAGTCGACTTAACTGCTTGGTAGACTGAACCGCTCAGTAGACTGAACCGCTCAGTCGACTTAACTGCTTGGTAGACTGAACCGCTCAGTACTTAACCGCTCAGTCGACTTAACTGCTTGGTAGACTGAACCGCTCAGTAGACTGAACCGCTCAGTTGACTTAACTGCTTGGTAGACTGAACCGCTCAGTAGACTGAAGCACTCGGTAGATTGAACCACTTGGTAGACTGAACCGCTCAGTAGACTTAACTGCTCAGTAGACTGAACCATTCAGTAGACTTAACTGCTTGGTAGGCTGAACCTCTTCTTAGCCTGAACTGGTCTGTAGACTTAACCACTAAGTAGACTTAACCGCTCGGTAGCCTGAACCTCTTTTTCTTCTGAATTGCTCAGTAGACTTAACTGCTCTGTAGACTGAACCGCTCTGGGGTCTAAAGCCCTCGGTAGTGGCTGTGTTCATTCATGTGTTCAAAAAGGAGTAGTTTCCACACAAGATGTAGCGTTGAACTTTTATGAAGTTTGAACAGAAACAACCATTGGTTTGGAAAATGTTAATGTCAACAAGGAATGAGTTATTACAATGCACATTTCCACGACTACACCATTCTTCCAATGGTGTCCAATACTTGTCATCGTGCATTAACTTGTTTCCATGGACAATGCATTACCTGTCTACAGATTTATTGGTGGATTATGGTATCATTTGTAAACCTAACCTGGCAGGCGTGACACCTTTTAACCCTTTCAGCGTGTTTGCTTGGCAAGCGGAGTGCGTCATTGTTATGTGATTGAGACACAGCATCGGTGTTGTAAATAGTAGGGTATTCACTCCACCCCTGTACAGTCTTGTGCATGCACAGTGTCATGCATGGTATGCTTACCAACATCGGCTTTAAAATAACCAAGCTCGGCTATTGTCTGCCGCACGGTTATTATGGTGTGTTGCTTTTGTGTTTACCATTGTTGTTTTACCCACAAAGCTTCGGTTGGCATGGATGTATATATGTATATATATGTTATTACTCACATGCTACTTTACAGTCATGGAAAACATGCTTTGGATGCACAGTTTGGGATTGTAGTCTTTCAGATCAGATGTATGTCGACCTCACGCTGTTCATGTTCGGGTCTCTGCGGCCGAGAGTTGAACAAGAAAACAAGACATGTTCTGTCATTGAGATCAAGGTGTGCGGTCTGGCATGATTGCCGAGAGGCACAGTTGCCTTTGAACTGTCAACCCTGAGTTTGAATCCCGACCCAGCGAAAAATTGTCATCCTGGGTGTTCGCCTGCAAGTCCCCATCCTTCGGAGCGACCTTGTGCCGGGCGTCCTCTCTGCCAGCACTGGATGCTGCCGTTGGCCGTTAAAATATCCCACAGTGTCTTTGACGCACAGTAGTTATCTCCAGCACGTTGAACAAATTACAAATTCCTGACCAAATCACGTTCATCCTCGAAAGAGTTGGAATTATAACCACTAGCCGGTCCCACAAGAAGGTTCAAATAATTTTGGACCCTTAAAAGGGTAGTAGTTGTAGTAGCAGTAGTCATAGTAGTAGTTTTTAGGTGTGTCCTTATCAGGACATTTCATGTTTTTTTTATTATAATTATCACGATCCCTTATCTGTGTCCAGGTGTGAGAGTAAAGAGCATTCCTACTTCTAATCTCCGGTTTCTTATTAAACTTCAAACACTGAGCAAAGATCACGCACAGAATCCCATTGAATAACATGCACCTTCGATATGTCACAAGGTTTCGCACTCGTTTTTTAAACTCTTCCTGGGTTTCACAGAGAGGGTGAAGTCCCTGTAAAACCAGTTTCCTTCTGAACGAAATAATTTTCCATATTATTCAGTAAATGATTGTTTTAAAAGGTTTACCTTTAGCCAAAAAAAGATCACCTGAAAGCCTCTTATACATCTCAGAATGACACAATGTAAAATCATCATTTTCATCATCGGTTTTACACGCTGCAAAGACCATTAAAGGTGTCTCTGTCTCTGTCTCTGTCTCTGTCTCTGTCTCTGATCCTCGTCTCTCTCTCTCTCCGTCTCTGTCTTGTCTCTGTCTCTGTTCTTTCCTCTTGTCTCTCTCTCTCTGTCTCTCTCTGTCTCTCTCTGTCTCTCTCTGTCTCTCTCTGTCTCTCTCTCTGTCTCTCTCTGTCTCTCTCTCTGTCCTCTCTGTCTCTCTCTCTCTCTCTCTCTCTCTCTCTCTCTCTCTCTCTTCTCTCTCTCTCTCTGTCTCTGTCTCTGTCTCTCTCTTCTCCGTCTCCGTCTCCGTCTCCGTCTCCCGTCTCCGTCTCCCTGTCTCCCTGTCTCCCTGTCTCCCTGTCTCCCTGTCTCCCTGTCTCCCTGTCTCCCTGTCTTCTCTGTCTCTCTGTCTCTCTGTCTCTCTCGTCTCTCTCTCTCTCGTTTATTTCTGGCAAAGAAACCTACATAAAGAGTATTAGACTGGGTGGTTTGTATTTGCTTTTACCAGTGATAGTCAGGGCAGGAATTTGTAATCAGTTCAGGGTGATGGCAATAACTCACCTGAGACACAGCATGGTGGTGTAAATAGTGGGGTACATGCAAAACAGAACAAACAGATAACAAACTTCTTGCATGTACAATACTCCGTGACATAAACCGTGGGATCTTAGACGTCCACCAACTCGTGCTAGCAGACGGGACACCCGGCTTAATGTCTACGTGAGGGACGGTGCACTTCGAGATGGAATGCCCTGCCTGTGAAGCATCAGTCAGACCGGTCAGAGTCGGGTTGGGAATCGAACCCAGACGAAAAACAGCTCAAAGGCAGGTGTGAACTGCCTCATCCATTGAGTATATAACAGTTCAAATGACACCATACTGTATGTAATATAAGCTCAGTTGTTGGTGGATCCATATATATATATATATGAAGACTATTTATGAGCAGCGAGCATACGACTAATCATAACCAGCCTGCTACTCTCATGAATGATCTTTTTTGATAACCACGGGGTTTCGATCATCCGTGTTGCTCAATAACCTCGATGTTCATGGAGGTAAAAAAAAAGAAGAGATATACAGACTGGAGAATTTAATACGATGCCCTTGAAATCATTTACTGATTGTACTTGCTCTGAATTACAAAGTGAATTGTGTAAAAATGAAGAATGTTCAACATGGAGGAGGGAAATTGGACATAATGGACAACAGTAGTGCAGAGGACCAGGATCAATGGTGTGTCATTGGGGTCTTAGGGGGGGGGGGGGTGTTCAGGGAACTAGTCTGAAACTGTTCAAGCTTTATGCCATCCATATCGTGTGAAATCATTTTGTGTAAGACAAGTAACACCATTGTGCGTTGATATGAATTGCCATTCGATAACTCATCGGGCGCTCCTTTTGTCGCCGGTCTTACATCTGTTCCTGGCGGGTTATCAAAAGCTCCATGTTACCTGTTTGTTTTGTTTTGCATTTTTTTGCTGACATTGGGAAAACAGCAATGGCTTGAATTATTCATGTACAACTACTTTCCGTGGAACGCAATCAAAATGGTTTTGCTTCAGTATAATGATGTATAATTAAGGAGCTGTCCTTTTGCTTCTTGCTGTTTTCACCAAGTGGTCCGAACACTCACACGAGTTGCTTTGAGGGATACTCATTGATGTCAGATCGTGAGAAGGCCGCTCTCATTCACACTCTCACTTCTACTCTGCTGTTGGTGTTTCCCCCATTACATTTTGTTCACTTCCATTCTGCTCAAGCTCTTTCATGAGCCTCGATCATGTATACAAAAAAGGGGAGGAAGAGATGGTCATTTAAATATCGGATGATCATACATGTTCACGTGCCAGAGGCCCAGTCAAACACAGGATGAGCACATAGGTTCCTTTTCAGGTGCTCATTTAAATTCAGGAAGATCATATCGACACTCTGTTATGATTGTGTTTAAGTGGGGATGTTTGGCTCTGCCTAGAAAAAGTAACCAAGCTGAATGTGATGAGCAATCCGCATTAAAAAAAAAAACGTGATTTCACTTTGTGACATCACAGAGGACTTGGTTGATGTGTTTTGATACCCTAGATTACGAGGGAGGAGGCAGATGGAGAAGGGGATGGTGGGGGTTATTTCTTAAAATATCCACGTTCAAGTCAGGTCATGATTACTCAATGGAGTGATTCAGTGTGAGAGGACAATAAACATATCCATAAACCCACAACCCGGTCCATTAACACATCCTCAAGATGATGTTCGGCGTTAACTGGCGTCTGGAACATCTTCATGATGGTGGTGTTCGTCAACAGTTCTTATTGAAGAACAATGAGCTCTCATTGAGATGTTTGATGTTGTACTTTCACACTTCTAAGAGTGTACTACTACGACAACTTTAAAGGTCCCAAATATTCTCACTTTCTGGTCGGCCTGGAAAAGTTTTTGGCCCAAGTCTTTCACGAACCGGTTGGCCAGGTCGAACATTCACCTGAAGATGATTTTGGCAGGAATTAGTAATTTGTTCATGCTCCTGGTGATAGACCACCATGACTGTTATGCTGTGGAGTGGCACTGAGGATAAGCTCTCAAGGTATATAAAATACCCCAATGGCTCAGCGTCTCAAATAGCATCTGACAGTCTCGCCTTGCACTGGCTTTCTCGGAGTAGGGTTGTTCTCACGAATGGGTGTGGAGGTGAAAGATGAATCGCTAGCACCTTAAAACCAATTGTTTGGGCAGATGGGGCTCATTAGCCTTGGTAAGCAGCTCATCTCAGAGATGGAAACTGAATCCAAAACCGTCACTGCCTTGCGTTCAAGTTTTGAAACAAAAGGCTAAGGGTTTAATGGAGTAAAGGCAGCAATACTTTTCAAAAAAGAGGTGGCCTGTGCATTCATTAACCTGTGATCTACCCTTGGTCAAGGTATACTACCCCATTGTAGCCTCACGATCAGGGTTACGTGAACCCAATGGAGCAGGTGGTGGATGGCCATGCAGGCAACTGGCACATATTTATCAGTAATGGCTGCATAACCTTGATGCTAGGCAGATGATTCTCGTATGGGGAACAATGGCTAGGATCACCCATCGAGTAGAGACACTGCATGGAAGAAGACAAAGGCAAACCACTTCTGTACATGCCAAGAAAACAATAATGATCAGAAATCTCAGAGACAAAGCTATGGTGCCATATGATGAACCCCCAGGTTTTAAAGCACCCAAAGGGCTACTGGGGAAGAACAACGTTTTTTTGATGAGTAGGACTGGCTGTTATGATGGAACTGGATCAACCCCACAAGGAAATCCAATTGCTGAGGTCACCAGAACTGAAAGTCGAACTCTGAGCTTCTCAAACGTTCACAAAATTGGAACATGGAATGTAAGGTCAATGAATCAGGGAAAGTTAGATGTAATAAAGAGAGAGATGGAGAGGACAAGAACTTAAATTTTTGGGATAATTGAACTTAGATGGACTGGTTTAGGGCAGTTTCAATCAGACGATTACAAAGTGTTCCTTTATGGTCACGAAACCTGTAAAAGAAATGGAGTGGCAGTGATTTGTAATAATGAGATGGCAGGGTCAGTACTGGAATCAAACCAGTCAATGATAGGTTAATATCAGTGAGGTTGAAAGGACATCTTGTGAACACCACCATTATTCAGATGCAGCCTCCAGGTTTCAACCTCCCCCGGAAACAGTGATCTGCACTCAACAGAATCCATACTCTCCGCGTAAGGACATCACGCCACTTCCACAAATGATATTTCAAAGATAGCCCAGCATGTGACTGTAATCACCCAGATCAAACTATTCATCACATTGTGTATGAGTGTCACTTATGGAAATTTGATGTAGGATTTAGGGAAATCCTCCTAACAACAGACAGTGCTGTGACTTGGCTGTCCAACTTAGACTTAGATATGTGAGCTGTAAGTTGTCAAATGCAAGATTACATTAGATTCAGATATATGTTCCAACTTCTGCAGCAGATGAAGAAAATGTGGAGGAGTTTTATGGAAAGTTGCAGGAACTGACAGAACAGGTGTCTAAAGGAGATGTTTTAATTATTATAGGAGACTGGAATGCAAAAATTGGAGAAGCAGGAGCAGCAGGGATTGTAGGAAAGCATGGAATTGGTATCCAAAATGAGCCAGGGGGTGGATGCTGGAGCTCTGGGGAGAATGAGCACGTAATTTCAGACACATGTTTCAAACAACCTAAGCATAGACTGTACACACTTGATGTGCAATGTACAAATTAGATTGCCTACATTCTAATCGATAGAAGATGGAGAAGTCCTGTGCAAGCTGCCAACACTGCCAGGCACACAATGTGGGAGAGCACATGAACTCCTTGTGGAAAAGCTTCGAGTCAAATTGTGAAAGGTGACAAAAAAAATCAAAAACAAAAAAGGTTACAAAAAAAACCCAGATATGACCTTGAAAACACATCTGAACGAGAAGGGCACTCGATAGAGAACACACCTCCGCCAGGCTGATTAGTTCACGTTTTGTATTCCACTGATAGGCTTGATCTGCATTTAGACCTGAACTAAAATTTAATCAGCTTGTTATGGTCACGTAACCAACTCATCCACCATGTTTCATCCGAATCCGTCCCTAACCTTTTGAGATATCGTGCTATTTATATATTTATTTACTTAATTTGACCTATGTTGTTGACCTTTTGCCTGTGTTGACCTTTTTTCCTCAAAATCAATAGGTTTCTTGCTTATGACGAACTCGACCATTTGGTGAAGTTTCGTAAAGATCGGTTTAAAATATTGTGACCTCTATGTGATTGACATTCAAACAGACAAGAAAAAGACGTCATGCAGAGTACTTGCAAAATCCACCCCCTCTCCAAAGGTTGCCATGGATACATCAAATTGTCCATTTCATTAAGATTAAAATTGACAATCTTAATCAAAGCTCAGGTCAATCGGATGAAAATTGATTATTTTTCAGATTGAAATTGATGAATTTAGAAGTTTGACATTGAGTTGACCTTTGAGCTTTTCACCTCAAAAAATAATTGCTTTCCAAATTCAGCGATGGACTATGCAATTGCTGTTTAATTCTCGTCAATCAGATGAAAATTGACGATTTTTCAGATAAAAATTGATGTTTTTAGAAGTTTGACCTTGAGTTGACCATTGACCTTTTGACCTCAAAAATAGTTGGTTTCCCAATCCAGTGATGCAATCCAGTGCAGACATTGTTCAAACTTCAAGTCAATCGCATGAAAGACTTCAAGATGACCTTTGACCTCAGAATTAATAGGCTTCTCAGTTGAGACGACCTCTACAACTTGGTAAAGTTTCATGAAGATCGTTTTAGAATTATGA
Source organism: Eptatretus atami (assembly GCA_035128595.1). Lineage (NCBI taxonomy): Eukaryota > Metazoa > Chordata > Myxini > Myxiniformes > Myxinidae > Eptatretus > Eptatretus atami. The sequence goes on from CM068964.1 coordinate 37,142,489, forward strand.
CTTGTAGGCAATAAACAGACAGAATAACAAAATCGACTAACTAATATACTTGAAAATTTTCGATTTTGCAAGTAACAAACAGAAAGAGTAACACATGTGACCAAGCAATATGCTTGAAAAATCTTCGATTTTTCCCATTAACAAGAAAAATGTCATGGAGAGTACGATACTTGTGATATTCCTAAAACAAATTTGACCTTAAAAATAATTGGTGGTTGAACTCAATGAGCAAATATGCAAATCCTCTTCAAATTTCAAGTAAATCGGATCAAAATTGATGATTTTATAAATGTGGCTTATGTTGACCTTTTGGCAATATTAAACTCAAAAATAATTGGTGGTTGAATTTAGCAACCTGAGATGCAAATCCTGTTCAAATTTCAAGTCAACAGATGAAAATAGAGGATTTTAGAAATCTCACCTAAGGTGTTGTCCTTTTAGTGCTGCAGAATGGTGGAAGTATTGTGCACTTTTGGTGATAAGCATGAAACTTTGCACAGTTGTAGTGTTTACCTACTGACAATATTAGATATGGGGCCAACTGAATTTTTTCCAAGATGGCGGTCATTTTCAAAATGACCGCCACCATGGGCGAAATTACCGATACAACCATATAAATGAATATATTTCGATGATTGGTTGGAAAATTGACCATAAATGTGAAATGTCACTAACTTTCCCTTACATTTCACATGTTCTTCATTTCTTAACCAAGATGGCTTTCAAATTCAAAATGGCTGCCAAATTCAAAATGGCTGCTACATGATAAAATGGTGACAAACATATGAACGTGTAATGTGGTAATTGTCATGCATCAAATTAACGTTCTTCCAGTTAATCTGTGTATATCGCACGCATTCATCCATTCATTCATCCTTCATCTCTTCTTTTCAGATCAGTATCTCCATATCACAGTGCATGCTGTTAGTTGTCGAAGCTGTGGTGGTGGTGTCATAATCAAAATACCAACAATGGCTAAATCCTTCAAGAATTTAGACCCCAGACAACGTCCAGAAACTCCTTCAACATCTGAATCATCATCATCGCCGATAGATTGGACAAAATGCATTTTGTGTCAAGAGATATCAAAAGAACCACTGCGATGCCCAGCTGATTCAAAGAGGACTGATATTGACATTGGTCACTTTATGATAATCTTGCAGGTAATTTGATAAGTTTCAAAGAGCTTCAGAGTCTTCCAGATAATATAAACTTATCAAGGTTAGACAATGGAACGGAGTTGCTTCAACTCTAAAGTCGAATGCAGCTAAATGGCACAAAAAAATGCAAGGATAAGTACAACAATACCAAACTTCAACGGGTAAAACAGGAAAAGAGATGAGTGTGAAACCAACAGTGACTCGCCAAAAAAGAAAGTCACTCGCTACAGCAGTGGTGGTGCAGCCAGAAATCACACACGATTTGCTTCCTTTGTGGTGAAAAATCAGTAAACTCCAAAAGGCATCGACGGAGAAACTAGACAGAAATGTTCGGCGATGTGCAGAAATTGTGCGAGACCATGTTAGTTGCCAAATTGAGCGCTGGAGATATGATGTCCCAAGATGCAATGTACCACAGCAATTGCTTAAAAACACTCTACAAGAAAGCAGAGTCAGTGAATTGCTCTGACAGGGAGAAAGTTCTTCTGATAAACAACTGCACGGCATTGTCCTGGCGGAGCTGCTTCGTATAAGACTGTCTGCAGAAAGCATAGAGAATGACGTAGCACCGGTGTTCAAACTAGCGATTTAAATCAGATGTACACTTCAAGACTAAATGACCTGGGAGCAGACACATCTACTCGAACACTCGACCAGATGAAAGAACGAATATTAGCCAACATACCAGACTTACAAGCCCACAAGCAAGGCAGGAACGTTCTTCTTGCTTTTCAGGATGACATCGGACTGGCACTAAAGAGGGCATTTGAAAGTGACTTTGACGAGGAGGCTATCGTGTTGGCAAAGGCAGCTGAAATCGTTCGTAAGGACATTCTGAAGCTTGAAAAGTCTGTATTTATGGGAAATTCTCCAAGGAGTGTCAGCACCAATCAGTTTCTAAGTCTCTGAACCCTCTTGGGATGATAATGGTGGATCAGACATAGTGCAGCAATCAAGCAATGCCACTGATACCCAGGCGATACAAACTGTCTCGCAGCTTTACGCCAAAATGTCATAATTCGACGTCGTGAAGGATCACCTCTCACTACCACAGTGTGGATCGTGAGACACCCATGCCTACTTACGTCGGACTCCTCATCCATGCCAGGACAAGAAGCGTGATTAATTGACAGAATGTATGACCTTGGGCTCTCCTATCATATGACAGAGTACTTACCATTTCAAAGGATTTGGGTAATGAAGTTTGTGCAAGATATGAAGCAGAACATGTTGTTTGTCCTGCAAACTTACGCCATGGTCTATTCACCACAAGTGCAGTTGATAACATAGACCACAATCCTACTTCCACGACCGCTCAAGGGGCATATCATGGCACAGGAATATCCCTCTTTCAGCACCCGAACAACGATGTCCATGGAGTAGAGAGAGACGCAGAAATCCTCCGGCAAAGTGAGTCTAAAGAGAAGACCTTATCGGATTGCCAGAGGAATACACCAGCATACCAGGCTTCCTACATACAAAAAACCAACAGTACCAGAAGTTTCGGTTCTCCCGCCTGCTTCATATGAAGGAATGTATGCAGCACTGCAGGACAATGCCAGGTGAGTTCAATATGTTCTAGTAGTAGGACCTTGCTTATTGTGCATCTGCCACACTTATATTTATTTATATTTCGACTACTAATAGATTATTGTGAATGTGAACATGAACTGTCGCACTGTTGTGCCTATATGCTTATTTCTTGTTGCTTTATAGGTGCTCAGTCATGTGAAAGACATAGTTGAGTCTCATGATACACTGCGCAAGATATGGAGGTCTCCTGGGCAGCATTTCATGCAGCAAAGAGAAAACGATTCAGGAAACCCAACAGATATCAGCTCGCTGCTTCCACTCTTCGCAGAGAAATCAATTCTCCTGCTATGATACGTCACGCTATGAATATAATCAAGCAGAATGTTGATTTTCTAAATCTCGGTCGACTCCTGTCATTGCTTTTGACCAGCCATTGTTTGCACTCGCAAAGCAGTCAATGGAACTGGCCAACAACTTACGGAGAAGGCAAGATTGTAGTAGTGTTTGGGGGCCTTCATATAGAAATGGCTGCATTCAAAACATCGGTGACTGGCTAGATGAAAGTGGATGAACCAGTGCTTTGCAGAGGCTGTGTAGCTTCTCCAGGCACAGCTGACTCTTTCCTCAAGGCATCCACTTGACAAGGACAAGACATGCCATCAGATTACGGCTAGTAGTCTATCCATCGTATGCAACAGAGCATATGACGAATATGGCAAGAGCTTGGTGGCTGATGAAATGCCACAAGCATTTGAAGCCTGGCGTAACAAGCGTATAGCTGAAAGTCCACAGTTTAATTACTGGTCTACAACATTGGAATTTGAGCTGACTATTTTGAGCTTTGTAAGATCTCTTGAGAGGCAACTTCAAGCTCTACATTGAAGCTCTGGATCAGCTTATGCCCTGGTTTTCGCCCTTGATCACCGCACTACAGCCGTTGGCTACCAGTTCATTTGCGTGACATGAATAATCTTGGAGGATGCACCCTGACGTTGCAGCACAGTTTCAAAGTGGCACTTTGTCGTAAAGAAGACCACCGGTCATTTTCTTCCATAGCATTGATCAAGCTCACGAGCAAAATATTGTATCGTGAAAGCGACGGGGGGCTATAGGACTTACAGAAAGCATATCACAACTAATGCGGTGGATGGTGGCGGGGCCAGATATGGCACGAGTGATCGGAGAATTTAACGACTCTGTAGAAAGCATCAGGAGAAACAGAGCAAGGGCGGATATCAAACACCATGAACAAGTGAAGTCTGTGCAGAGCAAATTTGCCAAACAAGTGCGTTCTCTCTGTCATCCTATCGAGGAAATGGCTAACCCATTTAAGAACAAACCAGTGATCTGTTGGTTCTTGACACAAGAGATATTGTGGAGACAAAGTAGTGACGACAGTTCGCTACATACAAACGCTTGGAAAGGAGCAGTATGCTACTTTGTAAAGGAGCGCCTGGGCGACAGATCTAAGTCTCTGTTCAGCCCACTGAAGAGAAACAAACTGCCATTGTTCAGCTGCCCTCAGTCTAAATTGAAGTCCAATGATCAGCAGCAGATTACATCGCTGAAGAAAACATGTGCCCTCTTCTCACAGTTGTATGTGTCCTGTCAAGTCCGTAATGGAGACATTGAGGAGTTCTTTTGCCATGAAAATCAATGTTATCCACCATCATTGTCCAAATTTGAGAGTTGCGGTCAGGTACAAAGGCTGACCTAGTCAAGTCTTTGAGGAAACTTACCCTACTCCACCGGAACAGGTTCCTGAGGTTGATGTCATTCTCCTAGATGGCGTCACTATCATTAACATGTTGAAACCAGGCCCTGCCAAAACCTTCCATGAATACTCCAAGTGCATTTCTGCCTATATTCAGACCCAGCTTACGAAAGCCAGCAGAGTAGACATTGTCTGGGATGATATATTCCAATAGTCTCAAAGCAATGACGAGGAGAAGCGTGAGCAGGAACACGAAGACGTGTTCAACCAAATAGCAAGATCCCAGGAAACTGGGAAGGATTTCTCAAAGTCAGTGAAAACAAGAAAGACCTTTGTATTCTTGGCGCAACAATCGGTGACAATCCAAACTGAAAAGAAGGTCATCTCTACGTTTGGCAAATCGATATTGCTGAATCCCCAAGAGAAGACATCAGTCGCCTTTCTCTATGTGCACACGAAGAGCCGACACTAGGCTACTACTCCATGCAGCAGACGCTGCTGCGAATGGATACCAGAAAGTCATGTTGCGTACTGTGGACACTGACGTGCTTGTCTTGGCAATAGCATTGTTCAACAAAACGACCTGAGTGAAATATGGGTATTATTTGGCACGGAAAGAATTGCAGACTCATACCAGCACACACCATTGCCCATACCCTAGGTCCAGATAATCTTTGTCTCTGCTAAATGTTCCACGCCTTCACCGGTTTGTGATCAGACGTCATTCTTTCTGAACGCGAGGAAAGAAAACAGCATGGGACACAATGAAGGTTTTCACAGATGTCGTAGAAGCTTTGCGATCTTGTAGAGTACCTCCTTCAGACGAGACATTGAAAGAACAAATGCAAAGAATTGAACAGTTTTGTTGTCGTCATGTATGACGGACAAGCTGCTGTAACAGTGTTGACGATGCCGAAGAGAGTTATTTACTCAAAAGGGAGATCCATTGAGTTCATGCCACCTACTTCAGCTGCACTGTGTCAACACGCAAAGCGGGCAGCATATCAGGCAGGGCATTGCTGAGGGCAGGCATTACTGCGAGATCCAGAGTTACCAGATCCGCTGACTGGGGATGGTTTAAAGGGGCCTCACAGTTGTGGGAACCTCTGTGGACAACCCTGCCTGAAGCATCCAAATCGTGCAAAGAACTTCTTAAGTGCGGCTGCAAAGTGGAACTTGGATGCCTGCGCCAGTGCAAGTGTGTGAAGCAGAGATGGCATGTACAACATATTGCAAGTGTCACGGAGACTGTGAGCATCAATAACATGATGAAGCAATATTCAGCATCATTTTGTGCCTAGAGGTAGATTGCTGTTTCTATATATAACTTACAATGTACTGTTAAAAAACCATTGCTGAATCTTGTTGCGATGCGATGACTTAGATCTATATAACAAGATGAATGTGCACCATATGATAGACGTTTCTCTTGAAAAAACAAATCATAGTAAAGCCCATGCTACATGTGATAGTAATAAAAGAATTATAATTTGAAGAAAACCTGACTTCATTAAGGATACATTCGCTTTTCCAGTTATCCACTTAACAGTTGGGGAGATCCACCTCTCTAGAAATGGAGGTTAAAACGGTTATTTTTGTCCAATTTTTTTGTATTTCCACATGATAATATTCCAAACTTAAAGACACATTGCGTAGATGAAAGTTACATGTCATAAGAACGTTTTGCGAACTGCAGAACTAAATGTGCTTTATTATAGGAAGGAGAGTTTGCATTCCCCTTTTATTATGCAAATGAGATAGGCAACAATTTGGTTTAACGATGTAATTTGGTTTACATATACGAGGCATTATGCGACTCAAAGCATGGAAAGAATATATCAAGTAGCGTGGATGTTATTCAGCAAACCGACCCTTTTTACCTCTTTTCAGAGAGGTAGATCCTCTCAATTGCTTCAGCATGGGCGCCATCTTGGATTTTGCGCCATTTTAAATTGTTGCATTGTTGAATATGCAAACATCAGTAAAGAAACTAACTATGCAATATCACGGTTAAAGAGCATGAAAAATATGAAATTAGTACATTTGAAATTACAACAAGTCAGAAAAGCAGTTTTTTACTCAGTGGCGGCCATTTTGAATTTGGCGGCCATCTTGGAAAGAAACTGAAATGGCCCCATATCGAGAAATGTTCAGCAATTAAAAGCTACATCTGTGCAATTTCTGCTTTCACCCAAAATGCACAATTGGTCTGTTATGTGGCACCATTCTGCAGCACTATTTTGGCTTATGTTAATCTTCAATTTCGCAAGGAACAAACAAACAGACAGGGGTGAAAACATAACCTCCATCCACCTTCTGTTGTAGAGGTCAAAAATATGCAATAAGGGTTTTCTAAAGTTGGATTTCATTGACAGAATGTCCGACGAATTTTAGGTTAGTTACAGTTACAAAGAGGTTTAAGATATTGTAAATGAAGAGGCCAAAAACAACATTAAAAAGTAAGCAGAAAGAAGAAGACTAAATGGCTGTCAGAAGAGGGAATAAATATTGCAGACAGAAGAAGAGAGATGAAAACTAAAGGCATATCAAGAGAGGATGTTAAGAGACTAAATCCTGACTTCTAACGACAAGCTAGGGAAGACAAAGAGAGATATTTCAAAGAGGCATGGAAAGATATAGAAAGTGACAACAGCGTGGGAAAACAAGATATCTTTTTGAAAAGATCAGAGAGATCACAGGAAATTTGAGGTCTAGGATTGGGGTCCTCAAGAGTAGAACAACAAAATATCTTACAGAAAAGCACAGGTGAAAAAAAGAAGGATGACACTGAAACTCTATACAAATGAGACAGCAATATGAAGGCAAACTTCGAAGAAAGAAAATATGAGCAATAACCAAGAGTGATGAAATGTGAGGTACGTTGACCTTGAAAGAGCTAGCAAATGGAGAAGGACCAGGTATCGGTGAAATTTCAATATAATTCTTCAAGGTAGTTTAGGAGGAGACAGCACCCAGACATGTTCAAAGACAAACAAACACCGCCAGCACAGGACCAGAGACAAACATCAATCCAGAGATAAACAATGCCTGGACACATCCGGAGACAACATGGACACGTCCGGAGACAAACATCCCCGACCATAAAACCACCCAGAGATGAACACCATTCGGACATGTCTCAAGTCACGCACGCACGCAACGCAGCACGCACGCAACACACACACACACACACACACACACACACACACACACACACACACACACACACACACACACACACACACACACACACACACACTATATGTTAGTGCTTGGCTGATATTGGCAATTTTTCGGGAATCAGCAGATTGGGGTCAGTGTGATTACCGAGTACAGTACGTACTGTATACAACCCAAAAACCTTGAGTAGCTTTCACCCTTGTTTTGGGATAATTTCAAAGAGAAAATTATAAAGACAACGTTGCATTATAGAAGTTTCAAGGAGATGTGCATAAATATGAATCTTTATAAACAGCTGCCAAGCATCGTGTGATGGGTAGAAAAAAAATTGGCTCTGCAATTTAGAAAACACTTTAATATGGTGAACGGCTCGGAAATCTGGTGTTATCAAATATATTTTGCTTTTAAACTCACAAAGAGAAACCGTATAACCTTTGTAAAACACACCTGGTTCATATAAAATAACCAATTGCTTTGGAAACAGTCACGAGGACAAAGGAAAACGTGATCGCTTGTACGCTGCTGACAGGGCCGGATTAAGGTCTTCGTAGACCAAGGCCCTTGAGATTTCATAGGCCAAATTCAAGAGTGACCAAAACGATGATTTGAACAGAAATTTAATCGGAACAGACTGCGGTAAATGGCGATTTGTCCGACTTTCAAATATACAAGTGCCTGTAAATCCAATTCGGCTTCGAAATTAAGAAACAAACGATACAGAAAACAAATTCGGAGGAATGTATGTATATTCAATTTCCACCCTGCTGAAACTCTTCTTTCGTGCCTTTTGGTTGGCAACGAACGCGATCACTTCGGATAAATCGATTTGCTTCATCAGCTCGGATTGAAACACAGAGCAGAGCGAGCGTGGATATGCGCACCTGCCCCACGGTCGACCGAAGACAATTTTTCACCGACTTTAGTGTGCTGAAGGAGCGTTCACCCTCGCAGCTCGTAGCAAACATCGAACAATATATTCTGAGGGCACAAAAATATTGGGGAATGTTCTGTGTCAAATTGTTGTGAATAATGTACTTGAGCATGTCCGATGCATCGAAGAACTTGGAGTATTTCGAGCAAAGTTCTATTTCCTGAACTATGTCTATTTCAACATCAGAGAGGGTACGCTGAAACCAGTTTCTCTGCTCTGTGAGAGAGTGTATCATGGTCGAGGCTGTTGCCATGGGTGAATCCAAACAGATCCGTGATTTTCTGATAGCTCTCTCTTCTCTCTATGGATTTCTTTCAGAAGGCGATCGAGTATGGAGAAGTACGTCTCAACTCTGAACTTCTCCCTGCCAGATTTTGGGGTTTCTTCTTCCTCGTCATTTTCGTCGAAGGCCTTGTTTCGCCTCTTGACCCGACGTTATCATCAGCGTAAATGATGGACCCACCATCTTTTTGGCACAGTCCTGAAATGCATCAAATCATTCATCATTTCGAAGCGACTCTATTGTATTCATAGAGGGCATCATAATGCTGCTTAACCACTCCGACATCTATTCCAGGTTGTTGGAGACATCTGTTTACTCGATCAATGTTGCCAAAGATCAGACCAGACAGCGCACATGATTGCTGTTTCGGTCAGTTCCATTCTTCTCAGCCAATGCTTTGGCTTCCAGTCTCACTGACGGAGTGTCTTTAGGGCGCTCGGCTATCTTCATTAGCGCCTTCTTTATGTCCTTGTAGTTTGCGGAAAACGCTTTACAAGCGTCCGCGCGAGCTGACCACCTCGTATCAGACTCGACAAAACTTTGAGTTTTGGGCACGTTCATCAAGTGACTTATTTAAAATGGCCCATCTTTGGGGAGATGCTGACATAAAGTTATACACGGCTTGAATAAGTACAAAGTATTTGACGGCTTCCAGAGCTATCTGCGGCAGCGACTCCTACCAGATACAAACTGTGCGCAGCAAATGGTACCACTGAGCCAATGGTTTAATTTTACAGACTCTTGCTTGTACGCCTGAATCGACACCGGACATGTTGCTTGCATTGTCGTATGACTGCCCTCGACAATCCATGAGATCAATCCCATTGGCTTCCAGTACCTCTTGCAATTTTCCATCAGATATTCACCATCGTGGTGCTCAATGACGACGTACTGTAGAAACCTTTCCGACGCGCTACCATCTTGCATCACATATCGAAATATTACCGTCAACTGATCGAATGCGAAACGTCTGGCGTCGAATCGATGGAAACACCACAATATTTAGCATCTTTTATTTCTCGCACGATGGTAAATTTCACTTTTTCGGCAGTAGTAGCATAAACTCGTCGCATATTGTTGATGACAGGTACGATACACTTCCCTTTCCCTTGTTCCATACACTTCAGATGCTGGGCAGAAATGGATCGAATTTTGAGACTAGTTCAAGACAACCAAGATAGTTTCCATTGTAAGCACAACCCAGCTGCTCAGTCGTGCCCGGAACGGAAGCCCTCTTTCGGCGAGGAACGATATTACAGCGACAATTCGCTTCAGGCATTAGTCCAGTAAGCTTCCTCGTGGAGGTACCGCTGTTCAAATGATGTGTGAATCCTGTCTTTCACCTTCATTTCGAGCGACTTTTTGATTGCGAGAATATGGGCAGTCCCACGCTCGTGCGACGCTAGACGTGCAGGGGCATTCTTCCAATCATTGAATCCGATTCGAAATTACTGTGATGGCTTTCGTGATCATCACCGTCGGGACATAGGAGTTTGCACACGTAGAAGTAAAGTTTACCGTTTGATGGAGAAAACAGCATCCAGTCCCTGTTCACCGTTTCCCCGTTGTGAGTTTCCGCTGAAAGTGATCAGCGAAAATACTGTGTTTATCTGGATACACTCGGGCCGTATACGAAAATCTGCGTTCCTCTCTTGGCAGGGAGGATTCTGGATGAAATTATCCACGAGTTCTGTGGAAAGAGTCCATTCAGCAGGATCAGGATTGAAACTACGAGCCGCAGCACTGGCTGCAGTTGTTCCAATGCTTCTCTCGTTGCTCGATGCGACGGTATTGGATCATCAGCTTTCGAAATGTGATGCAGTGCGAGATTACTTGATCCCTCGACATTGACATCAGAAGACTCTGCATCGCACATTCCATTTGCTCATCTCGACTCTGGTGAGGTGAAAAAAATTTCAAGATGGATCCGACAGTCTTTTTGTTTCTGTTCACGCCTCTTCTTTTTGCGCGTTTGCAAGTACCACTTTCGTGGTGCGAATATATCTGTCGGCCATAGTCAAGAATGAAAATGACCAATAAGAGTAAAACGAAGAACTGCAAACGTCAGGATGTCGATAACTCACAGGAAAGTAAGAGGGTGCCAGTATGTTCATACTCAGCGCGAACGTTACTCCACCCATCAGCCAGACGATAGCGGCGACGCCTGTGATTGGCTGATTGTGATGTGATCACATGGTTCCCACGCTCGCTGTCGACGATCACTGTCTGGTAGCGTGCCAGCCGCCTTCGCTCACGGTGTGTTCAGCCTTCCTGCACATGTCGAGTCACAAAATTAAGATTGAAAACAAAAATAAAAGTCGTCGGAAATTTCCGTAGGCCAAATATTTTTCGTAGGCCCGGGCTCATGGGCCTAGTGGTTAATCCGGCCCTGGCTGCTGAGGTTGAAAGATGAAACCTCCTCCACCCATCATCATCATAAGATATGGGATGGAACTTTTGCCCGTAATCAGGCATGCAGGCATGCACACACATCCGTGGAGAGTCCCTTTTCAGATCTAAATCTACCCATATGTACCTTTATCTTGTAGTAACTGCCGACTGTAAATCCCGATCAGGACAAGAACTGTACCCCTATCAACTGTAGCAGTGCAACATGCTCGGCAAGTGGCTTAAGCACTCAAGCAATCACTCCAATGAAATAGTTGATAAGGAACAGCTAGCTTGGTAAGCTGTAAGCTTGGTAAGTTTGGTAAGCGATAGTAAGCTGAATGGTAATGGCACATATTCGCAAAAAAATAAACATCGCTGATTTCTTAACATTTTCAGATTTCACTCCAGATTTTGAGTTATTTAGTGCATGTGATCCAATCCTCCAAACTCAAATTATATTTTGATTATATCCTTCAATTAGTCCATGAGAGTAGATCATGGAAAATCGTATCATATAATGCATGAAATCGCTCCAAGATCCTAATTTGAAAACTGTAGCACTTACAAAGGCGATGTGTACAGCGATTCCTAGGTATGTAGATGAGGCATTCAATGATATGAGTGAGGAAAGTGTAAAGAAATATTTTGAGTGCTTTATTGTTAATAAACTGGTGGCCTGTTCCAACTGAAGGCATTGTTGAGCAGACCGAACAAAATGGTGAATTAAGAACTCAGTGAGGGAGAGCAAGGTGACCGAGGACGCATGCACCTTAAAACTCCTATCGAGGGACAAGACTCCCATCCGGCTTAACGTCCATCTGAAGGACAGTGCACTTTGTGGTGCAACACCCTGCCTGCAAAGCATCAATCTGACAGTTTGTTGTAGGGTCAGGAATTCACCCCAGACGACATCTCAAAGTTAGGTGCATTACCTCTGTACCATGCTGTCGAACCGATACTTCGGGCATGATACTATCTGGTTATCATAGAGTTCAAGCCAGATTTTGTTGAAGTGTGTGGTGAACATAATTCGGCCGAGGCTGATCGAGGCGAGGCGAGGCCATTTATTCCTGATGTGTGAAACATCCTGCAACCCATGCCTGCAGAAAATGGATTTTTGGAACGCTGGCCGCATTTTCCATCCAATCACCATGAAACTTTGTTTTAAAAATTATCCATGGGTAGGAGCAACTGTGCTGAAAATTTTGTGTCAATCGCTAAAGCGGTTATGGAGAAAACAAATTCAAAATTGAATAAAGGTGAAAAAGTGAGGGCCTCGGCTGATGTTCCACAACATGGTCAAGGATCGTTGTGAACGCCTATTACTAGTAATTTGGAGTGTCTGTGTACCTGGATTACTGGAAGTTTGCTCAACTAGAGTATCTTTGTACTTCAAACATGATGGGAATTTATGGGAATTTTGGTAATCTGGAGTACGAGATGTGCGTACATGGATAAGTTGAGGTTTGGTAATGACAAACTGGTTAAATATTTGGAATATGTCTTTCAGTCCTGACAGATCTCTCTCTGTCTC
>CM068964.1:37179937-37190466 GCA_035128595.1 Eptatretus atami
TCATTTTCAAAAAAAAAAAAAAAGATAGCTGCAGCGAACTATACCACTGAGGTTGTTTGCATTGATCAAATAATCCGAAGAGAATTTGACTGAATCGGGAATTTATTTGTTAATAATGTTTTTTCGTTACCCGATTTGAATGAAACTGACATTGCGCGTCAATGTGAAAAAAAATACCGGAGAAAGAAAGTCAATAAATTATTGTGCGTACCGTAATCATCGAAACACAATTTTATTTATTGATGAACATGGAAGTATTAGATCAAAATGGCGATGTTTTTTTATGCTTAAAAATAATCGTTCTTTGTCTCAACTAAATGTTTGAGATTTTTAAAGAATTCATTCAAGAAAAAAAAAGATAGCTCCAGCAAACTATACCGGTGAGGTTGTTTGCATTGATCAAATTCTCCCAAAGAGTACTTGACTGAATCGGGAATTGATTTTTTAATAATTTTTTCATTGCCCGATTTGAACGAAACTTGATACTGCACACCGCAGGAGAATGGTGAGTAGGTGGCACTAAAATTTTGCACTATCGTCGACCGTTTTGGCTGTATTTTTGGAACATAACATACATACATACATACATACATACGTACATACATACACATATACAAGATGAGAGTTTTAGTAATATATATATATATATATATATATATATATATATATATATATATATATACTTAATTGATGCACTCAGGTTCTTAATACACTTACTTTATAGATTATACTCACATTCCTGATTGTACATCCTTAAAGACAGACTTACATCTTAATAGTACGTACTCGTATTCAAATAGTACATACTTTATAGACGTACTCACATTCTAAATGTACATACTTAATAGAGCTCACTTTAATTGTACATATTTTATAGACGTACTCACATTCTAATATACATACTTTATAGACATACTCACATTCTAATAGTACATAATTTATGGACGTACTCACATTCTAATTGTACATACTTTACAGACGTACTAATATTCAAATTAGTACATACTTTATAGATTAACTGCATATCTAATTGTACATAATTTAGGACGTACTCGACATTCTAATTGTACATACTTATAGACATACTCACATTCTAATAGTACATTTAATAGAATACTCACATTCTAATAGTACATAATTATGGACGTAACTCACATTCTATTGTACATACTTTATAGACGTACTGACATTCTATAGTACATACTTATAGACATACTCACATTCTAATAGTAATATAATTTATGGACAGTAGCTCACATTCTAATTGTACATACTTTATAAGACATACTCACATTCTATAATACATACTTTTATAGACATACTCACATTCAATAGTAATATTTTGACATACTAATTCTAATATAATCATACTTATAGAATATCACATTCTAATATATACTTTATAGACATACTCACATTCTAATAATACATACTTTATAGACTACTCACATTCTATAATACATACTTTATAGACATATACTCACATTCTATAATACATACTTTATAGACATACTCACACATTCTATAAATACATACTTTCGAGACATACTCCACATTCTAATCGTACATAATTTATGACGTACTCGCATTCTAAATTGTAATACTTTATAGACATACTCACAATTCTATAGTACAATAATTAATAGACATACTCACATTCTAATAGTACATATTTATGGACGTACTCACATTAAATTGTACATACTTTATAGACTACTCACATTCTAATAGTACATACTTTAATAGACATACTCCACATTCTAATTGTACATACTTTAACAGACGTACTCATATTCAAATAGTACATACTTTATAGATGTACTCGCATTCTGTTGTACATAATTTATGGACGTACTCCAATTCTAATTGTATATACTTTATAAGACATACTCACATCTATAGTACAACTTAATAGACATACTCACATTCTAAATAGTACATAATTTATGGACGTACTCACATTCTAATGTCATAACTTTATAAGACGTCTGACATTCTAATATACATCTTTATAGACATACTGCATTCAATAGTACATAATTTATGGACGTCCTCACATTCTAATTGACATACTTTTATAGACATACTCACATTCTAATAATACATACTTTATAGACATACTCACATTCTAATAGTACATAATTTAATGGACGTACTCACATTCTAATTGTACATACTTATAGACATACTTCACACTTCTATTGTACAATACTTTATAGCAACTCACATTCTAATAATACAACTTTATAGACATACTCACTATTCTAAATAGTACATGATTTATGGACTACTCACATTCTAATTGTACATACTTATACGCAACTATCACATTCTAATAGTACATACTTTATTAGACCATCTCCACTATTCTAATAGTACATACTTTATTGGAACATACTTCACTTCTAATTGTACATACTTTAATAAACCAATACCTCACAATCGAATAATACATACTTATAGACATACTCACATTCTAATAGTACATAGGCTTTATAGACATACTCATTATAATAATAACAATATTTAAAATAGACAAATACCAAATAACCTCCTTTCACATTCTAAATAATACATACTTTATAAGACATACTCACATTCTAATAGTCAATACCTGTATAGACATAACTCACATTCTAATTGGTACATACTTTATAGACATACTCACATTCTAATAGTATCATCATTTAATGGACTGTACTCACATTCTAATAGTACATAATTTAATGGACTTACTCCACATTTCTAATAGTAACATACTTTAATAGACATACTCAACATCTAATAGTACATACTTTATATACACATACTCACTTCCATTGTAAACATACTGTACTTTATACACATACTCACATTCTAATATGTACATTCTTTATAGACATACTCAACATTCTAATTGTACATACAGTACTTTTATACACATACTCACATTTAATAGTACAATACTTTATAAGACATACTCACATTCTAATAGATATACATTTTCGAACATGCTCGTATTCTAATAGTTGTATTTTTATAAGACACCTCCATATTCCTAATAGTAACATACTTTATAACCATACTCACATTCTAATGTAACACAATTTAATGGACGTACTCACATTCTAATTGTACATACTTTATAGACATACTACTAATTTTTAATAATACATACTTTATAGACATACTCCATTCTAATAGTACATAATTATTGGACGTACTCACGATTCCTATGTACATACTTTATAGACGAACTCACAATTGTAATAATACAAACTTTATAGACAATACTCACATTCTAATGATGCCAATACATGTTTCAACATGCTCGTATTCTAATAGTATGTATTTTAATAGACGTGCTCGTAATGTAATGTACAATACTTTAATAGACATCTCCACATTCTAAAGTACATAATTAATGACGTACCACATTCTATTGTACATACTTTTAATAGACAATACTCAATTCTAATTGTACATACTTTATAGACATACTCACATTCTAAAATAATACATACTTTATAGACGTACTCAACATTCTAATAGATCATACATTTTTGACATGCTCGATTCTAATAGTAACGTATTTTATAGAACCGTGCTCGTAAGTAATAGTAATATACTTTATAGTTTACTCACACTCCAATGCACATGTTTATAAATGAAACTCTGTTTGAAAAAAGATAACATGTAATACTGGCTACCACCAGGTGGGTGTTTGTGGTTACGTTAGCACATTACGTGCAGACAAACAATAATTGACCGAATGTAACCCCCTCCTCTGGGCGAGGGTAATGAATAAAAAACATAATTTTTCTCCTGTAGGGACAGGACATGAGAGGAGTGCCAGTGCTTTATCAAAGGGGCATGGGCTTTTTGGTCAAGGTGGAAAATTGCATCGTGTGCATTTCCCCGTGTTTTTTACAGCTCGTGATTGCATCTTCGGGCATCAACGGAGCACAAGGCCTGTTTGCACTTGGGACATTTTGGAGACTACTCCTCGGTCCAGATTAGAGTCGGATCACCAATGCAGCAAACTTACGTTACTGATCAAAGCGGCTGAGGAACTTGGGAACTCGTTTACAATTGAGTCCACTTTGAAATCATGATGGGATTTCTTAATGTCTACTGGAAAGGGGTCTTGGGTCTTGTTTACCAGCACTCCTCACATTCCCATCATAAAACATAAGCTTCCTCGTTCGCTCTACATGTTCATTTATTTGTCCTTCAGCCCACCATGTGTGGAAATCTCTACTCGGCCTTGAAACACGGGGTGAACGAATCGGACTGGCATGGCCAACGCTGGTGCAGAAGTGTTTACCTGGGCTTGAAAGTTTGTGAGGCAACATTATGGAGGATTTTGCCACCCTACAGGTCAGATTTTATTAATACTTTGTTACAAAATGCTAACGCTCTTTGTGACATCACTTCTATACTAACAACACCGACATTGCACGTGATCAAGCTGAATCGAGTGCCTATGATTGTATGGTGGGTGTCTCATTATGTGTTACATTTCAAACCCAAGGGTCATTGTTTTTAAACCTTTATGCCACAAACCTGTTCCACAAATGTGTAAATTGTGGTCTGGATGGCTGTGACGGCTCATCACAAATATGACTGAACAGTGGATTTCACGCAGTGGCCAATATTAAACAGGACAATGCCGATGGCCTTTCCAACTCTCTAAGTGAGGTTAACGAAATGCCAAAGCGACGTGCATCAGAATGCTCGAAAGTGACCAATTTGGACAAACCACCTCTTTTCTGCTTTCACAGCTTATCTCAGGATGCATTTCAGCCAGTGCCCCCTCCACAGCTCTTCCTCGTTTTGTTTGTCGCTGACCATTTGCTTTTCCCACAAAAAACGCTTGGACTTTTTTTTAAAAATACTTCTGCCGGAGGTATGTTTTCACCGTCTGTTTTTCTGTCTGAGAGCTGGATATCTCACAAAGTTAAGGATGGATTCAGACAAACTTGGTGGACAGGTTGTGTGTCTGCAAGGATGAATTGATTCGATTTTGGTGAAGATATGGATCCAGATACAAAGATTTTTTTTAACTTTACCTTTGACTCTAAGGTGGATGGAGGTTGTTTTCATCCATATTTCTTTGTTTGTCCTGTCTGTGAGCATGATATCTCAAAGGTAATGAACAAATTTGGAATGAAAACTTTGTGGACAGGTTGGGTTTGTGACAAGGCATAATTGATTCGAATTTTGGTGAAGATCCCGGTTTCTTGGATCTGAATAACTATAATTAGTTAAAGTGATTCTTCACAAATAGAGATAGGCCAGAAATGATACATAGCATGATATCTCCAAAAATGTTAAGGACGGATCGCATGAAACTTTGTGGACAGGTTGGGTGTGTGACAAAGGTAAATTGTTTAATATTGGTGAAGATCCGGAAACGAGAATTTTTTCTTCTTCATGTGATTCTTCACCATTGAGAGATTGGGCCAAAAAATGATAGAGAGTACGATACCTCAAAAGATTGGGATGGATTATGACAAAACTTGTGAATGAGTTGGGTAAGGTGTGGGACACATACTCACATTCTAATTGTACATACTTTATAGACATACTCACATTCTAATAGTACATAATTTATGGACGTACTCACATTCTAATAGTACATAATTTATGGACTTACTCACATTCTAATAGTACATACTTTATAGACATACTCACATTCTAATAGTACATACTTTATACACATACTCACATTCTCATTGTACATACTGTAACTTTATATACACATTATCATCATTCTAATAGTACATTCTTTTATAGACATACTCTTCTAATTGTACATATTTTATAGACTACTCACATTCTATAAGTCATACTTTTAGACTACTCACATTCTAATAGATATACATTTTCGACATGCTCGTATTCTAATAGTATGTATTTTATAGACGTGCTCGTAATGTAATAGTACATACTTTATAGACATACTCACATTCTAATAGTACATAATTTATGGACGTACTCACATTCTATTTGTACATACTTTATAGACATACTCACATTCTAATTGTACATACTTTATAGACATACTCACATTCTAATAATACATACTTTATAGACGTACTCACATTCTAATAGATCATACATTTTTGACATGCTCGTATTCTAATAGTACGTATTTTATAGACGTGCTCGTAATGTAATAGTATATACTTTATAGTTGTACTCACACTCCAATTGCACATTGTTTATAAATGAACTCTGTTGAAAAAAGATAACATGTAATACTGGCTACCACCAGGTGGTGTTTGTGGCTTACGTTAGCACATTATGCGCAGACAAACAAATAAATTGACCCGAATGTAACACCCTCTCCTCTGGCGAGGGTAATGAATGAACAAACAAATAATTTTTCTTCCTGTAGGGACAGGAAATGAGAGGAGATGCAGTGCTTATCAAGGGGCATGGCTTTTTGTCGAGGTGGAAATTGCATCGTGTGCATTTCCCGTGTTTTTACAGCTCGTGATTGCATCTTCGGGCATCACGGAGCACAAGCCTGTTTGCACTTGGGACATTTTGGAGATACTCCTCGGTCAGATTAGAGTCGGACACCATGCAGCAAACTACGTTATGATCAAGCCGGTGAGGAACTTGGGAACAATCCGTTTAACAATTGAGTCCACTTTGAAAATCATGATGGAATTTCTTAATGGTCTACTGGAAAAGGGGTCTTGGGTCTTGTTTACCAGCACTCCTCACATTCCCATCATAAAACATAAGCTTCCTCGTTCGCTCTACATGTTGCATTTATTTGTCCTTCAGCCCACCATGTGTGGAAATCTCTACTCGGCCCTTGAACACCGGCGGTGACCGAATCGGACTGGCATGGCCACCACGCTGGTGCAGAAGTGTTTACCTGGGCTTGAGTTTGTGAGCAACATTATGGAGGATTTGCCACCACTACAGGTCAGAATTTTATTAATACTTTGTTACAAAATGCTAACGCTCTGTGACATCACTTCTATGACTACAACACTCGACATTGCATGTGATCAAGCTGAATCGAGTGCTATGATTGTATGGTGGTGTCTCATTATGTGTTACATTTCAAACCCAAGGGTCAATGTTTTTAAACCTTTATGCCACAAACCTGTTCCACAAATGTGTAAATTGTGGTCTGGATGGCTGTGACGGCTCATTACAAATATGACTGAACAGTGATTTCACGCAGTGGCCAATATTAAACAGGACAATGCCGATGGCCTTTCCAACCTCTCTAAGTGAGGTTAACGAATGCCAAAGCGACGTGCATCAGAATGCTCGAAAGTGAACAATTTGGACAAACCACCTCTTTTTGCTTTCACAGGCTTATTCAGGATGCATTTCAGCCAGTGCCCCTCCACAGCTCTTCCTCGTTTTGTTTGTCCCGTGACATTTGCTTTTCCCACAAAAACGCTTGGACTTTTTTTAAAAAATACTTCTGCCGGAGGTATGTTTTCACCCGTCTGTTTTTCTGTCTGAGAGCTGGATATCTCACAAAGTTAAGGATGGATTCAGACAAAACTTGGTGGACAGGTTGTGTGTCTGCCAAGGATGAATTGATTCGATTTTGGTGAAGATATGGATCCAGATACAAAGATTTTTTTTAACTTTTACCTTTGCACCTAAGGTGGATGGAGGTTGTTTTCATCCATATTTGTTTGTTTGTCTGTCTGTGAGCATGATATCTCAAAAGGTAATGAACAAATTTGGATGAAACTTTGTGGACAGGTTGGGTTTGTGACAAGGACTAATTGATTCGATTTTGGTGAAGATCCGGTTCTGGATCTGAATACTATAATTAGTTAAGTGATTCTTCACAAATGAGAGATAGGGCCAGATATGATACATAGCATGATATCTCAAAAATGTTAAGGACGGATCCGGATGAAACTTTGTGGACAGGTTGGGTGTGTGACAAAGGTAAATTGTTTTAATATTGGTGAAGATCCAGAAACGAGAATTTTTTTCTTCTTCAAGTGATTCTTCACCATTGAGAGATTGGCCCAAAAATGATAGAGAGTACGATATCTCAAAAGGTTGTGGATGGATTATGACAAAACTTGGTGAATGAGTTGGGTAGGTGACAACAACAAACCGATTCGATTTTGGTTAAGGTCTAGATCCAGGGAGCTAAACCGGAGGAGAGGTAGTTAAAATCAGAAAGGCCACCGACCTGCCTATCAGTCTGTCATTTGACAGCAAGACTTTCTGCTTTGGCATCATTCCAGCAGGAGATTTGAATAATGTTGAGCTTTACATAACACAGAATCCAGGAGAGACAGATGTGATGAGGGACTGCCAACCCGTAGTGGAGAGCGGTCCTCCAATGAGCTATGGCCAAAGGCCTTGTCAGTTGTGATTTTGTGGAAATGTGCCACTCTTGTGCTAAGATGGAGTGAGTTTGTGCTACAAGGCTACCTGAAAACGCTGCTATTCATTTTCATCTTTTGTACCATCACAGTAACTTTCAAGGATATGGAGGCTCATGGAAGAGTGATGGAAAAGTGGGATCCTCGGCTGGACCCCAAACCCACCCCTTCAAATTCCGTGCTTTCCTTCCTGAAAGCCCTGTCATGTAAGGCCCTGAAAGTCCCTGTAGTGTACATCTGCTTACCCTGTGTACCCCGCCCATCCCTCTCCTTCCACAGATCTCCTCATGTCTCTGTTCCCCACTGTTTTTTTCCTTCGCTCTCCCACCCCTCTTGTCTCCTGCTCGCACTTGTACGTTCTGAGTGTTGGCTCTCATATAAGCCTGAACATTGTGGACCAAAAAATTAAAAAGTACACTAACTACACTTATGTCTCCTCAAGTGTTTGTCCTGCATGTGGTTGATGTAAAATTCAATTCCACTGCGAGCCATGCATCATTGTACTGAAATTTCCGAATGCTGAATTTTATTTTAAAAGCAGAATGAATCATTAGTCGATGAGTCTTCCTTGAGTTTTAAGTTTATGTATGCCAAACCATTCAGAACCACTGATTCTTATATCATTTTCACAACAACTTCCAAGTCAGATGCCGGTGCAATGGGTTACAAAAAGGTGCATAAAGCTCATGCGCTTCTGGATTGACGAGTCGTCAACACCTTTTCACGTTGACGTCACTTCACTCCTCATCTTTCGATCATGCATAAGCAAACTGGGTGTGGGATGCAAGCGGGTGGGAAAGAAACGACGTGTTGCTGGGCGTGGCACTAAAAACGGTAGGCCTGGAGTGTTGTAACAGATTGGCGTGGCTGTGCGACGGTGAGGCGTGTCACGCAAGCTATGGGTATGGTCATGTGTGATCCAGAGGGTGCATGACAATGGCATGAGTGAGTGTGGGCATTGAATGCACTTCGCTTACCTTGGGCGACTTTAAAAAAAACTGTCTTGTCGAGCAGTGCAAAGGTTATCATTGGAGATGTGCGAGACTGAGTTAGTGTGAGTTAAAAAAAAATTTAAAGAAGATTATCCCATAGTTGGTTCCACAGATGAGAATACACCCTATTGAATGGATTGAATGTGAGCAGAAAGCTTAGAATTATGGAGTACAACAAGAATTGGGATACTGGATGGATGTGTGTTACCTTTTTAAATGGGGGAATAGCAAAGGGCTGTTATGGCCAGGGACAAAACACCAGATGAGGCAGTAGAGGAACATGAGGCCAACAATTGTCTGAAAGAGAGAGAGAGAAGAGAGAGAGAGAGAGAGAGAGAGAGAAGAGAGAGAGAGAGAGGAGATTTTGTGGGGGTGGGGGGGCACCCTCTACTTTGGTCTTTTGCTAATTGTGATACCAATTACTTTTAGGGCTATAGATTTGATCTCCTCCATTGGTGCAAGTACAGAAGCAGCATAACTGACTGTCGGTGTGAAGACGTACTCCATGATGGTGCGAATGAACACTTTGTACACTTTTAGTGATCGAGAGTGCGCAGTGATGGCCATAACTATACGAAATATTCCGACTCATTGCCCAGCCCTGGAGGCGAGCTTGGAGATGTGGTCAGCCCAAGATAGTTCATGGCACATTGTGAGCTAGGCCAAGGCACTCCAGAGACCAACCTCATCCAGGAGTCGATCACAGAAGTGAATTGGAGGATTATCCAGATCATTTTGTGCATGAACAGTGTAAACATGTGTGAGATGTTATCTGCCAGGTGGTTGATCAGCTTTGCAACTTCTTCAGGTCGTCAGACAAGGAAACATTTTCCGTCTGCCTGTCACTGGGCAATGCAAATATCCTGCACAAGTTGGAATGTTCGGAAAAGTGTAACAAAGGATTTTCCAAAAGAGGTGAAGTTGTTATTCATATGCCCCAAACATGCTTTTGGGTCGAGGATTCTAATTTTCTGGCCAGGCCTAGTTTACACACCATTTCCTGTGCACTCTTTAATGTGTGAACTTATGAAACCATAATACAAGAAAATCGAACACAGGTGGAGGCCATTCAGCCCATCATGCCTGCACGGACACCATACTAGTTGATCTACACAAGATCCAAGGAAGAAAATGCAAATAAAAAAAATAATTAATTAATTATTAAAAA
>CM068964.1:37201920-37230409 GCA_035128595.1 Eptatretus atami
CTTCTGTGACTCATTGGGACTGACTCAATCGGTCAACTTCCCGACCCGGATCTCAACCAATGGCACTCCATTCTGACATTCGCTTCTGACAAAGTGGAGAGCTTGCTGTCAAACCTCGACTCGGATTCTGAAACCGGTCCAGACGGCACCAGCCCATGTGTCCTAAAAACCTGCTCCTCTGCTCTTTCTCACCCTCTCTTTGTTCTATTAACCCTCTCTTTTGCACAAATTCATCTGCCATCTGCTTGGAAATCAGCAAACATCACTGCCCTGCACAAAAAAGGTGCAAAAACAGATCCTCAACAACAGACCAATCAGCCTTCTGCCAATCATCAGCAAGGTTATGAATCCATCATCACTTCAGACATTAAATCCTTCCTCTTCTCCAATGGTTGATTTCCGATCATCAATTTGGTTTCAGACCAGGTCACTCTACCCTGGATATGCTGCTTCTACTCTACCAACAATGGATGGAGGTACTCAATGCCAGACATGAAATCAGAGCCATATGCCTCGACATATCATGTGCTTTTACAAGGTCTGGTACCCTGCCCTGCTCACCAAACTCTCTTCCCATGGTATCCAAGGCCATCTCCACTCATGACTCGCAGACTTCCTCTCCTGTTGCAGCTGATGTGTGGCCCTAGAGTTCTCTCTCATCCCCTCTTCCTGTCCAGACTGGAGTTCCTCAAGGCAGTGTTCTGGGCCCTGTTCTTTTTCTGGTTTTCATCAATGATCTCGCTGACTCTCCAGGTAATTAATTAATCATCTATAAAAGGTAATTAATTAATTTTTTTCACCATAAATTCCCCATGAGGTCCCCATTATGCAAGCCACGTTTGGTAGCACTGCGACCCACAAGGCTGACGTGAATAGCCGGACTCCAATGTAGAGAATCCCGCTTCTCCCCCCCCCCCCCCCCCCCACTCCCTAAAATTACCCCTCCCCCATATTTTACTCCCTATTGTCACCCATTATGTGCTCAATTTGATTGTGATCACATCGGCAGTTACAATGATCTTACCCTCCCCAAATCACCCCCTCCCCATGGATGCCTACCAAGTTTGGTGGCTCCACAATGTTTCGTTCTCAAGATATACAAAACATAAGGGAATGGACAGACAGACAAACAAAAAAAATTGAGTGTGACAATAAGGTCAGTTTGTGTTTGTGTTCAGCCTTACTTGATGGGAGACTGGTTAGACAATGCACCGCGTGTCGAACAAAGAGGTAAAAGTGACAAATGACCTCCTGCACATGTTTCCTCATATATGTCAACTGTTCAGTGTGGCACTCTGAGCGATCAGGGTTTCAATCCAATTCGTAATTGTTTGAGTTCCAGATTCAATTCCTTGCTGGTTTAGTTCCAGCAAGCAGCACGATAACATTGAGCACGTCTTCCTTTTATGAAACATGTCAAACCGACTATCCCCACATGCTCGCACTCTGAAAGACTAGGCCTTTGGGCCAGTACCTTAAAAATAGCTGGAAAACAATAATCTATCTGTGAAGGTCACGCATCAGGTGGAAAACTGACATAATTAAGCCCTTTGCTGATCTATGTCTACAACAGCCACCCCAGCAGGCTCCATAAAAGCAAGCCTCCAAACCAGAGATCAGATCAGATCCTTCAAAGCTTTCTTATCGCTGAGTGGCACAACAGAGAATTTAACTGTGTGCCCATAAGGTCCCTGTGCAGCCCTCTCATGATGATTGTACTTTTTCATTTAGTTAGACAAATGTTGCTTTTTCTTCTTCTTCTTTTGTATGCAGCACATGGATGCAGGTAGCGTCAGTTTGCTCGGGGCGCTGCTGTGCCGCTGATACAGCGCACTCTGTAGGTTAGAGCAGGAATTTGTAATTTGTTAGGTTAGCCGGTGATAACTCGACTACCCTTCACTAAGGACAACGTAGGATCTTTAACGTCCACCAACTAATTCTGACAAACGGGACGCCCAGTTTCAGGTCCATTTGAGGGACGGCACGCACATTTATGCCTCACCCTACCTGAAAGTACGAGGATGACAGTTTATAGCTGAGTCGGGATTCAAAATCAAACCCAGGCTAGACGGCTCAGAGGTGAGTGTGAATTGTGCATACCTATAAGAGTCGAAGCTATCCTTTCAGTCCCATCACACAAGTAGCCTGTAATTCTGTTCCCACCGTCCATCTGCCTTGTATCCGAGCTGATGGGATCAAAAGGACACAAACATTAGTGTGTATTGGCTTACGATGAAACAGCGCTGTGGACATTCGGACAAAAGGCAGACAAATTCTGTCGGGGGTTCAAGGGTTCATTATTAAAATATACTTGCTGGCAAATGGGAAATTATTTGAATCCTCGATACATTGTTACTGGGAAGTTTGCCATTTGCTTCTCCTGATTGTGATTTTTCTCAATCAGCACAAGACTGCCTGAAATTTAGTATTTAGGATTGCAATGCG
Organism: Eptatretus atami; assembly: GCA_035128595.1. NCBI lineage: Eukaryota > Metazoa > Chordata > Myxini > Myxiniformes > Myxinidae > Eptatretus > Eptatretus atami. Next base: position 37,204,366 of record CM068964.1, read on the forward strand.
AGTTACCGTATCTGATGCTCACGAATTAAGTGCTTATTTGATGACTGACTACAAATAGCCCATTCTGTCCATTTGTTACTTTTCTGATGGCAATGACTTGATGGCATTTCCGGTAATTGAAAATATTGTGACTGTACAGTGAATCCAATTTTTTTGTATACAGTCAAGGCTCGTGGAAGAGTTAGAACATTACATAACAAAAGGAACAGTAGAAAGAGAAGGAGGGGGAGGGGTGTGGGGACACCAACAGCAGAGTTGAAGGACAAGAGAGAGAGAGAGAGAGAGAGAGAGAGAGAGAGAGAGAGAGAGAGAGAGAGAGAGAGACAGACAGACAGACAGACAGACAGACAGACAGACACAGACTCGGAGTGGATGCTCTAACCATGATGCCACCGAGTCTGATAAATGCTGTTGCTTTCCATGTAGCTTTCATGAATGGTTATTCCGTGGGTTTGTTTGATTTGAAGTGGAAGTAACATGTGACTTTGACCGTGCAGGCGGTAACAAGCACTCCAGATGAGTTCCTGCCTGTCATCGTGGAGTCGCTGCCCATGCTGCAGGGTGGTGTCGAGGCAGTCTTGGGTTCAAGTGGACTTGAGCTGGTGTATGGCTCTTGTGATGAACCAGGCCTCACTGCAAACCAGCTGGCCTATGCAGGTCGCGGAGGCGAAGGGCTACTTCTTCATGGTGACCCACCACTTGTTGGTGCTGAGGAACAGGTGGTTGAAGATGAAGTAGGAGGTATGTTTATCATCATTTGTATATACCATCGAAGGCCATGAAAGAGCTGGAAAGACTGATAAAAATTGTGGGGATAGCACACTGGCAATGGATAATTTTGGAGTTGAGATGCATAGCATTAGGTGGACATCAGACAGACAAATGCAAGAAGCTTTAAAAATAAGACAAGTACACATGGGAGGTGGCATGAGGAGATGGTTCGCCATAACATTAAAATCAGGACTGGTGGGAGTGAGGAAGCCCTGCGCCTTCTTTGCAGCTATACATGGAGATGTTTAGTCACTTTGACAATATGGTGAAGGATTCCATCAAAATGTGGAGTGCATAATGCTGTGCCATATTTAGTGTCCTTGATCCCGTTTCCCTCACGCTCGTACACTTAGCCCTGGTACCTGATTCTCAATATATCACCACAACACACGCAACGTTTTTAGAATCTACTCCAAAGTGAAAGTTGATTCCACTTCTTGATTAGTACTCAGTCCTTTAATGTCACTTGAACACCACCTACATAAATAGCACATTTGACACTGAACAGAATATGGATGTGTGTGTGTGTGTGTGTGTATACATGTATAAGATTGAGGCGATTGGGATTACACATTTTTAAAGAAGAAGAAGGCACTTAAAACCAAAAGTAAAAAACTAGATCTCCGCTAACTTGAGCAAAAAAGCGAGAGCAGACCCGGTCTCAGGCAACGTTTCACTGGATTCACAGCTGGCTTCCTCAGGCACAATAGTCTCTTGACCATCAGGCACAATAGTCTCATACCGGCGACCATAAGACCATACTCTTATCCATCCATTGGGACCATACTCTGTGCAGAGCCTTGGTGCTGCCTAAGCAGTCTCCTTGGCTATTGGACACAATCCTGGACGGGTCACCACTCCGACACAGGATACCACCAAGGTGGCACTCATTTTGCTGACCTCGGAAGGGTGACAGGCAGAGTCAACCCCACCTAGTATTAATTCAACAGCCGAGCGGGATTTGAACTCAAGACCCTCGGATCCAAAGCCCACCACCCTAACCATTTAAAGCCAACACCAGCGATGATAGATCTAATTTTACCCATTAACCCCTCCCCCCTCCCCCCAAGCCCACCTCTTTCCAAATGTCAACTTTTTCTCCCTCGTGACGGTTTACTTCTGTCTCCATCTTGTCCACCACGTGTATCCTGATTCCCTCCCGAGCCCTCATTCCTCCCCACATCCCTTATTCGTCCAAGTCTCCCTCGATTTTGTCCTTCAACCCTGTTGTCGGTGTGTTTCCCCCTTCTCTTTCGACTGTTGCGTCCCACGTAATGTCCCAGCTCCTCCATGAGCCTCGACTTTGTGCACAGAATTTTTTTTTTTTGTAACGCCATCTTGATTCGTCAAACACACGTAATAAAACACGTCGGGGTCGGGTCGAGTCGTCTCTGAACGGTCGTGGTCGCTCGTCGTCTTCCATCGGATCAGAACGCTTCCGGCATCTCACAAAGAACGCTGCTGAACCTCGACGTCACCGACCGTTTGATTTCACTCGCATCGGTTTGGGTGTTTGCGGCCGTTGGGAATGCGACGTTTTGATTGGTTACCACGAGGTAAACGTCACGCCCATTTGCTCCTCCCCATTTACCGGAAGTCAAACGGACGCATCTCTTGCACAAAGAGCGGTTATATTTAGCGGAAATTCGGTGAATAAGTCTCGTTAACCTCGGGCGATGAGAGTTACATCGAACAGAAAATATTCCTGTGAGGAAGGAAAAAAAAACCGGACAAAACGATCCGTAAAAGGCTTCGACGTGATTGGCTGCGAGGTACTTCCGGAATCGCGGCCACAACAATCCCCGTACTGAGTCCGTGCAGGGTTTGTGGGGCCGTGCGGGGTACGCGCGCTCTCTACGTCGCGTTGAGCCGGCGGGTCGGTTGATCTCGGCGCAGACGTCGCAGGGCCCGCGCTCCGTCCGTCCGTCTCGGCGCCGTTTCCGGGATCACGGGGCCCGAGAGGAGGCGAGCGCCGGGAGGGGAAAATGGCGATGTGCGTGCGCTACGGGGGACGCGGAAACCACCTGGATTTGCTGCTCAAGGCGGGTGAGTGCGGTTCTCACGCGACTTGCGACCCGCCGTGTAATTGTAAGCACGTGCGCGCGCCTGTGGTACTTCCGGATTATCGGCGCGCGGTGTGAGCGGGAGGTAAATGGCGCCATGTGCTTCGCCGTCCTTCCGCTCGGGGAGCCTCAGCGCAGCCTCCCGTTTCACGAACGCTCATCACGAGTCCTGATCCTCAAGATCCTCGTCCCGGTTTGAGGGTTTGAGCCGCTGCGCGATCATTCGCGCGTTGTGTTCACCTTTCGATACGAACACCGACGGGAGAGTCCGACGGGAGAGTCCGTGAGGAGGAAATCGTGCGCAGGACGAGGCCATTCGGCCCATCATGCCTGTGCCGCACCAATGTCAGATTTAATCAATCCGTCAATACCCCCTTCCCTTCGTTTGCAGCCTTTTGGCTGCTGCACTGGTACTGGTGCTGGTGGTCGTATGGCAGCTTAGCTGCCGGGGTAGCTATCATTTCCTGAAGCGCGACTGTGTCGCTGATGCAGTGCCCCTCTACCAGTACACACACTGGAACTGGTACTCATTTCGCCGACCTCGGAAGGATGACGGGCTGAGTCAACCCCACCTGGTGTTAATTCAGCGGGAAAACGGGGCTTGAAATCGGGACCCAATCATCCCAAGCCACCACCCTAACCACTAAACCAACACCAGGTTTTACTGGTACTTATTTCGCCGACCTCGGAAGGATGACGGACTGAGTCAACCCCACCTGGTGTTAATTCAGCGGGAAAAACGGGGCTTGAACTCAGGACCCGAGGATCCCAAGCCACCACCCGAACCATTAAGCCACCACGAGGTTACAAATCAAACTTTTCAACACATCGAATTGACCTTAAATGGTTTTGGATGTCCGAAGAGGCGACGATTGCGTTTATTCCATGATGTCACGCCTTGGTGGTTGTGACGTCGTTTCTCCTGTGCTTTTAAAGAGCTGATTTGTAAATTGATTTGTCTTCTTGCCATTTCCCTCTGCTGTGCATTTATGGGGCACCGCGTGGGCCCCATGTAAGGATGGTACTCGTGCTGTGAGTGAAATGCGTTGAAAAGTTTGATTAATGGTTTTTTATTTTTTTGAAAAAAAATTTTTTTTTTCCTGCCTCATTGCTGACTCTTTCCCCCTATTTTCTCCCTCTCATTCCGGTCTGGCATGTAGTGGAGGCTTCTGTGAATGGACACGTTAGTGAGGAGGGTCACGCAGAGACCATTGAGGCTGCCGAGGCTTTGTTGCACATGGAAACACCTGCATCCATGGGTATTGGACAATCGTATTTGATTCAACTCAGCCGATTAAGCTTATTTGCTTAATGTGAGCTTTGTGCTCAGAGTTATCTTTGCCACTGAAGGTGGACGAGGTTATGTTTTCATCTCTGTCTGTCTGTCTGTCTGTGAGCATAATATCTCAAACAGTTTTGGACGGATTTGAACAAAACTTTGGAGATTTGTTGGGTGTGTGATTAGGACGAATTAATTCGATTTTGGTGAAGATCCAGAGCAAGCTACTCGAAATTTAAAAAGAAAAAAATGAAGTGATTTTTTTATTTTTTTTTGTTAATCATTGGAAGATGAAGCACAAAACGTTATATAGCGTGCTATTTCAAAAAGTTGTGGACAAGTTGCGGCAAAACTAGGTGGATGAGTTTCGTAGGTGACAAGAACAAGTGGATGTGATTTTGGTTCGGGTCCGGATGCAGATCCGGCGTGGATACAAACCGTAAACTCTTCAGCCTGGCAGAGGTATGCGCTCTCCCGAGTGCCATTCTCGTTTGGTCTTTGTTTTGATTGGCCATGGAGTCGGCAATGATTAAACCACTGTGCAGGTGATGCGGAAGGAAAGTATCCAATGCGTCATAAAGACGTTTTATGACTGTTTTTTTAATTATTATTCTTTGTAGGGTGGGAGGGGCTGGGGTGTAGTCGAGGGCTGGATGATTGGGTGATGGAATCCCATGTACATGGTTTCAATAAGGGTACACCAATCCTTGGCAATCGACCATGAATTCTATCTTTGATAGTATTGTGAATGAACAAGTATTATCCCCCCCCCCTCATCCCCCATTATTTTTATGGCTTCATAAGTTTTCCTTATGTCAACATACCATTATCCTTTAATGATACTTTTTTAATTTTTTAATACATAGTCTAGGCTCATGGAAGAGCCAGCACACTGAACGGATAAAGACGGAACAGACAAAAACAAGATTCAAAACAACCTACAATTATTTCCACCTTATTGTTGGGTTGGCCGGGGGAACGTTTTTTCCCTGAATCTTTCACGAACGGGATGACCATGCCTGATGTTCGACTGAGGACAATTTTGACAGCAGGAAATTGCCACTGATGCTATTATTCTACGATGCACTCAAATATTTAGCGGATCTAATTTTACCCAAATGGCTACTAATCCTTTATGGCCATGACAGGTGTCACGCCACCCTTCGTGCCACCAGCAGTGGGGAAGGCCCATGAAATTTCCAGAGGACTGGGTGTGGAGAAGGTTCCGACGGGCCGTAACAGAAGTGCAGGTGTGACCAACAGGAGTCTTTCTATGCAGGTTTCCAGCCACAAGAAAAAGCGTGAGTTTCTGCTTGCCATCCCATCGATCATAGTACTTTTGTCGTATTCTGCATAATTTGTCCTGCTTGGAGGCAATGCAGACAGCTTTGTCATTGGTTCTTTGTTTTTTTTAATGTACTTGGCAATAGTGGATGAGTGAATGTGCAATTATTTATGAAAATAAATGGTTGCGGTTACATTGACTAACATTTCAATGTCCACTCTCAGCAGCTCGCAAGTCACGGGCAGGCCAGGCCTCTCTTGCCTCTCTACCTGGAGATGGGTCCAGCAGAAAGAAGTCTAGAGAAGGTAAGTTTAACCGTTGCATGGTAAAAGGCTCTCGTGAGAGTCCTTGATTCTGCTGGGTTGAGGGCTGCGGAGAGTTTTCTGTTTGTAATTGGGATGTCCAGCTATGTTGCCAGGAGGACAAACGGTGAGCTTTATAAGTGGTAGCAAAAGTAATTGATTTGTGAAAGTGGATTTTGAAGTAACGCATTCTGCAATTTGCACTGCAAGTGTCTGCTCGTCGTGGCGTGTACCTTCACTTCTGCAAGTGATAATTAGGCCTCGCTTTGAGCTAATTAGGCCAGGGGAAGGAGGAACAGGCTTTTCTGTGTGAGCTATTGAAAGTTGTCTTTTTAATCTTTCAATCTAGGCCACACAGTATACCTGTGGGAGTTCCTGCTGTCTCTGCTGCATGACAAGAGTACATGTCCACGGCTCATCAAGTGGACAGAGCGTGAGAAGGGCATCTTCAAGCTGGTCGATTCTAAAGCTGTGTCACGACTCTGGGGCCAGCAGAAGAACAAGCCTGACATGAACTATGAGACAATGGGAAGGGCGCTCCGGTGAGTCCCAGGCACCTGGGATTGTGGGATCTCAATGTTTGATGAAGTTTTGCATTTTGTGTCCAATGATGAGAGCTCTGTATGCCTTGTGAACAATTTCTTGGGATTGGCTCATTTCAGGGTAGGTATAATTTGGGAGGGCTGTGACAGGATGATCTCGAGATATGCACACTCACCACCTCCGCGCTGTCTATCCTGGGCTTGAATCCCGACCCAATTATAAACTGTCATACCGGTGTTTCCCAGGCAGGGCGATTCATCAATGTGTATGCCCGTCCCTCAGATGGATGCTAAACTGGCGTCCCGTGTGTCGGTGTTAGTTAGTTGACATTCAAGATCCCACGGTGTCTTTTGCAAAGAGTAGGCGAGCTATCGCCGGCACACAATTCCAAACTACTACTGCTGAGAAGGCAATGGTAAACCACTCAGTATAACCCTTACCAAGAAACTGCTTCGGCAGCACTGTAACAGAGTTCTGGTACATCATAATTGTTTGGGATCCTGACTAGACGCTGTGGCTGTAAATGTGAAAATGGAACAGCACTTCATTCATTCATATTTATTCATTTTGGTTTATTGAAAGAACTTCAAATACTGGACAAGGCAATCCAAAGACTGACATTTGTCAGGTTTACAATAATAAAACAAATTTACAACAAGAAGAAGAGCATCAGAGATTGCAGACCCTTGCCAGGACATGTTTTGTGTGGTGATTTTGTACTGGTGTGTTACATAATTAATAGAGATAATTAGAACTGCCAATTTATAAATGCTGGCAATGATGACCAGCTACCAAGACGTCCCGCTTTGATGCAACCCTGCTATGATTGTACACCTGAACCTGAACCTGAACTATGTTTTATTATTATTATTCAATTGAATTTAGAATAGGATTAAAATAAATTCAAATCAAATGGAAGACTAAATAGGTACAGTCCTGCATTGGAGTAATCAGAAGGAACCTGAACAAGCAAAAAGCAAAGATGAAATCATCAGGACGAACCTGGATAGGATTCACATTTCACCTGCTACTCCTCTACCCTCAAAACCAGCCAGGAACAGCCAAGTGAGCCTTGTTCAAAAAAAAAAAATTACAAAAAAAAAACATTAAATACTTCTGGCTGCCAGACCATGTGACTGATCAAGTTGAAATTTAAAACATCTATTCCCCATCACTACTAGATCATAGTTGTGACGTTTCACGTCGATTGATTAAGCGGTTCAAGAGAAAGACTTAAAAAAAAAAAAAAAAGATTTTCGCTCAATACAATATGGCCGCCAGACCATGTGACATCAATTATTTGTGAATAACTTGGTATACCCAAGGCTTGGGGAACATTCGTGTAAAGTTTCCCCTCGATCTGTCCAGCCATTCTAGAGAAGATTTTTAAAATCGGTTTTAGGGTAAATCCAATATGGCTGCCAAACCATGTGACCTATGATGCCATATATGTGAACCGATTGGCCGTCATGTGTAAAGTTTCGCCTGGATCTGTTCAGACACTTTAGGGCAGTTTTTTTTGAACTTTTTTTTTCTTTTCTAAAAACAAATGGCTGCCGAATCACCTGTCCGATGACATCAAATTTTTTTTCTGTGGACCATTTTATCCCAAGATGACCCTCAACAATTTTCATACTGATCATATATAGCACTCTACATATGAGCCCCTAAGAACCATACCGGGCCATCCCACCTTTTTTGTGAAATTGAGTTCATGAACGTTTTCAGGTGCACAAAACTGATACCTTTCAGGGCCAAAATGGGCCAACCCATCAGAATATATTATGATAAGGATATAAGCAAAAACCTCTCTGGCTCTGTTAATATGCATCTGACTTGCCAGAGCCTGAATGGGCCATCCCACATTTTCCCCATGATTCCATGTAAACATGGCGGCCAGACATCTGACAGATGCTGAGTTGATGGATATGATCGATGAAGGAGATGGTGATAAGGACTCCGATTTTTCTCCAACCGATTCAGATGAACTTTGAGTCCCTTTTTCTCAAAAGTACACCAAGATGGGATGGCCCGGTATGGTTCTTAGGGGCTCATATATGCTATTATGACATAACGAAGGGCCTATTATGTCATTTTAAAAAAAATCACACTTTTTCTCATGAGGAGTACTTGCCGTGTGCCAAGTTTAAATTTTTTCTTTGGTGCAGTTTTAGAGATAGAGGTCCAAACTCTTTCGGTTTTTCCATCATGGCTGCCCGACCACATGACCTATGATGTCATAATTATCATTAAAACATTCGACATAAGAAGGCACATTTTCATTACTCTTCTGTGAGGTCGTACCATTTTTATCGAAGTGCTGTCTCAGCTTCACAAGGATGGGTGTGGGGAGGGACAGGGTGGGGAGTGGGGGGGGGGTTGGGAATGTATGAAACCTAACGGTGATCACTTATTTCATCAACACACAGGTTATTTTGAATATGGCCATGACTTTGTGTCTTCTTCCAGGTATTACTACCAACGTGGCATTTTAGCCAAAGTGGAAGGTCAGCGCCTGGTCTACCAGTTCAAAGAAATGCCCAAGGAGCTGTTGCTGAAAAAGGAGCTGATAGACAGTGATATGGAGGACGTGGCCTCTCCGCCAAGTCCTCTGCCTTCCCCACTGCCGCCCAAAGCTTCGACTCTGGCCTCTGTTTGCCGGACTCAGCACCCTGTGAGCAAGGCCAAGTTGGTGTGTGAACAGGAGAAGGTGGTGCAGGCACGTTCGTATATGGATGACCGCACACCGGTCATAAAGTACGTGAGTCGCATACGTCTACAAGAAACCAGTTAAAATAAGCTTGCTTCTCTGAGTGTGTTGCTTGTTGACTTTTCTTTTTTGGTCTTTTTGGGGAGGTAGAAGGGTAGACAGTTGAATTCAAGTTGTCCTACTTGTTTTGTGGTCATTGTTAAACTGTCTTTTTTGACTCTTAAAAATAAAACTTCCCTTGTGCAGGTCTGTGCAACATGTCAATCAGATGCCTGTCTTCGTGACTATGGCCATGCCTCTTGAGGCCCAGGCTGCTGTTTCCTCAAGCGTCTTGGAACAGCCACAAATGCTCGTCCATGACTTGAGCTCAGTTGTGCCTGGGACGGTGCACCGAGTTGCACCTGCGGGTATAAAGGTGGAAGGCGAACCCATTGGCCACTCTGAGCAGCTGATATCACTCCTGCCTGGAACCCAGCTCGTGGCCATTGTGTCCGGGGGTGAAGGCGAAGAGCATGTGGTGGATGGTTCCAGCAGTTTAGTGGCCACTGTCATTCAGAGCCCGGATGCTTCTGGGGAGAGCTTGCTCTTACTGTCGACAGGAAAAGATGGCAACTGCATATCTGGTGGAGCCTCGTTGAGCACAGCTGAGCTCAGTGATGTTCTGGCGTTGATCGGTGGGACGCCCGAGAGTCGGGGAGCATTGACTGCGTCGAACAGCATGCCAGGTGTGGTGCTGCCTTCTGCCACGATGGAGTCTGCGCCCGAAGGCGCGTCGAACCAGCAGTGAACTGGGGTGGTGGTGGGACGCTGTCTGGTATTCCTTGACTTAATAGCCAACATCTTTGAATGTTGTATAATGGTATGGAGGCTTCAGCACCTTTCTTTGTACATAGTCTGTCTCTCTGCACAGTCTTATCTATTACCTAAGCTCCTGTACATATTCCGGGTGCTCCAGACGCACTGGACTGCAATTTGGGGTTGGAATACTGGTGGAGATCATTGTCCCACCAATTTTGACCTGTGACCGTTGCTCACCGTGGTGCTGCAAATGTCTTTAATGAAAAAAAAGAAGAAGGAAGACTTTGTAAATTATCTGCTGGATTACCCTCGTTCATATCACCTGAGCACGTTTCTCCTTTTGTTAAGTTTAAGTTCCATGTGCCATTCATATTCCGTTTCCTGTTGAACACGCTGCAGAGATGAGTGCAGTGTGAGATTCTATGAAGAGGAAATGAGGGTTCACATGTTGATGCATTTTCCATGCGGTTGTGGTATGCATTAACTTTCTGGTCGCCATAAATTTACTCACTGGGGATGGTTATCGTAATTTACATTTTAAACCTGCAACAGTCTCGTGTCGAAGGATCGGTTTTATAATGGTGATCCTGCTGATTTGAAAAGCACAAGTTTAACGCTTCGAGGTACTGGTTTGGACACCTCGACATTTGTTTAAAGGGAATCTGGTTTCCAGTCGTCGGTGTCCATTTGTTTCCTGTAGTTTGTAAAAGCCACAGCAGCACAAGGTGTGCTTTGCTGAGATGTGTAGATTTGTTATTGGTGAAGGAGAAACTTTTTTTTTTTTGTTCTTTTATTTTTTTTTGCTTCTGGTCACGTGTCCCTTCGAATGAAAGCTAAATTGAAACGACCTGTGCTCCCTTTTCCAAAAATGAGTGGTTCTGTATTATTTGGGGTAACTAACGGATGGTTTTCGGGTCGCCGTTTTGAAGGGAGCGCTTGGCTTTCCCTGCCGCTGAGCGGGTCGCCGCAGGCCGTGGACCTACCCTCCCTAAACTGGGGCCAGTGTGCCGGGAAGGTCGGTCGATTATAAGGTGGTGGCGCTGTGTTTGTGTAAAGATAAGTGCATGGATAATGTAGTTGCAATATTAAATGAGCTTTAAACGAAACAGTAAAAATAGATTATTTTTATCAGGTAAAGGCTAATGGTTTGTATGTTTTTCAATTTGCTTTTGAGTAAAAATCATGGCTTTGAAACAAATGGCTGTTTTTGTGAATATCTTGCTGGTTTTGAGTTTAAAAGCATTGTGGTGGTGCTGGTGTGGCAATAGGGATGGCACAAAAGGTGTTTGTTTGTTTTTTCTGTAATGGTGAGAATTTTATCCACATTTGTTTTTTTTAATGCAACACGTGTTTTGGTCATATGGGACAATTGACTATTGTGTGCCATCTTAACGTACACGTCATACCATTCTGGCGGTGCAAAACCTGTGAGAGCACCTGTGAGCATTTTCACCTTCATGTAAATCCAGCAAGCTGCTTTTGTGGTAAAAGCTTGTAAATGAACATGACCTCTCAAAGTTTGAACTATGACCCTATGATGTCCACCCTCGTGAAAGGTGGCTTCAAACTCGATATATATATTGAGAGGATGGTGTGTCTTAAAGAGACCACGAGCACCAGTCAGTCCAGAACTTCCTGCAGGATCCCACATCCAGAGTCGCGTTACTATACGTAAAAGCCTGAATACGAGCGAGTACCATGCCGGCGGTTATGTAACAGACCTCATTCAGTCTTATGCTGCCATTAGAATGGACAGCACAAGTCAGGACACGGTTTCTTAAAGAAATGGCCTTTAGTGTCAGTAACAAAAATGCAAGTTTTTACAATGGCAGGCAAACAGGTATTTACAGGGAGAGAAAAACAATGGAATGACATGTATGTACAAGTACAGCAGGTATACATTCCCTCTTATCCCTTGTGTGATGGAACCGCTTTTGGAACTTTATCAATGACTTAGCACTCCACAGTAAATCTGTGGAAGGGAGAGATGTGTGATTGGTGACAAAGATGAGCTGAGATATAAAAATAGATAGGGACCGGACAGACCCCTGCATACCTCACACTTGTTGACTCTCACTCTGATTTCCTGACTGAAACCAGGACCCTCCCTCCATGTTTGGTTCCACTTCTGCTCTTTGCACAGCTGCAGCACCAGCATTTCTCTGTGGGGTAGTGATGTCACACAGCATGTATCTCATGCGTCTCCTGGTGGGGCGCTCGGGCGCTGTAGATGGGGCAGAGTGTCCAGCGATAGAGGTATCGGACGTGGCAATGCAAAAGCAAAGGTGTGGAAGGTGAAGAAATGGGTTTACAAAAGCGAAAGGACAGAGATGAAAGAGGCAGGAAAGAATCAATGATGCGACGAGCAATGAACGGCAAAGCGTGAAGGAGAGTGAACAAGATGAAGCGAAAGGAACGACAGCGAGAAGAACGCAAAGAGGGAAAGAGGAGAGGACCGTCACATTTGTTCTATATACATATATATTTTTTAGGGGGGGGGGTGCCAAAACACTTTCCCAGACCCACTAAGGCATGGGGGGGGGGGGGTTGGGATCATTTATGTTACCTTTCACAGAGCGATAAAGGCCTAAGTACTCTCGAGCGATGAAAATACAAAATCCAACTCCAACCTTTTCAAAATTTTCAATTTTTTTGTTGTTGCCTAAAACACTGCGCTACTCACTGATGCACCTCTGCAGGGTTGATGAAGATCCGTTTGGCCATCTCTGAGGAAAATGGCGACACACACACACACACACACACACACGTTGTAGGGACTAATGCTGTCTGTCCCACACGGAAACACTCCGCGGAGGAGACAAAAAAATTGAGGTAAAATTGCTTCAATTAATCCAAACCTCCGTGAAAATCTTTTTTTTTTTTTCAGACCAAAAAATAAAAAACATTGAACCTAGGTGGTGTATAAACAACAGACCGCTGCCTCAATCGCCCCGATTGTTTTTTTTCCTTTGCTATTTTATAATATATATATATATATATATATATAGCCTGGTGTTGGTGCAGTGGTTAGGGCAGCAGCTTGGGATCCAAAAGGTCCTGAGTTCAAGCCCCGTTGGACCACTGAATTAATACACCAGGAGGTTGACTCAGCCTGTCATCCTTCGAGGTCGGTGAAGTGTGTACCGGTGTATGCCCCGGTTAGAATAGGTGTACCATATTCCTGTGTCGTAAGAGGCGACCAGGGTTGCTCAGGAAGGGCATCCGGCGTAAAACCTGTGTCAAAACTATGCGGATCATAACGGATGATCTACTGTGGCGACCCCTTACGGGAGCAGCCGAAAGAAGAAGAAGATGTGTATATATATATATAATATATATATATATATATACAGTAATCCCCGTTTCTCGCGGGGGTTACGTTCCAAACCTCCCCGCGCTAAGTGAAAATCCGCGATGAATGGACGCCTCCCCCAAAATCGACTCGTCTGGTCTGGTCGGTTTGGGAGTGATCGGGTTTGAGGTGCCTGAGATCGACTCGTCTGGTCTGGTCGGTTTGGCAGTGATTGGGTTTGAGGTGCCGGAGATCGACTCGTCTGGTCTGGTCGGTTTGGCAGTGATTGGGTTGAGGTGCTGGAGATCGACTCGTCTGGTCTGGTCGGTTTGAGGTGCTGGGTACGAGCAGTGCTCATCCAACGGCGGCAAACCTTTTTCCTTCCCGAAGCATCTATCGAGCACCTTAACCTTCTCCTGGAGCGTCAGGACCTTCCTCTGGCGCTTCGGTTCCTTACCAGAAGCCTTAGAAGGTGCAGGGCGTTTGGGCGGCATCGTGGGGCTTGGAGAAAAAACGTAGAAAATATTCGAAGTTCACAAGCGAAACTTTGTCTCGTGCGTTGTGTGACTGGTCGAGCACCACGCTTATAATTTATTGCTTAAATAATTTATATTTTATATATTTACCACGATGTACCGGGGGAATCCGCAGAAAAAAATAGTTACGTTCCAAGGGAAAACCCGCGATGAACCGGGGGAGCGATAGGTGAACTGCGATAAAGCGGGGGTTGACTGTATATATATATATATATATATATATATATATATATATATATAATATATATTTAACTACTCCCATTTTTGAGCTCCTTCAACCAGCGTAAAAGTAAAAAGGCTTCCTTTTAAATATGTGTTGTACGTCACGTGCTTCTCCTAACTGTACTATAGTTTGAAAGTGTCGTTTGTTTATGTCACTTCTCTGCATTCCTGAACCGCTGTATGCAAGGAGTGGAAAACTGGTGATTGTGCATGGGAAGCTTTTAGTTATAGATGGTTAAAAAAATAATTATAGTCCCTGGGGTTCAGGATGGGGGGAATACCCCAACCACTTATACTCTCCTCCAAAATACATAGCATCGTGTCACTCAGAATGGGAGGAGGTGTTCCAAGTCACTCGAAGATGTTCCAATTCTGGGGGCATTGTCTTTTCGGTAAGGATGGGTTCTTCGCTAGTTAAAATTGATTTGATCGTTGACTAACACATGCTAACCGAAGCTATGAAACAAAATGGGATATTTGATTGCGTTATGGAAAAGAAGAATGAACAAAATTCAACAAGTGAATTACTTTATGACCCTTGGCCCACAATGTATCTAATCCTGGTAGTTGACACCACCGATTGAATAATAAAAAATCCAACTACCCATAACTACCGTTGTTTATCATCTCACTTGTGTGTGCAGTCGATGATGATGTCGCTGATACCTTCAGCGTGAATGTATCAAGGTGACACCGTGATGCCAAATCGTGGAAAATGGCTCTTGGAAGAATTTGGCAACAAAGGTGAATTTTAGGAAACTGTTAGTGTGTGTGTGCGTGTGTGCGCACCACGGAGAGTTCGGTTGCACAGGTGAATCTGGTATGGTTACACAGGTGTACCATGGAGTTGATATGACATAATGCCCTGTAATCGCCAGGTGGGGGTGCAGCATACCCTAAGAGTATAACGAAATGTCCAGGAAGATAAACCTGCAATCTAGAAATGAACAAGACCCTGGGGTGTGGGGGGGGGGGTCTCGTACTCGTTGCACTTCATTACAGATTGTCTTGGTAATTGCTCCAGAAACGAAGACCTCGTTTTTCGAAGAAACACCAAACGCTGCACACCTGAATACAAACAAAACGTTTTTCCACATCGAGTCAGTGATGCCATGAAACAATGGACCACCCACACCATCCACAAGCTCCAGGTGACCATGAACCTGAAAGATCATGCACAGAGTGTCGTGAAAGTTCAACGAGTTTGTGCGAGGTTTAAAGATCGCACCAACTTTGGGCAATTTGACTTCGTCTCGCATCATAACTGCAAAAGAATTACCTTTTCCTGTTTTGCTTGAGACACGACCCCTTAGACCCCCACCCATCGGGAGCCCAATCCCTCCTTCCTTGGTTCTCCAGGAGATCGCAAGGAGGATAACGTTGGGGGAGAGGCGCTGATTTGCTGCACAGGTTGCACGAGAGGTGGGGTCGTCCTGGCGACGAGCATGCAGGATATCCTGCCACCTCGCCCTCCCCATCACGCCAGACACAAAGCTCCAGTGGTGCCGATAAAACCGCTCGGTTGACCCCGGCGACCACTGCATCCAGGACCATGAGAAGAACGACGCACACACTCGTAATGGGACAAAATCAGAGATGGCCTACATGTCGGTGAAGGTCCTTCAGCTTGAGTGCGACTCACGTGATAACTAGTTCATGTCCATGCTCCGTGAAGCATGGTCTTCAAGGTCCGCCTCTGGGTCACAGCGGCGGTCATCGTGTTGACCCTTTTATGTGCGAGAGGAGGTGCTGCTGAGTCTGGGACGCTGCGGTTCTCCATGGTTGAGGAGAATGAGGCGGGTGTAACCGTGGGAAAAGTGCAGTTGGACGAGTTTGGCATTGGTGAGAATGGTGGTTTGAGACCTTCGAGGATCAAGGTGTTGTCCAGCACGAAGGGCCTGCTTGCTTTTAATGTCACTACGGGTGGGATTTTCACCACGCAGCGACTGGACCGAGAGCGACAATGTAAGAAGCTGGGTCCATGTGTTCTGCGACTTGACCTCCTGCTGGGTGAACGTTTTCTGGAGATCGAAGTCCAAGTGATTGATGTGAACGACCACTCGCCCGAGTTTGGTTCGCCCATCATAACCCTCAACATCTCGGAGTCGGTCCATGTTGGTGCGCGATTCCCGCTGATTGGCGCTCATGATCCAGACGCTGGAATGAACGGCATTCAGCGCTACTCGCTCAGCAGTAGCGACACGTTTACACTGCGTGTACGGGCCGGCTTTGGTAGTGGCTTGGGTCTCCCAGAGCTGATCGTCGCGAAACCTCTAGATCGGGAGCGGGTTTCGCGACTGGTGCTCATGTTGCACGCAGCCGATGGGGGATCTCCAGCACGCAGCGGCTCGCTGCGCATCGTCGTCCACGTGCTTGACTCGAACGACAACCGGCCTGTGTGCACCGAGCCCGTGTACAGGGTGAACGTGCAGGAGAACGGACCACGTGGCCAAGTGCTGGTCCACCTGAACGCCACAGACATGGACTCGGGACACAATGGAATGGTGCACTTCTACCTCGATCAGTACGGCAACTCCGAGCGCACGCACGATCTGTTTACTGTGGATCGAAACAGTGGTCAAGTCCGACTGCGTGGGGTCTTGGACTACGAGGAGAGCCAGAGCCTGGAGTTCTCGGTGCGTGCGGAAGATCAAGGCGCACACCCACTGTGGACGCATTGCAAGGTGCTCGTGCACGTTCTGGACCAGAACGACAACGCACCCGAGTTCACGGTCCACGGCGAGGTGGCAGGCACCTTGACCATCGACGAGGGTGAAACTACGGGAGCATTCGTGACGTCGGTGCAGGTGAGGGACCGCGACTCAGGGTCCAACGGGAAGGTAAGCGCATCGCTCCGTGGGAACGGACCATTCACGTTACACCACAACGGCGACGTGTACTCCATGTACACGACGGGCCCACTGGACCGTGAGCGACGATCCCAATACAACGTGACTCTCGTAGCCTGGGACACGGGCGAGCCGAGGTTGGAGACCCTGAAGACGCTGAAGATCGTGGTGGGAGATGTGAATGACAATGCCCCGCGTTTTCAAAGTCCCTTTTACGAGTTCAAAGTTCGTGAGAACAACGTGCCTGGAGCGCTGATCGCCTCCGTGGCAGCGTTCGATCCAGACCAGGGGGACAACGGAACGGTCTTCTACTCGATCGTGAAGACCTCGGTGAATGGAATCCCCATCCATTCGCTGCTCTCAATCAACGGTGGCAGAGGAAACGTGTACGCGCTCTTGTCCCTGGATTATGAGCAGACCCGTCGCTTGAGCTTCCAGGTGCAGGCGCGTGACCACGGTTTCCCGCAGCGGAACAGCACGGTGCAGGTCACCATCTTTGTTGAAGACCAGAACGACAACGCGCCAAGCATCGTGTCACCGCGTCTTCACGACGGCAACGCCACACTCTACTTACTCTGGGGCACAAGTGCGGGATCGTCGGTGATTCGCGTTGAGGCAAAGGACAAAGACCATCAGGAGAAGGCGAGGTTGAGCTACGCCACCATCCGTGGCAACGATCACCATTGGTTCTCCGTGAACGAGGTGACGGGTGAGATCCGAACGACGCGTGGTTTCCAGAAGGGCGACCGTGCGGAGCACATGCTGGAGGTGCTAGTCTCGGATCAGGGTAGTCCTCCTCTGTCGACCCGTGCTACGTTGCGCATTCTGCTGGTTGATGTCATACCCGAAGCAGCAGAGCAGGAGGGTGAGGCCCCCTCCCCGCAGGTTCCACTCGTGCTCCTCATTGCACTCGGTGGCATTTGCTCCGTGCTCTTTGTGGCCATGGTGGTCATCGCCGTGGTTTGCAAGCGTGAGAACAAAGAGATCCGCACGTACAACTGCCGCACGGCCGAAACCTACTACCGCAAGCCGTGTCTGAAGGTAGGGAAGCAGAAACTCAGAAAGACAGACATTGTGGTAATGCCAAGCGACGCTCCTCGCAAGAGCTCACGCTTGTCGTCGGTAAACATAGAAATGAACGCAGGAGCAACCCCGAGGGAGTGTGACCCTCGTCAAAGTCCCCCTGACGATTCATCCCCAATATTTACCACTGGCTCGGGTCCAGAGCGTGTGAACCCGCCCGTTAATGGTCTCCTCACTCCACCAGCTCCTGGTCTACCGGCTGTGGTGCCGGGGAAATGTGCAGGCGAGCCGAGACCCCGGGAGGGCTACACCCACGAGGTGAGACTCCACCAGCACGTGCATCAGTGCAATTTTCACACTAATCCATCACCATTCCGTGACGTCATGCGTGCGATGCCATCACCATTCCGTGACGTCATGCGTGCGATGCCATCACCACGGATGTTTCCCCACCCTTATGCAATGTGCTCAATCTGTGCTGTGCTGCAGGCGGGGGTCAGAGCGAGCACGTGGCGAAGGCAGCGACACCCAGACGGTATGAGGTGAGGCCGCTCGTGCTGTGCGACATTAAAACGCCATGTTAACGTCATGGTTAGACAGTTATCAAGTGTGTAAGTACATCACAAGAGCAAAAACGAAATAAATTTTCTGTTCACTTGTTGAAATGAGGACCAAATGTGTACTTACGGAAATGCAACAGGCGACCATGAGCCTGGATTGTGGTTTGAGCATCCATTCAGTCTGGGAAGGTCGGTGGTTCAATTCCCACCCCAATGTACCAATGGAATATGTTAACAAGCCGGTAGGCGACATGGGTGGTCGCTATATAATTGCATACTAGTCATACAGTTTTTGACGGCTCGGGGTGAAATATTTTGACAGAGGTTGATTATAGTGCGCATAAAAGCGTAGAAGCCGATTTTTGATTTTCGAACAAAAAAAATTTTTTTCGGATTTTTTTTCAAAAATTTGAGTCCCGTTGCTAGGCAACGGCGGCGTCCATAGCAACGGTGCTCAAAAGCATACAACTACATCCTGGTATGAACCTACCAGTCACGTTTCATCAAAATCGGTTGACTCCTCTGGCTTCCAGAGCTGTCCATTACATACAAACAGACGGAAAACCTGAGAATAAGGGTAGTCTAGCGACCACCCAAAAAAAAATGGCATGTGCTGCCTCCTGGCTTGATGCCTGATTGTCAGCATTTCGGGCAGTGGTTCTTAACCTGGGGTGCACGCACCCCTTGAGGGTGTGAAACATGCCGGCTGGTTCAATTACCCAGTTACTAAAGGAGTGCAAAGAATCTAATTCTCAGTCTCGAATTTTAAGAGCTGTCTGACATCATTGATTGTTGAGAAAGGGTATGAGAAATATTCTGAGAACCCAAGGGGAATGGGCACCAAAAAAAAGCTAAAGAACCACAGATTTTGGGGACAGGGCAAGGACAAACCACAAATGTGGGGGAGGGCAGAGATTTCCTCTCAACTTTCCTGGTGATTGTGGAGAGAAAAGTGATTGGACAAGATTGGGTCAATTGTCTGGGAAGTTACATCACTTCCCACAAGGTGTTTGTCTGAAATCAGGTCCACTGTTGTCTCAGGTTGTCTCTGTCTACATGTACCAGTACTCCATGAGTAAGAGAACCTGTAACTCATATCCAAGCACACTATATCCACTCACTGCACTCGTATTCAAGTACACTATATCCACTCACTGCACTCATATCCAAGCACACTATATCCACTCTACACTCATATCCAAGTACACTATATCCGCTCACTGCACTCACATCCAAGCACACTATATCCACTCCACTCATAACCAAGCACACTATATCCACTCCACTCATATCCAAGCACACTGTATCCACTCCACTCACTTCTATCCAAGCACACTATATCCACTCTACACTCGTATTCAAGTACACTATATCCACTCACTGCACTCGCATCCAGCACACTATATCCACTCTACTCATATCCAAGCACACTATATCCACTCTACACTCATACAAGTACACTATATCCACTCACTGCACTCACATCCAAGCACACTATATCCACTCCACTCAAACCAAGCACACATATCCATCACTGCACTCATAACCAAGCACACTATATCCACTCCACTCATATCCAAGCACACTGTATCCACTCCACTCATATCCAAGCACACTATATCCAAGCACACTATATCCACTCACTGCACTCACATCCAAGTACACTATATCCACTCACTGCACTCATATCCAAGCACAATATTCACTCCACTCAGAACCAAGCACACTATACCACTCACTGCACTCGTATCCAAGCACACTATATCCACTCCACTCATAACCAAGCACACTATATCCACTCACTGCACTCGTATCCAAGCACACTATATCCACTCCACTCATAACCAAGCACACTATATCCACTCACTGCACTCATAACCAGCACACTATATCACTCACTGCACTCACATCCAATCTACACTCATATCAAGCACACTATATCCACTCCACTCCTCTCATATCCAAGCACACTATATCCACTCCTCTCATATCCAAGCATACTATATCCATCCACTCCTCTCATATCCAAGCATACTATATCCACTCACTGCACTCATATCAAGCATACATATCCACTCACTGCACTCATATCCAAGCATACTATATCCACTCACTGCACTCATATCCAAGCATACTATATCACTCACTGACTCATATCCAAGCATACTATATCCACTCACTCCACTCAATCCAAGCACACTATATCCACTCCACTCATATCCAAGCACACTATATCCACCCACTCATAACAAGCACACTATATCCACTCACTGCACTCATAACCAAGCACACTATATCCACTCACTGCACTCACATCCAAGCACACTATATCCAATCTACACTCATATCCAAGCACACTATATCCACTCCACTCCTCTCATATCCAAGCACACTATATCCACTCTCTCATATCCAAGCATACTATATCCACTCCACTCCTCTCATATCCAAGCACACTATATCCACTCTACACTCATATCCAACACACTATATCCACCCACCCATAACCAAGCACACTATATCCAAGCACACTATACCACTCCATCATAACCAAGCACACTGTATCCACTCCACTCATATCAAGCACACTATATCCCTCCACTCATATCCAAGCACACTATATCCACCCCACTCATAACCAAGCACACTATATCCACTCACTGCATCGTATCCAAGCACACTATATCCACTCCATCATAACCAAGCACACTATATCCACTCTACACTCATATCCAAGTACACTATATCCACTCACTGCACTCACATCCAAGCACACTATATCCACTCTACACTCATATCCAAGCACACTATATCCACTCACTGCACTCATATCCAAGCATACTATATCCACTCACTGCACTCATATCCAAGCACACTATATCCACTCACTGCACTCATATCCAAGCACACTATATCCACTCCACTCCTCTGATATCCAAGCACACTATATCCACTCCACTCATATCCACTCACTGCACTCATATCCAAGCACACTATATCTACTCTACTCCTCTGATATCCAAGCACACTATATCCACTCCACTCATAACCAAGCACACTGTATCCACTCCACTCATATCCAAGCACACTGTATCCACTCCACTCATATCCAAGCACACTGTATCACTCCACTCATAACCAAGCACACTATATCCACTCCACTCATATCCAAGCACACTATATCCAATCACTGCACTCATATCCAAGCACACTATATCCACTCCACTCCTCTCATATCCAAGCACACGATATCCACTCCACTCGTAACCACACACTGTATCCACGTCACTCACTCACTCATATCCAAGCACACTGTATCCACCTCCATCATATCCAAGCAACTATATCCACTCACTGCACTCGTATCCAAGCATACTATATCCACTCCACTCAGATCCAAGCACACTGTTTCCCCTCACTCACTCCACTCGTATCCAAGCACACTGTATCCACTCCACTCATATCCAAGCACACTATATCCACTCCACTCCTCTCATATCCAAGCACACTATATCCACACTGCACATTATATCCACTCTGCACTCATATCCAAGCACACTATATCCACTCTGCACTCATATCCAAGCACACTATATACACTCTACACTCATATCCAAGCACACTATATCCACTCTACACTCGTATCCAACACACTGTAATCCACTCCTCCAATCATATCCAACCTGCACAACTAATCCACTCACTCACTCACGCCACTCATATTCAAGCACACTGCATCCACTCCACTTGTATCCAAGCACACTGCATCCACTCCACTCGTATCCAAGCACACTGGATCCAATCCACTCATATCTGAGAACACTATATCCACTCACTCACTCCACTCATATCCAAGCACACTATATCTACTCCACTCCTCTCATATCAAAGCACACTGTATCCACTCACTGCCCTCATATCCAAGCACGCTATATCCACTCCACTCATATCCAAGCACACTGTATCGACTCCACTCATATCTGAGCACACTATATCCACTCACTCACTCCACTCATATCCTAGCACACTGTATCCACTCCACTTATATCCAAGCAGACTATATCCACTCCACACCACTCACATCCAAGCACAGTATATCCACTCCACACCATCATACCAAGCACACTATATCCACTCACTCACTCCCACTCATATCCAAGCACACTATATCCTCTCCACTCCTCTCCAAGCCACACATATATCCACTCTACACTCAATCCAAGCACACTAATCCACTTACACTCATATCAAGCAAACTATATCACCTCTACTCTCATATCCAAGCACACTACATCCACTCATATTCAAGCACACTATACTCCATCGTATCCAAGCAACTGCATCCATCCACTCGTATCCAAGCACCCTATATCCACTCACTCATTCCAAGCACACTATATCCACTCCACACCACTCATATCAAGCACACTTATATGCACTCCACACCACTCTATTCAAGCACACTATATGCATCCACACCACTCATATCCCAAGCACACTATATCCACTCCACTCATATCCAAGCACACTGTATCGACCACTCATATCTGAGCACAATATATCCACTCACTCACTCCACTCATATCCAAGCACACTATATCCACTCACCCGACTCCATTCACTCCACTCACGTCCAAGTTCACTATATTCACTCACTCCACTCATACCCAAGCACACTATATCCACTCACTCACTCCACTCATATCCAAGCACACTGTATCCACTCCACTCATATCCAAGCACACTATAGCCACTCACTCACTCCACACCACTCATATTCAAGCACACTATATCCACTCTGGCATATAGGTTCGTAGTGCTTGGACTGATGAGGTGGTGCGCGAGCTGGATATAGTGCTGCTTGAATGATTGTTTGAGTTGCATATACGTGTGCTTGATATGAGTGGTGTTTGAGGAACCAGGTGCTTGGATATGCGTGGTGTGAGTGGTATAGTGGCTTGTATACTGAGTGCAGTGATACAGTGTGCTTGGCATATGAGTGGAGGTTGACGTGAGTGGATTATGATGTCTTGGTATACTGGATATGGTGAAGTCCTGTGGGAACGTGCAGTAAGTGTGAATGAGACATGGTGTGGAGTAGTGAGTGGCTATAGTGGGCTGGATATGAGAAGGTTGGACGTGCGATATAGTCCTGTGCTTGGATATGAGTGGTTGTGAGGGATACATGTGCTGGATATGTGCCAGTGTGCGGATACAGGTCTGAGATTGAGTGGTGAGTGGATATAGTGTGTTTGTATGATGTGTCTGGAGTGCATATATGTGTGAACGATTGTGCAGATATGGTGATATGAGTGGTGGTGGATGACTACAGTGTGCTTGGATATGAGTGGTGCTGGATGGATTATAGTGTACTTGTATATGAGTGCGTAAGTAGGATACAGTTCGTCTTGACGATACATGGATGGAGTGATGTGATATGTGTGCTTCGGATCATGAGGGAATTGAGTGAAGATATATGAAACCTTGGACGTCGAGATGGACTGCAAGGAGTACTGAGGTTGTTGATGGATATAGTGGCTTGGACTATGAGAGTGTGGAGTGGATAATGAGTGGCTGGGCAGAGATACAGGTGCTTCTTATATTCGATGATGGCAGATGAGGTGGATATAACAGTGGCTTGCGATTATGAGTCGTGTGACGTGATTTATATGCTGCGCTTGAGATAGTGAGTGGTGTGGACGGAGTGCCAGTGTCTATTGTGCTGGATATGAAGGAGGTGTGCGAGGCTGCATATAGTGGCTTGATATGCAGTACGGTGCGCTTTGTGGAGTGGATACAGCTGTGCTGAATACGAAGTGGCAGTGAGTGAGCTGTATATAGTGTCCTTCATATAGTGGTGCTGGCAGTGATTATAGTGCTTGAAATGAGTGGTTTGGGAGTGCATACTAGTGTGCTCTGATCATGAGTGGTTGGCAGTTGGAACCCGTTGCTGGGCACTATGAGTGCCTGTGGAGTGGGATATAGTTGTACTTGTATATGAGTGGAGTAGATACAGTTGCTTGCCTTGGCATATGAGTCGGAGTGACGTCGCTGTGGATATCGCGTGTGTTTTGGATATGAGTCGTAATGCAGTGAACATAGTGAACCCTTGGACGTGAGCTGGACGTAAATGGAAGTAGGGTTAGTGGATATAGTGTGCTTTTGCGATATGACAAGTTGGAGTGGATATAGGCTGCTTGGATCACTGAGTGGTGTGGATGCGACTTACAGTTCTGCATGGATACTGAGTGACGTGAACTAGTAGTGACTATAGTTGTGCCTTGGCATCATAGTGGTGGAAGTGCACTATAGGTGCTTGAATGAGTGGTTTGAGTGCATATAGTGTCGCTTGGATTATAGTGGAGTGACCGTAGCTGGAATATAGTGTGCCCTTGGGATAGAGTGGTGTTGGAGTGGGATATAGGTGCTCTAATCATATGTGGTGTGGAAGGAGTGATGAGCGCCTATGTTGCTTGGATATGAGTGAGTGCGATACGGTGCTTGGATATGAGTCGGACGTGAGTGGTTGGATCTAGTGTGCTTGGATATGAGTGGTAGTGAGTGCATGCATAGTGACTTGGATACGTGAGTGGAGTAAGGAGTGGTGGAGTGGATATAGTTTGCTTGGATATGATGGTGTGGGTGAGTGCTGCGATATATTGTGCTGCGATATGAGGCGTGGTGGATACAGTGTGCTGTGATAGGTGGAGTGGATATAGTGTGCTTGATATGAGTGGAGTAATACAGTGTGCTTGGATATGAGTGGAGTGAGTGAGTGATATGGTGTGCTGGATATGAGCTTGGAATGAGTGAATATAGTGAACTTGGACGTGAGTGGAGTGAATGGAGTAGGGTTAGTGGATTATGTTGCTTGATACTGAGAGGTGTGGAGGGATATAGTGTGCTTGGATATGAGTGGGTGGAGTGGAACAGTGTGCTTTGATATGAGTGAGTGAGTGAGTGGCATATAGTTGTGCTTGATATGAGTAGTGTGGGAGGTGGATATAGTGTGCTTGAATATGAGTGTTGGAGGGAGTTGAGTGCTATAGTTCTCTGGATATGAGTGGAGTGGATACAGTCGTGTCTTAGGATATGAGTGGAGTGATGTGAGTGGATATATGTCGCCTTGGTATTGAGTGAGTGATGAATATAGTGAACTTGGACGTGAGTGGAGTGAATGGAGCAGGTCGGCCACTGATGTGTTATATCAGTGTGCTTTGGATTATCGAGCTGGATCATAGTATTAGACGTGAACCACGTGATACCAGTAGTGTCCAAATATAGAAGTTCGAAACACCCCCCATCTTTCCAGTTGTTTACTTCAGAAATTTACCGTAGTTCTAATTGGTAATCCAATGACGTGGATACTGGCATGAAAGTTGAAGAGCACTTGAGATATACTAAATAGAGACAATACATAAAAAAAGAAATGATGGTAGATGCGTTTTGAGTAAACTAGAGCATAATTTAGATTCTTCGAAAAGATTTTATATCCGCTGTGAGTCAAAAGTAGTTGAGACCACTTTTAGTCCAGAACATAATCACGAATACACTGAGCGATACTGACGTATGCGAGTGTAAACAGGTGCACATGGTGAGATCTATAGATTGGACAGAAAACTGGATTGACCGCGAAGTTCGCATATGTACCCACAATATGAGTTGCACGATGGTACGGGTGTGCTGCTGCAACCTACATGATCCCAGTGCAGCCCCAAACCATCACCAGATTGTAGAGAGACTGTAATACGTGTGCTTCTGGCGTGATCATGAGACATGATGTGAGAGTTAGGGTAAATGTCTCTCTCCCT